>CM062819.1:871948012-873148012 GCA_031772625.1 Pinus tabuliformis
AGATACAATCTAGTGTTGTAAGTCAAAATGTTTTTGTGACAAGAAAAGGATACAATCTAGTGTTGTAAGCCAAAATGTTTCTGTGCCAAGAAAAAGATACAATCTATCCAAAATCCACATCATAATGTGGTTAGAACCAAAAACATATGACACCCCTATTCTTTATGGCCCTGAGAATCTTGAGTGCCAAAACTCCCCGAGTTACCTTCTTGAGCCAGGTAGGTTGGCCTACCAGTCAAGGGCTGATTAGGAAATGGTTGATTGCTGCCATATGATTGATTCCAATTTGCAGCTTCCAACCATGGAGGTACTGAGTACCCATACCTCACATTTGCACTACTGACCCCTACATTAAGTGGAGGTATGTAATGAGCATACAGAGAATTGACACCAACTCTGGTAGGAACTAGGCAATTGGGTAAACCCTCAGTTTGATAGTGGGGCACTTGAATGTTTATGAGATCTTGGAATAATGGTGTATTATCTGCAATGGAGTCCAATGAGTTTGAAATAATCCTGGTTTCATCAGCTATTCTTGTATCGTTGATCATCCCTTGTTCCTTTTCAAGCATTTGTTGTGCCTTTCGTTTTTCTTTTTCATGTCTTGCCATTTGCTTTTGTTGGTCCTTAACTTGCCTTGCTTTATCTCTTTCAATCCTTTCATCTGCTCGACGTTGTGCTGCAACAATCCTTGCTGCCTTCTTCTCCTTGACTAGATCCTTCTTTTTCTGTTTTAATTCTTGCATTTCAAATTTCTTTTTTTTCAGACTCAACTAATAGGTTTATATAGTCCTCTGAGGTGAGTAACTGTGAGCTTCGGCCCAGACGAAGACTACCCGGTGCACCTTTCTTTTTTTTCATTGATACTCTCTCTACTGGTAGCTTTAGGAACCGTCCAAGTGTCTTCTCCACCCCTCCCACCTGCATGTCATTGCTTGGTACTTCCCTTTCAGTATCTGTTGGAACTTATTGAACTATATCATTATCTTCATTTGATGCCTCATTATGTCCTTCATCTTCTTCCATTGATCTATTGTCCACAAAAAAATGAACAATTTCACTGTTCAATTCTGCTGGTTGTGAGGGCATGTTCATGCTTTCTTCATTGGTTGCTGAGACACTATGTGCATTCATATTGATCATTGCTTCTGCTAGCCATGAAGGTGGGGTTACTTGGCTTGGCAATGTCAATTGGTCATTGTCAACTGCATGTTCAACAATATCATTAACAATATCAACAACATGAATTTCATGTTCTTGAGTTGGTGGAATGATCTCCATGTTACTGCGAATTTGTTCATTGTTATATTGTGTTTCACATACAGTTTCATCATATTCAACATATAAGTGTCCTTGAGACAGGGAAATCCTATTACCAGCTGCAACAACATCATCTTGGTCATCTACTTCTTGCACTTCAACACCTGTTTGGGCATTCCCTTCTTCCTAACCATCCACATGAAACGCTTGGCTACAACCAGTATCATGCATAAGAGCATCATAGTTCAGTGTCCAGATTCCTGTCCTCCTAAAGCCAGCCTCGATATTTGATGGTGTCAAAGCCCTTTTAAAAGCTTTACTTGCAAGATCTGTTAGCTCAAACCTTTTCACCTCAACCCCTGGATTCTTTTCCATCCATGTAGCGTGCTCTGACCTGAAATAGTTCTTGAAAGGGCCAAAAACACTAACATCAAGGGGTTGCAATCTGTGAATGGTATGAGCTGGCAATGCCAACAGGTTGATGCCTAAATTGTTTGCTTCCTCAATTGTTTTTACAACCATGTGGCTCCCATGGCCATCTAATATCAAAAGGTGTCTGTTATTAGGTGAGACGCCACCTGGTACCGATGCAACAAAGTGAAAAAGCCAACTTAGAAACAGTTCTTTAGTCATCCATGCATGGGGATGTGCAGCCATGCATGCACCTGGTTCACAGTTCTGTATATAGTTTTTCAGTTGATTTTTACCTTTGAATAGATAAAATCCTGGGATTGAAGTACCAATTGCATTGACACAACATAAAATAGTTATCCACTCCCTGCTCTTGGGCAAAATATTTGGCACATTTTGGCTCCCTCTCTTGGCAATTACCCGCATGCCACAATTCCTCCCTGCCTGTAAACCTGTTTCATCACAGTTCCATATATGGTCTGCTCCATAAGAATGTTTATCATAAGCACTAGAAAGTGTGTCATAGAACTTTTGCACAACTGCAGGGCGCAAATTTAATGCTCTGTCTCTGTCAAGGCCCTCAGCAGTATGCAATACAAGTTCTGGATGCCTTTTTTTAAACCCAAACCACCATGATTTACCAGGAAACCCATCTTTGAATGGGTTTGGCCTCCCTTGACAGATTTGAGCAACTGTTGGTTTGAGTTGTATCAACTCTAGCCCATGTCCTAGTTGGGCCATCTCTTTACACCACTCAACCACCTCAGCCTCCTCCTCCTCAGTCATAACTGTAAGAGGCCCTCTACGTTTTGTATGAGTCAGTCCATTTATCCAATAATGTATTGATGAGGGAGGAATACGATTTTTTTTTGCAGATGCCCGAACTGAGTATCCATTAAACTCTATGTCATCAATTGCAACTAACATTTGTTCTTTTGTCCATCCTCTTATAGCACTGATCTTTTTAGTTGAGCTTGCCCCTTGGATTGTTGTTGATGGTGGTTCTGTGGCTGATGGTGTATTAACATCAGTTGCTGTCACATGGTCATCCTCTACAATGTTCCTTGGTGCATTGTTGGCATTGACATCAACTGGCCTATCATCATCAGACGATGTGCATCGCCGCTGCGCACCCCTTGTCACTCTCCTGCCACTTCTCCTTGTACGAGCAGAGTAACTTCCTTTTGCCATAGATGCAACAACCTATAAAATTATTGCATGCATTTAGACATTAGAATATTTGTAAATTATGCTTTATTACTTCTGCAAAAATACTTTTCCTTTATTACAGGAAATTATCAACATGTATGTTATAGGAAATCGAATTGCATTACTTATGTTACAAGAAATCGAATTGCATTACTTCGTAGTCTCTCAATTGCCTGCCTGTCATCAGTTTAGCAACTTTAATATGGATTCAAGTAGGATTCTATGATAGTTGTTTCAAATATCATTTTCCATTTTTTTTGATCTTTGGCATTGCCAAAAATGTCTCAGTACTGCAACTTCTCCATTGCAGTCCGTGGCCACCATTCAGGCATAAATTCTATGTTGGGAACAACTTGCAGCTGTGATTAGCCTTGTGGTCTCTCAATTGCCTGCCTGTTCATCAGTTTAGCAACTTTTATATGGATTGAAGTAGGATTCTATGATAGTTGTTTCAAATATCAATTTCCATTTTTTTTGCTGTTTGGCAGTGCCAAAAATGTCTCAATACTGCAACTTCTCGTGGATTTTCAAAATTTTGCTTCGTTTTCCTAAAATAAGCAGTCAAAATTCACCTCTAGGGCCACCTACAAAAATTAGTTTTCACATTGATGGATTTACATTTTAATATTTTCTCTAGGTTTTGGATAACACTCACAACCTCAAATGCCTAATATTCCTTACCTCACCAAGATGGGAGAATATTCCCACAAAAAATGAAGGATGTGAGAATGGAATACCATATCAAGGTGTCCAATAAACACATGAGTAACCAAGACCCATGATCACACCACAGAAATTTTGTTACTTTGATTAAGTAAAACATGCCACTTGCATGGAATATTTTTAATCTTCAATTTTGCGTTCATTGGAGAGACCATAGGTTTGATTTGGAAATAGTAGTTGAAGAGGAAATTTGCAAGCAAAAATCTCAAGGAAGAATAAAAAGAAGCAATGCCAAAATCTCAGAAGTGATGAAAACCAGGATAACTGTCGAGTAGTTTATCAATGTTTTGTTTTCCTCCTTTGACCATCTCAAAGCATGATTCCTTTGAGCCCATATCTCACTATAAAACACAACAAAGATAATGGTCCATGCCAATACCACAATGATTTTTGATACCATACTCATTCAAATTAGTGAAGTCTCTTTTGACGCTAAACTGTATTGGGATAATTTCTGATTATTGGTTTTTGTAAATTTCCATATGCGTTGCTGTTCGATTGTTCTGGTTTCTGTAAATTTCCATATGCATTGCTGTTCGATTGTTCTGATCTTGATCTCAATGCAGCGAATTTAAATTAAAATGCTTTCAGCCGCCAAAATAATTCATGATGAGATCCAAGGGTGACTCCTGGATTAGAGAGAATTTGAACGTTAAAGCTGAACAGAGTTTTTCTGTGCACTATCCAACATCAAGCAATGACTACCAAAAACATAGGCTTACCTATGTAATGAAGGCACTAAAGAGCCCTATTGATGTGTCTCTAGTTTATGATAAATTATAATCAAGATTGTTTGCTCTTGTTCTCATCATTGTTGCCGCATGGTTATTAAATAAAATTTTGAATTTATTTTTGCTACAGTAGCATGGAACTCTTTTGAACCGCGTCCCTATTATCTTCAAGAAAACCAAGAAAAACCTCCCTTGGAATATTTAGTTACTTTGAATATTTAGTATGGCTAGAAAGATCATGTAAGAACTCTGATAAATGAAAACAATGAAAACAGAACTGTAAGAACAATGACTTTCAATGGTTGTTTGTGAAACCATCCAGGTATCCTTCTAGCAGTTATGGCCAGACAGATCATGTAAGAAATCTGATAAATGAAAACAATGAAAACAGAACTGTAAGAAGAATGAGTTGTAATTCATATAACTAACCTGGATATATTGGCAACTGTTTTGTGATGTTGTCTTCAAGTTTGTTGAATGGTTTGAAAGCATAAGATGCAACTTCAACAGTGGGTGGACTTCTTTTATAGTTTTGGGCACTTGAATTTAATTGGTGGACATGGATGCACATGGATTGCAATGGCTTCATTTTGAATGTGTGGTCTGGATTTAATTTGATGTGATCTAATGGTTGGGAATTGGTTATTTGTTGATCCATGTGCTTTGATCTGTTTTAATGAGAAATAGAGTGAGTTGGGTGTCATTTATTGCAGTTATTGGGTCTGGGTGTCATTTATTGCACAAAGTGGGTTTAAATGTTATTGGGTTGGGTGTCATTTATTGAACATAGGGGGTTTAGTTGTTGAACAACACAACAGTTATGGCTGACATACATTCCCTTTTGTTATGTGCAGGTAGGCATATTTATTTGGGATGCAAAGCTGTAGTTCTGATGAGTGGGGGTTGAAATGACTGCTACTTTCTACTTTTGGAATAGACCATTTTGGAAGCCTTTATGGTTTTAGCTGTTTTCTAGTTGGGTCAATATGGTTTGCAGTCTTAACTAGTAAAATAATATTTATGGACAGTTGTGGGCCCAGTCAATGTATGGGGAAATTTTGGACATAAATTAATACCTATTTATACTTAATGTTATTTATTTTTGTTTAAATATTGGTTTCAAAAGTCTCAATTTATGGTAGTTTGGTGGGACTAGTACTATATCAATTATTGGTCCCTGCACAACATTAGGAATCTCTCCCCTAATACACTTAAAATACAAAACCCTCATAATAATGCATTAAATATTACAATAAAGTGGGGTTTAATGATTTTTTTCACAAAAAGATAAACACTTTTAAATAATAGTATTTTTTATTATTATCTTGCGTTATAGTGGTAATAGTCTACCTTAAATCAGTCCAATAAATTAAGATTCTAATGAAGAAAAAAACATAATTATTATTTAATATCTATGTTAATTACATTTTCATAATAATAAAAAATATTATTTTAACAATACTTTATTGTTTGTACTTTATACTTAGTATATAATTATTATGTATTTATGTTCATTACATTGATATAGTTGGTTTTACATACAATCTAGTTTACGTGTCAAGCTATTCCGTTAAGGTGGATTTTGACATTTGAAATATGTCTTCCAAGCTGCTTCAAGAGAGAGGTATTCTTTAACATAGTTTCATGTTTGTTGACCAAATGAATACTTAAACATTTTAATTGCCATTTTGCGTATTTGATATACATGCTATGAATCATTATTGTTGGTGGAAAAAAGGAAGAGCTTATGTTAATTCTTTGTTTTTTTTTCGATACAATTTATTAGTTTCTTTTGTTGTAAACTTAATTTGTTTGGTATGTCTTGCGTTGGATTTATGGGTAGTGGATTCGTGGATATATGGTTGAAATTATATATATATATATATATTTTTGTAGAAATAAAAATTATATGATAGTTGGTTTTTCTCTTTTTAGGTAGAAATAATAGAGTTTTTTTAGTGCTTGTTAGAGAAAGATAGCGCAGACTCTAATGGGGTGTTATTTTTGATGTGATGAATTTGTTGGTGGTTGTGCCACCCTCCTCCCAAGTGTATTGGCTTAATTAAGAAGCATAGGTTGTTTGCAATGCTAGCTAGTGGATGCATGCAAGGTTATGGGTCGAGTCGTCTTCTTTAAACGACATTGTTTCGATGGGTTTCAACGTATGGAACAGTAAGACTAAGTGGTAGTGAGGGCAGGTCCTGTACCACCTTCAGTTGTTGCTTCTCAATTGCTTGGATGGTCTATTGTCTTCCCTGGTTCGAAATTTTTCTATTGAAGACGTGTATTGGTGGTGATATTTGCTTTCAAGGGTGCGACCTCAGTTTTATTAGTGTGCTGGTGAGCAAGCTCGGGTTTGTTTCTTATATAGTATTTCAGTTTCTAATCTTGCATCTTAGGTTTAGTTGGTCTTCTCATCTTTTATATTTGTTTTTTATGTCAGGGTTAATTCTCCAGTCCTCGAGGGTGTGTATTGGTTGTTGGACGTCTTTCAGTCTTAATTGCAATCATGTCCTAAATATTATAGTGTATGTTGTTTTGGGTAGAAGTAAGTTTTTTCTTGTTGAGGTTCGTTCAAATTTTTCTGGGTCGTTTCCTAGTTTAGGGCACTACATTGATAGTGCTTTGTATATGCGTTTCTCTATTGAGTTAGGGCATATGTAAGTCTTATTTTGTTCTAGGGCATTGTAGGGTCTAGTGGGTCATGGTTCTGGACCATGAGGAGTTTGATAACTTGGTGAATTTTGAACCTTTAGTTTGGAAATTTGGTGATGATATAGTGGTTTTTAGATCTGGTGTTTAGGGTGTTGTGTTGAGTCCTTCTTCTTTCTTTTTTATAAGTTGCAGGTCCTTCAGTAGTTGTCCCAATTATTATCTCCCTACAATATTGATGCCTCCTAGGCAGACTCGACGAGTAGTAGACAGGGTGGAGGAGGAAATTCTACTTTGGGGTAGAATAAGTTTCGCCCCTTTGCATATGATTTAGTGGCTACTCTCTTTAATGTAATTCTTCCTGAGGTGAGGAAAAAAATTCAAGTACCGGAAGGTGAATATGGAGGAGATTGTCCATATCATTTAGATTATGAATTGGTTGGAAAAGATGTGAAATGGAAATGGATTCCTGATCTTGGAAAAACCAAGAGTTGGAAGTTACATGTTCTGAATTCTCTTGCTTTAAAACTACAAATGTCGACGATGTTGCCGTTGATCTTCAAAGACAAGTAGGTGGAAAATTACATTGTTTTCTCCTCTTTGGAGGATATTAAATGCATGCTCTAAAATCAATTTTTTGTTTGGAAATTTGATTCTCGTTTGTCCCATGTAGAGGGATTGGTTGTAAGTGACTCTACCTTTAGTGACCTCATGGATCATTCAGGTTCTAGTGCTCAGGTGCAGACTACAATCTCTTCTTCAGACCATGACTAAAGATGAATTAATATAATGTTTTTTGCTGTAAAATTTGGTAGGTCTCTAATGATATTGCTAATGTATGACTTCTTGGATTCTTTTCTAGTATCCTCAATATGTTTTAGTCCAGGCGTAATTTGTTAAAGAACACCTTTTGTCTGGTATGCTAGTCAGTACTGTGGAGAGATGCTCCTATGTTATGCTTTTGACTCATTCGTGGATTAATTGGTCATTGTATGGCACTGTGTTTTTATGGATGGCTTGGTTTTATATGGATGATTCTCGGTTCATGGTGTTTCTTTGGTTACTGAATACAAATAGTGCATATATAATTTTTTATTATGCTTTTTTGACACGACGTTGGATTAGAAGGTATTATTTGTGTTTGTGTCTATGGATTTTGAATTTGGGAGGTGGGGATATGTTCGATGGTTGGCCGGTGTGTACACTGGGCACTCCATACTTGTTGTACCCATCTGGAGTTCTTTGTTCCTGTCGCCCTCAGGCTTTTGTACCTGGTTTGTGATGTTATATACTCCTGAAGGCGATGCTATATACTCCTAATGTTTTTCTCGTTTCGATGGTGCTCAGTATTTCCCGGAATTATGTTTTCTTTTGTTGAAATCAATTTATGGAGGCTAAATTTCATGGAGGCACTCTTTGCTTTGGTTTGTTGGTGCATGGTCTGGTTTGGAATTCTATTTCTTACTGATGAGCTTGATAGTCTCTTATCTTAATGGATTTCAACTTTTCAAGCAGTGCAGAGATGTATTTGTAGGTATGGTATCATTATGTCATGTACGTAACTATTGCGAAAATGACCAGTATAATCACGCATTGATGAATTGTATTGAGCATTTTGTTCCCCGACTTTGTTGTACTTGGGTTTCTGGGTTTTCTAGTTTTCTAGTATGTGGGGTGGATCTTAATGTCAGGTCGTGTAATCTCTTTTTTTAGATGAAATATAACTACTTCAACATATATATATATATATATATATATATATGTTAGGTCCCTATACTACTAGTGTACCCCTTATTGTTATTAGTACAACCCCCTTATTATATTGTTGTGCCCTTACATTATTATTGTTATGTTGCCTTTCATTATGTTATGACCCCTTAGATTCCTATATATAGAAAGGAGGTCTTATCATTTGTATCATCCAAGAATTGTTCATTTGTGTAACGTAAATGAGGTTGCCCCCTTGAAGAGGCTTATTTCTAAGGCGTTGATCTATCTTTTCTATCTTTTTGTGAGCTGGTTTCATAACATTTGGTACCAGAGCTTTGGATTCTAGGGTTTCGTTGCTCCACACAAGGCATCGTGGTATTTTCGCTATAACTTTGCTTCTGCAACATTTCAGAGGCTAAAAAAAAACCCATTTGAGAAGAAATTGCACTTAATCTCGCGTCCGAATTTTAGATCTTGTCTTGCTATATTTTTGGATATATGATCTGTGGAAGTTAGGGTTTTTGCAAGCTCCATAATTTCATCTAAAACGGGCCATTGTGGACTTTTCGCTATAACTTTTTTCCTACGAAGTATCAGAAGCTAAAGAAAAAAACCTGTTTGATAAGAAGTCGGTCTGAAACTCGGGTCCAAATTTCAAATCTTGCCTCGCTATATTTTCAGATATATGATCTGAGGAAGTTATGGTTTTTGCATACTCCTGAATTACATCCTATACATGTGACCTTGGGAAAATCATCATAACTTTCTCTCTGAGCATCAGATTGAAATTTCGTAAGAAGTTGCAGAAAGAGGACAGACTATATTTTTTTGGGTATGGTTTTTAGAACCTAAGGTTGAAACAGTCACACGTGGAACATCGTACAAGTTCACTCTATTGAACTAGTTTATAATTAGGTCATCGTGGGAGATTGGGAATAAATATTTCTTAGGGAATGCAATTGCAATAAGACTTACGGAGTTAGAAAGAGGACTTAGAGTGATATTATAGGCCAAAATTTTAGAACTTAAAGATCCGAAATTACAAAGTTACAGTCGTTTCAGGATCAAGCTCCTAAAATCAAGAAAAAACGATATAAGGAAGTTTGATGGCAAGGATCCGGTAAATTGGATACTGCAGATGGAGAAATATTTTGATCTACATGGTGTACCACTGTTACAAAAGGTACGTATTGCATCTAATTATTTAGAACCGAATCAATTTTTATGGTATAAAGGACTTTGTTCTCGTAAACCACTTTTTACATGGTCAATTTTCATGGAGGAAATGATAACACATTATGAGGATACAAAGAGAAACACCTCCTTTAGCCAATTGATAAATCTCAAACAAAAGGGTTCAATGGCAGAGCACATTGAGGACTTTCAGAAATTGAATATAAGGGTAAATGATATTCCGAAGAAGCAAAGGATTGATGTCTTCATAGGGAATTTAAAGGATAACATTCAACATGAGGTTCATCTTTGGGAACTTGAATCATTGGAGAAGGCATTCAGGTTGAAAAGAAAAATTGAAAGCAAAATTATGGAAACAAGGAAGCCCACCACTCACACTATAAATATGGAAGTGTTTTTTCTCCTATCCTTCCACAACCTACAAGGTTTACACCACAAAAATTTGAAGAAAAAAGAGAAAGAGGGCTTTGTTACATTTATGATAGCAAATACACTAAAGGTCATAAGTGTGCTGAGAAGAAATTATTTTACATGGATTGTGAAGAGGAGGAAGAAAATGATCAAGAAACATCAAAAGAAGAGGATATACACCAGGAACCAACCATAGAGAAAGAATAAATGAATCTGACCATATCTTGTAAAGCATTGGCAAGAATTACCACTCCTCAAACTCTCAAGATAGAAGGACATATCAAGAAGAAAAAGGTTCAAGAAGTGAAAGATGACATCAAGAAAGAAGAAATGAATCTGACCATATCTTGTAATGCATTGGTCGGGATCACCACTCCTCAAACTATCAAGATAGAATGACATATCAAGAAGAAAAATGTAATAGTGTTGATTTATTCAGGCAATACCCATAATTTTATTCATTGTAAGATAGCTAAGGAATTAAATTGCTTCCTATACCTAGCACCAAAGTGTCAAGTGATGGTTGCAAGTGGAGGAACCATAAATTTCTTTGGAAAGTGCCATAATATCAAGCTATCCATGGGAGAATATGTATTGAATAGCCTAATGCCTTCCATTCCAATGGGTGGTGTTGATGTTGTACTAGGAGTCGAATGGCTACAATCTTTGGGTACAATAGCTTTTAATTTTCAAGAACTTTTCAGGAAAGTTTGTGCAAAAGGAAAGGAAGTTGAATTAAGGGGTATTGCAGGGAAAATGGGAAAGATAATCAGCTTTAACGGTATGACAAAGCTTCTAAAGAAGAAACAATGAGGCGTAATTGCACAATTATGTTCGCTAGAGGTTCCCACATCGAAATCATCTATTTCTCCAGATCTCCAAAATGTCTTGGACAATCACTCCAAGGTATTTGAGACTCCAAAAGGCCTCCCACCTATTCTGATCATGATCATGCTATTCATTTGATTCCAGGAAGTGTTCCTCCAAACATCAGGCCTTATAGATATCCCTATGCCCAAAAGAGTGAAATTGAACATATGGTTGCAGAAATGCTAGAGGTTGGTATAATTCAACCTAATCAAAGTTCTTTCTCTGCTCCAGTAGTATTGGTGCACAAGAAGGATGGATCATGGTGCATGTGTCTGGATTATAGGGAGCTCAACGAGCTCACTATTAAAGATAAATTTTCCATTCCTGTCATTGATGAATTATTAGATGAATTGCATGGATCAGTTTACTTCACCAAGTTGGATCTTCATTTAGGATATCATCAAATCAGAATGAAGACTGAAGACATTTTGAGAACAACATTTAGAACTCATGAGGGTCATTATGGATTTTTGGTCATACCTTTTGGCCTTATCAATGCACCTTATACATTTCAAGGTTTAATGAATTCCATTTTCAAAACCTTCCTTAGAAAATTTGTGTTAGTATTTTTTGATGATATACTAATCTACAGCAAGTCTTGGAAGGATCATTTTCAACACGTTGACAAGGTGCTCAAACTATTGGAGGAGAAAAACTTATATGCAAAAAGCTCCAAATGTTTCTATGGAGTACAAGAGGTGGAATATCTGGGTCATATTGTATCTCATGAATGTGTTAAGGTAGACCCTAGAAAAATTAAAGCTACTAAGGAATGGAAAATCCCCACATCCATAAAGCATTTGCAAGGATTTCTTGGGTTGACAGGGTATTATAGTAAGTTTGTTAATAATTATGGGATAATAGCAACACCTATAACAACATTATTGAAGAAAGATGCACTTTCATGGACTCCAGAAGCAACAAAGGCCTTCGAACATCTTAAAGAAGTAATGTGCCAAGCACCGGCCTTAGCTACGCCAAACTTCACAAAAACCTTTATTGTGGAATTTGATGCTTCAGGAAATGGAATTGGTGTTGTTGTAATGCAATATGAAAGACCCATTGCTTTCGAAACTCATCTAATCAAAGGAAAGTATTTACACAAAGCTATTTATGAGAAGGAAATGTTAGCAATACTACATGCACTTAAGAAATGGCGACCCTACCTAATGGGAAGACACTTCAAGGTAAAAATGGATCATGATAGTCTTAAATAATTTTTAGAACAAAGATTATCCTCTGAAGAGAAACAAAAATGGGTCGCAAAGATGTTGGGTTATGACTTTGAAATCATCTACGAAAAAGAGAAGCAAAATGCTATTGTAGATGCACTCTCAAAAAAGGATGAGGATGTGGAAGCATTGTTTTGTGTTATTTCTATTATCCAACTAGATTGGATAAATGAAGTAAGGGATGAATGGAATAATGATGAAGAAGTGTGGCCACTAATTCAAAAGTTGCAGAAGATCCTAGTTCAAATAATATTTCTAGAATTTGACGAGGAAGGAAAAAATCATATTGGAACTTGATGCAGTCACAAAAACAAGAAATCAATAGCTACGAAATCGATCAATTTCAGGGTATCTCATCAAGTGGAAGAACTTACCTGCTGAAGATTCCACATGGGAGGATGAGAATTTTATACAGAATCATCCAAAACCACTCAAGTGTTGAGGACACCACTTTTTGAAGGAGAGGGGCATGTTAGGTCCCTATACTACTAGTGTAACCCCTTATTGTTATTAGTACAACCCCATTATTATATTGTTGTGCCCATGTAGTCCCCATATTGTTATTATTGTGCCCCATCAAAGCCCACTATTGTTATTGTTGTGCCCTTACATTATTATTGTTATGTCAGCTCTGATTATGTTATGACCCCTTAGACTCCTATATATAGAAAGGAGGTCTTGTCATTTGTATCATCCAAGAATTGTTCATTTTTGTAATGTAAAAGAGGTTCCCCCCTCGAAGAGGCTTATTTCTAAGGTGTTGATCTATCTTTTTGTGAGCTGGTTTCATAACAATATATATCTATATATATATATATATATATATATATATATATATATATATATATATATATATATATATATATATATATATATATATATATATATATATATATATATATATATAGATATATATATATATATATATATAGGAAAAGTTTGTCAATACAACGTTGTTTATTAGTGTTGAATTTTTAATTTTAATAACTAGCTTTCCATTTTAATGTGTTTCTTTCCTTCTTGACGAAGGTATGTATATTATGTGATATGATTATAAGGTTTTGATGTCCTAAGTAGTCAGTAGTCATTGTCATGGTTTTATGAACGAATGTGTTTATTAGGGTTTTTTTCTCTATTTAGATTACATTATTTTCCACATTTAAGGAAATATTCCATATGTACTTGAATATGTGTTTATTTTCACTTCATGGACTCCCTAGAGCTTGGAAATTCCAGTTCTCTTAGTTGTGTTTATTAAACATGCACATGGAATGATAAACAAAATTGATAAATCATTGAATGTTTATTATTCACAATGATATACATTTATATACATTGTCTAATGACCCTTGGCTTTCATATTCTAAGTGGTCCCTTGGAATTTAATGACTTTTCATATTCCACACCATAACCCTTTGCGGAATAGGTGTCCAACATTCCCCCCTTAACCTGAAGGGGTATATATCAGTCCAAGAAGATAGCTCAAATACAAAAAAATGCATAAATGCATGGCAACAATTAGCTGATTGTGCTCTTTGAAATGATGGCATAAGGTGGGAGAGCATGAGGTATCAACATGCGATGGTTTAAGGATTACCATCAACATTGGAACGATTAGTGCAATTCCTGGAACAGTTCTAAGACTAGCTAGAATCTTAAGTCTTCTATTAGAGGAAGTGCTCCCAAATGATTTGAAAATGTGGTTTTTAAGGAATCCCACAAACCCAAAAGAGGCGGGAGACCATTGAGATCTTAACCAACTTTGAAACAATTCCAAATTTGGCTAGAAGTTGAAGGCTTCTACTAAGTGAAGTGCTCCATGATATTCTTGAAATGGGAGACCATTGAGGTCTCAACCTATGGTGGTTTAAGGAAGGCCACCAACCAAAATGCATGCTCATGGGATTTTTTGTCTTTGACTACAACTCTGAATCTGGGTATGGTTGACTCTGGCTCTAGGCTCAGGCTATGGATCAGGATCACTTGATTTATATTTGAAGCTTGTAGATGACCATCAATCCCCCCCTGTCATATACAAGGTGAGAAGATGAAGAAATATGAACTGCAAGACATCTTAATACTTGAGAAAACAAATTGTGGTATGACCAAAATATCTTCTTGGTTGTTGAAGCCCATTGCCAGGAAATGATCCATCCAAAGTGAAACTTACTTCTTTTATAAGGATTGTTTCTGAAGCATCTATTTGAGGTATGTGTGTTTTTACCACAATGCTCACATGGGTGAATATAAAAAAATTGGTTTTTCACATGGCCAACTCTGTCACAATGTTAGAATTGGAAACTCTCATGTGAATGTGGATGAGGAGTATGATTTGGAACATGTGAATATGAATCACCTTTAAGAAATACAACACTATGAAATTTGATGGGCTTTGAGTAATCTAAAATATTAAAAGACAAATCCTTGTCATATCCAAGACTGGTTTTGTGCTTGTTGTTGACAATCTCTTCCCAAGGTATGATGATCGACTTGGGAAGTGCAGACTGAACATCTACATCTTTCTGCAAAACTTCTCCTGAAATGGGCTCAATCATCTGATCAATTTCTAGTTGTTGATGGTAGTCAATTTCAGACTAAAAAAGAGGATTGTTCTAAACAAAAATAATTTCAGAATGATGTATATTTTGTTGTAACTCATCTTGTTGTAGTTGTGATTCAAGCTACAAAATATCAATATTTTCTTGCGTAGGTTTTGAATCTGTACGTAAATTACCTCTAAACGAAATCTAAAAATAGAAAATAAGCAATGAAGAGAATATAAGACAAATACACAAAGATTTCCCCTAGATCCCAAAACCGGGACTACTCGATTGATTTTTCATTATGTTCCTTTCAATGTTACAATATATATATATATATATATATATATATATATATATATATATATATATATATATATATAGATGTCGAAGTATTCATAAACCCCAATCCATTAACCCTAGATTAGAACATAACCATAGTTCTCTTGACTGGATCTACAAAATACCATGGGCAGAAAACCATCATGTCAAAAATCATGTGTGAAAGCCATGCACAAAACCATAGGTAGGTTCGCCAACTTAATATAGGGTCCAATTTTTTTTCCCGGAGTGCTGCCTCAGACCCCGTATAGGGGGGCTACCACCCCCCCCCCCCTAAAACCCCCTGACAAGGGGGGCTGTGCCCCTCAGTGACCCCCCTGCTACATCCAACACAACGCATAGGGGGGGCTATCACCCCCCTTGTGAGCTACTAGTCATGGAAAGAATAGAACACACATCCAACATCGTGTGCATTTTACAGACATGTTTTTTAAATGTCAAAAAGAGCATCCTTGATGATTTGGAATGTATCATAGTAGTACAAAGTATTAGAGAATTAAATAACATTAATATTGTATTAAATATCACCATGAAGTGAATCTTACAAGTGCCACACCCAACAATGAAGAAATCCTTTCAACTGTGAATCAACTGAATCTCATAAACTTTGCTCTGAACACATTTACCATAAATGGAGAGCTAGAGACCATTTTTTTAAGGGAAATGGAGAACCAAGGATTTCTATCCCCGCTTTATACAATGAAATAGGATTATGGAAATATATGTAGTGAATGCATGTATTTATATAATGATTTTGGATGTGTTTGATGCCTCTTTAACATACCGATACACCATGACACTACTCAAATTCATAATTTTTGTTTGAAGTTCACAAAATTCTTTCGAGTATGATTGCATGCTATTTATACCATCAAAATGTGATTGTGAGCCTTTGAGCAACAACTTCAGAAGCATTGCTGGGTCCCTCTACTGGCTATTCTGGTGTACTAGCAGTCATAGCTGCAATAGAAACTACCGATCCAAATATCATTCGTTCCTCACACCAAATTCGGGTGGGAGGCTTACTGCACTATTTTCTGTAACATCAAGTCAAGTCGTTGAAGCTTTCAATTGTACACATGAAAAATGTTAGGTTTGGATTGTTATAATGAGTAAAAGAAAGAAAGCTCAGGCCAATGTGGCTTTTACTGTCTCGCTCTACCTGTTGGCTTCCTTAATTTAAAAATAATTCCATGTACATTAGAGATGCATGACAATTTGAATTCGAAGGAATGGCAAAGCACAAGTTCCAGATAATAACTCAACCTACAAAACCCAACGGCTATATTATCTTCAAAAATGCAAAAGCAGATGAGTGGAGAAATGGATGTGGGAACCTCTTGAGGAAGAGCATTAATGCCACTTAACATTGAACTATCCAAGAGGCTCAATGACTTCTTTGTTGGCATTATGGCTAATGTGTCGTCCTTGATGGAAACCTACTTGATAAAGATGTCAACATTGTGACAACATGATGGTCATGCAGAGTGATACAAATGCTACAGAGGTGATGGACGTGGATCCTATGCATAAGGGTCACGTACATACGCAGTTATTATGAATAAAAGTCATGTACATAATCCACACCATGGTAACATGAATACCAGGGGTCTTGACCATGGTATTGACCCATAAT
The DNA here is from genome assembly GCA_031772625.1 of Pinus tabuliformis. Taxonomy (NCBI): domain Eukaryota; kingdom Viridiplantae; phylum Streptophyta; class Pinopsida; order Pinales; family Pinaceae; genus Pinus; species Pinus tabuliformis. Next base: position 871,964,934 of record CM062819.1, read on the forward strand.
AATGAGTGCGACAACGATTATTTGATCCCATCAAAGAATACCAAAGACATTATTAAGGGATTGACCTAAGGTATTAGCTAAGGTTAAATCTCTATAAGGAGATGGAGATCAAAGTGTTATGTGTGCAAGCGATGGATTGTTTATGAATGATTTTATTTGAAACATGTGTGCACCAAGGATCAAGGACAAGACTCAAATCTAAAGTATGGTGACATATGTGCTTGTTTGGTTTAATTATTGAAAATATCTAACAATGATAGATATAATAATGTTATGATCTGAATGAAGTATTCTAAAGTCTGTAATTCTGATAGTAAGGGCTGCGAAGAATGAAGATTATGTTTACAACGAAAGTTTTCAAATCTGTATGTAGGTTTATCTTAGGTTAGTCGCGTACATAAGCGGATTTGATTTTAGGTAGTCACATATATATTCTGCAAAGTGTTTTCATTTTGTGTAGATCTGTACACAGGTGTTTTGTATGGTAAGCACGTACACACCCTGATATGCTTTGTGAAAGCCACATACATATACTACGGTTTTTACTGTATGGACTGTTGATGACATTTGATCAGTTATGTTCTGTTTGTTGTTGTCTGTCGATGATGTCTCTATCATAATAATTTGTGTTTGACAATACTAATTGGGTTGAATTGGCTATGAAATGGAATGTTGATTAGTGATGATGCTACAATGTGGTGATCTGTAATTTTCTCAATGATATGTAATTGATGATTCAGTGGTTGTTTCAGTAATGTGGTGATTCAGACTCAGTTGTCAGTGATTTGAGATATGTATGCAAGTCTTATACAGAGGAAACATGTACACACATGGATATGATTCTGAATAGTAACATATACATTCTGATGTGTGTTTGAAAAGGGTTTACATTGACAACAATTGGTTTCTGTGATGAGCAAAGTATGACATGGTATATTTATGAATCGTTGTGCATTGGTATGATCTGGTTATGATTGATTTGATTTGGTTGCAATAGATGGTTTAGATTCAGTAATTGATGTGTTTCAGTTGGTTCAATGATTGATCTAGGTGAATATTGGTAGCCACCCGCATATTCCACCTGGAACTCTAGTCAGTTTCATATGTTTCCTTGTTTATTTCAGCATTTACTATTTTTAGTAGTTTTTTGGGTCTCGAACTTCCAAAGCAGTTTTTGACCCCCAAATGACGTTTTTTTGAGGTCTGTTGCATGCCCATATCTATTTTTCCACAAATTTTATAGTACTTGGGAAGACCTTTCCAACAATGTATCGTACACGTCAAACGGAGATAATATGACCAAGTTACGACCCCAGGACATTCGTTGCCCAACTAACCCTAACGGGGCCCACAAACTCTTGGCGTTACATCCATTGGGGTTAGGGTTTTGGTTGTTTAGGGTTTTCTCTTGTTTTTAAATAATAAATAGGCCCTTGAGCCTCATTGTAACACAATTTATAGGCATGTAACCGCCGCATCTCTTCTCAGAGATAAGCTACCATTGCCTAAGCTAGTTTATTTCCATTGTGTTTGTAAGCATATTTTAGTATTATGATATTAAAGAAATGAAGGGTTATTTCTATTGTATCTCTGTATTTATGGTTATATATGTAATTTATTGTGTTATTGTTTAATTTTATATTAGTGGTATGAGAGAAGTATGCTCGTTCCCTGTTTTTCTTTGTATATCCCCAACGAGGTCAGGGTATAAGCAGTTAGAGCTCAATTTGGTTGAACCTTTGTAAGACCAGCCTCGCAAACCCCGAAAGCCTTCCATGGCAAAAGAAAAGAAAGACGAGGGGGTAGGAGATCCTTTCAAAATATTGCTTCAGGAATCCCTCGAGCAACAGAGGAACACAATGATGGATAACTTTTCCCAGATCCTTCGACCCACAAGCGGTGCATATTCATCCAACAACCACTCTAGAGGTGCCACTCCTTTTAAGGTACAAGTTAAATTTGATATTCCCATATTTGAATGCCAGATAGATGTAAACATTATAGATAAATGGTTGAATCTTTTGGAAGGATATTTTTCAGTTCATGACTTTTCCAATCGGGAAAATATTACTTTGCACTTCTCAAAGTTGCCCCACACTGTCAAGGATTGGTGGGAAACCTACTGTGAACAAAAGGACAAGAGTGAATCCTCACTATTTTTAGTTACACCCACTTGGGATTCTTTTCGAGACTCCATCAAGGAACAATATTACCCTATTGGGAGCTATGAATATAAATACATAAAGTGTAGCACTCTATGGCAGGGAAGGGACCAAGATGTACCAGAGTTCACAAATATTTTCCATACCCTCCACATGAAGTTGGGTATCAATGATTCTAAGCAGAATTTGGTACTCGAATACCATGACTGTCTACACAAGTACATCCGGGACAAGATGGAGTTTCTGGACATCTCCTTGCTCAGCACAACATATTGATACGTTGTCAAGATCAAGCAGAAGTTTAAATAGAAGAAGCGAGACTTTGTATTTGTGAATCCGAAGCAAGGAAAAGGTGCCTCAAACCATAGAGAAAAGGACAAAGCCAAGGCAGGTTGAACTGGGACAACCCGCTGAAGCCGCAAGAAAAGAACAACACCACAAATTCATAGAAGGACACAAGAAAATGGTGTGAGTTCCATAAGATCTCCACTCACAACACAAGTGAGTTTTGGGCCAACCAATCACTAGTGGAAGAGATGAAGGCTTTCGAATCAGACGCAGGTTCTGAATCTGAGTCAGAACCCGACAAGGAAAATGAAAAAGGAAAGCAGATCATTGAAACAGAGCCTAGTGCCATCATGGCCAACACCAAGTTCCAAAAGAATGAGCATGAATATCCAAAGGAGGGGGAATGCATCTTCCACTCATAGATGTGGGTGAAGGGTTTTCACTGTAATTCATTATCGATAGCAGGAGCCAAAAGAACCTCATTTCAACATAGGTCATGCATTGGTTGGGCCTATAGATGACAACACATCCACAACCATACACCATCGGGTGGCTTCACCAAGGACGAGATCTCCGCGTTAGCCAACAGTGTCGCATTCCCTACATCATCAAGTCCTTCACAGATGAGGTACTATGTGATGTTGATCCTCTTGAAGTTTGTGATGTATTATTAGGACAACCATACTTGTGGAAGCAACATGATGTATATGAGTCTAGACCTCACTCTGTGATTATTACTTTGGGCAATAAGTTGTACAGGATACCGGAGGTAGCCCCACCTACTGCCATCTCTTTGATCAATGCAAAGTAATGCAACAAGATTATTTCCCAGACTAGGAACTTTTATTTTCCTTAAGATAAACCCTCAGGGCAACAAGAAGGTTGTGGCCATGACTTCCAAACAAGGATCCACTACACAACACCAACAGATGGACAAGTTCGTGGATGAGTATAGGGACATTTTTGCCTCACCTACAGGGGTACTGTTGCACTGTTAGGTCAAGCACTCCATTGATCTGACCTCGGGTGTGCTGCTATCCAATGGACCGACTTATCGATGCTCTGTTTTGGAGAAAGATGAGATCAAGAGGAAGATTCAGGAGCTATCACAGAAAGGGCACATCAGGCCAAGCTCATCACCCTGTGGGAGCTTGATTGTATTGGTACAAAAGAAGGATGGGAATTGGAGACTCTATATTGACTATAAGGCATTGAACAAGATCACTATCTGGAATAGGTACCCAATCCCACAAATTGATGACCTTTTGGACCAGCTTAATGGGGCCAAATATTTTAGCAAGATTGACTTGAAGTCTAGCTATCATAGGTGCCTATCGAACCCTCCGATGTGTGCAAGCCTACCTTCAAATCCAAGTAGGTCTTTTTTGAATGGTTGGTCATGCCTTTCGGGTTGATGAATGCCCAACAACCTTCATGATATTGATGGACGACATCTTTGGACCCTTCACCAATGCATTTGTGGTGGTGTATTTATATGACATCTTGATCTTTAGCTAGGGTTGGGAAGATCACCTCCACCATATTCGACAGGTCCTTGCAACAACACAAGTTGTGTGCCAATTTGGAGAAAAACACTTTTCATATGACCCACGTTCAATATCTTGGGTACATCATTGATGAGCAGGGTGTGCATGTGGACCCAACCAAGATACAAGTCATTCAGGATTGGCCAGCCCCAAACACTCTAACAAAGCTCCGTAACTTTCTAGGTCTTGCCAATTTATACCGCACGTTCATGTTGGGGTTCTCTCATATCACTTTGCCTTTAAGTCAACTCACTAAGGATGGAGAAAAAGCAAAGTTTTTTTATTCTGAAACCCAACATAAGGCATTTTCCAAGTTGAAGCTTCGCCTTTTCTCTACATGAGTACTCACATTACCAGACTTGTGACTACCATTTGAGATTGAAACAAACGCCTCTGACTATGCTATTGGTGTCGTTCTTACTCGGCAGGGGCATCCAATGGCTTACCATAGTGAGACACTTTTAGACACAGTCTAAAAGTATCCCACTTACGACAAAGAAATGTATTCCATTGTGTAGGCATGCCATCAATGGAAGCATTACATTCTGGGGAAGGAAACGATCATCCACCCAAACCATCGACCCCTGTAGTTCATACAAACACAAGGAAAGTTACAGAGTGATCACCATCAGAAATGGTCCACCTACCTGCAAGAGTTCCATTTGAACATTAAGTATAAGAAGGGTAGCACCAATAATGTTGTAGACTTCCTCGGTTGACCACCAGTCATGGTGCTGATTATTGTGCTTGACTCCTGTGGGAACGAGACTCCGAGGGGTTGCGTCTTTACCAGAGCGATCCAGAATTAAACAACACATACCAGACACTCATAGAAAGGAAGCAAGTTCCAAATTTTCACCTTCAGGATGCACTATTATGCCACATGGGACATGTATGTGTCCCCTCAAGTGAGCATGCAATATGATTTGGGAGGCAAACTATAGTCGGGTCACTAGACATTTTGGAGTAGAGAAAACAATGGCATTATTGCAGAAGTATTTTTATTGGCCGCAACTTCGTCAGGATGTTCGGAAGTATATTAGATCCTGCACCGCCTACGCCATTGCCAAATCAACCATCAAGAAGCAAGGCCTATATACTCATCTACCTATTCCTAGTCAACCTTGGGAATCTATCTCCATGGATTACATGTTGAGCCTAACCTTATACTAAACACAACAATGACTGCGTTATCATGGTCATCGGCAGATTCTCTAAGATGGCCATCATGGCAGCCTGTAAGAAGAGTATGACAACATAGGCCACTGCTAAGCTCTTCTTTGAGCAAGTGTGGGTACACTTTGGGATCCCACAGTCCATTGTCTCAGATCGGGACAACATATTCTTGAGTGCATTTTGGTCAAGTCTTTGGTCGATGCTGGATACAAAACTTACTAAGTCCATGACTTTCCATCCCCAAACTGATGGCCAAATAGAGGTTGTCAACAAGATGATCGTACACATTCTGTGCATGTACAACTCGAAGCATCCACGCACATGGGATGAAATTCTCCCCTATGTCCATCACATCTATAGTAGAGCTCTCCACAACTCAACAAGCCACAACCCCTTTCAAGTAGGGCTGGGATTTCAACCATTATGTCCCATTGATGTGGCCATACCATTTGTAGCCACTTAGACAGATTCAGATCACGTCCAGTTCGAAGCCGACAAGGATAATACCTTCATTGAGCGCATTCAACACATTCGCGAATTGGTCCATGCTATATTGGATAGAGCCAATGCTAAGTAAAAGCATCGCCATGATCAACATCGAGTGTCACACAAGTTCTAGGTGGGCGACAAAGTTTGGCTACATTTGCAGAAGGAGCGCTTCGCTGGACCCCACCACAAGCTTTCCCCACTCTGATATGGGCCATACACCATGACCAAGGTTGTCAGTGACAATGCCTTCCAGCTCAACATCCCACCATTCCTTAGTCTACACCTAGTGTTCAATGTATACCACCTTTGGCCATACTTTCCACCATTGTTGGACACATCCGACATTGCAAAACAACTCACACCAGCATAGCTCAACCTAAAATACATGCAACATGCCACAACTGATCACCTCATGGACATGCAAATCAACAACACTCTCCAATAGATGATCCAACTATATTGAGTTGTCAAAGTGGGCGAACTGCTTCTCCAAGGCAAGTGGTTCACCAAGGACCAGGTTGAACAAAAATTTCCTCACCTCATGGAGGCTCTATGCGCAATGGGGACCATTGCTTCCTAAGGGGGAAGGACTGATCCAGGTGGATATTGGTGGCCACCCACCTATTCCACCTAGACCTCTAGTCAGTTTCATTTGTTTCCTTGTTTATTTCAGCATTTACTATTTTTTGAATTTTTTCGGGTGCTGAACTTCCAAAGCAGTTTTGACCCCCTAAACGAAGTTTTTTTGAGGTCCATTGTAGGCTTGTATCTATAGGCAAGGACTTTCCAAAAATCCTATAGTACTCGAGAATACCTTTCCAACAAGGTATAGTACGCACCAAATAGTGATAATATGACCAATTTATGACCCCGGGAAGTTGGCTACCGAACTAACCCCAACGGGGCCCACAAACTCTTGGCGTTACATCTCATGGGGTTAGGGTTTTGTTTGTTTAGGGTTTTATCTTGTTGTTCAATAATAAATAGGCCCTTGAGTCTCACTATAACATGATTTAGAGACATGTAGCCGCCACATCTCTTCTCAGAGATAAGTTGCCATCGCCTAAGCTATTTTATTTCCATTATGTTTGTATGCATATTTCAATATTCTGATGTTAATGAAATGAAGTGTTATTTCTACTTTATATCTATATTTATGGTTATATCTGTAATTTGTTGCGTTCCTGTTTAATTTAAGATCAAGGATTGGATGAATTGGTACAATGTTTGGTTTCAAAATTGTTACTTGGTATTGGGCTTAATGATGAAAGTGGGTCCAGTCTGAAGATATGATGAAAGGTGGCCTATAGGTTTGATGTTTTGAGTCTGGTGGATCCACTATGAAATATTATGAAACGTGGTCCACAAGATGCATTGAGAGTTGGAGCCTTAGTGAGGGAGTTAGATCTTCCTTCTAGTGGTAGTTGGTGAATTTGTGCAGGGGGTAGGTGCTCCCTTCTAGTAGGGGCTGGTAAATGAGATCAGGGAGTTGGAGCTCCCTTCCAGTGGGTGATGGAGAATGAGAAAAGGTTTTAGCCTTCTGCAGGTGGGTGCCTGTGTACTGGTATGAGTATGCGCCAATACAAGATTGTAAGAAGTTTTTCTTTATAATAAAAGAAGAAGACATAGACGACCGCATCGGTGGTTTTCTCCCACATTCAGTTTCCACCTAAAATCCTGATGTTCATGTGTGTTTACATGTTTCTTATGTGTTGATGATTTATCTGCTTCTTACTGCTCATGATTATTGTTTAATTAGTGAATAATTAAGTAATGATACATTGATTAAAGATGAATAAATGACGAAATATATGAAAAGTTAGTTAACTGGATATACGATGTTTTCCTTTACTAAATTCGCATACATATGCCGGTTGCATGAATGACAATAGCTTATGGAAATCAGAATATGAAATAAAAAGTTTAAAGTGAATTTAAAATACTGGTACACCCCCCCTCTCAGTATTTTTCCGAACATTCTTGTCTCTTGTCAAACCCCATCAGTGTTGCTCACCAACTTAGTCGCAATCATCTTCAAGTTCTCCCATTGCTCATGAAAGGCATAGGAAAAAATTCCAGTGACGATGATTTGAAGAGGGCTTATAGAATCTTGGCCATGAAATGGTACCCCAAAAAAAATCCCAAACAAAAAGAAGGAAGTGGAATCCAAATTCAAATAGATATCTCTAACGTACATGCATTTATGTTGCACATGCATGTTGCAGACCTAACAGGGGTGGTAGAGGTAATGTTTCTATAGGAGGAACAATTCAGAATAACATAGAGACAGGCCTAAGCATTACAACCAGTAGATTAAGGGTGTTATGAGTTGAGTATTCATATTTGTTTTGAAGGAGAACACAAATCAGGGATGGTAAACCTTAGAAGAGTAACATGTTTTTTCTCTAACATAGGCACAAGACGATAGGAATGACAAGGAACAATATTTTAGGGTTGTGGTAGTAGTATAGACACAACTCATGGGCAGAGGGTCAGTCCAACAAACCGAATTTTCATTCACTAATAGCTACAGACAAGTTTGTTACCATTGTAGGTAAAGTGTGAAATACAACCCTAACTAGTTATGGAATGCCATGGTTGATTAAGACCAAAAAACTAATGGTCAAGGAAGGCCACACATTGTGGATTTTATACCATGTTAAAAATACACATGGAATGATAAACAAAATTGACAAATCGTTGAATGCTTATTATTCACAATAACAAACATTTATATACATTGTCTAATGATGCTTGTTTTTCATATTCCAAGCGGTTTCTTGGACTTTAACGACTCTTCATATTCCACACCATAACCCTTAGAGGATTAGGTGTCCAACAATGTCATTATTGGTTTCTCTTCCAAAATTGTGGAATTAAATTGTTGTACCTAGAGAAATCACCATGCACTTTGCTTGAGAAACAATGAAGATTCCTCATGTGTTCCATATTTATTGGTTCTCTTGTTTGGTTTTTTGTCCAATCATGTTCTACATGCCCTATCCGTAATACATTTGTGGAGGTGGGGGGTCTTATGAATATGTATGGACATGCAATGGAACATCTAGTTACGTACCATAGTGGTATCTTAGACATAAACATCTATGTACATAAAACCTCCTCATTCAATCGTATATTTGAGGAATCATGTCATTGCTTGGCATGTAGGAATTTTCTCTTATAAACATGGATTATGCTAATCCATTGCCAAATTAGGAAAAATACTATAAGCATGATCTAGTGGCCTTCCTCATTTAACTATTCTTGGTTTGAGCTAATTCTTAATTCCTTTCTTATAAAAGTTGTATGCATAAATTATGACTATATGGCCACTTCTTTATCATTTTGTTGTATTTATCATTTTGTTGTATCGATTGGTGTTTGTAGTGTGTGTTAGTAGTAACCATGAAAATTATTTGGCCCACCTCCTTCATTCTTTTCTATTCTACTAATTAGTTTGACAATATTTTTTTTGTTTAGTGAAATTTGTAAAATCCAAGTGTATAATTATTTATTTCTAAACAAATTTGCTACCAAACTAATGTCCATGGATAGTTTTAATGACCATTGTTCCTTTTTTAAAGCTGGTTACTCTAATATTCCTTGCAATACTCTAAGACTTATTCCACTTTATAAAAATTATGCTTTAAACCTTGCTTCCACATGGAATGCTTGAATAGTAGAATTTGTTTGCTTTTACTTGTTTCTTTGTTTTCATGTTTGCAATCGTCTTAGTGTTATTTTTTTCACTGAATATTCTTTCATATAAACTATTAAAATATTAAAATGTTATATTTCTTTTCTTTGCATCTTATATTTACATTACTTTGAAAAAGAAGTGCTAATCCCTCCTAAACGTGACAACATGCACTTTAATAATACTTTGAGACATTAAGATTTTGCGTGTAACATATTTTTTTGTAAAAATAAATCTTTATGAAAACAAATATTTATTATATTAATCATATACTTTATTAAAAAAAATAAAAATTAATGACTAACCATGCAAAATATTGTACTTATAAAAAAACATTTAAAAAAATTGCCTAGATTTATATTTCATGTTTATCCATTTATTCTACTAATCTAAATTTAAAATATAGAAACACACCTTTCCAAAGCCACTATTATATTCCCTCTTGCTTCCAATCCTTGCTATTAAATTTCCTCTTGCTTAGAGGTCGGCACTTTTAATACTTAAACGTATGAAATAATAAATGATTTTAAAACTCGCTATTTATTTTATTTTATTTTGGCATATGGTTCAAGAGCTTTAGTTTGTTTAATAATATCATTACTATTATTAGTAATTATATATTAATAAAGAACAGGGAGGTTGGAGGAAGAGGGGTAATAATAAACCTCGAAGAAAAGATATAAATAAAGTTTACATGGGACTAGGCACCGCTATAAACAATCAAGCATAAACTCTCTCTCTTTTGCAGAGTTTGAAAATTAGCATTGCTAATGGTATCAAAAACTTGATTATCATTGGTGATTCTATGACGGTAATCCAAAAAAATTTGAAGCTCTTCGAAAATGAAAACCTCCTTGATGTTGAATCCTCTCCAATCATTACTAGGATAAATTATCTATTAAAAAAGTTTGAAAATGTTAAAATGTTCCAAGTTTTGCAGGCTAACAACCAGATGGCGGATGCGTAAGTCAATATCGGGGTGACCTTGGAGCAAGGCTCCTTACGCATCAATATCTTCGTTAAAATATGTCAAATTCCTTGATTCATATTAAATACTCCAGGCCAGTGTTGTACAACTGGGGTACGGGTCTGCAACACATCAAATTGGAAGTTATTAAGGTTATATCCTTGATGGCCCTTTGCAATGCATTGGGAGCCGGGGTGGTTGGTAAGGAATTATGGAACATGTGTGGCAGTCGTAGATCGAAGGTCATGTGCTGTGAAAAGTGGGCAATGTGTCCTTGGTTATTTACCTGGTGTTTTAATATAGTTCCATTTGTGGGGTGGGTAGGTACCATCACAATTCACTCTAGGCTAGTTTTGGCAGTGGAGGAGATGGAGGGTAGATGCTACGCCATGATGCAGAATCGCTTCGCATTTATGAAGGACAAGACGGGAAGGAATGTCAGAATTAACTAGGCCATTATTTATAGCAACTGGTTGTGAACGGTAAATCACAGGATTTTGTCAATACAGGGTAGAATCGCCATGAAGATGGCTTCTGCAAGCAATGGAAGTGGTGGCGGAACAAGGTTGGGATGCTCCGGGAATATAGAAGGCTTGGTTGGCAGTTCATGCAATCAGGTTGTAAAGGAAATTATTAAAGAGATCAATAAGAACATGGTAGTTTTGTACGCCCAGTTGTTGGGACTCGGCAAAGACATGGAACTATTGCAAACGAATATGGAGACCCTATGCATAGACGTGATGAGTCTGCCACAAAAGGTGGAGAAATTTGAAATTAAAGTAGAGACAACAATGGTAGGGGTGTTAAAATAATTTTTAGGATTTGGGGACAATTTTGTCCCTTATGCTGAAGGTGCTACAGAGGATGCTGCTATACGAGACTCAAAACCTGGGGTGAGCGGTGCTGAAGAATTGGTTATGATTGCGGACGAAGCTTCGAGATAAACTGACCCTGGTAGTAATGGGTAGATGTTTCTTTTAAGTTATATCTATGTTTTGTCGATCTATAGAATATGGTGGGGTTTTTTGGAAAGTTTACAATATAGGCTACATACAAAGCTCATATGTAAATAAGGCTAGTAACAATAGGGTCCTTCTCCAGTTTAAAACAATGAATATTTCTGATAGCTTGCTCTCTAAGATTGTATGAGACCTAACCCTTTTCTAGTTTATCTAATGAAAATGCTACCTGTTGCTTTAAAAAAAGAAGTAATGATATATTAATAATGAGATTCATCACTGATAAGTTTAACTTAATACTATATACAAAATTTAGATTAGATTTAAATAATAATTTTATTATTAGAGGAATTGATAATTAAATAGCTCTCATATTTGCATGATACAAGATTGATTAATATTGTTACCATTATAAATTCTAGTTGAAGATTAGGAATGCGGGACATCCACAGGGTTTCCAACCAATGACCATTACACAAAGTGTGCCTTAATAATACACCCATTCACCAACTATTCTATATCCCACAATGAAATTTAGATAATTTTAACTATATAATTATTACACCAAGGGACACTCTACAACCCAGTATAAGGGATATTTTGAGGCATAAGGTAAGTATGCCAACATTTTTTAAATGTCGAGAATATTTAAGAGAGAGAGGGAGGGAGGTGGAGAGAGAGAGAGAGAGAGAGAGAGAGAGAGAGAGAGAGAGAAGGACAAAGACAGAGATATAGATGTGGAGAGAGATCAAGAGTGACAAGGGAGAGATGGAGAGAGAGTGAGGGAGAGAGGAGAGGAGGAGTGAAGAGATAGAGACGGAGAGGAGAGAGAGAGAGAGAGATAGATAGAGGGGGTAGAGGGGGAGAGAGATTATGATAAAGTTGGAGGGTGGAGAGAGAGTGTGTGTGTGTGAAGGGGAGGAGAAATAAAGGGAGGTGGGAGAGAAAGGGAGAGAAAGAAACACATAGAGTTAGAGTGGGGGATAGAGGGAGGGAAGAAGAAATATGTAGAGATAGAAAGGTGGAGAGAGAGAGAGAGAGAGATAAGGGAGAGATGAAGAGAGAGTGAGGGAGAGAGGAGAGTAGGAGGGAAGAGAGAGTGTTATAGGCCATTTCGTCACATACGATTAGTAAGCCTCCTAATGGGATCAATAAACATCCTATTCGCCCCCTTGTCACCATATTGCACAAATCCCTAAGCATGTACCTTTCATTTCCTATAGTTTCATCCCTAAACTGCTTCATTTGAGCCAGTTTCAGGACCAACGCTCCCTGTAATCCCATTGGGGTGCGTTCACTAGTAGGTTTCTTCACTATGGCCTGTGTTGGTCACCAACAGGTTGCTCCCCTTTGCACTTGTGTTGGTTTTACAAATCCGAGAGGATGATCAAGATTCCAGAAGCTTCCCCTTCTAGGAGTTTCTAGAAGTTGTTTCAACTTCTTACTTTCAATAAAACATTTAGATCATATCCTTCCCTACATTGGAGTTTTCGCCACTTACCCTTTAATCCTATCCCTCCATAAAAGGTGAATCTCTTACCTTAGATTGGTAATTGGATAAGAACTCCCAACTTACCATACTTCTCTATATATTCCCAGCCTTCTATGTGGTTGGGGGTTTCCTTTTGGAAAGTGATTTTTCCCTTATGTTGTTGTAGTGAGTGGTCATCATCTCATGCATTTAGGGTGATTGGAGGTGCATATTTCAATAAGGAAAGGACAATTCAACAACTTGGAGGAGATATCCTATAAGATCAACTGCTACTTATGGTTGTAATATCCTTACATTTATTTTGATGCAAAGAATTCATTTTTTTCCTAAATGTAATGTTGCTATTTTAATTATTTCAATACCATGTTGATCTATTAAATGAAGTACTTAGATGATACTACATAGATCTTGTAGTTTCTTGGCTTATGTTATCTGACTGTGCAGGTTATAATTTTGGAAAGTGGAGCTAGAATTGGAGCTTCCAAGCTAAAGAAGGAGTGAAGTGTGTGAAGGATTCCAGGTAGGGTTCATTCTGTCATCTATTTACTTTAAGGAAAAACATTGTGTTATGTGTCTCTATGTTGTTCTAGGTTAGCCATCGACCAGGGGAGATACTTTTGTCCACAATTGTAAATTATGTATAACAAATTGACGACCATAATGGGGATCAGTGTATTCCCTTGGTCCATTGTGTTTTATTACCTCCTTGATAGACCTTTGTTGTATCGTTCATTCAAGAACAGACCTAGGAATACCTTTCATTGAGTTTCAATTGTATTTTTTGTGCCAGAACTTGGTTTTCCTTTATCACCGCACCATGTGGTCTTGAGACAATGTGTTGCAGTGCACCCTAGCCTTCTCTGCACTTGCGTTGTAGTGCACCCTGGCCCTTTCAACACTTACTATGGTCCCAATTTGATGCAAAAAAATTCCTTTTTGTGATTTGCTCTCTGATTAACTTTGTCCTGGTTGGTTCTCCTTGTGTCCTTGAGTGTGTCTTGGTCTCTCATAAGCCTCCATTAGTTTGATTTTGGATTTTGAGTGCCTTTGATAAGATTTTGTTTATATTTTCCTTTGTTCTTTTCATTAGGTCATTAGCAAACTAAATTGTTTAGTCATTGAGTGCTTGAAAGAATTGGTGTTTTAGTCATCATTCTGAATAGTTTTCTTTTATTAATGATTAGACAAATCTCTTAATTTTCATCTGAAAATTAAGTGGAATCCAAAAGAAAAATCTTATGCATCATGCATTGCATATAGGGCTTTGATTTTGATTGGAAAAGTGAAGTTATAGAGATCAATTATTGCATCACTTATTTGTTGCATTGTTGATTGATTTCTTCTTCCCCTACCTAGTTAGGCTTTTCATTGTTAAATGGAAAATTAAAAGAGTTATTTTCATCATATTAGTTGCATCATAGGTGTATTTAGGTGACATCAAATTTTGAACCTTAAAAATGAAACTTAATTGAAGATAATCTCTAAAATTCATCTCAATTAACCTAAGGAGAATTTGAAAATTAATGACACACATAGAGGTCTAGGCTAGAGGCGTGTTCTGACGTCTTTAAATGTAGGACATGTCGTTGTTTGTGAGTGTTGTATCCCGGGTGTTAGCGCTTGAAATTTCACCTCAGGCTGAGAAAGGCAAACTCCAAGGCAACATCAAACCACTTAGCCTCGTAGCTAGCCCTACGGGGCAGGAGAGGGCTCTCTCCGATATATCTCGGTAAAGATCTTCAACGGGTGAGATAGCCAATAAGGAAACACTGATTTTATGCTAGTAAACTGATAAAAAAGGTTTGAATTGGAAGTTTTAAGATTTTGGTGGAAAGTTGGGGAAAGGCAATTTTGGGTGCGGGGATTGGACACAGTTTTTGCAGGGGGTTCTTTGGGGCAAGGTAGGAGACAGTATTGATGCCTTGATAGAGTTGGATGGATGAGAATGACCGGTGAGGAGTTAAGGAGAGCAAGCAATAACCTTGAATTCCCCTTAAACAGTTGAAAACATTGATATTAAGCAAACTTAAAAGTAGAGCATGACAGTCATGAATTCTACTTTAACACTTCATTTGCCTAATTTGTAGAAGGAAAAGTAAGGAAATGATTCAAATAACACACTTACAAGTACAAATATAAACACACCATCAATACATGTGACCACAAGAATCCCAAAAAGGACTGCAAAACCCTGGTCTTCCTTTGCCAAAAATTGTAGAGATACAATGAGTAATACAATAGAGCTTATCCCTCAAGAGTCCAACCATGAAAATGAGCAAGAAAGTACATAATATAGGCCATCTAACATCTTTCCCTACCTCTAGGGGTCGAGCTCACTATTCTAGGAGCTGTTTCAACCAATTCTAAACTAAGCACTAAAATCTAGGCAGTCAAAACAACTTGCCTCTATAAGCTAGGAAACCAATTCATTCATTAAATGTTTGCTATTTCATGAATGAATCTTCTAGAATAGGTAAATAAGTGTCATGCCATCATGAAAATACATTAATTACATCAAAAAGGGTCAAAAATCCCATCACAAGTCAAAACTGGTCAAAGTTGGGCGAATTCCTGAGCTGTAGATGAATTCCTGTGAAAACTGCCCAACGGGTCGTGCCCTCTTTCTGAACGGGTCGCGCTACTTTGGAGCTGATTTTGAGGTACTTCCAGGTGTCCAAATGAGGAAAAAGTGGGCTTTTTGGAAAGGTCTGGATGTCTACTTTCCAACCCAAGTGGAATTTCTGAATTTGGTGGTCATTTTCCCCTCAAAAATTGCAATCTCCCAAGACTGCTTCCTGTGTGTCAAAAAGGTGGCAGAAAGTCATTTTTTGCTTGTTTTTTGACTTTCTGGAGGCCCAAAACTTGGTGAAATTTCTTGGCAATGGCTGAGCAAGTGTATCTTTGCATGAAAAATCCAAAAATGCTGAGTTTTCCCAAAAATGAGTTGCCCAATGAAAGGGTCGCGCGAGAAAACCTGTTTTTGGCACAAAAAATTCACAATTGACAAAATTTTCTCCAAATTTCTTGAAATTTGGGCTGGGAGTCCCCAATAAAGTACCATGCTCATTAAAAGAGGCTTTGGCCAAAATTTGGAGTGGATCGGGCCTTTTCCGTCGTTTTAGTGCCTTGGCCAACCTCCTTGGATCTGGCAATTGCAATTTTAACATTTCTCTAAAACCATGACACCTGTGCAAAAAGTGAAGGAGGTTTTTCTTCTTTGCCATGTTATGGACAAAAAACTCTCTCAGTTTCCAAAATTCATCTTTTATTGCTCTGGAACATCATTTGAGTGCGACTTGTCCCGATGTGTGAAACAAGGAATTTTGTCGAAATGGAGCGAAATGAAGGGGATAGGGGGCTTCTAAATTCTTGGGGAAATTTTTGGGAGTGGGGAAGGATGTTAGGAAGTAGGGGAAAGTGGAATCTCAGAGATTGAGCGAGGGGAAGGGGTCCAAAAGGGCAAAACACAGGCCAAACCTAGAAAATTGCCAGGTTGTAGCTAGAAACTAGGGTTTGTGCAAAAATGAGGAATTTGGGGGATCTCAGTGATGGGAAGTATTTAATAAGGTACATTAAGGATAGGGGAAGGTGTATGAACATCAGGATACAAGTTTTGCCTATGATTTGACCATCTAAGAGAAATCGCCTTCAAAACCCTAGGAGAGGGAAATGACCTTGCCTAGGTGCAACTAAAGCATGAACAAGGTGTAAAATGACTCATTAGACATTGACATGATAGTGACAACCCTATGAATGATGGTAGACTCAGCTGAATGATGACACGGATGGGCCTTTGGGCAACTTTGAAAAGAGTGAGAGCAAACCCTAGACCTAATGCCTAGTGACCAAATTTTGCTTGAAAACTCTTTGAAATGACAAAATTTGACCTTGACACTCTGAGAACACTTTGTAAGAGCATATTTGATCACTGGAGGAAGGCTGGAAAGACTGACACTAACACCGGGGATGAAATCTCGTTCCATGTACATAAGTTTATAGGATCGTTCTCCACGTACCTTCAGGTATATAGGATGGCATGCTACGCATGATAGGTATATGAGAACACTCTCATCAAACAATTACCCATTAGACAACACTACCACAGACTACACTCCCACGTACCATCGAGTATATTTCGGGAGTCCCCTATAGGTTGCTATCCATCCATAGGTAACTGAGTCGGTCGCCTTGTATACCGTGATACACCGAACACAACATTCAGGGAGATTTATTGCACTTAGGTTAAGTCCTTGGTTCGCCAAGGTGTATATTGCAATTTACAGTTGCTTGATAAACCCTTTTGCCTAGTTACCCCTCTTTGTTTTAATTTGTGTCTTTAATTTCTAAAATCAATTAATTGACCACGGAACAATATCCTTCCTATGGAAATACTCCTTAGTAGATCTTAGGTTGAGACTAATGGCAACAGTTTGTGAGTCTACCAATCAAGGAATCCCCTCTGATGTGAATCTTGGTCCTTTTCCCTCTTTTAGAAATATTCGTGCGCCTTATATGGAAACATTGTCCCATCCTGGATTTACCATTGGTTTACCAGTTTGGTTATTTTCGACCCCTATTGTTCCGAATGTCCAAACTACTTCTCAACCGATTTCTCTTCCACTTGAACAACATCAAACCTCATGTTGATCCTAAAGTTGACCCTTTGCCTTCTTCTCCTATTGTTCCTTCATCCCTTTCTTCCTCTTTGCTTGTTGAAAGCCTTAATTCTAGTAACCAGGAAGCTAAGAAGAAGAAGAAAAGGACAAAGAAGAATAAGCAAAATAAGAAAGGGGGCAACCAAGCATCCATTGTTATGGATGCAACTAGTATGGAGAAACCTTCCAATCAACCCCAAAAAGTTAAATTCCCTTTCACGTTATGTAAGGGTGACCACCTTCTTAGATATTGTCTTGGTATTCCCAAGGTATTAGGAGTGTGGTCCATAGGCTCACAACGACCTTTGTTATTAGCCTTTGAAGACCGTGTTGGTGATAAACCATCCACTAGTGATAGTAAGGTCCATGGGAAAAATGTTAAAATCAAATTTCCATGTAATTTACGGGAAGGGAATAATCATATTCACCTTTTTCCTTATATGGATGAAGCCACAAAAGTTTTGGAAAACCTTACAGCTTCTCAGCCTCATCTTCCGACTGGTTATTAAAATCTTTCTCCCAATCTTCCATTAGTTGATGAAGTGATTGATTGGAATCCATATCCAATCTATCCCGCTCTATCTGAACATGAATCCCATGATTCTATTCTCGACCAACCATTAGTTGAGAAAATGGTTGACTCAATTCCACCTTTAGTAGATCGTACCTTTCCTGTAGAGAGTGAACTTCATACTACTCAGCTTCTTCTTGTTTCTTCATATTCCAATGAAATGGGGGGGAGTCCTCTCGTTCCAATGGCACAAGGGGGAAATCCTCCCATAGCACAAGGAGGCAGTTCTCATGTTCCCACGACACCCCCTCCAAGTAGTATGGTCACTTCCTTTGATTGGAGTTGGCTGACATGATATCGTCTTCCTCCTTATGTGCCCTTCTATATCATAGCACATGTTTACAATTTGGTCGTACCTAGCACAATCATAGATAAAGGCACATTTGTTAGTATTTTGTCCCCAACTACTTGGAAAGCTTTAGGTTCGACACAACTTGCGCATGTTACCCATATTTTCTTGGCTTTTAACAGAGGAACCAATCAACCGTTAGGGATCCTTCCTAAGTTTCCTATTACTTTGGAAGGAAAGATTGTCTATATCAATGTCATGGTTGTCCAAGGCCCTTTGGATTTTAATTTACTCATTGGGTGTGACTATGTTTATGTCATGGGAGCTCTTGTCCCTTCACTCTTTTGTGTGACATGTTTCCCGCATGAAGGAATACTTGTGACCATTAAACAAATTTCATTCCTTGGTCATAATTTGACTCCCAATCAACCAGTTTCCCTGAATGGTCCTTATATGCAAGTGATATCTCTCCCACCACAGATCAATTATGTGGAAACTTGTTCCATGCCTATGTCTACTGATGATCTACTAGGTGATGTAGTGCATCATTTACTGGGGGCATTGGAGTTTAATTTGTCCATTTGATCCTTTGATCCCTTCTAGAGTGTTGTTATCCCATCTGATGAGAACATCTTGGAAGCCATGGTATGATTTTGGACCAGAGTTCCTTTTCTTGTGTCAAGCTCCTTAAAAAACGAAACAAGGTGTTAGAGCAAAGTTCATTTTCTTGTGTCAAGCTCCTTAAAAAATGAAACAAGGTCTTGAAGTAGAGTTCATTTTCTTGTGTCGTGCTCCTTAAAAAATGAAACAAGGTTCCCCAAGAAAAGTTCCTTGTCTTGTGTTAATCTCGTTAAAAAATGAAACAAGTTGTCACGAGCATAATTCTTTTTCTGTGTCAAGCTCGTTAAAAAATGAAACAACTCCCCTTCAATTAGAGTCTTTGAGCAGATCTCGTAAATTCCTAGTCGATTCTTTCACTTGATCTCATAAATGAACCTTCATTCCATCCACCTGTTAGTAACCAATAATGAAGGATTAAAAAAAAATAAACAAACTAAATTATTAAAGACATAAACATTGGTGGAAAAAGCTTGAGAGCCTCATTGCATTCCTCTCATTCTCATTATTAAAATAATGTGTATAATACAAATATAAATAAAAGAGGATATTTGTCTCAAGATAGTGTGTCTATATTCGACACTTTGGTTGAGAAAATATCTCAACCATACACTAACCTAGGAGCCTAACTAGTTGGAGAGAATCTCTCAACGAACCAGACCTAAACTGACTCCTAACTTTGAAGAACAAAACCAATCTAGAAAGTTAGGAATTAAATCCAACTTTCACGGTTTAATTAATTTAATATTTTTGGACTTATTATTGTTTTTAATGTGAGAGTGAGACTAACATTGCCCCCCTCAATGATAAGTCCAAACTAAGAACCTGGTATCATCTCCAAGTCCTCATGTTGAAACTGTTGATCCTTAATGAAAACTTGCCTGAAAAATGGCCAAAGTTGGATGTTGAAAATTCTCCAATCTGAAGAGAACGTGAATCAGTTGCAAGTCTAATACATCTATGAAAATTGCTTGACAACTCCATCAGGTTCCAAGATGCTTTCATCTGTCCTTTGCTTTCAGTCAACATCCCAATTGCTTGTCCATTGACAAAATGTTGATAACACCCACTGGTGAATTTGATGATGTCGAAACTTCCCACTGGCGACTTTGATGTTGACATCCCATTGGCGAATTAGTTGATGATGACCACCCACTGGATTCTTTAATGTTAACTGCCCACTAGCTAATTTGACGATGATACCCACAGGTTGATTTTGTTGATGTTGTCGAAAATTTCAGTCTGACAACCACCTTCAATTCTATTATAATTTCCCTCCTTTGTCAGCTGAAAGGAGAGACAGCCATCTGCATTTGATTTCTGAACTACCCCCTTCAGGTATAGGAGAGTTTCATTGTTGTACTCCCCTGTTTAAGTGCATGAGAGTACCATATTTCATTTGATTGTTGGCTGCAATAGATGAGATTTAATTATGTGGTAAAACTTATACAATTGTTTTACTGTTGACAACCACTCCCAAGGATCAATCCATGCATAATTGATCTTCAATCTGGTTGGTTGGTTTTGTTTGCAACATTTTTTTGATGAGTGATTATGCTTGCCACAATGGTGACAAGGATGGAGATCAAAACAATGATCTTTCATGTGACTTGTTCTTTGACAATGTTTGCATGTGTGTTTGTATTCAAATTTTGCATGGCTTGCTGATGTTACTTGATCAAGAAATCCTGCACTAATGAACTTGATTGGCTTTGAATAATCTAGGATATGCAAGTTGTTGTCATCTTTGTCATATCCTAATCCACGTCGATTTTTGTTTCTTTGGATTTCTTCCCACGACTTGATGATTGGCTTGGAAGAAGAAAGTTGAACTTGATCATGGACAACTTATACACTTGAAGTTGTTTGGATGAGTGATTTGGAATCATCATTTTTATCTTCGTTTATATGGTTGAATGAAGCATCACTCTGTTGCAACTCATCTCGTTGTAATTGTGACTCCAGTTGAAGAAATTCAATTGTCTCATGTGCCTCATGTAGATGCTTTGAAATATCAACAAGAGTTGCTTTGCTGATTTGCACCATGTCTTCAACAGTTGATAGGATCAGATTGTTAAGAATCTATAACAACTGAATATTTTTCTCCATGTGAACTTGCTTGAACTCATGCTCACTTGAACTTTGTGAATGCTTCAATCAACTTCATGCTCACTTGAACTTTGTGAATGCCTCAATCGACTTCACGCTCGCTTGATTTACTTTATCATGCTTGCTTTCTTTTGTATTTGCTTGATCTCTCTAACTTTCTTGGTTAAACTTGTTTGCTTTGATTCATGCTCACTTGAATAATTGAATACTAGAAATCATGCTTGCTTGTTGTAGATTTGAACTTGCTTGATTGTTGTTTGAATATCACATTTGCTTGCTTTAGAGTTGAACTCATTTGCTTGATTGTTTCTTCAATCAATTTCATGCTCACTTGATGTATTGAACTTGTTCACTTGTACTTTTCGCTCGCTTGAACTCGCTCACTTGATTGAGCTTATTTGCAAAAGAAGGGTGTCGAATACTATTGAAAATGAACCCAAGAAAATTCTTACAATGATTTGATGACAGGTTCAAATGAATTTGATGACTCAGTTGAAAATAATGGACTCACTTGACTTAATTGACTCTTTATCAATTCAAATCTTGGGTGTCAGTTTCAACTGAGAATGCACCCTTACAATTCGACTCAAATTGATTACAAATTATGATTTGAAAGTTACTATTTTGTTTTGAGTTGATTCTTACAAAAAATGTTGCAAGTGCATTGTCCAAAAGTTGATGTAGTTGATTGTTGATGTAGATGACAACTTCATTAACTTGATTGCCTTGAGTGAATGATGTTGAATTGCATGTTGATGTAGAATCGTTTTTGAATGCTGATGTTGACAACTTGATATTTTTTATTGTGTTGCAGATGCTCGATTATT
Organism: Pinus tabuliformis; assembly: GCA_031772625.1. Taxonomy (NCBI): domain Eukaryota; kingdom Viridiplantae; phylum Streptophyta; class Pinopsida; order Pinales; family Pinaceae; genus Pinus; species Pinus tabuliformis. Next base: position 871,986,780 of record CM062819.1, read on the forward strand.
GGTGCTTTACTTGTTTATTCTTGATTACATGAGCGTGAAGAGAATTTATTATGTGCATGCATTTGTTTAATTTGTTGTGTACTCCATGTGTATCTTTTTACAAAGATAGTGTCAAAACTAGACACAAAAAATAAGCAACATCAAGAATCATGTATCATCACAAACATACTCATGGTGTACCTAAGATCCCTTTATTCAATTTCGGGTGGATCTAAGAAAAAATCACCAAAAAATGATATCTTTATTATGCTTGATACAATGTTCGATTTTATTTCAATGCCCTTTGTCATGATACATGCATTACTCTCATTTTCATACACAAGAACTTATACATCAAGGACTTCTAAATTTGTCTTGACTTTAGACAATGACTCCTTATCACTCCAAAGTAAAAAATTTAATACATCATCAACCTTATTACAAGCAATGAAAATATCAAGCTAGAAACCCCTTGAATAAATTTGTCTTCAAAATTAATTGTATATTGATTCAACTTCGTAGAAATAAAAACATACTTCAAAATACAATAATAACTTTCCCCAAAAAAATTCACTTATCGCTCCATATTTACATAATATACCTTATTCCTCTCTTAGAAAAAATTTAATGCACTTTATCCCTTCAAAAACTTTACTTTAATATCACTCTATAAAAAAGTGAAAACATCACTTCAAACTTTGTGTTCAAACATGCACCATACGTTCTGTTCTAATGGAATAATAAACTATTCCAAAAAAATGTATGCATGTGAAGACAACCATATACCTTTTACATATCGGTTAAAAGTCCACGTGACTCATTTTATGAATTTACTTTTTCACTTTCTTGAAAAATTATCCACGTGAGCCTTATTCTTAAAAAGAATGAGTGGAAAAAGCATATGGAAAATTATTTGCATGAATGAGTGCAAAGAAAATCCTTGCAGACACCATGTAAACTCAAACTTACCTCTGATTGGAGTAGAGCCTTGCACTCCATGGAGTTCTTATTTGTTGAGCATATTCCTTAATGTCTTCAACAAATATGCTCATTAAGGAATATGTCATCACGTAAATGTTCTCTATCAAGGTTGGGCTATGTTATAGATCTGTAAGCTACCAGTAGAAATTCTTTGGGCACAACGATGGCTCATTGCGACTTTTCATCATGATAGATGATGGCTCCTCTTCAAACACCTATACTCCTTCACGAATTCGCTTCACTTGGCTTGAGGGATGGAACATTGGATTGTCAAATGTCTCAAATTAGTTTTGGTGATGAAAAATAAACGTCTGCAAGGATTCATTGTAAGAATAAATTTTCAGTTATACACTCAAATCCTCCAACGCTGCACCTTTAATATATTACTCACAGGATGAACCAGATGGACTCTTACGCCTAATGCTTCTACAAATAGAGACGATCAATCCAAAACAGAATTGCTTTTTCACGAATCTGCAATAACTATTTCTAAGAAATAAAGAAAAGTCGCTACTCCTTGAGGAAATATTCAACTGGGTTGATAACAGACCATAAATATTCTTTGCAGAAACTACTTGGGATACTCACCTCCTTATGTAGTGGCTTCTTCCAAGAGAATATTCCATGCTGCGATCCATGTTTCTCTCGCTCTGAAGCCGAATTCCCCCATCAAAAGTTGTCCCCACGAACACAAGTATCATTTTGAATAAATAGAGGATGGATGTTGTTGGTGAGGTTTAGTATAATGTTATGCATTGTGGAAACATGCTTGAGAACTCAGTACAGAGGATTAACTTTGCCTCTTCCCTAGATGGGATCATGTTGGTCTGGTTCGTGATAACCATCATAATGAATGTGTTGAAGCACAAGAATCGCATAATGCAAGCATCATTTCTCGATCACCTTCAAGCCTAGATTCAAGATTATGTGTGCTATAATCTTCCACCAATGACAACTCTACTATAAAATTTCAAAAAACAAATGGTGTTACTTCATTTCTGCAAGTCAATCTGCACAAACCTTTCAGATTTGTATTTCGATCTTTCCCAGAGCATCATCTTAAAACAACACTGGCTGAACAACGATCTTAACACACCTTAATGCACATGTTCACACTTTGAAAGAGACTTATTCGTATGGTCACCTTGTTGAATATGCGGAGCCTATGTGCCTTACTTTAAATCTTTCTCAAATTTTCTTACTGATCGATCCTGGTTTTCCCAGCAGGTGGCTCTTTCCAAATACTGTTCGAAAGAACTTGATCAATTCTATCCCAAAAATATCTGCTTTCGAACAATTCTCAATCAATCCCAATCGTGGCCTCCACGTAGACTCTACATGGAACAATTCACATGCCAGAAAGAATTTACTTGCAGCAAGGTTTTATGCATTATAGTTCTTCATGCCGGATATGCATAAGATCAGGCCTCAACACTGTTCACAACACTTCGGCTTTACTTCAGGCTCCTCAAAGGATGCTCCACACACAAGCTCATGCTTCTAGCCGGAGTGTGGCTCTTAGCATCTTGGTTAGTTTTGTATTCACACAACACTTTACAACTTTTACACACAACATCAAGTCCTACTTACCAACACTTCTTTCACCAAAGAACTTGGCTCCGATAACATATGAAGGATTTAAACAAAACAAACACACTAAATTATCAGAGACGTAAACACAAGCGCAAAAGGCTTCAGAGCCTCACTGCATTCCTCTCATTCTCATTATTAAAATAATGTGTATTATACAAATATAAATACAAGAGGATATTTGTCTCAAGATAGTGCATTTATCTTGGACATTTTGGTTGAGCAAATATCTCAGCCATACACTAATCTAGGAGCCTAACTAGTTGGAGAGAATCTCTCAACCAACAAGATCTAAACTAATTCCTAACTTCGAGGAACAAACCCAATCTAAAAAGTTAGGAATTAAATCCAACTTTTATGATTTAATTAATTTAATATTTTTGCACTTATTATTATTTTTAATGTGAGAGTGAGGCTAACAAGTAGTATACTTAAGTGCTTGAAATGAAGTTTGAGGAGAATGTACCTCGAATTAAGTCATTATGTTGGGGGTATGCAAACCAATTTCAAGCATAATTTCCCAAGTTTCAAGCTTTCATAAAAATGAAACCAATTTTAAGCATATTTTCCCATGTTTCAAGCTTTTGTAAAAATGAAACCATTCCCATTTTATCCCCCGTGATTTCCATTTTTATCTGTCTATTTTTTCCAAATGAGCCTTGTTTTTCTCATTCCATTGTCGTCATCTTCTTAGCCGATCATATGCTTTCACTTGCTTGTTTTAATATTTCATGAGGAATAAGTGCGATGACTGGTCTTATTAGCTAGCCTCTTGACCTTTGTGTGTTTTGAGAAATTCCACCATGACCGGAACCAGTTGCTACCCTTTATGCCACTCGTTCCTCTAGGAGGAGTCCTCTTACATCCTTTTTCAGACTCCAAAAATATGAAAATATTGGCGAGCACTTGTCTTTTCAAACTCGTTAAAGTAAATGAAAAGACGTCTACTTAGTATAAGTTTAGCCCTTTTACAAACTGAGATAGACTAGCTACGAAAAAGGAATACCATATTTGAACATGGCTAAGAGGTTCTCTTGGGTATTGTTTTCTACCTTTACAGACTTGAGGGACTACCTACGAAAAGGGACATTTAGATTTTTTTTTTTTTTTTGCCTATTTTTCAAACTCTCTAAACATAAAAAATATGTCAATTTTTACCCTTGCTGGACTCATAAAAACATCAAACAACAATGGACTCGTCGATTATGACAGGGCCAAACCACTCCTTCTCAGGGTTTGTTAAATATACTTGGGGGGATTCATCTGAAGGATGAACTTACAAATCACACATATGTTATCCTCATCAAGCTTGTTAAAAAATAAAGAGGTACTGACCAGTATGGTTATGGAAATTGGTAAATAAGGGATTCCATTTTGCTAATGGTAGTGAGTCACTCTTTTTTGGCTGTGTGGAGCCTGACCCAGGTTCAGTGTTAGTTAGCCAAACAAATCCCTACACTATTGGCCTTTTCGGCATCAGCCCGCAGAGCGCGGACTGAAGTCTCACCTGAGCAGTGTGGGGGGATGCTAGAACCAAGTTTCCGCATCCTGAGATGGTCGTGATGTCAGTTTATTCCTTCCGTTCCTGCATTCGCGCAGGTCATTAAGTTCTAGGGCTTTTTCTGTCTAGCCCTTTATTCCACCCTTCAGTACCTCCGCAAAGGGGTACGATTGACCTTCGCACAGCCCCAACCTGCAGTTCATGTACTTTCACGTTGCTAGGGCAACGTACTATGCAGATTCCCAAATTACCTTAAATGTCTTACTTATCTTATTACACAATCATAGTTAGCGCCACGTAAACAGATATCTTTACTTGCATTCAATTAACCAACATAATTATATACATTTTTACATCACATAAGCATTGTCAATGAAATTCATAAAAAATATGACAAAATGCATTAACAGGAAACAAAGACACAGAATTTGCAAAATGCTTGTCTTTATTGATATGTTCAGATGATTACATACTCTATCTGCCATGCGCACATAGCTGCAGGGGTCTGCGCACTCAGCTACGGACTTCCACCCTAGGCCTCTGCGCACTCAGCTGCAGAGCCTCTACCTATACTAAGATCTGAAACTTAGACTTCTCTCCTTATCGCTCAAGACTTATTACTTCTCCCAAAACTTACTACTTAAAGCGAGCTTACTTAGCTCTTTTTATATGATCCCATGGTCTGTGGACCATGGGTAGATATTTACAATCGACTTTACACTTTACAAAATAAGAGCGAACAACCTTTTATGACTCATGACACCTTCACGCTCCGCAACCACAAAATGTAGAGGCTTTACAACTTTATTACAAAACTTGACCCAAAACATGGGCTTTTAGCCCCAAAACTGTCCTTGGGGGATCCCGTTCCCAACAGGACCCCAACACAAACATCGTGACTCGCCCTCGAGTCACTCGGCAGGCACGGAGATCTTAGCGCGAAGACCTCCCAACTTGACCTATATGACCGCAACCTTGGCAGTGCATTGTGCGGCTAGCTGCTTCGTGTCTTCAACCATATGCTTGGTCACTACTCCTGAACTGCCGGCCTGAAGCTTTTGCTGAGTTGCTTGCAAAGTCGCAAGCTTTGCTTCAATAGAGGTTGTGAACGTGTAAGCCTCATCCAGCTAGGGGTTCAATCGCGCCTTCATCACTGTTTCCTTGTGCAGCATTGCATCCATCTGTTCTTTTTGCTGCTTGGCCTCCTGCAGCTTTGCCAGTCTCTGTGTGAGTGCGACGATTCGCGCTACGCCTTTGAACTCATCATAGTGTTGTTGCAGCTCACGCGCTTTTGTCTCTAGTCGTTGTACATTAGGGTCCTCCTACAAGCTTGTCAGGACCTCGAACGACTACTCAAAAAGTTGCATGCAGTCTGCTACTTCACTTTCAACCGCCGCTATTGCTTTTGTGACAACGGTTGCACGATGCTCCTTTACTTCTGGCAGAGTTGAAGTCTGGGCCTTCAACTGTAACTTGGTGATCTGTAGGTTTAACTCCAACTGAACTCTCTCCATTTCTGTATGAGCATCACACACCCTTGTAGCCAGCTTGCAAACGCGCACCTTGATTGGTTCTTTCTCAAGAATGGCCAACTCTGGGACCATTCGACATGCCTCCTCCATGACCTAAAGTATACGCTTGTTTTTGTCCTTCGCTTCGGTCATGGTGACGATGGCAGAGTCTCGTTGTAGTACCATCTTCTCATTGTTGATCCGATGCTCGATAATCACCTGTAGAGCACGGTGCTCATGGGCTCTTAACTCCGCAATCACTCCATCCTGCAAGAGGTGGAGCACCTCGCCTGGGAGCGTTGCCAGATTCAACCCTACTCCCTTGAGGGCATTGATAGTGGGCCTGTCAGCTTCATTGTCCGTAGTTAGTGCTCCATCAGGTAACACTATCATGTTGGAGGCCTTCGCGTGCAACATTGTGGCAACTTTTGAAGTGCTGATAGCAAGGCTAGTAGACACTGTGCTAGCCTGTGACATTCGAGTCCGTAGCGCTTGCAGACCTATCTGGATAGCCCTCAATACTAGTTGATGTTGCTGCTCAAACTATTGTAGGGCCTTCGCAGTGACATCTCGCACCGTGTCACCGATGTCCTGCAAATTTCCTTTGTTGAGAGTGATTGGGTTCATTGATGTCTTAGTGGCCTTGGATTTCTTCCTAGACCCTCCTTTCTCTTTCTCCCTTGGACGTTTGATGTGGGCGAACATCGCCTGTGGGTTCGCACCGTGCTGCTCTGTTTGCTTGTCCGTCTCTTCCTCTGTCTCGGGTGAAACCGACCTCACACCTTTGTCAAAACCCCACTCTATTCCACTTGTTTGCTTCTTCGTCTGCTGAGTGGCATCGTGCTTCGCCCAGGCCTTGTCAGAGGCCTCCTTCTTTCTCTTTTCGGCCAGTTGCGTCATCTTGAGCTTGGCTTCATCCTTCTTGCGTTGCGTGGCAGAATTGCTCCCTCCCACTACCACGTCTGCTGTGCGCCATTATGTCGGCCAACGATCAAGTACTGCATCAATGGTGTCATTTGTTGCCAAGTAAGGCAATTCATACCATGTCTGCGCAGGGTCCTTCCGTGCCCTGACGGACACATGGTGAAAATATGCTTTAAACTCTATGTAGCCTTGCAGGTTGGAAAACACTGTATGTGACAACTGCGGTTTGCGATTGATGGCCATGCGAATGTTCATCTCCATCAAGATCCAGAAGAGCTTGTTGTCCTTGATGCACTGCACATCCTTGGTCGCCCACAGCGAAGCGTACTTCGCTGCTTCTGGTAGGTCTGGCGCAATCGAAAGGAATTGGTTGTCCTCTAGCAGCTCCCATGCTACCAGCACAATAGATAGCAAGAGCCACGTGTAGTGGAACATCTTGCTGAGCTCCTGTGCCTCGTGACAGTTCGCAAGGAACTCACCACAGAGATAGTATGCCCAATTGAATTGAACTCCTTCGGTGTACTAGGCTGCTAGTGCGACAACAGGTGCCGAGACCTCATCAATGCAACACTTCCTCATCACCTTCCTTGCTAAAATCTACGTAGCCACCTTTACAGCAGGGTCACAGATGCTGGATATGGCATATCCATGCGTCTTCTTTACCAGCTTAAACTTCTCTTTCATGGCCTCCATGAGGGACTGCTCACCATCTTTTCCGCCAAATGTCATGGATGCATTTTCTCTACTATAGGGCAACCGCGTGATCCTGTGGATCAATCTGTTAGTGATGGGTATTGGCTCCTCCAGCCACAGACACCCATCATGCACCAAGAATAGAAGGTGCTTGATGACCAATACTGTAACCGCGGTGCAGTTGTAGTGCGGCACCCATAGCAGGTTGAGCAAACCTGCCTTGTCTACTCCTCTGAGCCACCTCTGCGGCTCTAATGCAGTCATCATGGTGGTTGTATCGATAATGCAGCGTATCAGCTGCTCAGTCACCAAGTGTGGGAATTTCTCATGGTCAGCCAAGTCCCAATCTTCGAGTTTTAACAGAGGAACCTGCCCCAAGTGCGGTCCTTCAAAGACAATTTCATCCGGCAGCAGAGGGGTTTGCAAGGGGACCTTTATCTCATTGATATCTTTTGGCACCTTGGTCTAGCCCTTGCGCAGAGGGACGTACTCAGCCAATCGAGTGATAGGGTCAGCACTCTGGGCTTCAACTTCCTCCACGTTTATCTCCACATTCTCATCATCCATCGAAATGTCTTCGATTTCTTCCTCCTTCGGCTCTAGGTTGATGGCTTTGCCCTTTTCCTGTGTGGTGGGCTTGTCCTTCGATGGGTTTCTTCATGGTGATGCGTGCACTGATATTGCAGGCTACTTTCCCTTCTTATCCTTTGAGCTCTCCTCGGTTAGGGTGGGCTTTGGTCTCGGTGTCCTTGGCGAATTGGGGACTTTCGCTAATACTTCGACAACCTCTGGAGTAGCTTCTTCGGCCTCCATAACAATTTTCGACATATCCTCCTTGGCTGTCACTTCTTCGGTGTCCATAGTTATGGCAGGTGTCGACATAACGCTAATCAACAATGCTCGTGATGTCTCTAGTAAGTTCTCAAACGTTGAACTCGCTATCAGAGCCTTGAAGAATTCTCAGTTCATGTGCGCCTGAGAGCTCAACAACTCAATTCTTTAAATGCCAAGTGTTTTTTGCTGGACAGCCACCTGTAATTTATAGGGAATTTGAATTCAAATCCAACCATTCCCCCAAAATTCGGTTCATTAATGTTGGATTGGCGAAAATTTTTCAAGGATATGACCCATAAATTTCATCTTAAATGACGGCCGCCTGCTCCATTTGGCCGCATTTCTATCATCAAATCACGAAAAGTGACTTTAACGATCACTTTCAAGCCAACCTGCGTGATTTCTCCCTGAGTAGCGCAGCTCCCTTCGCGCTGTCGTGAATCCCGTGACACTTCCTTGCTCTATGCAATCCTCCAATCACGCATCTCCCCAACCCGGGCAGTGTAGTTTATAGTCTCGCACCTCTTTTCAACTGCCTGGAGTGCTAAAACTGTGCGACCTTCATATAGTCACATGGCCAGACCACCGGTGTATGGCTTCAATCGACTACCATTCACCTTTCCTGAGAAGGGATCTCCATTCAATTTGACCAATTGAATTGCTCCTCCATTGTTAATCTCCTTAATGAAATAGGGCCCTAACCACTACATTCTGAATTTCCTTGGAAATTTATCACACTTGTTGTCATATAACAAAACTAGGTCATTTACCTTAAAGGTGCGCAGTATGATGTATCGATCATGCCATGCTTTTTCGCGCTGCTTTTGGACCTATTGGTGAAATCCAACTAAAAATCTCTCTTCCTCAAGCTCAGCTAGTTGTGTGAGCCTCTCCTCCAGGGCTCCGCGATCCGTCATACCTATGAGTGCCGCTATGTGTAGGCTAGGCACAATGTATTCCATGGGCATCACTGCTTCAACACCATAAACAAGATTAAAGGGTGTTTGTCCAGTCAACTTTTTGCACGTCGTCCGATAGGTCCATAGTATTGCGGGTATGAGCAAGTTCCAATCACTTCGCTGAGCGTTGAAAACCTTGGTAAGTGTTCTCCAGCACTTTATTGAATGCTTCCACCGTCTCGTTAGCCTGCGCGTGATAAGGCGTGCTTTTCTAGTGATATACCTGAAATTCCTCCATCAACGCGCTGATCATCTCGTTCAGAAAGTGCGTACCGCAATCACTCATCAGAATCTTTGGACACCCAAATTGCGTCAGTACATACTCAAAGAGGAACTTTGCAGCAGTCACACCTGTACAATCATTTACAGGCTGTTCCTCTGCCCATCAAGTCAAATACTTTGTCACGGTGATAATGTACCTCGCTCCTGTCTTCTTCCCTTGGGGCTGAATGGGTGCCACAAAATCTATTGCCCATTTCTCAAAGGGTTCTAACATCAGCTGTGGATTCAAAGGCAACTCATCCCTCTGCGATGGCCTGCCATTCCTTTGACACACATCACACACTTTGCAGTAAGTTTTTGAATCCTGATGGAGGGTTGGCCACCATAACCCTGTGCATAAAATCTTCTGTGCAGTCGCTCTTCCTGCATAATGTCCTCCTACAGCGCCCCCATGAGTGTCTGTGAGGATATTGATCCTTTTAAACTCTGGTACATATTGTCGCAATATTTCATCAGACCCCATTTTATACAGATGCCCAGCAATGACAGAAAAATCTGCTGCACAGACCGCTAACTCCTTCTTCTGTTGAACAGTGTAACCTTCCAGGGTACTTCCTGTCGTTAGGAAGTGCATGATATATTCAAAATGACCATCCGCAATGTGCATTGCAAATAGTTGTGCTTCAGGCAATCCCTCCTCCAAATTAGTGGGCTCTTCCCCTGTTTCGATGTGCGACAGATGGTCTAGTCCCACGTTCAGTCATCCAAGTTTCACAATGACTTCAAAATCATACTCCTGGAACAATAACAACCACCTGCAGATTCTCCCCCCCAACACAGGCTTATTGACCAGGTATTTCAATGCGGAATGATCCGTATACATCTTAAAATGGCCACCTAGAAAATAGTGTCTAAACTTCTGGAGCGTGTATACCATGGCTAACCCTTCGCGTTCGGTGGTAGAATAGTTCTTCTCTGCCTTAGATAACCTTCTACTTGTGAACGCTATAGGATGGTCCAAGTCTCCTCCGCCAGCCTGTTTCAGTACTGCTCCCAGCGCTATACATGATGCGTCAACATGTACATGAAACTCCTTCCAATCCAACAAGACTATAACCGGCGTAGTGACCATCTTTTCTTTCAGTACATCAAAGCTTTTCTTATAGTCCTCATTCCAGCAGAATGTTACATCCTTTTTCAACAACTTCTCCATAGGCGCGGTGATCTGGGCATAGCCATTGATAAACTTTCTATAATATCCAGTGTCTCCTAGGGTAGCGTGCAACTGTTTCACGCTCCTCGGCGCTTCCAAGTTAAGTATCACCGCAATCTTCATGGGATCTACCATCATTCCCTCTCTATAAACCACATGACCCAGCAGGGTCCCAAAAGGAACACAAAAGAGGCATTTCTTCAGATTGAGCATGATTTGGTATCTTCGACAGGTATCTAGCATCAAACGCAAACTTTCCACGTGGCATTTCACCAGCCCAAACACAGTCTAGCCATCAAAGTACACTTGCAGTAACTTATGAATAAATACCTTGAACACCGCAATGACTACGCACGAAAAAATCGCAGGTGCATTCTTCAATCTGAAATGCATTACATTGTACTGAAAACACCCCCACTCAGTCGCGAAGGTTGTCTCTCTTCTATCCTCTGGTGCGATTTTGATTTGATGGTACCCAAAGAACCCATCAGTGAAGGAATATGCTTCCTGGCCATCTACATTTTCCAACACCTCATCAATGAATGGAGTCAGGAAAGGACCATGTACACAAGCGTCATTCAACTTCCTGAGATCTACGCATATCCTTATTTCATCATTTTGCTTCTTTTCCTATACCACCATTGGGCTTACCCAATCAAATTCTTCCACGGGCTCAATTAGCCTACCGCGAGCATCTTATCTAGCTCTAAGCGGACCTTCTCCTTATACTTCGTATTGAGACGGTAGGGTCTTTGCTTAACTGACTTTGCGTCGGACTTCAACGTGATCTTCATAACACCTAGGTCCTCTATTATCCCTTTTAGCTCCGTAAACTTGGTAGGAAATAAATCCTGGTATTTGCGGAGAAATTCAGTGACCTTATCCACCGTCGTGTCATCCTAGTAATCTCCAATCTTCACAAATTTTGGCTTTACCTCCGTACCAATATTTACCTGTTTCGTTTTCAGTGGCGCAATTATATCAGGGTTCTCAATCTGTGGTCCCTCAATCTCACGGTGACGTTTTGTTTTAGGGATGTTAATCTTTTTCGGATCCTCATCTTCTTCTTTAGCGGTTACATTATGGCATTCCAGCGTGTGGCTCAGCTAAGTAGTCCAATCGGGTTGAATCAAGTCCAAAGGATCCTGCAGTATCCTAAGGATTTTTGCTTTTACTTCTTGTATTGCTTTGTTAATATAGTCAAACCCGTCTTCAAAGCTGAATGTCATTATGAACCCTTCGCGCAGAATATCCCATTCACCTGTACCATGGCGGAGCTTTGTTTCTAAGTACTAGTTCATTGGGATGACATCCAAGGTGTGACAGAACAAGTGCACCCATTCAGGTTGGGGCTTCGCTCCATAGGCTTCAACCCATTTGGCCAACTGCACACGTAGATCATCCCTCCCATCATATTTGTCTGTCATCCGTACCTTTGTCTTCCTAAAGCGTGTTCTCATCATCCTCCTACATTCACGCCAATCATCAAAGCTACCCTTGTGCGTACCCCACCATCTTGCGGGTGTAGCGCGCAGTGCCCAATCCAAACCCTGGAAGCGTTGCTTTTCTGGTACCTCCCTCTCAAATGCATCCAAAAATATATCTACATCATTCAAGCCATCATAAGTGGGTAGATTTCTTACCTCTGACGACACACAATGCAGCGACCGGGTCATCATGTTACAGCTCAATGTGGTTACTTCATGTAACCGATTCTGCCAGCGCTCTAATTCTTCATCAGAGTCCGAGGTGCAGGAACTCTCGCTATCCCATGTAATTCGTCCATTTGCTATTGGATTCACCCAATCTTGGTCTCATGATGTTATCTTATAGATACAGTATATATTGTCATCGCTCTCATAATCGCGGACTGGTTCAGTATAGCGCAATCCTTCATTAGGATCTACAGGTACTATTACGCAGAGCGATTTCTTCTCAAATATCATCTTTCGCTTCTTTAGGTTTATTACCCCATTCATATCAGTAGCCCAATCATTGCTAAGGAGCACAAGGTAGGGGTTGTTGTCATCTACAATTTCTATTACCTCAAAGTTAGCCAACACGCTCGCACCTTCAATATCTACAGTCACCCCTTGCAACCGCCCCATGGGGATGATCTTCTGTTGATTTTCCATTCTTAACTGGATCGGAGACCATTGCAACACGGTTCTTCCCATCCTCTCCCAAGTCTGCTTCAGTAGGATGTTCGCGTCTGACTCCAGATCCAAAATAACCTAATCCATTTCATATTCTCCTATTTGCGCGGTTAATCTCATCTCTCATCCTGTCCTTGTTTTATGCTTACCAACCTTTCGTACCATGCGTGGTTCACCCGGAGTGTTTCTGGCGCATCTATTTATAATCTCCTGTAATCCCTTCATAGCCTTGCTATCACGCAAAAGCTTCATGCATGTTTCTAGAAAGGTCCTAAGCATAGAAGGGTCCATTTCCTTATCATGATTATCCTTTCTCCCTGAGGTAGAGGCCTCAACGAAGCTTTTCTTTGCTTCCATGAACCTTTCACATGTGTGCTCCAAATCAAATTCATCCTCCTTCACTAGAGCTTTGCGAACCCATGCGCTGTCTTCGAATTGTTTCCCCTTATCATCCCGTGTTGCAGTTCCACTGTGGAGCACTATATTCACATTCAGGTCTTCTTCACGAGGCTCAAGCCTCATCATATGCAAGTTCTAAGTCGGCTGAGGTGGTAGTGCCTCTTTGTTGTGTATCCTCACTATCAGCGTAGGACAATCCTCCGTTTCATGATCAAACAAAGTGCAATATTTACACGACCGAAGCATGCGGTTAGTGCAATAGCGGGCGTAGTGTCCTGGTCCTCCACAATTGTTGCAGATTAGCTGTCCCCAACCTCTGTCAGGTCCTCCTCCGCCTCGGCCTAGTCCGTGCCCTTGAAAGCCTATTCACACCATCCTCGTGCTTTGGTCAGGGGGCCATGTTCCTTCCTGGACCTTGTAGGCGGGTGTTCTATCCATCATCAATTCATAGCTTTTGCAGTTGCGCTCATCATGCGCTACCAACCTACAGAAGTTACAGAACAATTGTTGCAATGTTTGTACAAACTTCTGCAGCAAATGACAGATATCCGTCGTATGTTTTCCTGCTACCTGACATATATCACACCACAACGCAGGCCCCGTGCTTGGTCCTGCTTGAGCTTCTAGCCTCAAAGGCATCGGTCCCCCTCCTGCAATGTAATTTGCAAATACCTGGCAATGGTCTTTGTCATGCCCCTGACCCTTGCATTTCAGGCACCATACCTCTTCGTGCACCTTTGGTCAAATTGTTTTGCCCTGCTTCAAACTTTGCATTTCAAGGCAAAGATTTTGCAACTGTGCATGGATCTGTTGAACCCTCAGATTCTAGTCCTACATCGGTGTTTCATGTAGTCTCTTTGCAATCTCTAAGGCCTCTGCCTGAGTCGTTATCTTCTGTTGTGACAATGCAACCCTTAGGTGTGGCAGGAGCGAAGCCACGAACCACTCGCGATGCTGCCCATCTATTAAGTTCATATTAGCTTCACGGATTTTACATTTCAACCTCTAATCCAATACCCAAGGTGTCTCGCCTGGTTTCATCGTGATTTCCTTGAATCCTACAATTGACTATGCCTCGAATTTAGGCCTACTGAATTCTTTATTCAGCACGGTCTGGATATCTGCCACCCCAGCGTTTGGGTTATCATTAGAGTACTTGATGTACCAGGTTAGCACACAATCCTGTAGAGCACTAACCAGTGTTGCCTTCTTCATGTGATCATCTGTAACACCCTGAGCTTCCCATACAGCTTTCACAACGAACCAGAATTGGTCCAGGTCCTCATTTCCCAGGCCTTTGAAAAAAAGCAGCTTCACTAAATTTTCCATGTTGAACTGTGGTGGAGGTGGAGGCAGTACGGGTGAAGTCGCAAGTGATGGTGGTGAAGTTGGAGGTGGTGTGGGTGGAGGTGGAAGTCGCGGGAATCCTTGTCTTATTAACTGAATAGCACTTCGCGGAGAAGCCTACGCTACTCCCTCTTCGTCACCCAATGGAGGTGAAATTAATGGACTATATTCAGGACCCTTTCTTCCTTCATTCCTGTAAGTCTTTCCACTTTGCGTAGCTTCGAACATCAAAGTAGTTGCATAACCCATTTTTCACACAATAACATCTCAATCCTAGTATTCAAATACTTCAAGTACTTACCTCGTGGACCTTTGAAAAAGCATCTCTCCGCCTTGTTGTAGCTGACTGAGGTATCGACTGTGAATTCAGTCACAAATCCTCCTATGATGCGATCGAGCTAATGATCGATAGCGCGGGAGATCTTATCCTCAGAAGCTTCCAATCTTTGCATTAACTCCGAGGTCCAGACAATAGGACCGTCAAGTCTCCACCTTCCTTGGCTATCTGCTAGCTTCACGATCCACTCGTATAGCTCAACCGGAAAGGAACAGAAAAAGATCTCATGGATTTCTATATATAGGTACCTGTCCATCCACTGTTCCTTTATCAGTCACGGATTTCTATTCTCCTACGCTGCGAATTCGTGGATCTTCCTATCCAACCAGTCTCTGGTCTCTTTCTTAGTTGGATTTCAGTGATACAACATCACACATCTCTTATGCAGATTCTGGTCCCAACAACGGAACCATTTGTTGGCTGCGTGGGGCCTGAACTAGGTTCAACATTAGTTAGCCAAACAAATCCCTACACTATTGGTCCTTTCAGCATTAGCCCACAGAGCGCGAACCAAAGTCTCACCCGAAGTAGTATGGGGAGATGTTGGAACCAATTTTCCACACCCTGAGATGGTCGTGATGTCGGTTTATTCCTTATATTCCTGCATTCGTGCAGGTCGTTAATTTCTAGGGATCTGTCTGTCTAGCCCTTTATTCCACCCTTCAATACCTCCGCGAAGGGGTACAATTGACCTTCGCGTAGCCCTAACCTATGGTTCAAGTACTTTCACACTGCTAGGGCAGCGTATTGTGCAAATTCCCAAATTACGTTAAATGTCTTACTTATCTTATGACACAATCACAGTTAGCGCCATGTAAACAGATATCTTTACTTGCATTCAATTAACCAGCGTAATTATATACATTCGTGCATCACATAAGCATTATAAATTAAATTCATACAGAATATGACAAAATGCATTAATAGGAAACAAAGACATAGAATTTGCAAAATTCTTCTCTCTATTGATATCTTCATATGATTACAGACTCTATCCGCTATGCGCACACAGCTGCAAGGGTCCACGCTCTCAGCTGTGAACTTCCACCCTAGGCCTCTGCGCACTCAGTTGCAGAGCCTCTACCTACACTAAGACCCGAAACTTATACTTCTCTCCTTATCGCTTAAGACTTCTTACTTCTCCCAAAACTTACTACTTAGAGTTTACTTACTTAGCTCTTTTTATACAATCCCATGGTCCGCGAACCATGGGTAGATATTTACATTTGACTTTACACTTTAAAAAATAAGGGTGGACAACCCTTTATGACTCATGACACCTTCGTGCTTCGCGACCACAAAATGCGGAGGCTTTACAACTTTAATACAAAACTTGACCCAAAACATGGGCTTTAGCCCCAAAACCGTCCTTGGTGGATCTCGTTCCCAAAACTCTTGAACATGACACTCTTTCACTTCATATATGTCGCTATTGGGTTGGGTAATCTATTTGTCTTCTAGTTATCATATCATTTTTCAGAGTCTCCATTTCAGTTTTGGTTCAATGTTGCCAACTCCATTTAGTGTCGCTGGTGTGTTCAAGAGAATTCATTCAGTTGATCTCTACTACGATACTCTTAAGCCTTCATTTCATGTCTGTGTTTCCTAATCCAATTCCATGTCAGCATTATTCTGATCATTTTGTCTCAATCATGATACCAGTTTCATGTCGTTGATGGGGGATACATCAAGGCCTTCCTACGATGGGTCGCTTCCTATCGACATCAGCACATCATCCAAGAAGTTGACTTAGAAACAATCCTTGGTACCTTGGTGCTTGCATAGATCAATGACAAGTTTCCTCACTCACGGAGACAAGTTTACATCAATGGCCTTCGATCGAAAGGTTCTGTGTGGTGTTCGACATCAACTCATTTACTCACACCATACGGATTGTACCATAGTACCTTGAGAGCCATTAACATCATCGGTTTTTTCTCTCGCATCTATTAACGGCTTACGTCATTGGCCGGTAATCAGATGGTGTCTACCATTCGACTCCAGCTCATTGATTCACATGATTAGACTCATACATTGGTTGGTCATCTGAGAGAGATAGAAGACCCCAGATCTAGTTTCATCCATCCAGGTTGCGATTTCAGGAGTTATACAAAGATCAAAATGTATGATGGCCATGAGCATATAGACAACCATCCAATCATGGGTCCACTAGTTGCATCCGTGGACGTGTCTTTTGATCATTATACATGTTATGTTAGCTTATGAGATGAGTATGAGTATGCCTCCCTCAACAAACAAATATTTCATGTTGTAAATGTGTTTTAACAAATGAAGCTTGTCAGTTGTCCTTGATCCCTAATTGTCACAAGTTAAAGCACTTCAGTCATCAGTCATCATCTCCAAATTTGCGCTTTAGGGTTAATTATGTTATATGCCATTTTGTCACATCCGATCAGTGAGCCTCCTAATGGGACCAGTCAGCATCCTATCCCCCCCTGTCACTATCTTGCACAAAGCCCTAAGCATGTACCTTTCATTTCCTAAAGTTTCAGCCTTAAACTGCTTCATTTGAGCCAGTTTGAGGACCAACACTCCATGTAAGCCTACTGAGGTGCATTCACCAACAGGTTGCTCCACTATGGACTGCGTTGGTCACCAACATGTTGCTCCCCTTTGCACCTGCGTTAGTTCTACAAATCTGGGAGAATTATAGAGATTCTGAAAGCTTCCCCTTCTAGGAGTTTCCAAAAGTTGTTTCAACTACTTGCCTTGGATAAAACATTCAGATCCTATCCTTCCCTAAATTTGAGTTTTAACCACTTACCCTTTTATCCTATCCCTCTATCAAAGGTGAATATCTTACCTTAGATTAGGAATTGGATAAGAACTCCCAACTTACCATATTTATATATATACTCCCAGCCATCTATGTGGTTGGGGGTTGGATTTTGGAGAGTGATTCTACCCTTATGTTGTTGTAGTGAGTGGTCATCATCTCATGCATTTACGGTGATTCGAGGTGCATATTGTGACAAGGAAAGGACAAGTCATTAACTTAGAGAAGCTCTTCTACAAGATCAATTGCTACTTATGGTTGTAGTCTCCTTCCATTTATATTAATACGAAGAATTCATTGTTTTCCTATATGTGATGTTGTTATTTCACTTATTTCAATACCATGTTGATATATTGAATGAATTACTTAGATGATATTGCATAGATATCGTATTTTCTTGGCTTGTGTTATCTGACTGTGTAGGTTCTAATTTTGGAAATCAGAGCTCGAATTGGAGCTTCCAAGCTAAAAAATGAGCGAAGTGTGCGAAGAATTCCAAGTAGGCCTCACTCCTTCATCTATTTACTTTAATGAAAAGCATTATGTACCTTGTCTCTATGTTGTTCTAGGTTACCACCGACCTAGGGGAGATACTTTTGTCCGCAATCGTAAATCTTGTATAACATAGAGAGAATGAAAGAGAGTGGGGGAGACAAGGGGAAGAGAGAGAGAGAGAGAGAGAGAGAGAGGGGGGGGGGAGAGAGATAGATAGATATGGAGAGAAGGAATAAGAGAGAGACAAAAAGAGGGAGGGAGAGGTAGATTCATATGGGGAGAGAGAGAGAGAGCATGTGTGTTTCGGGGGGTGAGATAGAGAGACAAAGAAGGAGATATGGATGGAGATAGAGGTGTAGATGGAGGGGGGAGAGAGGGAAGAAGAGAGAAATAGAGAGAGGGATGGAGGGAGAGATAGATATGGAAAGAGTGTGTGTGTGTGTCTGTTTGGGGGGGTGAGATAGAGAGACACAAAAGGAGATATGGAGAGAGATGTAGATACAAAAGGTGATGTGATCATTCCGGTTTCTCTTGATTGTCTTCCCTTCAACGTATTGTATTCCTTCTTTCCACACAAAATCTTGTGTTCATGACCTTCGTCCCTGTATTATACCACCACTCGCCCAACTAGGCAGTTGCTACCTTTGTTAGCTTCTCCACATACTCTCAACAAAAAATAGTTGCTCAACTTTGGCCTCCATTTAACCCCAAACTATTGATCCTTAAGCCCTAGTCCCAAAAGGTGTTCAATTATTTATAACCATAGTGAGAACCAACCGCTTGCGCTAAAGGCGCTTAAACCTCTCTCATATATATGGGATCTAGATTAGTCTGGGCTCTTTATACTTATCATGACCTGTATATATTTCAATTCGATCCAGGAATCCTGGGCCTAGATGGATCCAGATATATCACACCTTTCCTTTGGGTCAGATGCGGGGACCACCCTATATATATCCCTTTTTCTTTACTTATTCGTTGGTCTAGGAAATCCAGTGATCCGAGAGAGTTAACAAATGATGATTTATCTCCCCCTCCTAGATCCCGCCAAGCCCAAATATTCTCTTTCCTGGGTCCCACGTCGGTTCGATACATTTTCACCTTAAACTCTTTCGATATTAGCCATATTATTGAAGGTTTGCACTTCATCAAGTCACAAACTTGGCGACCAGAACTTGGGTGACTTTGTCAATTTGTAAACTTCCCTATACATTACAGAAATTTTGAGGTCTAAAATGGGCCTCAAAATAAAAATGTACAGCCAAAATAAACTTTATAAGAACCAATAGGATTCAAGATGATGATTTCAAACATGGAGGATGATTCACCATTTTTGGAATAAAAAAGTAAAAGGCTTTAAAAAATTAAAAAATAAAGACTATTTTTTCAACTCATATTTTCAATTTATTTTGCTATGGTTTTAATCAAATTTCGAGAAGGAGCACTCATAAGATGTGGATTTTAATTTCTCATCTAATGAGTGCCCATGTTGCATACTTTTGATGGCCCCTGATACATGAAAAATGAGAAATACAAGAAAAACATGATTGCAATCACGATTTTTCATGTATTTTTCATTTTCCATGTAGTAGGGTCCATTGAAAGTATGCAACATGGATAATCCTTGGATGAGGAATTAGATTTCACATCCAACGAGTGCTCCCACTCAAAATTTGAGTAAAACTAAAGGGAAATAAGTTGAAAAAATAGTTTTTTTTTCTTTTTTCCCTCTAAAATTCGATGATGTAATCTAATCTTATTTTATTATTTCCACTATTATTTTATAATATTCCTTAGGAGGCTCATTTAAAACCTCAAAAATTCTCTAATGAATTCAATATTTAGTTCAATTCCGTGACTTAGACCATTCTTTCCAGAAAAATGATAAGAACTTAAGCAGAGGGGAAACATAATATGGTTCTCCTTCAAGTTGCCTATCGACCAATGTTTATATTAACCCTTATTCCAATGAATCATTAGCAAATTTTAAACTCTTGAGTCCTTATATCTGCGGCTTCCGAAAATCAAATCAAGCTTTAGAGTTTTGGTAGCTAACCTACAACGATATTGGAGGTTTTGTTCTTGACCTCCTGTTGGAAATGAATGAACAAAACACCAAAAGTTGTATATAATGTCTATAAACTAACACAAAGACACTTTCCCCCTTCACACGAGCATGAACACCTATTCAGACAAAGTAAATTTAAAAACATGAATCAACTGAAAAACTCATATTCTATTAAATTCATAAAGATATACTTACAGAGGACTATTATAACCTTTGTTGTCTTAATTATAGAGCTCTCATGCTCCTCCCAAGTTGATTTTCGCTCTAATATCAAGACTCTTTTTTGTCTCTGAGTTCCACCTAAGATTCTCTCTTTCTCTGAGCTTTATTTAGTGCTCTAAATGTACACACACATATGAACTATTCTATCAGCTAAAAAATATCCTAACATAACCTAGGTTGTTTGAACATATGTTCCAACACCTAAAACTACCCACACTCCAGTTCTACAATTGTCAATTTTACAAAGAACCACTTGGCCCAAAATGTCAACTCATCACATAACCTAACAACCTAGATTCCTCTAGAACTTGGACACTGGCCTAATTTTACAAATTACATTCGAGCGGAAATAAAATTACCTTTGGAAGTTCATGGCCCCCTTGGGGTCTAGAGAAAAAAAGATTTCCTAGGGTTGATGCTCTTGCATCAGATGGCAGAGAGAGAGAGAGCGCGAGGGGGGAGAGAGAGAGATGGGGGAGAGAGGGAGGAGGAGAGAAAGAAGGAGGTAGGGAGGAAGATAGACACAAAGATGGAGAGGGAGAGGGAGGGAAGAAGAAAGAGACACACATAGACAAATACAAATATTATGTACTATTATATAATATTGAACATTATTAACCACAAAGGAAGAGGAATGATTTTACAAAAAGCAAATACAAATATTGTATAGTATTATATAATATTGAACATTATTAACAATAGAGGAAGAGGAAGTAAATATTTTACAAAAAGTAAAAGAAGTTGGATTTAGAAAGCCATGAATATTTTGGTTTTTTACTTAAATTGATGCATTAATTTTAATGTATATGTTGATCTAATCCTATTTGATTGATTACACTAGATGCATTAATTTCAGTGTAGTTGTTAATTTCTAATAATAATTTATTGCTTTGACTAGATGTAATGATTTTAGTGTGGATATTGAGAAAATATTTGCACCTTGAGAGATTTGATCTACCTCGAAAATTAGTAAATCTAGATTTAAAATAAATCTAAATTAATTTATATAAATTTTATTATTATAAATCAATTTATATTAATATTAAAATAAAAATTAATGATTTATTAAATGTCATATGTTCAATGATTTTGGCATAATGACCCAGAACGAGGACTTTGATAGTAACAACATCATTAAATATTATATTTTATCAATGAGTTTGAATTCTCATCTAAAATAAACAAATAATGCTTCTAATATGAAAGTAAAAATGATTTTTTTAATCAAATGATTGCTTATATGAATATTGGCACATTAACCGAGAGAGCCATGATTTTGGTACTAACAAGATCATTAATGTGATATCTTATTAATGAACTTGAATTAATAAGATCTTGAATATGATATCTTATCAATGAAATTGAATTTATGAAAATAAGGGCGTAAGAGTGAATTATTTTAGTCATGTTCATCACAATTTATGTAGAATTCTAACTTTATCTTATATATGAAGCTTCTCCTTCAAACATGCATCTTGAACCAATATCATTAAAGCAAAATGCACCACCATTGGTTAATTCATTGGTATATATCCTTCCTCCAAGGCCATGGATTAGAAAGCTTATAAAAATTGGATGGTCTTGATTACAGGTAAACTTTCTTCTTCTTTTTTTAATTGAAGAAGAATCTATGCTTTTTCGTTTGATTTCAAAGAAGACATGGATCTTCATCTCATCTCTAGAAATGGCCTCTGCTTCATAGGGCTAATAGGAATGCATCTGAATCAATAGAATCTATATTTTTTCATTAAAATGGATGTGCCATCAAATATATCAATATGGGTCTAGTTTCCTAATGGAATTTTTAATTATCTTTCTAATTTCTCAGAAAGACAACCAAAATATTGTGCGTTTAATTGTCAACCTAAGGCTTATACGTAACTTGCAAGTTATCATGCACTATATATATGCATATCACACTTTTTACTTTCATTGGTTTTGTTTGTAGTTGTATTATCAATGATTACTTTTGTAGATGGAGTATAGGCAGTTCACAAGGTTGGCAAGGTTTTACAAATTTAGAACTAATGTGAATAAATATTAGGTCCCTACAATACTAATGATTCCCCCATTACTATTGTCATTGTATCCCTTATTGTTATTACTGTACCCCTATTGTCCCCATATTGTTATTAGTGTGCCCCATAGAAGCCCACTATTGTTATTGTTGTGCCCTTATATTATTATTGTTATGTCGGCTTTGATTATATTGTGACCCCTTAGACTCCTATATATAGAAAGGAGGTTTAGTCATTTTTATCATCCAAGAATTATTCATTTGTGTAATGTAAAGGAGGTATCCCCCTCGAAGAGGCTTATTTCTAAGGCGTTGATCTATCTTTTCTATCATTTTGTGAGTTGGTTTCATAACAAGCTACTTGCAGAAAAGTAAGGAAATTGAATATACTCACAAGAAACTAAACACACTTGCAAGAAATAAACACATTTGTCGGAAATTAAACAAACTTGCATTAAAGCAAATATTGCAAAATTGAAACAACACACTTCTATCTAGTGGGCGTATGAAGCTTAACGTCGTAAACCCTCAACACAATATGTAGAACAAACCACAAAGGAATGAAATGAAAAGACTAATCCTTGCCAAGATGATCCTTGTTTTTACTCAGACCAACACATGTAATCATGTGTTTATCACATTTATTCAACAACGTAAATGAATGCAAATCAATCTAAAATGCACACATGTCAAATTAGAAATAAACATGAATAATCAATTGTGTCAATAAATTGATAGATAAATAAATACAACCATGCACAAATAATTAATTGCATAAATAATTAAAATAACACAACCATAAATTAATTGGTCAAGTAAATAAAATAAATTCTATATGAATAAACAACCGGGGAATTAAATTACACAACCATAAAAATAACTACCTAAATTATACAATATTATGTCTTATTGGAGTGAGCCATGCCTCCATAGAACATAGTGTTGATATTTACCAACACTTGTTTCATTAACATCACAAATCAATTTAATTAACTAAGCTAGTTAAAAAAAATAAGAATTCAAAAAAAAAAAAATCAATTAATCAAATCATAAACTATGGAGATTATAAACTATAATTAAATTATTTCATTATGATTTGGACACTACTCTAAGTGTCCTCCACCATGAAATGAGAAAGGAACTCCTTATATACATAATATTAGTTTAATAAAATGTTTTAATGTCATGATGTGTTGTATATACTCCAAACAATAATAAAATTGTAAAATTGTTGCATTTAGAATCGTTGCAATAATTAATATCTAATTCTCAAAGTTCAATCCAAAGCAAATGTGAAAGCAAACCTTAAAGCATTTGCAAATCTATTTTAATATGTTGTGTAGAAAACTGAATCTGAATGCAAGTAAAAGGAATCACTCTTAGTAGATCTAACTAGTATCAACAATAATTCATTCAACAAGAAAGAAATCTACAACAAATGAGCATCAAGCAACTATTCAAGCATTTAAATGAAAGCAATAAACTTTGAATTCAAATAACACTACGCAGAAGGAACAACAATCAAATACTTAAGCTAATCTGATAAATTCATCAAATATTAACACGCAGATGTAAACACAACAAGATTTGGAATCTAATTTGAACGACAAAAGTAAATCATGAAGATCGATACTCACAACAATCAGAATAATCCTAATTTCATGAAATAACACAAATAAACAATTGCAAGAGTAAACAGAAATAAGTATGGCACAAATAAAGCAGTAAATCTCGTATCGATCAGGCCCAGAGTATCTAGAAGTCACTGCCGAAAGACACTCAGAATGTGATTACAGGTAAAAAATAGTCTTCTTCATTAAACTCAATAATAAAGGTACAACATCACCGTAGTAAGAATACTCTGTGTCAAAATTGAATAATTGCAATCTCCAAATTTCTAGCTAGCTGTTCTATTTCGCCTGTCGGCCTTATATAACTTATGAGAGATAAACAGATAAAAGTGAATCCTCAGGATCAAGAGATCCTGAGGATTTTGCAATCGATAATTTGTTTTCATTACAAAATAAACTTGATTCTCTTGGTCTTCCGCTAGCCTTCATAATCAAGACGTTGTCCTTTTTCCTTTTCTTGGTCGTTGTTGTCCCATCATTTGAACAACAATCGTCCAATTCATATTACTGCATATAAAAATAGAGAAAGTTAGCCAATATTACACAATTTGTTAATAATTGATTTTATCCAGCTTCTACAATCGTTTCTTCTAAAGTCCTTTCTAAATTAAAGATAAACATACAAAGATGAATGATTAATTAAGCTAATATGAGGATAAAACATACCTTTTCTACAACCCAACATACTCCCCTTCTTACCTTTTTGCATGTCCTCATGCAATAAGATGATTGAGGTGCAGTTGTGTCAAAGAATAGGCAGGATAAACTTCTTCCTTATATAGCCTAAAACCATTTTTTTGTTTAAGTATTGCAAAAGCCTGGTTTACACAGAAATTTGGCAAACCATAATCACAGTAATACCCTTCAAGGGGGTACCAAATAATAGGGCATCTGTAACGACATCCGATCCAGGCAAGACCCATGTCGAGGACTATATTGATGTACATGATTAAGCGAGCAACAACAGATTTAAAGTTTCTGTACCCAAATGGCTCACGGTTTTTGACATTGTTAGTGGAAGCTTCCCATCTTTGCCTTTATGCAAACAAAGCTTCCTCCTTAATGTCCTGAAAATATTCTCTTCCTGCCTATATAATATCTGTATGGAGTGGTCCCAATTTAGCCACGACCTCATCTTGTTGCATAAACCTTTATGTCGTACAGAGAGGTGTAAGGGTTTCGTGGGTTCTCCTCTAACCCATAAATCTATACCATGTTCCCTTTTCTGAAAAGTGTTATAGGCTTTAGCCCATGTAACGTAATTGGTAGCAAAAGAGAGGAAAGCTTGGAATTGAATGTCCCCAATGAATGGGCTAGGATTACTATCCAGTTCATCCTCCAAGAAGAAATTGTGCATGTATAATTCACATAGAAGGCGTTGTACGTTCTCATTTTGTTCCTTAAAGCATTGGACAAATTCTGGAGTGGTCTTGAATTCTGCTAACTTACCAGCCCTGACAGCTTTAAATTTCAGCAATAAGTACCTTTCCAACAAGAATAGTGCATAATTAGTGGCAGGTGACCAACAAGACAAAGCATCAGAGTAAAGAGAACAAATGGTTTCAATTTGTTCCTTGGCCTTCTGGAGCTTGGCTTGTGCTTTCTCTAATTTCTTCTGCTCATCTTTGAAGCTGGAAAAAGTCTCGTCTTCTATTACAATAAGTTCATCAGATTTCTTCCGCAACTCCTAGTCTACCTGTAATGGTACTACTTCATCCTTATGTTGAGCCAACTCCTGCTAGGTCCTTGTTAGTTCATTCTACAATTTCATGATAACCGCTTCCCTTACCAGAGGAACATAGTGAGGGGTTTCCCCTGTCTGAGTTTCACTATCGTGTGTTATCACTGAATCAGTTTGAACACCAACTTCGGTTGTTTCTTGGGACATACAACAATCTGTCTGGGCATTCTCCTCGGAATTGGTTTGGACAGCAACTTTGACTATTTCTTGGGGCATACAAGAGTCTACCTGGGCATTCTCCTCAGAATTGGTTTGGAAAACAACATCTGTGGTAGGAAAGTTCGTTTGGGTCTCCATTGAGAAAACACAAGGAATTTCAGTCTGAGTCTCAATATTCTCCAAAGGACATTGTTTTGTTTAGATCCCTATTGAACAAACACAAGGAATTTCAGTTTGAGTCTCAATATCCTCCAAAGAACATTGTTCTATTTGGGTCCCTATAGTTTCCAATTCCACTTTCAGTTTCCGAGCCCTAACTGCTTCTTTTAACCACTCTCTCAATTTTTTGACTATTTTCTTTTGTTTCCTATATTTCTTAATCAACTTCCTCAATATGTCCTTGTATGATTTCTTCTTCATGGGGTTTTCGATTGGATGTGGCACAGTTGTGGTTATTTCGGGTTCATGAGGATTTGTTCCAATATCAGGGTTATGTTCCAATGGAACAATATATCTCGTTTGATTTTTGTCTCCAAGGTCTTCTTCTGCGTGGGCTTCTTTCTCAGGGGACTCCAATGGAACAGTATCTCCTAAGTGACTTTCGTCTTGCAGGTCTTCTTCTACATGGGCTTCTTTCTCAAGGGACTCCAATGGAATAATGTCTCCTGGTTGATTCTCGTCCTCAAGGGTTTTTGCTGCATGGGCCTCTTCCTCTGGGAACTCCATTGGAACAGTAACCCCTGGTTGATTCTTATCCTCAAGGGTTTCTTCTGCATGGGCCTCTTCCTCTGGGGACTCCATTGGAACAGAAACCCGAGGTTGATTTTCGTCCTCAAGGGTTTCTTCTGCTTGGGCTTCTCTCTCTAAGGATTCCAATGGAACATTAACCCCTGGTTGATTTTCATCCTCAAGGGTCTCTTCTGCAAGGGCTTCTCTCTCTGGAGACTCATTCATAGAGGGAACTGATTCCCTATGATCCTCCAAATTATCAGCAGATGGAAAATTTTCAGTATGGCCAAAATTGCCGGCAGAGGCGGACTGGTTAAGGGAATTATTTTTCCCTTCAAAGTTTCCATATGGATCCCTTTCTTCACAATATGTACCCATATTCTCCAATACTCGAGCCATTTCTTCCTTATATTACTGTAGAAAATCATCTTGCGGGCTTGGAGAGGGCATATGAGACAACCCTGCTTCTTCTGTTGGAATTGGGGTGTGCTGCTATGATTTTGTCCTTGCAGAACGTCTACGTTTTCGTTGGGCCAGAGGCCAAAGAAAGATTCCTTTTTTCTTTCCCTTTTTGGACCTGCTACTTTTACTCCCTGTTGTTCAGTATATGTGTCATCCATGTTTCTATCATCTATCCCTGTCTATACATCTGGGTTTCCTTCTAGTGGGGTTAAGGTGGGATTTACAAGGTTATCCCAAGTTAATTGTTGCTGGGCCAATCCATGAATAATGATTAACTTAATCAGACCATGATGGCTGCTGACAGAATGTGGGTCTTTAGCCTTCCTAACCCAACTAGCAACATCATGAAATAATGAATTTAAATAGAATCACAAATTAATCATAATTTTCTGCTTCAGAATAGATAAAAATTTGAGTTGTTGAGGTTTTACCAAATCTTGACGTCTATCACAAGTGATGTACCTATGAATAATGGTTGCCAATTCTTGCCATGGTTGCTTTAAAGATGTGGGGTGAACCCCTTTTCCTTTTCGTACAAATCGTTCATCTGGGTCTTGGAATACCGCAACTGCGTCCTACAGGAGAACATGCTTACCAGTCCATCTTGTGCCTTCTGTTGGAAGTCCAGAGACTTCAACTATTACTACTTCAGAAACTGTTATGCTTCTGCCCTTCACTATCATGCGTCCATCCTGTAGTTTTTGCAAGAATTCATGTGTTATTTCATTTTGGAATCCCTGTAATTTGGCCAAGTACTGAAGCCAGCCGGTGTGCTCAAGAATTTCGCGATCCTGTTCTGTTACTCGAAGTACTGTAGGTTCACTGCGGATATCTTTTCCTCCCATGGTTTTTGTTTCTCACTTGTTGGTTCACTTTGCACTTTTGCATGCACTTTCTCACAATTTCACAATTTGGAACAACACAATAAATCATACACAAAACTTAAAAGTTGGTAAAAGAGCAATGACGTTGATTTAAGGTTTTTATTAATGGGGAATGATGTTGTTTGTCATATCAACAGTTTTTGGTGCAACTTAATAATTAATTCGCATGCTATCCATAATGCTTACCTCCCCCCCTCCAATCAGAAAACAGTTTGATAATTGTTACACACGTTATTCATAATGCATACCTTCCCCCCTCCAATCAGAAAAGGGTTCCCACGACCATCAAGCATGGGAAAAAGGGAAAGGGAGTTGGGGATTCATAAATGCGATAGAACAATCAATCAAAGAAGCATAAATATGGCAGAAAACAGTTAGAGCGGTACACATCACAAAGATTTGAAATGACCATAAAAGGAATAAAACAAAGAATTGATCATTATGAAAAGGGATATTTCCTTAGGTGGTGAAATATGATGACAACATGACCGACAATAAATGATAGTGACTGCTGGTATCAATTGATCGGACAATATTGATATAATGCATATAAAAGTATAATTTACCATGCATGTTGGTTAATTAGTTATAAACATTGTTCAAATAATAAATTCACCTTTATAAATGAATCAATACGAATTAATGGGATAAAGAATAGTTGGCAATGTAACATAAAACTACAATACCACAAGTAGAGCCATTGCTGCCAGCAGGTGTTCATAGCCTCGATGGTTACTTTTTAACCCAAAAATGAGCCAGAGTCCTCCATTTAGTATTTAGATAGTTTTCTTTTTTTATTGCTATAAAGAGACCACTATGCTGGCATGGTAATCAAATAATCATAGTGCTATTCACCAGGATATAACAAAATGATCAGGCCGGCCCATGATGAGACCTCCTATCCTTCTGATAGTTTTGACTATCGAGAAGATCATTACCCTGGTGTGGTGGCCATAATTGAATGTCACTTGTTACATGCTTATGATCATGGTAGGTTGCCTTGTGATGAGACCCCCTATCCTATTTAAGAATATTTGTATTGCAATTTCATATTTTCATATTTTCTTATTTTTGTTGTAAAGGGAGGGAGGCTCATTTACTCAAGAGTTAGGGATGGCATGAGAAGTAAAAAAATGCCAATGAAAGTTATGTTTTTATCCCTATATCATCATACCAAAGGGAATTATCAATTGAAAGTGTGAAAGATAAACCAGCATGGTATTAAGATAGTGAATCATTTTATGAAATGTCCAAAGAGAAGATATTCAGTCAATCATTATATAGATGAACCAAGTCAGTTTCAGAATAAAGATAACCATCAAAGATTTTGCAAGTCATAATGTTATTAATATTATTGTTTTTTCTTTATTTTAGGTACAAATTCCAAATCCAAAAAGATGGTTTGGATAAGAAAACATGGGAGAGAGAAATGGTTGTTTGATTAAAAATGAACGGCGATGGAACAACAATTATTGGTCCTAAAAAAAAGAAATCACAGTTGTTCGTTCTACCGAACAATAGTTGTTCAATTGATTGAATATCAAAAATACAGAAAATAAATTAGAGTTGTTCAATTAACTGAACGACAACTGTTCAATTGATTGAACAACAAACATAGCAAAAATAAATAGGAATTGTTCGTTATTTCAAACAACAGTTGTTCAATTGACTAAACAACAGTTGTTCAAATGATTGAACAACAAACACACAAAAAGGAAATCAGAGTTGTTCATTATTTTGAACAAGAATTGTTCAATGAATTAAGCATAAAACACAAAAAAAGGAAATTGGAGTTGTTCATTCTTTCGAACATCAACTGTTCAATTGACTCAACAATAGTTCTTCAATTGATTGAACAACAAACACACAAAAAGGAAATCAGAGTTGTTCATTCTTTCGAATAGCAACTGTTCAATTGACTGAACAACAATTGTTCAATTGATTGAACATAAATTATTAAACACACCAAAAAACAAGAGAAATCCCTGTATTTACACAGTGATGCCTATCTAAAATAAATTACAACCAACCATAAGAAAAATATATACATTATTTACAACTAAAGAGAGATAAGTTTTCATGAAAGTAAATTTGTTGGGTCATTACCCCCTGCAGCTAAAATTTTCATAGTGGGATCATCACGTACCTGTTGGCAAAAAGACTCTTTGGTGAGTGGTTTATGATAAAGATGTACCCGATGTCCATTCACCCAGAAAGAATGGCCAGACTCATCAATGGTGGTCAAAGTGAGAGTGTCATTGTTGTGCACCTCTTGAATTTCATATGGGCCAAGCCAACTTGTCTGTAACTTACCCAAAAAGTCTTGAAATTTGGAATCATAGAGAAGCGCCCAATATCCTTTCTGAAACGTCTTCTTTTTAATAATATTGTCGTGCCACTTATTCCTTTGCTGCTAAATAATTATGGTGCATTGTAGAGCAAGTAGTTGAGCCTCATCCAATTCATTTATTTGTTGAAGTCATTTAGTTTGGGCCTTCGTCAGATCTAATCCCACTTCCTAGGTTGTTCTGAGATTCTTTATTTCAAATTCGATAGGAAAAATAGGTTCTTTTCCAAATACAAGTTGGTACGTAGAATATCGAGTAGTATTTCGCCAAGTTGTGCGATAGGCCCACAAGGCCTCTGGCAGTCTAGCAACCTAGTCTCGTCGATGTGTTGAAACTGTCTTAGTCAGAATTGCTTCGATGACCTTATTAGTGCTTCAACCTGCCCGTTTGCCTGCGGGTGATACGGGGAAGTGATTCTATGCATGTTGTGGTGGTTCCGTAGAGTGGTTGTAATTTTATGTCCTACAAATTTCCCCTCTCCATCTATTATCACTTCCCTAGGTAACCCATACCGCACAAATAACCCGAAAAGGAAATTAATTACAACTTCTTCCATAGCTCTTGTAAAATCTATTATTTCTACCCACTTTGTTACATAGTCTATAGCAACCAGTATGTAGGCATTTTGGTTTGATGGTGGATGAAATGGGCCACAAAATCCAATGTCGATCATTCAAAAGGTTCTATTACCAATTGGGGTTGCAACGACATTTCGTCAGATTGACCAGGACGACCCATCCTTTGGCAGCTATCACAATCCTAGACATATTTCTTAGCGTCTTTAAAAATGGTGAGCCAATAATAACCCACCTGCAGTGCCTTGTGCCCAGTTCTGCGATCTGTGAAGTGTCCCTCATAGGGCTCATCATGGTAGGCCTTAAGGATGTCGTAGATTTCATCTTCACGAATGCATCTATGTATGCACATATCAAACCCTGTATGAAAAATGTATCCACCAATCTAATAAAATTGGGTGTTGTGCTGGACGATCTGTTTCCTTTCCCCTACCGTCAAGTTTCTGGGCAGCTTTCCTACCGCCAGATAGTTTTCCACATCTGCATACCAGGGCGTTTTAACTACTACGACAAACAAATGTTTGTTTGGAAACTAGTCATCCACTGCCAGCGGATCAAACATCTTTGGAGCCCGAGACAAAAAATCCACGACTGGGTTTTCCTTCCCTGAACGGTCTCTAATGGTGATATCAAACTCTTGCAAAAGTAATAACCAACGAGTCATTTGACCATTTGTAATTGGTTTGTTAGCTAAGTATCTAATGGCTGAATGATCAGTATACAGAAAAACTTGATAGCCAGTTATATAATGTCTAAATTTTTTTATGGAATAAACGACAACAAGAAATTCCTTTTCTATTACTATATAATTAAGTTCAGCAGCAGTAAAATTTTTGCTAATATAATAAATAGCTCAATGCTTTTGGTCCTCCTCTTGACTGAGGACAATGCTTATTGCTGCATCTGACGCGTCTATAGAGATATGAAAGGGTAGCTCCCAGTTGGGTCCACATAATATTGGTGTCATCGAAACTAATTTCTTCAAATCTGTAATAGATGTGTCACATTTATTAGACCATTTAAAGTCAACATTTCCTGTTAAAGCATACAAAGACGCAGCAATTTGCGATTTTTTTTTTATGAACTTACAATAATAACCTGCATATCCAAGGAAGCTACGTACCTCCATTTCAGTACAGGGTGTAGGTAGTAGGAGAATTACCTCTATCTTCAATGGATCTACCTATATCCCAACCGCAGAGTTGTAGTGTCCTAGGATTACGCCTTTTGTCATCATCATGTGACACTTGACATTACTTAAACACAACCTAGTGGTAATGCATCGTTCCAACACCTTTTCTAATGTCTGCAGCACTTGTTCAAAGTCGTCCCCATACGGGGTAAAGTCATCCATGTAAACTTTAAGTCCTTCATTTATCAGATCAGCAAAAATACTAAGTATAGCCCTCTGAAATGTGGTTGGGGCATTTCATAAGCCAAATGGTAACACTTTGTAAGCAAACTTACCCCATGGGTAGGTAAAGGTGGTTTTGTCTTGGTCTTCAGAGGTGATTTGGATCTGATTGTAGCCGTTGAAGTCATCAATAAAGGAGAAGAATTGCTTCCCTGCCAGTGTATCAAGGACTTGATAAATAAATGGAAGAGGGAAGTGATATTTCTGTGTGGCTTTGTGATGAGCCTAGGTATTGCAGCAAGAATGTTGCAACTCCCAAGGCTACCAGCTTTACTTATCAACCCGGGGTTCGTACAAACTTCGAGGTGATTGTGCTATATACATAAGTAGAAGTGAAGGTACTGCCTATTGTCACTGCTCATTTGGCAAGAGACCCCGGGGGTTCCAAGCCAGACTTCTATAGGATCAGAAGAAGCTTGATTTTGATGGAAGGAAAGCAAACCTAGTCTAGGGGAGAGCTATTCTACTGCAGAAATGAAGAAAGAAATCATGTAATGCTAATTTCCTAAGTTGCAGAAGTAAAAACATCAAAACTTAGACTAAGGGTTAAACAATGGAAACTAGGCTAGGTCTGTGTCTAAGCAGAAGAACGGTCGGAGATCAAAATGGTGGAAAGGGGACATAATGAGCAATAGTGCATAAGAACCGTTGGATCAGGCAGGTGGAAAGTGAATGAACGGCTGAGATCGGATCATAGTAGGGTACGTAGGCAGATGGCTGAACATGGTCAACTAACGGGATGGACGGCTGAGATTATATCGCAGAATCAATCGGTAGATCGATGGCGGAGATGGAAGCGGGCAAAAGAAAGTGTGCGAAAATGGGAGAGAGGGTTTAGAGGGCGTAAGCGGAATATCGCGCGCCCTCAAAGATGTAAGGAGTTTTGTTGAATTTCACGTGATTATCCTCCTTGGCCAACACGTAGCATGGGGAAACTTCTCGTATCGCGTGCCCTCAGCCGGATAACAGTCGGACAAGAGATCCACATGATATCACGTGAAGGGTGTCAGATCTAGCAAGGCAAATCTACTGTGGGGAATGGACTGAGCAGGTTGGTGAGCAAGTGTGAGATAGTCGTCAGATCAACTCAGGCAGATCGATGATGGGGATTTAAAGGGTGAAAAGTCAAATGCAAAAAGGAATATGAGCGGTGATTGGTCAGTTTTGCTGTGTAAAGCGATTTACCGGCAAAAACCATTTAAACATGAATTTAACAGCTTCTGCTTTTGTGTTGAAGGGGAATGACATGGGAATGTGAGTGAGGTCTGAATGACAGAAAGAGAGTGAATCGAGCTGATGACTATTAAAGGGGCAGAGTGACAATGAACTCAGTGACTGTGTTTAAACGACAAACCCTTTGTGAAAACCAAAACCCTGTGTTTTTGGGGTTGCTGCAGGGTTTCTTCCTCACATCATGGTCCCAGAGGGAGGAGGTGAGGCTGAGACACCTGTGAGCAACCTTGTGGATCTTTTCTTTGCTACCAAGCTAATTGAAAGCATGAATGAAGCAAACTAAATCACAACTAATCTGTTCTGCACTACTATAATGAGACTGCAACTATTCAAGAAAATGAACAGAAAACAGGAAGCTGCTTAAGTACATGAACAGGAAAGCCATAAATCTGTGCTGAACCACTATAATGAAAATGCATCTATTTAACCAAATGAACAATCAAACCATGCATCTATGCTACTGCTGCAATGGAAATGAATTGCTTAAGTAAATGAACAGAAAACAAGAATCTAAGCTAGGATAACAATACAATAAAGAGGAGCTTTGGCTGCTAGGGTTGGGCCCTAACCCAAGAGCTTCAACCCTCTGAGTTAACTCAGTGCTGGCTCAAATCAAAACTCATCTTCATTATAAAAGAACTGTATTACATCAAACTATTACAAAGTAGAGTTCCATAGTAAAAGTTCGAATCCTGACTAGCTGACTGACTACTGGCTAACTGACTAAAAAAACCGAGGTCCTAAGCCTCTCTATTTATACATCTGAAGTCTCAACGACTTCCCTCAAAATTAGGGAGGTACAGCTCCCAACTTAATGGTAACTTGTCCTTTCACTTTCACTAGCTCAACTGCCTTCTAGTAGGGAGGCTACTTGTACTTCCACTTGCTTGGTTGTCTTTTAGTACTCCTGATTTGGTTGTTTGTACTTTTAGTTGATGGAGGGATATTCAAATGGATGGGTAGTAAATGAGGAGGATTTACCTCCTGTAATTCCTCTCCCTTGTCCCATCTGAGTTTTTACCAAGGTATTTTACCATAGTTCCTTGCTTTTACCTTTTATCCCTGCATTTCCCTCGCTTTTATCCTTTATTCCTACATTACATGCACATTAGACCACGAAGCAAAATATCCAACTCTAACTCATCTCATAAGAAAAATATAATCAAAAGTATGCAATAAGTTGTGAGAATAGTTGGTTTGACTAAGCTAGGAGGTGAATTAAGGCCAATTAAGGCCCATATAATTACTTAATGATGAGACTCATCATCACCCCCTTACTGAAAGTGTTGCTCATCCTCTGAGAAACTTAGTGGCTCTGGTAGCCTCTCTGACATCTCATGCTTCTGTTGTGGTCTTTTCTTCTGGTTTATAGCAACCTGCTTTCCTTTCTCCTTCTACCCACTGATATTCTCTGATCTTCAAGCTATGTGGCAGTGTTTTCCATCTTTTTTAGCAGGCATGTATATTATCATTTCTTAGCAGCCTAAACATATCCTCAAAATGTGTACTTGCTTGCCCTTGGGCAGCAAGATATCTAAGTGTTAGCTGAGGATCATTTGCAATGAGATTATGGGTGCTGATTAGGCTCATGGGATTTGATTGTTCAACTGCTTCTCTGTCCCTGAAGCCACTTAGCTCTTTTGTTTCTTATTGCTCTCTTTTTTTTTTCACTGCCTTCTTTCTCTTCTGTTTCAACATCATGTTCCTTTGTGTTCTTCTTCATCATGTCCCTTTGTATTAGTTTCTTCTTTATCCATCTCCTCCTCACTGACAGAAGGAATAACACCATAGATGAAGGTTTTGATGTCATCCTCTACTGGTAAGTCATTGAAGACTGCCCATGTTAGGGATCCTGAGGTTTTGGAGGGCATAGCCTCTTATTAGAGGAAATTGGCCACCTTTTTACTTACAAACCAACTACCTCTTAACCTTTACGACCTTCGATCAAATGATGCAGATGAGTGAGTGAGTAGGATACTTACCTATGGCCTTAATGCCACGCTGCAAGTGTCAAAGATCAGAGGTGTTGCTGATGGTCATTCTTCTTCCTCCTCTGTTGTCTGTTGATGGTGTCTGTGACTGCAGATCTGATGTTGTTGCTGTTGTGTAGTCATCTTTCTTCCTCCTCTGTTGTCTGTTGATGGTGTCTGTGACTGCAGATCTGATGTTGCTGCTACTATGTAGTCATATTTCTTCCTCCCCTGCTATCTGTTGATGGTGTCTATGAGGATGCTGCAATGAATGGACAGAGGGAGTAGGAGTGTGTGTGGATGCAGGGATGATGGTCATGGATAAGGTGATTCTGTAGAAAACACAATCTTCACCTGAATTGAAGCAATGAAGTGAAAAACAATGGAACTGATGGAGGGGTGCATGGTAAGGAGTGGAGGTGATGAGTACATGTGAGGCAGGGTTCCCTTTTGATCTTCTCTTTGCTCCCTGATTCATCCACCTGCAAAACAATTACTTTTTTCTTTTCTTTTTCTCTTTTATTATTATATTTTTTCAAAAACACCTAGGCTACCTCAGAGAGGTTTTCACCCTAGGTATCTACCCTAGGCACCTCTTGGAAGGTTTTCACCCAGGGATCTTCTTTTTCTTTCCATTTTTCTCATCCTTGGCCTGCCTCATGGAGGTTTTCACCTGATTCCTTATTCTGTTTTCTCTTCTTTTTTTATAGTGACCTGATGAGGGAGGAGCTGAAACTTGCTCCACCATCATCACTGTCTTATTGATGCTGTCAGTGAACTCTTATTTAGATGAAAGCCTCTTGTATATTTTCAGTCTGTGTCCATTAACTAGTAATGGAATGGCTTCTTCATCTATAGTTCTGATCTGCACTGAACCATTGTCATGGCATCTTTCCACCACATATGGTCCGAGCCATCTTGTTCTTAGCTTGCCCTTGAAGTCTTTGTACCTTGAATCATATAATAATGCCCAGTATCCTTCTTGAAATAGCTTCTCCTTGATATGTCTGTCATGCCAGATCTTTCTCTGAAGCTGAATTATCTCTGTATGGAGGAGGGCCTGCATTCTGAATTCATCTAGGCCATTCAAATGGAACAACCTTTCTTTTTGTGCATGAATGAGATCTAAATCTAGTTGGGCTGCCATCCTCAATGTGTTATATTCAAATTCAATGGACAACAAAGCCTTTTTTCCATAGACCAACTCATAGGGTGTAAATCCAGTGGTGGTCTTCCATGTTGTATTATAGGCCCAGGTGGCCTCAACTAGTCTCTCAGCCCAGTCCTTTCTGCTGCTATTCACTACCTTGGTCAAGATGTTCTCTAGTGCTCTGTTGGTCACCTCCATTTTCCCATTAGCTTTTGGATGATAAGGGGTGGAGGTCCTATGCTTGATCTTGTGATGCTTGAGCAGTTCTTCAATCATGCTGGAGGTGAACTGGCTACCTTGGTTTGTGACTAGTTCTCTAGGGTACCCAAATTTGTAGAATATATTTTCCCTTAGGAACTCAGCCACCTTTTCTTCTGTTGTTGCCTTGATTGCTTTGGTTTCTGCCCACTTAGTCAGATAATCAATGCACACAATGATGTGTTGTTTTTTCTTTGAAGGAGGGTTGATAGGCCCAATGAAGTCCATGCCCCACTTGTCAAATGGCTCTAAAGTCACTTGAGTTTGTAGGGGCGTTTCATCTCTTGGAGTTGGCTTTCCCATCCTCTAGCACTGATCACACTGACTAACATACTTCTTCACATCCTGATGAAGAGTTGGCCAATAATAGACTGCTTGTAACACCTTGAATGTTGTCCTTTTTGCTGCAAAGTGACCTCCACAAGGCCCATCATGACAGGTCATAAGGATTTCAAAGACTTCCTCTTCCATTACACATCTTCTCAAGATTTTGTCTGGGCCAAGTTTGAACAGATTTCTCCCAATCCAGGTGAAGGGAGCACTTTTCCAGATTATCTTGCTTTTTTCTGTGGAGGGCAAGTTTGGTGGGAACTGTGCTAACACCAGATAGTTTGTTATATCAACAAACCATGGGGAGAGCATTGAAATAGTAAACAAATTCTCATCTAGAAACTAATCATCCACCATTCATTCTTCACGTGCAGGCAGATTCATTCTAGACAGAAAATCAGCAACACCATTTTCCTTACCAGGCTTATCAACGATAGTTAAATCAAACTGTTGTAATAAAAGTAACCATCTTATGATTCTAGCGTTTACATATAGTTTGTTCATCAAATATTTAATGGAAGCATGATCAATATGCACAAATGTCTGATGGCCTGTAATGTAATGCCTAAACTTGTTCAATGAATGCACACCAACCAAGAGTTCTTTTTCTGTCACAGTATAGTTTAATTCAGCCTTTGACAGGTTTTTATTGGTAAAGTAGATGGCATAAGGCAATTTCTCTTCGACCTGTCCTAAGGCTGCTCCTATGGCTTTATGTGAGGCATCAGCATGAATGTGAAAAGGGGGGGCCCAGTTTGGACCTCTAAGGATTGGTGCAGTGGTTACCTTACCCTTTAGAATGTCTACAGCCTCTTGACAACTCTTTGACCATATAAATTCAGAATCTTTGGCCAATAATCCAAATAAAGGAGAGGATAAATTGTTGAAGTCTTTTATGAATCTTCTGTAATATCCATCTCGCCCTAAGAAACTCCTAACATCTCTATTCTTTTGTGGGGGTGGGACCCTTTGAATGATTGCTACTTTGTTTGGGTCCACCTGCAGTCCTTGTTGAGATATTGAGTGAACTAGCACAGTCCCTTCAATCATTAAGAATTCACATTTTTATGGACTGAGAGACAGGTTAATCTCAATGCATTTGCGTAATACTTTTCCCAAGTTAGTCAGGGCCTCTTGGAAATCATAGCCATAAGGTGTAAAATCATCCATGTAGATTTCCACAGCGTCATGAACTAATTCAGCAAAGATACTCAGGACTTCTCTTTGGAAAGTGGCAAGAGCATTGCACAGGCTGAAAGGAAGGACCCTATAGGCAAAAGTACCCCAAGGACAGGTGAAAGTGGTCTTATCCTGGTCTAATGGGCATATTTCAATCTGGTTGTACCCACTGAATCCATCTAGTAAAGACAATAACTTCTTCCCTTCTAGGCCATCTAACACTTGGTCAATGAATGGTAAGGGAAAATGATCCTTCTTGGTGGCTTTGTTCAGCTCCCTATAATCGACACAAATCCTCCACTTCCCATTTTTCTTGGGAACTAACACTAAAGGAGAGATCCACTCATTGTCAGAGATAGGGTAAATAAACCCTGCATCTAACAGTTTCTGCAGTTCTTCCTTGAATATGTATTTAAGGGCTGGATTCATCCTCCTTTGTGGTTGCCTGACTGGCTTGCAACCTTCCTTGATGTATATGTGGTGAGTACACACCGAGGGGTGTACTCCCTTCATTTCCTTGTAGCTCCAAGCAAAGGCTTCTAAGTTTTCTTTCAACAAGTTGCATAGTTGTTCCTCTTCTAAAGTAGAAAGAGATGAATTAATCTTCAAGGTTCTTTCTGGGCCAAATTCTATGGTTTTGACTCAGATTGGGTTGGAATCGGCCAAGCATAAGTCAATTGGATGATTGTTCAGTGTTTCCTTTACTTCTTCTTCTAGTGATAATGGACTAGGAGTTGGACTTTGGAGCAGGTGTTCAATTACATCATCCTCATCTTGCTGTCCTCCTCCTATGATGGCTTCCAAAGTATACAGTTCAACAAAATAAAGCTCATCTTCTTCCTCCTCCTCCAACCATAAAGGTAAGTCATGTTCTAGGGAGGGTTGAGCAGGAGGGTATAGGACTAATTGTTTGGACATATGCCCATTCTTGATGGTCATATTCCCAGATCTGCATCTAATGTAGACATCAGTTGCGGCAAACCATGGACTCCCAAGGATGAGAGGGTAACCAGATAGCTTAGCCTTAGGCTGGAGAACTAGGAAATCTGCCGGGTACTCCCAGGAATCAATGGAGACCATCACATCCTCCACAATTCCCTCAGGGGTGACTGTGGAACGATCTGCAAGTTGTTGTACTGTTGTAGTCTTCCTTGATGACCCTTGGAGGTTAAGCTTGAGCATGGTGTCCTTGGTCATCACATTAATGGCAGCCCCAGGATCAATCAGAGTGTGTGGGACAATGGTGCCATTGATGTGGACATCGACTACAGGGCTTCCACGGTCTAAGTATTTTAGACATATTACCTGCCCCAGCATTAAGTCAGATAACTGCTCAAGATGTTAATGGTAGGGGCATCCCTTTTTCTTCTTCCTGGATGCTTGAAGCACTTCTCCCTAATCAATTTATTATAAATAGGCACTTCTCCTTAATCAATTTATTAGAAATAGGCACTTCTCCTTAATCAATTTATTGTAAATAGGCACATCTTTGATTGCCTGGAGAAGGGGAATCTTTACACATAGGTTTTCCAATTCTCCCAGAAGTTCAATTTCTTCTGGGGTAGGCTGGTGTGGTTGGGCTAATATTTCAGGAAAGGGTGGATTTTCTTTAAGGTTGCTTTCCTCTCTTTTTTCCTCAACCTCCTTATGTGGAGAGGGAGGTTGCTTATCTAGGAGAATTATACTAGATCTCAGGTTTACCTCTTGAATTTCAACGGCATAAGCTGGGTATGATGTCTCTCCATCGTATGTTTGTTGGGCCTGCCTATTGTTTGGGTTTGGATTTGGTTGGGCAAGCATCTGGGGTTGCCTAGGTGGAGCAGAGTGCAGGAGTTGCGGTTGGGTAGGTGATGGAGGCAATAGAGCTGGAACATTGTTGAATTGGGGCCTCCACCCCTGGGGTGGGGTATTCCACTAATGTTGTGGCTAATTGTAAGGTTGAAATGACTGGTTGGGTGGTTGGGAATGATATTGAGATGCATAGGACCAAGGAGGGGGTGTAGACTAGGAAGGATGAGCAGGGGGTCCCCAAGAAGGTGTAGTTGTGGTTTGGTTGGGTCTGTAATATGCATGGGATGATCCTTGCATACCCTGCTGGTATGGTCTAGGCCCAGGAGGTCTCCTTTGGTTAATGTAGAAAAGTTGCTCAGTGACCCCTTCAGCTCCTTGATATACAGCTTTGAGTCCAGGTAAGGAAGGGCACTTGTCTGTGGAGTGGTTTTCTTCACAGACTGAGCAAATCTCAATATAGTTTAATGGGCATTCATTCCTAGGATGCCTCCTGGTGCACCTAGGACAAAATATGGCCAAGGCTCTCTCTGCTTCCTCTTGCTTCCTTTTGATATTCATGGTATCCAATTACAAGGCAAGGGTTTGCAACATCTCACTTTTGAAGTCCTCCAGCATATTTCCAATTTCACCCTTGATGGATGAGTTGGAAGATGGGGTACTCACCATAGGTTGACTACTTCTACCCTTGTTTCTGGTTTCCCTAGAATGGTTTCTAAAGACAGTCTTGATGTCCTCATAGGGTAGTTGGTAGATATCTCCTCCTGCTAACATATGTAAGGTGTCTAGGATATCCTCCCTTACTCCTCTAAGCAGGACCAGCTTCAGCGACTTAAGGTCAAGTGTGCGCCTGGCCCTTTTGTAACTGAGCTGAAATCTCTCTTCGCAGTCTTCTAGGGATTCATCCTGGCCTATGGTCATCCTGAAAATCTCATCTTTAGTTTCCTTTGACCTATAATAGTCCCTATATTCGTTGTTAAAGGTATGTTGCATCTGAGCCCAAGTTGTTATGTTATCTCCAGGTAAACCCATGAACCAGCGCAATGTTGCATCCTTGAGGGTAGATGGAAACAGTTTCAACTTTTGCTCATCATCTGTATAGTCACAGGTTCTATAGACAACAACAAACTCAAATAGGAAAGTGTCAGGTTCCTCTGTGGTCAAGCCATGGAAATGA
The DNA here is from genome assembly GCA_031772625.1 of Pinus tabuliformis. Lineage (NCBI taxonomy): Eukaryota > Viridiplantae > Streptophyta > Pinopsida > Pinales > Pinaceae > Pinus > Pinus tabuliformis. Next base: position 872,028,053 of record CM062819.1, read on the forward strand.
GATAGAGCAGAGGGGCTTATATTCTTCATTTTAGTGTCCACATTGGTTTCCCTAATGGGGAAGGCACTCATAATTCTCCCTCTATCTCCTCTGTCATTTAAGTGTTTATCCATTGGTTCAGTAGGAATGGTTTCTTCCTCTTCTTCTTCCCCTATAGGTTCCTCAAATATGTCAGGTTGCTCACCCAAAGGGACTTCCAATTCACTATCAGTGAAGAAGAAAGAATGTTGACTGTTGGATAAGGTGGGGTATTTGGCAAGAATTTTCTTGAATTATCCCTAATCCTAAGAGGCATGAAAGGAATTTTTTTGGGTTTTTTGTGAGATTTTATTTAAAGTTGGAAAGTACTCTGCAGAAAGGAAATTGTTGATTAAATGAAAAACTACTAACATAATGGAAACTACTTGCTGAATTGAAATTGTTGACTGAATGAAAAGAAACTACTGACAGAAAGAAAACTACTTATAGAATGAAATTGTTGAATTGAATGAAAAACAGTAACAAAAGGAAACTACTTGCAAAATGGAAAGGAAACTAGATTAACTTGCAGAATGGAAAGGAAAACAGATAAATGACAAAATGAAAGAAAGAAACTAGATTAATTTTGCAGAAATAAACTAATGGAAGAAAGTTGGAAACTAGAAAATAGAAGAAAAGAACAGTAATCACTACTACTCTGACACCTCCCCAGCAACGGCGCCAAAAAGTGATGAGCCTAGGTATTGCAACAAGAATGTTGCAACTCCCAGGGCTACCAACTTTACTTATCAACTTGGGGTTCGTACAAACTTGGAGGTGACTGTGCTATATACACAAGTAGAAGTGAAGGTACTGCTTGTTGTCACTGCTCATCTGGCAAGAGACCCCAGGGGTTCCAAGCTAGACTTCTATAGGGTCAGAAGAAGCTTGATTTTGATGGAAGGAGAGAAAACCTAGTCTAGGGGAGAGCTATTCTACTGCAGAAATGAAGAAAGCAATCATGTAATGCTAATTTCCTAAAATACAAAAGTAAAAAGATCAAAACTTAGACTAAGGGTTAAACAATGGAAACTAGGCTAGGTCTGTGTCTAAGAGGAAGAACGGTCAGAGATCAAAATGGTGGAAAGGGGACGTAATGAGAAACAGTGCATAAGAACCGTTGGATCAGGTGGGTGGAAAGTGAATGAACGGCTGAGATCGGATCGCAGGAGGGTACGTAGGCAGATGGCCGAACATGATCAACTAACGGGATGGATGGCTGAGATTATATCATGAAATCAATCGCCAGATTGACGGCAGAGATGGAAGTGGGCAAAAGAAAATGTGCAAAAATGGGAGAGCGGGTTTAGAGGGCGGTAAGCAGAATATCGCGCGCCCTCAAAGCTGTAAGCAGTTTTGTAGAATTTCACATGATTAGCCTCCTCGGCCGACACGTAGCACTGGGAAACTGCTCATTTAGCATGCCCTCGACTGGATAACAGTCGAACAGGAGATCCACGTGATATCGCGTGAAGGCCGTCGAATTTGGCAAGGCAGAGCTACGGTGGGGAATGGAATGAGCAGGTTGGTGAGCGGGTGTGCGATAGTCATCATATCAGCTGAGGCAGATCGACGACGAGGATTTAAAGGCGAAAATTCAAACGCATAAAGGAATCTAAGTGGTGATTGGTCTATTTTGCTGTGTAAAGCGATTTACCGACAAAAACTATTTAAACATGAATTTAACAACTTCTACTCTGGCATTTCGTACTGAAGGGGAATGACATGGGAATGTGAGTGAGGTATGAATGACAGAAAGAGAGTGAATCAAGTTGATGGCTATTAAAGGGGTAGAGTGACAATGAACCCAGTCACTGTGTTTAAACAGCAAACCCTTTGTGAAAACCAAAACCCTGTATTTTTGGGGTTGCTGCAAGGTTTTTTCCTCACATCATGGTCCCAAAGGGAGGAGGTGAGGCTGAGACACCTGTGAGAAACCTTGTGGATATTTTATTTGCTACTAGGCTAATTGAAAGCATGAATGAAGCAAACTAAATCACAACTAATATGTTTTGCACTACTGTAATGAGACTGCAACTATTCAAGCAAATGAACAGAAAACAGGAAGCTGCTTAAGTACATGAACAGGAAAGCCATAAATCTATGTTGAACCACTGTAATGAAAATGCATCTATTTAACCAAATGAACAATCAAACCATGCATCTATGCTACTGTTGCAATGGAAATGAATTGCTTAAGTAAATGAACAGAAAACAAGAATCTAAGCTAGGATAACAATACAATAAAGAGGATCTTTGGCTGCTAGGGTTGGGCCCTAACCCAAGAGCTTCAACCCTTTGAATTAACTCAGTGCTAGCTCAAATCAAAACTCATCTTCATTATAAAATAATTGTATTACATCAAGCTATTACAAAGCAGAGTTCCACAGTAAAAGTTCGAATCCTGACTAGCTGACTGACTACTGGCTAACTGACTAAAAAAACCAAGGTCCTAAGACTCTCTATTTATACATCTGAAGGCTCAATGACTTCCCTCAAAATTAGGGAGGTACAACTCCCAACTTAATGGTAACTTGTCCTTTCACTTTCACTAGGTCGGCTGCCTTCTAGTAGGGAGGCTACTTGTACTTCCACTTGCTTGGCTGTCTTTTAGTACTCTTGATTTCGCTGTTTGTACTTTTAATTGATGGAGGGATATTCAAATGGATGGTAGTAAATGAGGAGGATTTACCTCCTGTAATTTCTCTCCCTTGTCCTATCTGAGTTTTTACCAAGGTCTTTTACCATAGTTCCTTGATTTTACCTTTTATCCTACATTTCCCTCGCTTTTATCCTTTATTCTTGCATTACATGCACATTAGACCACGAAGCAAAATATCCAACTCTAACTAATCTCATAAGCAAAATATAATCAAAAGTATGCAATAAGTTGTGAGAATAGTTGGTTTGACTAAGCTCGGAGGTGAATTAAGGCCAATTAAGGCCCATATAATTACTCAATGATGAGACTCATCACTTTGTTCAATTCCCGATAATCCACATAGATGCGCCACTTCCTGTTTTTCTTGGGAACAACTACCAGTAGAGAGACCTACTTACTATTCAAAATAGGATAAATAAAATTCATGTCCAACAACTTTTGTAATTCCTCTTTTACAACATCTTTGACATGCGGATTTAATCTCCGTTGAGGTTCCCAAATAGGACGAGCATCCTTTTCGGTGTAGATATGATGTGTACATAATTGTGGGTCTATTCCCTTCATGTCTGGGTAGTCCCAAGCAAAATCCCCTTTATATTTTTACAGAATTTGAATAATATTTTGTTGTTGGTCACTGTCTAGACTATCATTGATGTTTAAGATCTTGCCTGGTTTAATTTCAACAGGCTTTCTATTATGAGCAATAGTTGTCGGGATATGCTGATCATCAGTATCTTTCAAAGGGTCTTCCAAGGCTTCATTCTCAAGAATTGCCTTTAACATTTGACATTTTACATTAGTCACAATGGTTGGCTGAATAATAAAGTTATTGATCACATTGTCTTTAGTCTGATCCTTGAACTCCAACGCTTCTGCTACTGTAAGTGGTGAACGAATACTTTCTTCCAGGTATGTGGGTGGTTGTTTTTGTATTTTAACAATGGGCGGACTTGGTTTGGCAGGAGGATATAAAATAAGATTCTTTACAGCGTCTCCCTTAGCAATGGTCATGCTGCTTGCACGACAACATATGTAAGCATCCACTGTTGCCAGCCAAGGTTGACCCAAAATTAAAGGGTGCCCATCTAATCGACTTTTTGGGTTGATAACTAGAAAATCCACTGGGTACTCCCATGAGTCAACGGAAACTGTAATGTCTTGTAAAGTTCCCATTGGCCTTACCACTGAACAATCAACAAGTTCTAGCAGGGTGGTGGTTGGTTCCAGAGCTGTGATACCAAGTGTCTCACAAGTTTCCGTGGTTAAGATGTTAATGGTTGCGCCCAAGTCAACTAGTGTGTTTGGAAAGGAGCGGCCATATATTTGAATTGTAACTATGTGATTCCCTGAATCTTCATATTTTATCGGTGTTTCCCCGCCCAAAAGTAAATCGTACAAGGTCCCTATGACATGGATAGTTGGTGGAGATTTTATTTTCCTCGTAGGCTTTTTCACACATAGTTCTCTAATTGTTTTAGCATAAATAGGAATAACTTGGATGGCCTGGAGGAGAGGAATTTTAATGAAAATATTTTTCAGTTCCCCTACGAGATCAAAGTCTAGATAAAGAATTGGTTTAGGAATTGTTAATCTTTTAGGGAATGGGGGAGAAGTAATTATGAGTTTTTCAGGATCTTTCTGTTCAACTATGTCTTCTCCTTGTTTTATTTTTGTGTCAATCAGAGTCGATGGTGTATTTACAGGTGATGTTTCTAACTCAATTGGTGGCTGGTCTCTGTCTTCCTCAAGAGTGATAATGCATCTTGACCTCAGCTTAATTTCATTGCATTCTTTTTGTTCGGTCTCAAGGTCTGAGTTTTCAACTATTTGTATCACTTGAACCGGTATGTTATTGGGGTTTGGATATGGTTGAGTTGGTAGTTGGGGATGCAGAAGGGGCTGGGGATTTTTCTGTAATGGATATGGGGCTGATAATGTAGGTTGAGGTTAAGGACTTGTCCCCATAGACGAATTGGTTATCCCTAGAGGTCGCTGCCAATTCGGAGACCAGTTCGAATTTTGTGAAGTAGAGGCAGGCCACTGGGATGGGTATGGATTATTTTTCCAAAAAGGAGTAAAAGGAGAATTCGACCAACCATTACCTGGAAAGGACTGAGTTGGCCAAGGTGACATAGGAAATGGTTGGGACTGCCAATTCGAGAAAGGTGATTGACCTTGCCACGTTGTTCTGGAATTATGTTGTTGATTAAATGACAAAGAAGGAAAGAACTAAGATGGGTCTTATGACATACCTGTAGGTTGGCCTTGCCACTGTCGACACTGGTTCATTAGGTATACTAGTTCTGTCTCTTCTTCTACTTCTTTAAAAACTGCTTTTAGCCCCGAAAGTGATGGACATTGCTCGGTGGCATGGTCCTTGGTGCAGATAGTGCATGTATGGACCATGTATAATGGACACTCTTGTTGACTATGCTTCTTCCAGCAGCGTGGACAAAAAACGACCAAATTCTATTCTGCTAAGGCTTGTTTCTGTTTGGCCTGCAAGACGTCCAACTGTGTTGTAAGGATGCCCATGATGTATGTCTTGAAGTCCTCCAAGAGGTTACCAATTTATAATATTGTCATGCCTCCACTGGGTGGTTTGCTTCCTCTAGTCATAAAATCTCGACTTCCTGACCCGATGTGTGTGCAACGTCGTGAACACCTGATACACAAGCGAACAATTTCATCATAATCCTCTTGAGAAATGTCTCCCTTCCCCATAAAATTTAAAGTTTCTAACCATTCTTTTTTCATTCCTTTAATTAAGATATATTTCAGGACTTCTTTTGGTAATGTGGAGTGAGGGGACCTCTGCAGATTGTATTGAAACCATTCGACATATTCCTGTAGTTTTTCATTATCCTTCGCAGACATTTTAAAGATCTCGTCTTTTAATTCCCTAGTCCTACAGTGGTCCTGATATTTTGTGAGAAAAGAAGTTTTCATGTCATACCAAGAGTTAATAGTGCATCCGCCTAAACCCATAAACCACCACAAAGCTGCTCCTTTAAGGGTAGAAGGGAATAACTTCAGTTTTTGAGGATTGGTGGTATAATCATATCCTCTGCACAGGATGTCAAACTCAAATAAGAAGGTGTCCAAATCCTTTGTGGTCATCCCATGAAAGGTTGGGATGTTTTGCAAGGGAATAGCTTTCATTGGGGCATTGGCTACTGGGTCAATTATGGGGTATTCCAATGTTGAGGTCTGACCTTAAGGTACTTGATTCGCCATTTGGTCGAAAATGTGCCAATATCCTTTAGGGACTTCAAGGGTTGTTATCTAAGTGGGTGGAGTATTTTCAATTCGAGGCGGTTTTGCGGCACTGCCTAAATCTGGGATCACAGGAGATCCTAGATCAGACAACTGTGTTTTTGCCTTAGCAGTTCCACTGGTTTCTCTGTCTCCTTCTTTTATATTGCACAATTTTCCCTCTTGTAAAGGATCTGAATGTAAATTATTAGTGACCTGAAAGCTCTGTTCAGATCCTCCGGTTTGGTTATGAATCTCAACGTAGGCTGCAGATGGTGAGCCTGTTGCCTGAGGGATTATGGTAGGGCATTTTCCAAATATAGTTTGGGGTCTTGTTGATGCTTGAGATTCTGCTTTTCTTATGATTTCGTCTATAAAAGTTGATCTTCCAAGGTTCATCGATCCCTTGGGTTTTGTGGATTTGGGTGGGGGGTTCTGATCTTTTTCTATTTTTTTATTCCTAGTCATACATAAAAAAACCCCTACTCCTATTTAACCTCTATGCATTTGATGAAAAGCGGGCTGATGAGCAAGCACTTTACTCACTGGTTACGCAGGTTCTTACCTCTCGTCTTTAAAACCCATTTCCTTTACATCGAGAGAAATAAAAAGAAATCACTTTGAAACACTCTCCCTGGCAATGACGCAAAAATGTTAGCGTACTAAGATGACTATTAAAAGCAACCTTAATACCTACATTAATTATCAAACCAGGGTAAGTCTGTTTATTTCAAGAGTGTTCGACATTGTCTATGCAAGTGAATTTAGAGGTCAATTCAAAATGAAATGATTTAGAATCGTTGCAATAATTAATATCTAATTTTCAAAGTTCAATCCAAAGCAAATGTGAAAGCAAACCTTAAAGCATTTGCAAATCTATTTTAATCTATTGTGCAGAAAACTGAATCTAAATGCAAGTAAAAGAAATCACTCTTAGCAGATCTAACTAGTATCAACAATAATTCATTCAACAAGAAAGAAAGCTACATCAAATGAACAACAAGCAACTATTCAAGCATTTAACTGAAAGAAATCAACTGTGAATTCAAATAACACTACGCAGAAGGAACAACAATCAAATACTTAAGATAATCTGATAAATTCATCAAAGATTAACACGCAGATGTAAACACAGCAAGATCTGGAATCTAATTTGAACGACAAAAGTAAATCATGAAGATCAATGTTCACAATAATCAAAATAATCCTAATTTCATGAAATAACAGGGATAAACAATTGCAAGAGTAAACATAAATAAGTATGGCACAAATAAAGCAGTAAATCTCCTATTGACCGGGCCCAGAGTCTCCTGAAGTCATTGCCGAAAGACACTCAAAATGTGATTACAGGTAAAAAATGATCTTCTTCATTAAACTCAATAATAAAGGTACAACATCATCATAGTGAAAATACTCTATGTCAAAAGTGAATAATTACAATCTCCAAATTTCTAGCTAGCTGTTCTATTTCTCCTGTCGGCTTTATATAACTTATGAGAGACAAACAAGAGATCTTGAGGATTTTGCAACCGACAATTTGATTTCATTACAAAATAAACTTGATTCTCTTGCTCTTCCGCTAGCCTTCATAATTGAAACGTTGTCCTTTTTCCTTTCCTTGGTCGTTATTGTCCCATCGTTTGAACAATAATCTTCCAATTCATATTCCTACATATAAAAATAGCGAAAGTTAGCCAGAATTACACAATTCGTTAATAATTGATTTTATCCAGCTTCTACAATCGTTTCTTCTAAATTGAAGATAAACATATAAAAATGAATGATTAATTAAGCTAATATGAGGATAAAACATACATTTTCTACGACCCAACAACTACCCTCTCCATAGAATTACCAATCTATCCTGCATCTTCCACAGGTTTCACTAAATATGGTTCTTGAAATATAGAATATCATTGTCATTGTCTTATTGGGCTCGATTGAGCTAATCCAAGGAGATACTTAGTTGTCGAATGATGTTACCATTATTTACCAATAAGGGAGTGTTTTTTGTTGAGAGAAACGTGGGTAGACAGTTTCTCCTTGCCCTTGTTCATTATGTTGTTGTCTCGCATGGATCCCCCTCGCCTCCATCCCACGATGCACCTAACCACGCTGAGGGTGCATAGTCAACACCTCTTACTTGGCCTCTTGATCGAGAAAGGGAACACCTCTTCTACGTCAACACACCCAACAAGACAATTTGGGATGACCCTTTGTCACCCTTAGGACCACCAATTTCAAAGATCCCCAACTCAACAACCCCTTACCAGAGAAACTTCCTCCAACTACCATAGAGACCACCAAGTTGTGTGATAAAACAAGTGTTGTGCCACTAGACAACCCAACCCTTGAGAAAGTGAAACTTGTCGACCTCACAATGAAATTCATATGGAACTCATCATGGAATGCAAGGGAATCCTAGGTTTCCGAGGCTACACAAGTATTTATCCAAACAAGATTCTATTTTCTCTTAAAAATCCTGACCCGTGCACAACTGTAAGCTAGAGTGCACACAACAATCAAGCGTTTAAGGTAATAAGTGACCACCCGCCAACCAATCACTAGACTTCCTAGCTTATGAATGACAAACAAGATAGAAGCCCCGATACACCTTGTTGGGAAACCACTCTTCTCCAACACACATCGAGAACCTATATACTGAAATAACACAATTAATTGACACAAATGTAATCACCAGACTAATAATTTTGTACATAGTGTGGACAACTTGCATTAATTCAAAGGCTAAATACAAAGTTATTGCTACAAGTTTGTAGTTTTTCTTCTCCTTGTCCAATCACTTGTTGCATAGCTTAATGTCGAATTGCCAAAAATCCTCGCACTAGGGATCTTGCTCTCTAAGGAGTCGAGGGCATGTCCTTTACAATATTCCTTCTTTTGTCACTAAGATAATACAAAGAGCCTTACCCTCGTAATTATTTTTCTCCTTTAGTGCACAACCATACAACCTATCATACAACTTCCATGCCATTATGCTCAGGTTCCTCAACCATCATAGGGCATGCCAACAACCTCTTCACTGGTACAAAATACCAATGAGAGATATGACAATTCCGAGAACCATTAATTGCCACTCTTCAATGGTGTGAATCTTCACACGAGCACACATGCCACCTATATGTATCTGACTAATATACTAAATGTCGAGAGGACTCATGGGGTGTCGAACCTTGCCTCAATCCCTGAGGCACTGTGTTCAATCACCCACATCAAGGAGACCCACTTTATATTGTCATAAAAGATTTATGCCAAAATTTATCATTGCTCAAACTTTTAATAATGTGAGCAAATTTGAAATGTTTAATTGAAGTAACAATAAAAACATTAATGAAACAAATAGGATATTATTTGATTAGTAATATCAATTATTTATTGTTAAAGTAACTTTGCTTGAGTGGTTTGGTGAACAATTGTTTCCCCAGCTAAGTGAGTTCAAGTCTCCAAAGACATGTTGTAAATGGCTTGTTTGTGCATTTATGAAATAGTTGTACTTGATAGCATTTTAGAATTTCTAATTGTTTGTTTATTTCATAGTTAACATAATTAACAATGATATTGTAAATAGAAAACTAAAAAATAAGTTATTATTATTATATGTAATTTTAATATTTATAAATATTAAAAGCTCTATTTTTTTTAATTGGAAGACGAATTTCTGGAGAATTATTAACTTTGAAATATCAACTGCCACTATTACACCAAGTACAACTATTTTCCGAGGAAACAAATTGTTCACCAAACCACTCAAGGTAAAATCCTTAGACAAAATATGTTCATAAACTCAAGTATTTCTATTACTAATGATGTTGGATATTTAACTAGTTTTGTGTCCTGAATATTTTTTAATGAGACACATTAATCTTTATACTAACAACCATATAAATTAAATGGTCAGGAAATGTCAATAGGCATCAAATCCATAATAAACATCAAAGCACTTATTGTGATCGAACGTTGTTAAAATTAAAATTTCCATATAATTAATTAAATTATAAATAAACTTTGTTACAATTCCATGGATTATCAATACCACATGCTCAAAAAACCACAATTCATTTCATATGGCACTTTTTCATATGACATTTTCTTTTAATGGATCAATTTAATTAAAAGATAAAAAAGAGCATAAATACTTTGGAGATAAATTTCAACCATTGATTTGTGTATATTACTATCAATATTCTATGAAAATTAAATCCCTACATAATACTAATGAGCGATATGACAATCTTGAGAACCATTCACTGTCACTCTTCAATGGCGCAGATCTTCACACGAGCACGCATGTTGCCCAAGGCTCTATGTTCTATCACCCACATTGGGGATACCCACTTTATATTATTTTTGTAAAAGACTTATGCCAAAAAGTATCATTGTTCAACTTTTAATAATTTGAGTAAATTTGAAATGTTTATAACTGAAGTAAGAATAAAAAAATAATTAAAAAAATAGGATATTATTTAATTGGTAATATCAGTTATTTATTGTCAAAGGATCTTAGCTTGAATGGTTTTGTGAACAATTGTTTCCCTAGGTGAGTGGGTTCAAGTCCCCAAAGCCATGTAGACACAGTAATCTTTATACTAACAACCATATAAATTAAATAGTCGGCAAATGTTAATAGACATCATTTCATAATAAACATCAAAATACTTATTGCAGAATACATCACATTGTTAAAATTAAAATTATCATATAATTAATAAATTATAAATAAATTTTATTACAATACCATGGTTTATCAATACCACGTGCTCAAAAAACCATAACTCATTTCATATGACACTTGTTCATATTGTATTTTATTTTAACTAACCAATTTAATCAAAAGAGAAGAAAATGACATAAATACTTTTGAGATAAATTTTAACCTTTGATTTGTGTATATCACTATCAATATTCTAGAGTATTCCATGAAATTTAAATCCCTACCATCCACCTATTAATTATTGATATTAAAATTTAGAAGCCTTATTCGAAAATAGACATGCCTATAGACATAATTAATCAATTTATTATAATTAATATCCATACTTATAGAAAAGCATCCCTTAAATTTCTTTATAAAAAAATAAATATCTATTCCTATATTTCAATATAAATTTCTTTTATATTCCTATTCTATTTAGTTGATATTTCAATCAATTTTCTTTTATATTCCTATACTATTTAGTTGATATTCACAATTGGCTCCTTTTGACTTTCATATTTCTCCACTCTAACCATAATGTTGGAAATCTAACACGTGAAGTTGATATTTTTATAATTTTTTGTGATAGTTAAATAATACCCTAGATTTGCCAATATGAAAGCCTTCTCAAGTTCCTATACACACTTTCTAATGAACTCTCTATTACGATAGTTGGATCCATTGCTTAGTATATGTTTGTCATATATGTGTGTTCATTTGAATTCCATGGATAGTGACCTTCATAGTTGGTTTAAAAGAAAAATAAAAATAAATGTGTTTGTCATTAGATGGAATGGTCGTATCAATGATAATATGTAATGGTATATTGAGGTTTTGATTAAATCCATGTAGTGTAGACCAGTTAGTTTAAGTAAGGTTTAGTCTACGTCAGGTTTCATGTTCAAACCTCAAGGGGAGGCATTGAGGATGGAAGCCACTTTTGCAGGAATTAAAGTATTCCAAGGGGCGTCCAAGCTCAACCAAGCTTCACACAATCCCGGTGATAACATCCCACTATGGGTTGATCATTCTTCCATCCAATAGACGAGCTATCCCTAACCTAAGCTGATCCAAATGGAAAGTGGTATCCACCATGGTATTTTCCTATGGTATTGAATGGTGTAACTCAAGGAGGCACCAAAAATACTATAAATAATAGGCCTCACCTTTCAAAAGGACACATCCATCTTCACGATGTGGCTGTAAAAGTTTTTTATTTTATCTGATCTAGTTAATAAAGAATTGGTTTTTTACCATATTGTCTTGTTCTATCTTTCAATGTCTTATGGTGATATTTAGCCTCCTTCCTCTCACTATAAAAAACCATCCTTCCTCTCACTATCTCGATCATGGGTGGTCAACAATAGTTGGTGTTGAGCTAAGTAAAGAAGGTGAAAGCTACACATGCATGGGAGGGGCCATAGGGTGATATTGCAATGGGGGTATTGTCACACGTTGATGTGATAGTTGAGAGGTTTCTAAAGGGATAAACAATCATGGATATAATGATTGAGGATGTCACAAATGGTGCAAGAGTGATTAGTTTGGAGTAGGCTTGGGTAAAGTTGTGGAGAGGCAAGCATGTCTCTAGCATGTGTGGGGGAAGGAAATAGAAGGGGAGGAAGTGACGAAATGGAGGGAACACAAGCCGACGGGTAAAGTTTCAAGATCATGGGGCAATGATGAGTAGAGTGATCTAAAAAGTCACAAGAGGCATAAGAATAGGGAAACTAAGTGTGATTACCTAATGATTGCATGGGTGGGGTTAGGCCAATATTAGTGACAAAGGTACCCTCAACATTCCTTTTGGCTCTCATATTTCCACAATTATTCCATGCATGACTTTTGGTGTTATGTTTTGGTATCTTGGGTGGATCCTAACTATTAGGTGAACTTTCACCAAGGGTGAGACATGAGAGATAACCAAACAAGCTAGTGGTGTGGTGCAAACAGATGGTAGTGGAGTATTAAAATACTTGGTTGTCAATGGGTGTAATAGATGGTTGTTAATTGGAGGAAGATTAGCTTTTCTAAAGTCAATATTGGAAAAAATCCTCGTATTTTAAAACTCTAGTATATATACCAAAGGTAGTGCTAAAAACTAAGGCATATGTTCTTCAAATTCTTGTGGACATGTAAGAGAGGAAATGAAGGTATTCCTATTGTTAAGTGGAAGATAGTAGAAAATCCAAAAAAGGAAGGTTATTGGGGCTTAAATAATATTCATTTTCTAGGGAAATATTTCATAGCCAAGAACATATGGTGTGTAATAAGTCATATAAGTTTATAGAACAAATATATTTTGCATAAATATATAAGGCATAGTACAATTATATAATAGATTACAAAACCAATGAAGGTTATAAAGAATGTATCCACTCATTGGAAGGCCCAAGTCCAAGAATTTCTAGTGAAAGATAATTGGTTGGAATGGTAGGTGGATAGAGGAAAGTGAGGATTGGAGTTGATCCTTGGACAAGATGTAGGTATGAGCTTACAATTCTAGAAGGGTTGATTGAGATTATCCAAGAGCAAGGGATAAATACCCTAAATCAAATATTAGCTTTGAAGTATACAAGAATTTGGTGGCAAAGTTGGATGAATGCACATGGTTTGCCTTGGAAGGTGGATTTGCATATTTATGGAAATTTTATGTGGATTATTTACTTCTAGGACATATCGGAATAAAGGAAGAAGAAGCTTCTATAGTTTACTCAAAGAGTTGGGCATTAGAAGTATATACAACTCATTTAGGGTACTATTCAATGTTCACATTTAATACACAAGCATTAAACTAGTAGTGGAAGGTATTATGAAAGCTTGAGGATTAAAAAAAGACACTCATTTTTATGTGGTTAACTACGAAAAAACAAAGAATTAACATGGGAGGTGATGGTAAAAAGTAAACAAGGATCAAGGATATGTATTCTCTATAGTGAAAATGAAGAAACATTCATTAGTCGAAATAGTAAGTGCTCTTGTGTTAGGAAAGTTGAGATAAAAGTAGAGTAAGAGTAATTAATTGGAGGTGTGATTTTTCTATAAAAGAATTCCCTAAAAATGGATAAACAATAAAGAACTTGAAAATTTCAAGGCATTTCATGCTTGATCATTTGGGGCATATGGTTGGCAAGAAACTCATGTATTTTTTAGGATAAATATATTCCATCCTTTCAATATTTTTCCAAACAAGATAAATTTCCTCAAGTTGTAATTAGCCCATCAAACAAAGAAAAAATAAACAACTAAAGGAATTGATCATTAATAAATCTCAAGCATGGGGAATAGTCGATGGAGCTAGGTAAGGCCCTCTACATTTTAGTAACTCGAGTGGAATTTGTATCTAACAAAGTATGACATTGTAAATTCTAAGGCGAGTTTGGGAAAAGGTTCAAATAACTATGCTAGCTTTATGGCTTTAAGACTCCTTTTAAAATGTGTTTTGGATAAAAATGTTAACTAGCTAAAAATAACTGATAATTATAGTTTGGTTACTAATTAGATGAAAGGTTCATGCCATCTTCTTCACACTTCTCTTAGACCTATGGATGGTTGATTAAAAGGGATGGCAAGTTCTTTTGATACATCTCCTTTTCTCATGTCTATAGCTAGATACTAGAGGAAAGCATTGCAAGAATAATCTCTATCTCTAAAATTAAACTGTGATTTTTGCAAAATTATGGGAATCTTGGGAATCTTTCAACTCATATAGTGTCTTTATGGGTCCTTTATTTATTAAAAAATATCAATTTGGATCACTTTCAATGAGAAGGTTGTAATTTAATTTTTCATAGTTTGTAAAGGTCTTCCTAGATTAAGTTTTTCCCACAAAAAATGAAGCTTTTCTTTTTGAAGTTATTGGGATAACTATATGCTTCCTTGAGTAGAAGTGTGAGTGCAATACAACATTAAAATATGTAATATCCATTTGGTTATAACAAAAATGGTGAATTTTTCTTTAAAAAAAATCCCATGCATTTAAACATAGGCCAAAAAAACAATTGCAAAAAGAAGCAACATTCAACCTTCAAATTTTAAGGTGTTAAAAAAAAAGTGTTACATCCTTCATATTTAAATCTTCACAAATCAAAAACTTATTATTATTTATTGGTATCACCACAAGACATAGAGAGAGAGAACAAGATGATATGATAAAAACTCAATTCTTTATTAACTAAGAAAAACCTTTTACAACTGCATCATGAAGATGAATGTGTCCTTTTGAAAGGCGAGGCTCATTATTTATAGTATTTTTGGTGCCTCTTTGAGTTACATTATTCAATAGCATGGGTGGATACCACTTTCCATTCAGACCAAACCTCCCCCCTTAAGAAGCAATGGTCCCCATTGAGTCAAGTTCCCTCATAAGAAGCTTCTGTTGTATATGAGTCAATGAAGAAAAGGGTTTTGCATAGTTAACCCATAACTGTGGGTTTGTGGATGACCTATAACCAAGTGGTGTTGAAGACAAGGGTTTTGTGTGGTTAGCCCATAACTATGGGTTTGTGGATGACCCATAACAAAGTGATTACAGTGTGCTAAGTGCCAATGAAGACAAGGGTTTTGTGTGGTTGACCCATCACTATGAGTTTGTGGATGACCCAAAACTGAGTTGGCGATGGCAAGCTTGGGGAAGGATTTTGTGTGGTTGACCCATAACTGTAGGTTTGTGGGGGACCCATGATGATGATGATGTATGAAAGTCTGAGGATAGAATTACCCTATAATTTTTATGGGATAACTGTGATATTGATAATGTATGCCTTAGAAAATGGACTTTGAGATATTTATCTGTGAGTATTCCAAGGTGACATGTGTAGAGAATGTTGCAACACCCATAGGGAGTCAAAATGACCATTGATTTTTTATTAGAACATTTGTTGAATTCATCTCTAGAGTGATTATGATGAGTAGCAAAGCCTTCAATATGCCTTGTAAGTTGTGACATTATGTAGTGTGAAACAACCAATGTTTTATTATACGAAGACACTGAAAGTTGGGAAAAAGGTGCAGGAGCTCTCTAGCTGCATAAGTACAGAGAAAATACCAACATGCATCTTGAACAATATATGCATGTCTTCTATAGCGATGCCACTTCGATGATTTCTTTAAAATTGTGACATGAAAAATAACAAGAAGCATGAGAAACCATCCCCTGCAATTTCTATTATTTTATTCTTGACAAAACTTTAATTTTTGTATGTCAATTGAAGGTTGTACATGGTTTTTAACATGATTTATTTTTGCAAAGAGTAAAAGTTTAATTTAATCCTCAAACCCATGTACAAATTTTGTAAGTATTCATAATTTAATCCTCAAATCCCTGTACAAATTTTCTAGGTATTGTGTTTACAAAGGTCGAATTGTCAAAAGAAATGAGAGAAACAATTTGTTTGTTTGTTTTAGCTGAAGCGAGCTATGAAAAGATGAAGAGGATAGAATAATTTCCGATGACTTCGTTGATTTTCTAAGTGCAATATAGACTAAGCACAATACTTCTGAAATACCGATAATTACTTTTGATGTTGATTTTCTTTTAAATTATTCCAATAATATCATTGAACAATTATACTTCAGAAATCCAACCATACAAGAACAGTAGAACAATCAAATCAGAAT
Organism: Pinus tabuliformis; assembly: GCA_031772625.1. Lineage (NCBI taxonomy): Eukaryota > Viridiplantae > Streptophyta > Pinopsida > Pinales > Pinaceae > Pinus > Pinus tabuliformis. Next base: position 872,044,321 of record CM062819.1, read on the forward strand.
GCATAAGAAAAGACAAGATTTACCCTGGGAAAACCCACCAAGGGGAGAAACCCAAGAACCTTATCAATAGATAAATTCTTTTGTTCAACAAGAGACACGCCTAGACCTATGGTCAATTTGGTGAACTCCCCCAAGTTAAACCTCCCAATCTTATCTAGAAATTCACTCTGCCTCATCTGACCCAGAAATTTCGGCCCTCCTACAGCTGCCAATTACCCTAGAATTTCAACCCCTGCAACTATCCAAAATTTCGGCCCCAACAACTGCCTAAAATTTTGCCCCCCTACAATACCACTGCCCAAAAAAACTTCGAGCCAGAAGAGAGAGAGTATCCACACGTGCAAGCTTAAGAGAGAGAGAAAGAGATGGACTTCATCTTCTTCTTTGTCCTCCTTACCCTTCTTTATCTTCGCTAGGATGCCCATAAATTGTTCTTCACAAGAGAGTGCAAATTGGTGCCTTGAGGAGGAGGTCAAGCTGCCAATATATAATGTTTTGCCTAGTTCGAATGGGTGTGACTTTGCCTGTGCTAACTTGACTTGGAGGGAGGCCAACTTGATAACTTTGGGGCCAAAAATTTCAAATTCAAAAATTCAAATTTTCTTCTTTTAAAAGTTGCAATGGGACTTGGACTCGACCAAATATTTTTCTTTTGACTTTAGTAATTAAAAATATGTTACAATAATTAATACAAATACATCAAGTGGCCAAATATACATTATGAAGACTAACCATAGTTACAAATTCAACACTCCCTCTTAACTAGGGAGGTATTCATAATGATTGTCATAGATGTTCTCAAGTTGACAAATTTCTCTAAAAAAAGAATTTATCAAATCATCGTCATGATTAGCGTCATCATCTACCATCAACGTCCGTCAGTAGCCATATCTGGGGCGGTACCAAACACATGGCATGCCATAAGCATAATAAGACTCACTCCTCTAGATTGATCAACCATAAATGTTAAAACTCAACCCTCCTTGGGAGTACTAGCGGGCATTCACACAAGCCTCTTAGGGAGTACTTGCTCTACCCTCCTAGGGAGCACTTCCTTACCCCTCCTAGGGAGCACTTCCTCACCCCTCCTAGGGAGCACTATGGGTCCTGATGATGAAATGCCTCACTCAACCCTCTCTTAGGGAGTGATCGGGTCTCTATGGTAACATACCTCACTCAACCCTCTCTTGGGGAGTGATCGGGTATCTATGATAACATACCTCACTCAACCATATCTTGGGGAGTGATAAGGTCTCCTCATAGAGAGGCTCTCACCCAACCCTACTTGGGGAGCACTCTGGGCCTCTCAGACCATTCTCACTTTTAGGAGAATGTCCATCCATGTTGGTGTCATATCATCCCTCTCAACGAGAGGGGTAATCTCTACAAGCCCCATCTTGTCTCTAAAGTACATGAAATTCTCCCTAGGCAATGGCTTCATCATAACGTTAGTTTTATGCTCATCGGTGGAGATGAACTCGAGCCTTATCACTCTCCTCTACACCATGTCACAGATTTCGTAGTACTTGATGTCAATATGCTTCGACCTGTCATGGAACACAAGATTCTCTAAAAGCTTCACACAACTTTGATTATCACAATGAATTGTGATCTGTTCCAGTTCTTGGTCGAATAATCCTAAAAAAAACTTTCGAAGCCATATTTCTTATATACATGCTTTGTTTGCTACAATATATTTTTCTTTTGCAGTGTTGAGTGCGACAGATCTCGGTTCCCTGCTCATCCAAGATATCATAACAGAGCCCAAGCTTAAGTATACTCTCGAAGTTCTCTTCCTATCATCAACACTTCCTTGTTTGCAATATATATTAAACCATATTTCACAGTACCACGTAGATATCTCAAAATGTGCTTTGTTTCAATCCAATGCTCATGCCTCCATTCAACCAGGAACTGTCTCAAGATTTTCACAACAAAGAAGATGTCTGACCTGGTGTTAACCAAATACACCAATGAGTCAATGCACTGCGTAAATCCCCCATACTTAAATTCAAAAAGAGTCAAGGGATCTCTACTTGAATGGTTCATGAGGCACAATACTTGCTAAGGTTTTGCAAATGGGGTAGCAAGCTAAGTGGGCTTGATTGTGGGGAAAAACTCCGCAGTTAAGCGCGCTTGAGCCAGAGGAGTTCTGGGATGGGTGACCTCCTGGGAAGTCCTGGTTACCGGGTGCAAGCCCCGGAAGTGATGATTGATGCTATGTGATTCGTTCTCCACATTTCACTAGTTTCAATCCCACTTCTTCACCCCTGTGAGCATCACCCGATGCAATGAGTGCTAAGTGAACTATTCAAAAATCATGAGAAATTAGTCAGTTACGACTACCTCTCATGGAAATGGTCATACGTTTGAATGACTTACTTAACGCAGTTGAATCCCAAAAATGATATCTAATATAATGCACTGCGTAAATCCCCCATACTTAAATTCAAAAAGAGTCAAGGGATCTCTACTTGAATGGTTCATGAGGCACAATACTTGCTAAGGTTTTGCAAATGGGGTAGCAAGCTAAGTGGGCTTGATTGTGGGGAAAAACTCCGCAGTTAAGCGCGCTTGAGCCAGAGGAGTTCTGGGATGGGTGACCTCCTGGGAAGTCCTGGTTACCGGGTGCAAGCCCCGGAAGTGATGATTGATGCTATGTGATTCGTTCTCCACATTTCACTAGTTTCAATCCCACTTCTTCACCCCTGTGAGCATCACCCGATGCAATGAGTGCTAAGTGAACTATTCAAAAATCATGAGAAATTAGTCAGTTACGACTACCTCTCATGGAAATGGTCATACGTTTGAATGACTTACTTAACGCAGTTGAATCCCAAAAATGATATCTAATATAATGCACTGCGTAAATCCCCCATGCTTAAATTCAAAAAGAGTCAAGGGATCTCTACTTGAATGGTTCATGAGGCACAATACTTGCTAAGGTTTTGCAAATGGGGTAGCAAGCTAAGTGGGCTTGATTGTGGGGAAAAACTCCGCAGTTAAGCGCGCTTGAGCCAGAGGAGTTCTGGGATGGGTGACCTCCTGGGAAGTCCTGGTTACCGGGTGCAAGCCCCGGAAGTGATGATTGATGCTATGTGATTCGTTCTCCACATTTCACTAGTTTCAATCCCACTTCTTCACCCCTGTGAGCATCACCCGATGCAATGAGTGCTAAGTGAACTATTCAAAAATCATGAGAAATTAGTCAGTTACGACTACCTCTCATGGAAATGGTCATACGTTTGAATGACTTACTTAACGCAGTTGAATCCCAAAAATGATATCTAATATAATGCACTGCGTAAATCCCCCATACTTAAATTCAAAAAGAGTCAAGGGATCTCTACTTGAATGGTTCATGAGGCACAATACTTGCTAAGGTTTTGCAAATGGGGTAGCAAGCTAAGTGGGCTTGATTGTGGGGAAAAACTCCGCAGTTAAGCGCGCTTGAGCCAGAGGAGTTCTGGGATGGGTGACCTCCTGGGAAGTCCTGGTTACCGGGTGCAAGCCCCGGAAGTGATGATTGATGCTATGTGATTCGTTCTCCACATTTCACTAGTTTCAATCCCACTTCTTCACCCCTGTGAGCATCACCCGATGCAATGAGTGCTAAGTGAACTATTCAAAAATCATGAGAAATTAGTCAGTTACGACTACCTCTCATGGAAATGGTCATACGTTTGAATGACTTACTTAACGCAGTTGAATCCCAAAAATGATATCTAATATAATGCACTGCGTAAATCCCCCATACTTAAATTCAAAAAGAGTCAAGGGATCTCTACTTGAATGGTTCATGAGGCACAATACTTGCTAAGGTTTTGCAAATGGGGTAGCAAGCTAAGTGGGCTTGATTGTGGGGAAAAACTCCGCAGTTAAGCGCGCTTGAGCCAGAGGAGTTCTGGGATGGGTGACCTCCTGGGAAGTCCTGGTTACCGGGTGCAAGCCCCGGAAGTGATGATTGATGCTATGTGATTCGTTCTCCACATTTCACTAGTTTCAATCCCACTTCTTCACCCCTGTGAGCATCACCCGATGCAATGAGTGCTAAGTGAACTATTCAAAAATCATGAGAAATTAGTCAGTTACGACTACCTCTCATGGAAATGGTCATACATTTGAATGACTTACTTAACGCAGTTGAATCCCAAAAATGATATCTAATATAATGCACTGCGTAAATCCCCCATACTTAGAGTCAATCAATTGTCAGTACATAGATGGATCTACCAAATTGGCTTCAGAACCTCTCAACTTCTTCAAGTTAGCCACCACGAGAGTAGCCATGGATTTACAATCCATCATACCAAACTTCTAAAGGATATAAATAACATACTTACCTTGACCAAGGAAGACTTCGTCAAGTTTTTGCGATACTTCCAGTCCCAAGTAATAGTGCATCAAACCAAGATACTTCATATCAAATTTACAAGCAAATTACTTCTAAAACTGAATAATAAGAGGCTCAACTCTTATAAAAAACAATCATCAACACAAGTAATAGGATCACAAGTGCATTTTTCACAACCTTAAAATAAAGGTTTGGATCAACATCACTCTTGGTAAATCCCAACCTCGTCAAGTAATTGTCAATACGAGCATACCAAGCTCTTAGAGCTTACTTGAGTCCATACAAGGCATTATTTAACCTACAGACATGAGATTCCTTTCCATGCACCTCAAAACCTTGAGGTTGCTCTATGTACACCTCTTCCTCAATCACACCATTGAGGAAAGAAGTCTTTGCATCCATCTGATGTAAGTTCCATTGCAATGAAGCAACAAGAGAAATGATGGATCTAATTGAGGTGTACCTGGCAACTAGAGCAAAGGTCTCTTCATAATCTTCTCCCTCTTTCTGGGAGAGCCCTCTAGCCATGAACTATGCCTTGTATTTGTCAATACTTCCATCTACAACATGCTTGATCTTATATATCCACTTAGAAGTCACTATTGACTTTCCTTTCGGCCTTGGCACCCTCCCAGACATAATTCTTCATGATAGATTGATATTTTTCATTTATGGATTCCTTGCACACTTGTTGGCTAGTTGCTTCTTCATGAGTGGAAGGCTCTGCATCAATTAGGTTAGTCATGAGAGTTGCATAACTAGAAAACCTCTTAGGCTTCTTAATTTATTTGGATGTGCCATCAGGAGCGACATGTCCTTTTTCTTCTTCTAATGTAGATCCAAGCCATGCTGGTCTTTTTCTTATCTCTGGAACAGTAACCATTTCCATTGGTTCATGAGGCCCTTCTGGCTCTCTAGAAATTTTGTAGAACTTGAAAGCTCTTCCCTTGAAGCCTCATGCTTTACTTCATCCAAGGAATCCATTGAGACTTCTTTAAACTTCCAATATGCAACTTTCTCATCAAAGATAACATTCCGAGTGACCTCAATTTGTCATTGTTCTGGAATGTAAACTCTATAGGCCTTTGAAGATTCACTATAACCAACAAACATGTATTTCTTTCCTTAAGGCTCAAACTTGCTCTTTTTATCCTTAGGAACATGCGTGTGGATAGGACAACTAAAGATTTTCATATGTCTAATCTATGGTTTTCATCTAGAGAAAGCTTCTTCAAGAGTCATATCTTCCAGAATTCTATGAGGACTTCTATTTTGGATGTATACAGTTGTCAATGATGCTTCTCCCCATAAGAACATTGACAAATCTTGATCATGCATCATGGCCTTTATAGATTCTTCAATGGACTTGTTCTTACGTTCTGCTACACCAATATGTTGTAGATTATAAGGGACAATCAACTCCCTCTTAATCCCAGCTTTCTTATAGAAAGCCACAAGTTCTTTTGAGGTGTACTCTCCTCCATTGTTAGATCTGAAAATTTTGATCTTCTTGCCTGTCAAGTTCTCTACTTCAACTTTGAATTCCTGAAACTTTATGAAGACCTCATCTTTGGTCTTGATGAGATAAATCCATGTCTTACGAGAGAAGTCATCAATAAATGTCACATAGTACAATGAACCTCCAAGTCATCTCACAAGCATCAAACCACATACATAAGAGTGAATCAAATCTAAAGCTTCTTTAGATCTATTGTCACTACTTGGAAATGGTTTCTTAATATTTTTTCCAAACGCAAAACCTTTACAAACATCTTCATGATCTATTTGTAATTCTGGAACACTTGAAACTATTTGATTCAATTCAAGTAATGCTCTATAATGAAGATGTCCATACCTACTATGTCATAGCTCACTTGGATTGATTTCATTAGGCACTAGAGCATGAGTTGGTTGACTCACAAGCATATGCAATCTTCCTTCACAAATCACAATAACCCTAACATCTTCTATACTAAAGCCCTTAGACCATACAAGTACTTTTCCATCCACAAAAGCTACTCTATCTCCTTTATCTTCTAAACATGAAATAGAGAGAAGACTGTTTTTCAAACCTGGTACATATAGAATATTGTTGAGATGCACATTGTTACCAGATTCCAGTTCAATCGATACCTTTCCAACTCCTTTGATTACATAGTTGTGATTGTCTCCAAGCTATACCCTTTGAGAGAACCTCTTTTCCATCATGTTGGTAATATTTCCATGATCTTCGGTCATGTCTTGATGCACCGCTAGCTACTAGCCACATCTCATCATCATCTGCAATAGAACCTGTTAGAGAAGAAAAGTAAAAGAAGTCTTTGTCACCTTTGGGCTTCTTTGGTTGTTCATCTTCACCATCAACTGCGGAAGCATGTTGTTTTCCTTTTCTCTTTTTGCTTTTAGCCAATTCAAGACAATCCTTCTTAAAATGTCCATATATCTGACAACCATAGCATTGAATTCTTGACATGTCCTTTTTTTATCCTTTGCCTTGAGAGCCACATTTTGTTAGGTCCCTATAATACTATTGTAGTCCCTTATTGTTATTGTTAGTGTAGCCCCCTTACTGTTATTGTTGTGCCCATGTAGCACCCATATTATTATTGTTGTGCCCCATATAAACGCACTATTGTTATTGTTGTGTCCTTACATATTATTGTTATGTAGGCTCAGATTATATTGTGACCCCTTAGACTCCTATATATACCAAAGAGGTCTTGTCATTTGTATCATCCAAGAATTGTTCATTTATGCCATGTAAATGAGGTTTCCCCCTCGAAGAGGCTAATTTTCAAGTGGTTGATCTATTCTGTTTTGTGATGTGGTTGCATAACATTTGGTATTAGAGCTTTGGATTCTAGGGATTCGCTGCTTCAAATAGGTCATCTTATCATTTTCACTATAATTATTTCTTCCAATTAGACTTCAAATAATGAAATTTCGGCCATGTAGAGCCTCATGGACACCTTGATCCATCCCACTACTCTATATGGCTTAGAGATTTGGGGACTGTCTTTACTTTTGTGATCTGGTTGCATAACACCCTTGTTCTTTCCTCTACTTTTCTTGAAGCGAGTAGCAAATGCTTGAGTAGCTTCATCCTTCCTATCTCTAGATATGATCTTTGATTCTTTTTTAGCACAAGAGGCCCACAATTCTTCAAATGAGGGAGTTTTCTTCCTGACATATACGTGTTGCAAATGCATCTTTGTAAACCATTGAGTGTTGTAGTCACAAGTTCGCTCTTAGGAATAGTTTCACCAATTGCTAAGATTTTGTCCTTTATTTGAGAAATCCTTACAAAATATGAAGCTATAGTGTCATCACTTTTCATCGTCACATCACAGAGTTCATTTTTCAGGCTCATGACTTGACCCAGATTTTTTGAAGTGAATAGATTTGTTAGGGCATCATACATCTTCTTAGAAGTATCCAACTTTGCAATGTAAGGAATTAGATGATCTCTAATGGAGTCCACAATAATGCTTATATGTTGAAAATATTTATATATGAAAAAATCTAAATTATTTTCATATATAAATAGATTCAACACACTCAAAAGTTTCTATTACACCTACATTGTGTTATCTCAACAAAGTTTCTATTACATCTGCATTGTGCTATCTCAACCGATGATATTTTACAATTCCAACAATTATTCTAAAATTTTAAGCAAGTAAAAATGGTTGAAAAAAATATGCCCGCAAACTCCAAATCTTAACGTGTTTAAATTATACCTTGCAAATTAGACTTCATTCCTTCATAGTTCTACACATACATTTTGCCTTCACCACATCATTTACTTGATACATGTGTAGATAAGATAAGATAAAGATAAAGATAATTACATTTATGTCCAACTAATGACCACAAGCTAGGTCAAAGGGACTGTTGAGTACAATGATGTCTATATAAAGCGGGAGAACCAAACGGTCTCCTATAAAAGATACAATGCATGAAGTAAATCAACATCTGGCCCTAGCGGAGAAGATCCAGGAGCTAATAGGTCTGAGGATCAGACCCATCTCTCCTAACATCTAAGGTTGAATGAATAACACTGAAGAAACTCAACAAATTTTGTTGGCCCGATGAAGAGCCGGTGGCAAGTGCAGATTGTCCACTAAATTGTTTCCTGGGGAGTTCGCACATTGCTAAATGCTAGAGAACCTAGTCCGTCTCCCAGGAACGGATCTGAGGGGAATCTGCTGCTGAGATCTCGTGTGGCAGGGTGAGGTCCCACAGGTCCTCAATGATCTGGAGTCTGGATACGTACTGGTATCAATCGATCTCTTGGTGCCCCTGTTTGAAGGTAGTACCCTGAAAAATGTAGTGATCCTTTGTGTGGGGTCTGGTCTGATGGGAAGCTGAAGAATATGCGCTCAAAACCTGAGAGCCTCCTGCATATATAGGGCCAAACATCTCTGATCGGGATACCTGAAAAAGCCAACGAAGGTCCGAGAATCTCTGGAGAAGCAATGAAATCTTCCTCTGATCTCATAGTAGACAGGGCATCCAAGAATGAAGTGCACCTCGGTCTCCACTTCCTGTAAATGACATACCTGGCAGAGTCTTTCTGGTCTATCCACCTGGTGGTCCATCTCTACTTGAAGTCTATGAGAACCTACTTTGAACTGGCCTAGAGGAATGCGAAGAGCATACATCCAGTGGTGAAATGTATATTGGGGTCGAACAATGAGCCTGTCTCTCAACTCCAAGAAGTGCTCAACGTAGAAGGCCATCTTTGGGTGCAACCCTCTCGGAGGATTGACCCAGGTGACCTGGACGAACTTCTTGTAGATGTCCTCCCTGATGATCTTGTTTAGCTCCTGTCTAGTAGGTAAAAGGTGACCAAGAGCATCTAAGGAATATCGGAAAGGAGGGAGACGATCCAACTAAATTCCCACTGACTCTAAGAGATTTGAAACTCCTGTAAACCAACATTTGGCTCGGCTTGAGGGAGTAGAACAAGCAATAGTCTCAGAAGAGCTATATGCCAAGTAAGGATATTGGTCCCTACCCTTTATCGAGTCTGCAAGGCCCTGGACACAATGCAAGAATGAAACTAATCTGAAGACCGTCTCAAGCCAAAAGGGCCGAGCTCCAAACTCTGCAAGGATGATGTGTTGCGGTATTGTCAGTTTGCACCTAATGATGTATCAATGAAGAAGAATCTGGACTCTCTCAGTTGAAGCCCAATCTGACTCAAGTAAAGACAATCCCCAAATCTCTGAGCCATATAGAACAGTGGGACGGATTAAGGTGTCCATGAGGCTCATCTTGGACAAGATGTCCTGGAAGTGATGTCAAAAGCATTGTCTCTCGAGAAGGACTAAGGATCCATATCCTTTGTTGATCTGAGGCTGAAGCGCTAGTCGCAAACTAAAGCAAGGACCTGAGAATTGCACCCCCAAGTAAGTATACGTGTTGGTGATCTCAATCTCCTCCCCTCTGAATAGAAAGTGAAGGTATGAGATTTTCTTCACCCCATTGAAGATCATAACCTTGGTTTTACCTAGGTTGACCATTAACTGTCGATGGTCACAAAACAGAGCTAAGGCATCCAACTGCCTCTGTAATCCCTCTGGGGATGAGGATAGGAGGACGACGTCGTCAACAAAGAGTAGAATAGATATCAGAACCTGTTGAAGAAGGCAGCCATCAGTGTCCTAGATATGCTCTTGTAGAAATGCTTCCAACTCATCAATATAGATCCCACACAGGGTAGGGGACAGTGGACAACCCTGTTTAACCCCAATAGTGCTTCGGATGAAATCAGACATCCCATAGGCCACGTTAAGATGACCAAGAACAGAGTCATATAGGCGCATAATAGTGGTCAATAGGGTTGCAGAGATGCCAACATCTCTGAGTCTCTAGAGCAAGGCCTCCCTCGAAACATAGTCAAAAGATTTCCGAAAATCTATGAAACAACAATAGACTTTTGAAGAGTGGTGTCGTGCCTCCTCAATCACGGCGTGAAGGGTGAAGATGTGGTCAATGGTCTGATGAGCCGGTTGAAAACCTGTTTGTCCCCTAGCTCTGAGTTGTCTCTGCTCAAGGTCACTGGAGAGCTTCCTACGTAGAACAATAGCATACAACTTTGAGAACGTGTGGCCCACCATGACCGTTATATAGTTATTGGGATTTGCACTGGAACCTGATTTGTGGATCGGATGGATGATGTGGTGTGACCATGTCGGTGGAAAACCTTCACGGACTACATGGTTGAAGAGATCAGCCAAGTAGCTAACCAAAGCATGGAAACCGTGCTTAAAGAACTCTGCTTGGTAGCCTTCCTCATCGGCTGCTTTGCTGCTGATCATCACCCAAATGGCCTCTCTAATATCTTTGTATGAGAATAGGTAACAGGAAGAGGGTGGGGAGGTATCATGAATTTGGGCATGCCCCGGAATATCATAAAGGTTGGAAGTGTAGAGCTTTTGATCTAGGGAATGTTGTTTTGGATTTTGGGTTATTGCTGAGCTAGGGTTCGCTCAAAGTCGCTGCTCAACAAACCACATGTACGCTAACCATGGTATATTGCGTTGGCAGTAGATTGACTAACATCATAGCTGCAACCCTGAAGAAGAATAAAATGGTGTTGAAGGATAGGGGAATCAAACCCCAAATTAACAGAGGACAACATTCTTCAGATTTGAGCACATAAGCAGAGACGCACTGTAGAGTAATCTATCTACTTAATGGGAGAGAATATCGATGACGTGGCCGATGTGCCTCTTGGAAAATGGTTGGTCTGATTTAATCAGAGGGATATAAACCCCAAAATATCCCCAAATTTCAATATAGATGTAAGACGCTATTGTTTTAACAAATTCACCACTGTGAGCAGTTATATTTTTTTGGCTACTTGCTCATAACTCATCATAGATCGCAGCGTGTAACAGAATTATGGTAGATCTCGGTCCGATTCAATCCGTTTTCTGTGATTGATCGCTTAGGAAATAATTTATGGGAAATTTTCTCTGGATGGCTCCAAATGGGAAGAAACCCACATTTGTTTTTCCATTTAACAAAATTACCTTATCTATCGAGATAATGCCTTGAGATCTTCTATCCGTTTTGTAAACTAGTATGAAAGATCCATGTAGAGGCTAGGGTAGCTTATTGAAAATCGAATTTTACACTGCTTTATTGCCGGAGCCCTAGCCATGGAAGGATTTTCTGCTCTCTATCTTTTGCATAGGGATGATTCCGAAACTCTGCCTACACCGTCCCCCTAACCTAAGGTTTGTCCAACAACCTTACATTTTCTGCCCCCTCTCTTTTGCATAGGGATGATTCTGAAACTCTGCCAACCCCATCCCTTCAACTAAGGTTTGTTCAACAACCTTGCATGTGAATGTCTGAGTTCTATCCACTAATGTTTTAGCTTCGCATGCATGTTATGGTTTTATAATTATATGGTATGGGTGATTGCCCTTTGCTTATACTCTGTTTTCGAGATTAAATCACTCTTGCTGGCTATATAATCATGCTTTGTTGGATTGTTTTCTACTGATCGAGATTAATCTTTTTTCAAGAGCTAATATTTCTCATCTAAGACATTCACATTTGCGTCACTAACAGAGTTCTGGGAATAATGGGTATTTTTTTAAGTGATCATTGCTTCCTGAGTTTTTTGTGTACTTGGTGCAATTTAAGTCAGACTTCATTCCAATATCTGAAGCATGCATCAGGGATGAGTTTTAATCCATGGAATTATAAAGTTCTTTTATTTTGGCAATCAGATTGACGCTTAAAAGATGTTGTTGGCTAATTTGTTTTGGGAAAAGCACTTCAGATGGAGGAAGGACCTGGACAACTATAGTTGTCTAGGATAATTCTATATGCATGGTTTTAACATGTTTGCAGAGCCATCTGCTGTGTAGGTTGCGCAAGGCTAATGATGAATCGTCATACACAAGTATCTCACAAGGTTGCCTCAGGCGGCAGATGGCTTTTAGGATTGGAAACTCGATGGCAACCATGGCAAGATTGGCATATAGAGGGGTGTTGTGAAACAAAAGGTTGATCCCAAGTTTAGAGATCTGACTTTTATTCTCATCTGCGCTTGCACATCAAAGGCTTGGTCCCAAGAATAGAGATCTGATTTTTATTCTCATTTACACTTCTTTGCATTATTCCTGGTTATTGATGAGCTTTAAACTAAGTTTAAAAGTAAGATGGTGACTTAAATGGGAATTTATCTCTGTGTGTATTTGGCGTTTGGAGACGACCCTTTTTTGTTAAAAATTAGATTCTTGTGTGATGGTTTCAAATACCTCAGTGACTGAATCAAGAACATATAACATGGATGACGATAGCGCAGAAGATTATTCATACGGTAAGCAACATTCTATGCAAGAGTTGACCTTTGGCCTTCAATGATTGTTATACACAATTTTAGGGTCCGCTGGAACTGAATTTGGGAATGCCAAAAGAAGCTAGGCGAATGTTTTTGGGGTCTATGTTCACAAAGCCATAGACAGAAGTTGATTCCGGGTTTCAAACTAATAAAAACATATATGGAAGAATTTTCCTATCCTTCGAGCTTTCCAACTTGTGAAATGTATGAGTTGAAAGCGGCGGAATGGGGTTTCTGACTACTCATTAGAAAGATTATCATCTCCTCTGCGTCTTGTACCTGGTGGTTTAACGATTTGATGTTAGATGATTGGGTTATAGGTGCATGAAACTGAACACCAAGGTGATTTTCCAACACTCATTTTAATTCATTTTGAGCTTTTGTTACGCAACTTTTTGGTTTATTTTTAACGGTGCGCTTGAGTTCAAGCTTGTGTGATGAATGTATATCTTTAATTGCAAATCTTTTTTTGCTTTAACTTGGTAAATAAAAAACTTGGAGGGAACAGAGGTTTTAGCCGCTCACCTTGAATGCCAAAGCGGCGAATGAACCATGCAACCACCCAAGAACTCTCCAAATTCAACGATATGCACATGGAAGAGGTAATTTGTAGTTCGTTCGTTGAAGTGAAGTTGTTTGAGTTCCTAGTAGCATTCACCTTCAAGTTTTGGTAGGGTTTCACTTAAAGTGAAATCATTGAATTTGGGGGCTTGCCTACTTCTCAAGCTAACAATTTGTCAAGGAAGGTTAAATAGCTAGGTTGAGAGGCCAACAAGCCTTCCAACCTAGAAAGTTGTCCCTCAGGCTACGTCACAAGGTTCGTCAAACTTTAACCTTGAGGTTTGAATTTTGGCGAACCTTAAATTTTTTTTGAGGTTCGGCAAACCTCATCAAACCTCATAGCCATTGACCAAGTCCATAGATCAAAGCTCATAAGCTCATGTCACAACTCAAAATTATAAGTTATCCTTGTAGTTTCCATGTCCTTGATAACGTTTTTGATTTTTTTTGAGGTTCGGCAAACCTCATAGCCATTGACCAAGTCCATAGATCAAAGCTCATAAGCTCATGTCACAACTCAAAATTATAAGTTATCCTTGTAGTTTCCATGTCCTTGATAACGTTTTTGATGTTTACTTATGTTGACTTCGTACTATTTTATCCTATATATATAGACGAACTTAATGGTGAACCTCATCAGAAATTCGAACTCAAATCGAACCTAATCATTATCGAACCCGAACCATGTGACATTGCCCCATGGGTTGAACTGGGTGAAATTTTCCATTTTTAGTGCTAGGAAATGGAAAAAACTCACTATGTTCAAACCGTAAGAGCCAAGAAAAGATAAATCATTAGGTTGAGAGACAAACGAGCCTCCGGACTCAACGCTTTGCCTCCTTGCCCCTCTAACCCAGCAATTTTGCCTCCTTAAGGCAAATCACTAAGTTCAACATGCAGGCTACCTCTCCAACCCAATGATTTGCCTCTTTGGGTCCCCAATTCAACCTATCATCAAGTTTCTAAGTTTGGTTGTTGGTTTTACCTTGTGTAACGCTTACTTACTACCTTGGTAGTTTGAGTTAACATGCAGGTTACCTCTCCAACCCAATGATTTGCCTATTTGGGTCCCCAATTCAACCTATCATCAAGTTTCTAAGTTTGGTTGTTGGTTTTACCTTGTGTAACGCTTACTTACTACCTTGGTAGTCTGAGTTATAGCCTCGTAAAGGCAGTGGGTATCCTTCTCTTTCACTCTTCTCTGTCGTTGTCCTTGGACAAGTTCTCTTTTTAAGCTCGGGGCTGTAGGTGAGCATTCCTTCATTGTTTGCTATAATTTATGGTAGATGTATGGCTGTTCAAAGCGCTATCAACCAGCAGGCACCACCACTAGTTGCTCGAGACTAATCCACAATGATCCCAACATCTTGGCTAGATGCTTTTCTTCGCAAATTCTTGTTACAATTCTCTCTCATGTTTTTGACATCTCAGAGAAGCCATTGTTGCATTTCTATGGTTTTTAGTGTTTGGTAGTGATCTGCATATCGAATGGACACTTGGTCAAAGTAATCTCATTCCTAGAGAAAGGGTGCAATGTCTCTTGTTGCTTGGGAGAGCCTCCGATGATTGCAAATCGTTTCCTATCTATTACGATTTCCGGTCTTGGAATTCATCAAGGAAACTAATTTGGAGCTGCAACAAGGTTTATTCACTGACAAACGTTGTTGGAAGGAAAGCAAAGACCCATTTTCTTTGTTTCATTCCTCCTCAGTGTTGGATTTGTTGGCTTTTTGTTCTTTTGGTTTCCATAAGTAGATCAATTTCCTAGCATTTATAGCAAGATTAAATGTCATAGCTTTTTATGGAAGAGGCTTAAATGCCGAAGGTTAGATGATGGAGTAACTATTGGCATCACATATATGTGTAGTGGTTTGATTGGTTTGGTGTTATAGGTTGAATTGAAGAATCCTTGCTTGAAAAAACGGTTTGAAGCTCCATTTAGTATTAGACACTACTTCTTGATTTCACTGATGTATGCATTGGCTTTATGTTTTGTAAATGCTGAGTTGAAAGCTTTCAAATTCTCAATGGTATTTCAAGTTCGATTAACAAGAAGGTTTTAGATGATATGCTGGTTTATATGCCGGTTTGCGTGAGAAAATCAAAGGGAGAAGTTGATATTCACAAAGCTATTAATTGGTCTTGTTACCTTTTCTTTTGTTGAACCCATATTGTTGTGTGGGTTTTTTTAATAGATGAGAGGTGTCAATGTGAATGGTTATCAATTGATTGACAAGCCTCGTATGCATATGTTGTAAATCATTCTTCACCTATTTGTTTTCAAGTTTGGATTTAACTAGTTTAAGTATGATATTAACAGAGGATCTATATTCTTATGCGGTTGCCAAATATAAACTTGCATACTACTTTGAAAGACAACTTGAATGGAAATTACTTGTGTACGTGTTTGTTTCTATTGAATGTAGATTTCAACCAATGATCAATTTCCTATCCTTGCATCTTTTTAACAAATTTATCGGCATGGTTTTTTTCTTATTAACAATCCCAATGAAAAAAAGGCACGTTGTGCAATGTTGTAGAGGATTGCTCATGTACATAAAAGTTTGATACCAAAAGTACAAGGAATAGCTCAAATTTATTGTCATTGACAAATTTGTTAACGATATAAACTGCACTGCAAAGTTCGACAAAAAGCTTGGGGAGGAAGGATGAGGGCTGGAATTGCTTTCGACAATTCATTGCCAAAACAACAAGGGCCCGTGCATTTATATTCCTAGCTTAATAAAAATGCAAGGAAAGCGTCTGAGTTGATTGCACTTGTCCTATACGTATTAAATTTTGATCAATTATTGGTTTGCAAAGTTTTCCGTATTAACTTTCGATCAATTATTAGTTTGCAAAGCTATACGTATTAACTTTTGATCAATTATTGGTTTGCAAAGCTTTCAGTATTAACTTTCGATCAATTATTGGTTTGCAAAGCTATACGTATCAACTTTTAATCAATTATTGGTTTGCAAAGCTTTCTGTATTAACTTTTGATCAATTCGTTTGCAAACCTTTCCATATGACGTTAAGCAATTTGTTCATCATTAAGGTTTGTTGATTTGTTAATTTCATGCGCAAGTTAGACAAATTTCTTAAAGCCTTTTTTTTTACTAGGTTGTGTTAGGCTGGGGCCAGCAAACATGTTGGATGCAAGAATGATCTGTCCAGCAACAGGATGTTGTCAGGATTGTGAGTGACTTGATTAAGTCTAGACACTTTGTAAGACATTGTCGCTCTACAACTGTTTTCCACTTTCCTGAGAACCCATGGAAACTGAACCCCACACAAACTAATTAGTCTACACCTCATGGGTAAACCAGTTATTTATACAAAGTTTGTTAGCATGGTAAACCAGTTGTTAGCCCTGAGATGCAGCGCTGACTTTGTGAAGGTTGAAGGAAAGGTTCAGTCCACTTCGTTGTCCTTAAAAAGGTCCCACATGGGCCATTATTCCTCTTCTTCCCTTAACCCGCTCCCATTTTACCCTTCTTCTTTCCTAACTTAACCTTCGTACCCCGACAAATTCCTCTTTGGCCTTAGCCCCAAGCACAATAGCCAAAATCCCCATAAAACCTCACCCATATGCCTTACGCACCTATAGCACATTTCCCAAAGACATCTCGCACCTTCACCGCATCTTCGTCGTTGATCTTTCCCCGCCAATCCAACGGTCCACGTCCCATCCGATACACCAACTTGTCTGACACTCCTCCGTCATTAGATCACCCCCCACTAGATCTAACGGTCATTGCCCATATCGCGTAGACAACAAGCGCAAAAAGCACCCACTCGATGAGGGCAGTTTTCCTCTTTCCTCCGCCGCTACGTGTCATCCACTGAATGGCATCGAGCGAGTTCTGACACTTTCCGCTTACCGCCCGATGCCCGCCTGATAAAAACCATTACCACTTAAATCAAACCACCCCGCGCGTTATCGCCCGCACATCTCCGCCGCCCGATAACCGTCCGATCTGCTCGCCTGAAGATCTAACGGCCCGGACATGTTTCGCTCCCACCACGACCGCTAGCCTCCAAAAAACGATCTCCGCCATACATCTCCCTTGATCCGACGGCCATCATTCACAATCACTCCCGATCGTCCATCCGCCCATGCACTCCATACCCCACGTCCTGTCTATTACCCGAAGAAGAAGATGACCAACTCTGTCAGCCTGGTGACAGTCTGACCATGAAACTGAATTAACAGAGAGCATGGCCGAAGGAAGAAAGGAAACAGCATGACTCAGCAACTGAATTAAACAGTCATGGAGCTCCACTGCTATAATTAATCCAACCACCTGGAAGATAGCATGGTACCAGAACTGATCAGGTTTCTGTAGTGGAGAAAATAGCCACGTTCAAAGACACTATCAGACAGTTAATGGTAGTTGGTGGTCAATTAAGACCTCCCCTCCCTAAACGGCTAAGAGCCATTGTAATGATAGATTATAAATAGCCGGCAGCAAGATGTAATCAGGGTTGGCAATTGTGTTTTGGTTCAACTTCTGGAGACTATAGATATTTTGTAACTTGCAGCGTCTCATCTTCATTTTCAGTAATGCAAGCTTCTTTTGCTATTAATTGCTCAATGCCCATTTCCTTTCTGTTCTAAACTTGTACCTAGAATGTTTTATTCATGATATCTTTTATCCCTAATGCTAGATAATTGTCATCTTATCTCTGTATTAGTAAATTGGATGTGCTGTTGAGTAGGTCACCCAGGTTTTTTCTGTATCTAATGCCAAATAATTGTCATCTTATCTCTGCGTTGATAGATTAAATTTGCAAGTTTCTTTACTAGTTGCAGCTAGCCACCATACATTCTGTATGCATCTGTTGGTGTGGTTAGTATTCTTCATTCATTCACTTAATCTGCAAATTGTTGAGCATTGGTGGTCTAAAGCCTTGTAGTCTGAGGGTGTTCATGCATGTCTGGAGTGAAAACATAATAGAAGTGGTTATCTGGCTTGAACCAAACCATCACCCATCCCAATAAGTTCCTAGAACCATATTGAAGATTATATGTTACCAGGCATCTCCAAGCTACAACCTAGGAGAGTTTCCTGGAGCCCTAACATAATTGGCGTCGTTGCCGGGGAGAGGAGATTGAAGCTCAACTTCCCTGGGAGAACGACACAGATCTAGCTTTGATGATAGACAAAGTCTGGACACATTTTTGGTTGTAATCATCTATCTGGTGACTCTACTGGAGGTCGAACCTTTTGGCGACTCCACATCATAGTTCTTGCTCAGTTTGTGAGGCATATTCGGAGAAATCCTCAGAAGTCACCAGCTGACCCAGTACCTGGCCCTGAAAAGATCATCGAAGGAAGAAAGATATCACAAAAAGGAGCATCAGGATCAGGTAAACCTAAACAATCCTCCATATCTCTAAAAGAAAGGCTTGTAATAGAACAAATACATGTTGAGAATATAGCCTCTAACACTAGCAGTGAAGAAAAATTTTCAGAGATTCATAAAGCTCCTTATTCTTTAGGTTCTCCTCTTGCTTTAAGCTCGAAGGAAACCTCACCTCCTATCCCTCATATTCCTTTAGTCCTGTCAGTCACTCCTCAACTCTCTATCATCCAGACTGCCAACACTCTTCCATCCACCACAGCCATGGCAGGTCCACAAGCACCCACCAAAATGGAAAGAATCATAGCTGCTAGGTATGGACCTCTAGTACTGCCCACTCCTTTGAATGAAATGCCTATTGGAGAATATCAAAAATACATGCCTAAGTTCACTGGGACTGAAGGGGTTACAACTGAAGAACATCTTGAGTCATTCTATAAAGCTATGCTGATAACCTAGATATTAGTGAAGATGATGTATGGATGTGAGTGTTTGTCCAAAGCCTAGATGGAGAGGCAAGAAAATGGTTCAAAGAATTGACCCCTAGATCCATAACAGATATTGAGGCCTTAGATGATGTGTTCCTAAAGCATTGGGGTGATAAGAAAGATTTGTTCTATTATCATACTGAGTTTGGCAGCCTAAAAAGGGAAAATGGGGAATCATTCTCCGATTTCAATAAAAGGTTCAACTGCATGTACAACAAGATACCAGCTGAAGTGAAACCTACCCCCACCTCTGCCAAGGTCACCTATGCCAATGCCTTTGATTCTGACTTCTGCCTGCTATTGAGAGAAAGAAGATGTGCTTCTCTGGCAGAGATGCAGGATGCAGCCTTGGAGGTAGAATCCAACATTATGGCTGCAGAGAAACTCAAGGGACATGTTGACAGAAGGAAACAGAGGGGTGAATTATTTTCATCCTCAGACCCCAAGATAGACAAAATGACCAAGATGATAAAGTCATTGGCCTCTGAAATCTCTAAGCTGAAGGTTGAGCAGCATTCAGGGAAAGGAAGGGTTCCCAATACATTTGCTCCTAGAAATCCAAATCCTTATAGGAGAGCAAATGAACAATTACAGATCATGTAAAGGGGCAAAGATGCTAATGAAAACCAAAGAGTGAAGACCCTTTCTAGAATGTAGCGATGGAAGAAGAGCAATTTGAAGAAGATGATGAGATCCATTGCATGGAAGACAAAGGCAGTGCTTCCTTTTTGACATTAGCTGCTTATGAGTCGTCATTACTCAAGGACCAGCCCAGCCAAGAGTGGGATAGAGGGGTTGTGCTACAAACTGAAGATCAGCAAAGATACAAGCTGAGGTCGAAGATGAACAGTGCCAAGGAAACCCCTATCCAAAGAGCTATTGCCCCTGCAGAATGACAAGCTGACAAGCAGAAGCGACCAGTAGCTGATCCCATCAGCCTAAAAGCCCCAGTTCAAGAGGTAAGAGGTCATGACAAGTCCTCTTCTCCTTTCAATTTTGAATCAGAAATCCAAAAGCTGAAAATATCTGTACCTTTGATGGAACTGGTAAAGAATGAAGCCTTTAAGAAACCCATCCTTGAAGCCCTTGAGCTTAAGGCCACACAAGCATCAAACGACTATGTGAATTTGCAAGATGACAAACCTGCAGTTGTGCTTAGCCCAAGGACTGAACCCTCTGATGATAGCTCCCCATCATTCTATGTCTCCTTGACCATTCATGACAAAACCCTTCACAATTGTCTGCTGGACACAGGTGCCAGCCATAATCTAATGCCAAAGGCTGTCATGGATGAGTTAGGCCTTGACATCACGAGGCCTTATCATGACTTATTTTCTTTCAATTCTAGGAAGGCGAAATGTTTGGGGTTAATCAAAGACCTAGCCATCACCTTGTCTCAACTGCCTATGAAGAGCATGATGATGGATATTGTGGTAGCAGATGTCCCTCCTAAGTTTGGCATGCTTCTTTCTGGAGGGTGGATTAAAAGATTGGGTGGGACATTGCAGAATGACCTATCATATGCCACTATCCCGGTTTTTGGAGGAGAAAGCAGGAGATTATACAGAGAAGCTCAGCTAGCCTATATCATTAGTGATGAGAAGCATCCCACTAATCACCCCATCTATGTTGTTGATACTGACTTTGGAGCTTACATTCTCCAAATAGAAGAACCTCCGTTGGCTTCCATGCAGCTCAGGAAATCAGCTTGTGAGGTCACAGAGGAAGAAGGTCCACAAATTTGGGACATGTTCTTTGATGGAGCTTGCTCTAAGGAAACTACAGGAGCAGGTGTAGTGCTGGTATCCCCAACACAGGAATGCATACATCTATCTTTCAAGCTGACTTTTCAGGTCACCAACAATATAGCAGAGTATGAGGCTTTGATCTTAGGCTTGAACGTTGCTAAAGAAATGGGCATCAAACATCTGAAGGTGTTTGGAGATGCAGACCTTATTATTCAACAGGTGAACCAGACTTTCCAAGAAAAGCACCCAAGGCTGAAAGCATACAGAGATGAGGTATGGAGGCTCAAAGATTCTTTTAGTAGTTTTTGTATCTCATATATTCCCAGAGTTAAGAATCAGCTTGCTGACTCCCTTGTTGTGTCTGCTAGTATGTTTGTTCCTCCTCTACCCCCTAGATTGACTTATGAAGTCCCAGTGGAATATAGACCATCTCTGCCTGATAATGTCAAATGCTGGAAAGTTCTTGAGGATGATGATGAAGTCAATAGGTTTCTACAAGTCATTGATGAATTCTTTGACATGCAAATTGATCAAGAGAATGAAGCCATGGAGGAATGTCATTAGTCTCAGCTAAGAAACAAAATTGGTCAAGACAGCATTGTACAGCTGCCTAGTAACCATATACCTAAAGGGTTGGTGCCTCTAGAGAAGTTGTTTGACCATAATGATGTACCCTATAAGCCTGCTCAAGAAGCAAATGAGTCTACAGTCCATAGACATAACATAGGGAGCCCAGACCATCCCAAGTATATAAATCTATCCACCCATTTGTCTGCTGCCCAAAGTTCTGTCTACTGCACCCTAATGAAGCAATTTGCTGATGTTTTTGCCTGGGAGTATAGTGACCTTAAGACTTATGACAAGAACATCATTCAACATAAGATTCCACTGGAGAAAGACACCATCCCTTTCAAGTAGAAACTGAGACCCATTAGCCCTCTACTACTTCCTTTGATTGAAAAGGAAATTAAGAAATTGTTGGCTGCCAAGATCATAGTTCCACTGAGGTATTCGAAGTGGGTAGCCAACTTGGTAGTAGTGAGGAAGAAAAGTGGGGAAATCTGGTTGTGTGTTGACTTCAAAAACCTGAACAAATGCTCTAAGAAAGACAACTATCCCCTGCCCAAAATGGAACATCTGCTACAAAAGGTCTCAGGGGCTAGAGTCATGTCTTTCTTGGATGGATTTTCAGGGTACAACCAAGTGGCTGTACATCCAGAGGACCAAGAAAAGACTGCCTTCACCACTCCTTGGGGCACTTTTATGTACTCCAAGATGCCTTTTGGATTGATGAATGCTGGGGCCACCTTTCAGAGGGCCATGGACATAGCTTTTGTGGGAGAAAAGGACAAGTTTGTCCTGATTTACCTTGATGATATAAAAGTTTACTCCAACAGTCATCAGGATCACTTGCAGCATCTGAAGAAGGTGTTTTTGAAGTGTAGAAAGTTTGGGATTTCAGTAAACCCCAAGAAGTCACAGTTTGCTATGGAGGAAGGAAATATTTTAGGGCACATTGTTTCTGCTACAGGCGTCAGGATCAACCCAGAAAGAGTCAAAGCAATATAGACATTGTCTGTTCCAAGGTCAAAGAAGGACATTCAATCCTTTTTGGGTAAGATAAATTTTGTAAGGAGGTTTATTCCCAATTTTGCAGAACTAGTGAAACATATCACCTCCATGCTGAAGAAGGGGTCAGAGATCAAATGGACAGATGCAGCAAGAAAATCTTTTGAAGCCATCAAACGAGCTATTATGGAAGCTCCCACTCTAATCAGCCCAGACTATAACAAGGAGTTCCATATCTTCTCTTTTGCTTCCTGTGACACCCTTGCAGCAGTCTTGTTGCAGAAAGATGATGAAGGTACAGAGAACCCAGTGGCCTTTTTCAGCAAAACTTTAAGAGATGTTGAATTAAGATATGACATTATTGAAAAACAAGCTTATGCTCTTATTAAGTCTTTGAAGGCATTCCAAATCTACATTCTGCACTCCAAGGTGATTGTCTGTGTACCTTCTACCTTAGTAAAGGATGTCCTAACACAACCAGTTGTTGATGGAAGGAGGGCTAAATGGATTGCAAAGCTCATCGAGTTCAACATAGAATTGAAGCCCACCAAGCTTGTCAAAGGCCAAGGCTTAGCTAAGCTTATGGCTGAGGAAAATTGCAGTCTGCTGGACATAAATTGCATGGGTGCAGATTCAGGGGTTGAACAAGCAGAGGAGGCAATAGAAGAACGAAAGCAGAATTAGTCTTTGTATGAAAATCTGGCTTCTTGTGAATGGTATTCTAGAATAGCTCACTTCCTGTTGAAGCTAGAAGTTCCTCCAGGCCTTAGTTCAAGCCAAGCCAGGACCCTTAAGCTCAGAGCAGCCAAGTTTTGTATTAATAAAACCTGCTTTATTGGAGGAACCCATCTGGAATCCTCCTAAGATGTCTAAACAAAGAGCAATTTGTGGAAGTCATGCACCAGTTCCATTCTAGCATCTGTGGAGGACATCATTATTGGAAAACCACAGCCCACAAGATCCTGAGGGCTGGATATTATTGGCCTACTCTATTCTCTGATGTGTTCTCATTTGTGAAATCTTGTGACAAGTGCCAAAGATTTGTAGGAAGGCAATAGCTGAAATCCTTGCCCCTGAAGCCAATACACACCAGGGGCCCTTTCCAGTAGTGGGGTTTGGATTTAATAGGGGAGATTAATCCACATTCCAGTGGCCAGCATAGATGGATTTTAGTAGCCACTGATTATTTTACCAAATGGATTGAGGCCATCCCCACTAAGAAAGTTGATCACCAGGTTGTCATGAAATTCTTGACAGAAAACATTTTCACCAGGTTTGGTTGCCCAACCAAATTGGTTACAGACAATGCAGCAGCTTTCAAGGCAAAAGAGTTGGTGGACATGTGTGAATCAATGGGCATTAAATTAGTGCATTCCACCTCATATTATCCTCAAGGTAATGGCCTAGCAGAATCATCCAATAAAAGCCTAGTAAGGATAATCAAAAAGTTGCTGGAAGACAACAAGCGGAGCTGGGATTCCAAACTAAAGTTTGCATTGTGGGCTGACAGGGTCACCACCAAGAAGTCCACAGGGAACTCTCCATTCAAGCTGGTATATGGCACCAAGGCTGTTTTCCCAATCCAATTGATCCTCCCTGTGGCCAAATTCTTGCAAGAAGAGCAGAACGAGGAAAGTGACATGGCAAGGAGGATGAGTGACTTGGCTGAAGTTCATCAGATCAGAGATCAACTGATTGAGAGGTCTGCAATGCATCAAAGGAAAATCAAGGAAGCTTTTGACAGAAAGGCAAAGATGGACAATTTTCAGGTTGGTGACTGGGTTCTCAAATGGGATGCACTGAAGGAAAGGAAAGGCAATCATGGTAAATTTGATGCTCTCTGGACAGGACCCTTTGTCATCTCTCAAGTCTAGGGGAACAATACTTTCATGTTGCAAAGTTTGGAAGGAGAAATTGTTTTTGATGGCCTAGTCAATGGGTGGTTTTTGAAAATTTATTTTGTTTAAGGCTTTCAGGCCTTAGTATTGTAAATATGTTATTTTTCAAAGTTCTAGTGTAGGCTTAGATAGACTCCATGCCCAATGAAATACTAGGCAATATTTCTAATCTTGTTTCTTATGTAAAAGGCAGTGGTCTACGGTTCTTGAAACCTCACAGGGAGGATTTCATCCCCAGAAGGAGCCAGTGTTAGCCCTGAGATGCAGTGCTGACTTTGTGAAGGTTGAAGGAAAGGTTCGGTCTACTCCGTTGTCCTTAAAAGGGTCCCACATGGGCCATTATTCCTCTTCTTCCCTTAACCCGCTCCCACTTTACCCTTCTTCTTTCCTAACTTAACCTTCGCACCCCAAAAAATTCCTCTTTGGCCTTAGCCCCAAGCGCAATAGCCAAAATCCCCATAAAACCTCACCCATATGCCTTACGCGCCTATAGCACATTTCCCGAAGACATCTCACACCTTCACCGCATCTTCGCCGTTGATCTTTCCCTGCCAATCCAACGGTCCACGTCCCATCCGATACACCAACTTGTCCGACACTCCTCCGCTGTTAGATCACCCCCCACCAAATCTAACGGTCATCGCCCATATTGTGAAGACAACAAACGCAAAAAGTACTCGCCCGATGAGGGCGGTTTTCCTCTCTCCTCTGCCGCTACATGTCATCCACTACATGGCATTGGGCGAGTTCTGACACTTTCCGCTTACCGCCCGATAAAAAACATTACCACTTAAATTAAACCACTCTGCACGTTATCGCCCGCACATCTCCGCCACCCGATAACCGTCCGATCTGCTCACCTGAAGATCTAACGGCTCGGACATGTTCTGCTTCCACCACGACCGCTAGCCTCCAAAAAACAATCTCCGCCATACATCTCCCTTGATCCAACAACCATCATTCACGATCACTCTCGATCGTCCATCCGCCCATGCACTCCGTACCCCACGTCCTGTCTGTTACCCGAAGAAGAAGATGGCCAACTCTGTCAGCCTAGTGACAGTCTGACCATGAAACTGAATTAACAGAGAGCATGGCTGAAGGAAGAAAGGACATAGCACGACTCAACAACCGAATTAAACAGTCATGGAGCTCCACTGCTATAATTAATCCGACCACCTGGAAGACAACACGGTACCAGAACTGATCAGGTTTTCGTAGTGGAGAAAGTAGCCACGTTCAAAGACGCTATCAGACAATTAATGGTAGTTGGTGGTCAATTAAGACCCCTCCATCCCTAAACGGCTAAGGGCCATTGTAATGATAGATTATAAATAGCCAGCAGCAAGATGTAATCAAGGTTGGCAATTGTGTTTTGGTTCAACTTCTGGAGACTATAGATATTCTGTAACTTGCAGCGTCTCATCTTCATTTTCAATAATGCAAGCTTCTTTTGCTGTTAATTGCTCAATGCCCATTTCCTTTCTATTCTAAACTTGTACCTGGAATGTTTTATTCATGATATCTTATATGCCTAATGCTAGATAACTGTCATCTTATCTCTGTATTAGTAAATTGGATGTGTTGTTGAGTAGGTCACCCAGGTTTCTTCTGTATCTAACGCCAGATAATTGTCATCTTATCTCTGCATTGATAGATTAGATTTGCAAGTTTCTTTACTAGTTGCAGCTGGCCATCATACATTCTGTATGCATCTGCTGGTGTGGTTAGTATTCTTCATTCATTCACTTAATCTGCAAATTGTTGAGCATTGGTGGTCTAAATCCTTGTAGTATGAGGGTGTTCATGCATGTTTGGAGTGAAAACAGAAATAGAAGTGGTTATCTAGCTTGAACCAAACCTTCACCCATCCCAATAAGTTCCTAGAACCATATTGAAGATTATATGTTACCAGGCATCTCCGAGCTACAACCTAGGAGAGTTTCCTGGAGCCCTAACACTAGTTATTTATACAAATTTTGTTAGTTAGACGAAAATCCTTATGCGTAGATAATGGCAAATAATGTAATGAATGGCAAGATATGGGCGGAAGATCTAATGAAGAATTTTTATGAGTGCTTCATAGCTCAAATTTGCGCAAGATCATTTTCATCAATTGACATATGACACATGCTAGAAACTTGAATGAGAAAGGGCAGTGATGAGACACACACTATTTCACCTAGAGTCAAGTAGCAAATGCAAGGACCAAAGCAAAGACCACCATTGGAGTGCGAGTCTCCAACCGATGAAGAAAGAAGATACAAATTTGCAAGTCCTAAACTTGAACATCGAAGAGGGACTAAAATGTATAGTACAAGTCAAGTTATTGCGAAGATGTACAATACAATCAAGTCAAGTTATTGCCAAAAAGTCGTGGGTTTCTTTGCTACCATGTAGTCATAAAAGGGCAGATTTATTAGTTAAGAACATCACTTGACTGGGAAAATTTTGTAATGTTGGAATATAACAACCTCTAGTCCCATGGCAAATCCTATCTCTAATGATTAAAATGGCCAAGAAAGAAAATAGGAAAAGCTCTTTCATGAAAGTTTAAACGAGGAAATGAAAAGCTTCTATGGTAAAAGGTAGGAAAAATGAAACTAAAGTAATCACCAGATAGGGATGTTGAGGTTTAAAGGACAAGCAAATAAATACACAGACAAAGGATAAAGACCAAGAAATATGAAACCGTACAAAGAAACCATTGTATCATTTTATCAATACCTATAATTATATGCCAAACTACAACACATTACAACCCCCGCAATATATATTCCATTATGATAACAAACTACCATGAAAGAAAATTTATTGCCTCATTGAATAAAAGAAAACAAACTTAAAAATAGTTTGGTGCAGTAAAAAACATAAGATAAAATATAAATGAGATGAGGGAAATACGATTTCACCAAAACGTAAAAATGTTGCAAACTTAAGCTTGATTACAGACAAGGGTTGGATCTAGTGGTGCATCTTGGTTGCAAGTAGCAGAAGAGGTCGTTGGCTTGTTTGTGGTCTCTATCCTCCATGCTTGTTACTCCTAGCCAAGGTAAGGCCCACTGGGTGAGTTTTGGGAAATCATTTACTCAGGTCCCATTGGTTCTTCAGGCTCCTTTTCATGGATTTAAGTGGAATGAATGAATTTCAACCTATAGATTGATGTTTGTTATTTTGGTATTGGAAAAAAGGCAATCTAGTTTAAATTTGTGTATTGTTTGGCTTCAATCCACAGCTAATTGCTCCCATAGTTTTCTTTATAGTGGGGCATGTCCATCAGACAGGATAGAGATGGATGGGGTAGATTTGAAGGAAGTCTACCAAGTCTTGTGAAGGTAGGAAGAGACAATTCTTGTAAATAGCAAAGCTCTGTTTGCCATTATTGCTGAGTTGACAAGGTTGGAATAAGTCAATGTGGTTCATAATAAGGCTGCTTGGAAGTGGGAGCAGAAGCGAAAGGGAGAGCGGGGAGCGACAATTTTCAGAAGCTTCTAAGTCGGGAGCGAATCGGGAGCGATTTTATATAATATATATTTTGATGCATATATGTTAACAAAAGCATGTAGAATGATGAATTACTTATACAAAGAATAAAAACATGGATTAAACCATATAACATTAATCAACTAGTAGTTATAATCTTCATCAACCATGGGTCCACAAATTACAAGTTCTCATTTATATAGCATGTAAGGATGCACATAACCAAAATAGCATCGAGTGCAATCCATCTCTGAACCGGAAATACATCAACAAACAGGCTCTAGATGGCCTCTAGCATCCAAAAAAATCACACTACAACAAATACCTACATATTATCAAAATCATTGTCTATCTTGGGATATTTGTCATTAATATCACCATCTAAGCATTAACATAAGATAGAAAAATGTAGCATGTCAAGTCAAGATTTTTTAGTGATGGGTACATTTCTAGTAGGGTCTTGATAGAAGAGTTCGAAAACCAATGTCACTAACATCAAGGTACATAGAGAGATTAGTACTCTTGATTAAAAACGAGTTGCATACCTAAGTACATGACAAAATCCAATGGAAATATTGCAATCCCCCAAATCCTGAAATCCTAAAAAACTGATAAGTCTGCGGGATTTTGAGTGAGATCCAAAATTCGACTTTCTCCATATGAAATCCAATGAGGTCAGCACCACTCTCAAACATCCAAAGTCATTTCATGGTAATGTTAAAAATTTAAGTAAAAGGATGAAAATGAAAGATAAAGGAGATCACTTTTACTTTAAGAATTTAGCCATAGGCTTGAATATTAGGCTGCTGCTTTAAAAAAAATATTATTTCTTTGAAAAAAAGTTGTGTTTGGAACATCTTTGCGATTTTTTTTTTGCGAAGAAAAGCTAGGGAGTGAATTTTTTTGTGGGAGCGCGCTCCCAGGGTTGCTCCCTAAGCGCTTCCATTCGAAGTGCGCTTCGAGAGTGGGAATGAGAGGGGAGGGAGGGGGTGCTCCCCCGTAGCACTGGTTCATAATATAAAGGTGATGAGCCTCTTGCACATGCACAACCAATGAATTGACTCCTTGGAGGTGAAATGCAATAATTTTTGAGCTATGTTTCTAGCACAGTGTATGGATAACTTGTCTCTCACCTCTAATAACTTGGTTTCAAGGAACTCTCAACACTGTAGGCAAGTTGAAGAAGAAATTGTCCAACAAAATAAGAAGCAAATGGAAATTGAAGAGGTAAACCCTCCTCTTTATGAAGGCCCAGGCACTCAAGGTAGTACAAATTAGTAATATGTTTTATGTAATTATGGGTTGTGTGGTTTTTTGAGGTCTATTTTCACAAAAACCACCTATAAAAGAACTTGGAATGGTATTTTTGATGTAAAGCAAAATCAGGGAGAAGCCATATTCAAAGTCTGCACATTTTTTTAGTATGCTCATTTTGTACACACTTACGTAGCTTCAATTTTTTGCTCTTGCACAACGCTTTTATATGAATATAAGTACTACTATTTTGGTTAAAAAAATTAAAAATTAAAAATTGGTTTCAAAATAGAAAGGGTGCATAGATTTTTGTTAGAATCATCTATATGATCACCGCCATCTCATGGTAGAGAGCTCAATCTTTGTGTCCAACATTGAGGCAAAAACAAAAGATAAGGAAGGGACCTTGGTTGTCCATAAAAAAATGATCTTCTATGGTGGGTAGCAAGAAGGCATGCACCCTCATTCATTACAACAAGCAAAAGAAATCCACCCTAGTATTAATGGTGCTTTGTCTTGATTGAGCGGTGCAAAGCAATGGTGAGACCTCTTCCTAAGGTATCTGTTTCTTTAAAAAAACTATTTGTAAAAATCCTCATCTCTTTTGGATCCTAAGAGTCGTCAATTAGGTGCTTTTATTGTCGAAAAAGTTATATTGAAGTTGAAGATTTACTTATCAATGGTTGATGAGATAATAAAACACTACTTAGACTACATTATCATTCCCAAATCTAATGGGAAGTGGCTAACTTCAATAGATCTTTTCAAATGGTTTAGTAATAAATAGTAAAAAATTTGATGGTTAACTTTTGCTTTATAGGTCTTTTCATTGCCATTTTTAATACTTCCAATGGTAAAAGATTGATCCTAGAAAAAGGGTTGGGATAACACTAGTAGTTTACTCAAACTATGGTTTTTGGAGTTCAATTTGGCTAAAATGTTTGTCTCTACAATGCCAACCTAGGTGACATTATCGAATCTCCCCATCTATTGGTATCACAACAAATTTCAATATAGATAAAAAAATCTTCATGGTAAATATCTCAAAATAGGCTTTAGTCAGGTTAACAAAGAAATCGTCACATCTACCCAATTATGTGTAGAATTTGACATGAGTAGAGCTTTACCTAATCATGACATATATTATGGAGACTATTGTTGGTCCCACACTGATTATGAGAACACAACCTTTTGATGCAAATTTTGTTAATAGAAACATAATCTAAAGGATTTTGTACAATATCTCTAGTCCCTTGAAGGTAAAATTTTAAAAGTAATAAATCCAATCAACAACAACCAATGGAGAAGAAATGTCTGGAGGCAACTGTAAGAAGAGTCTTTTGAGAGATTGACACCTACAACATCAATGAAAATGTCTAAATGGAACATGTAAGAAGAGTCGTTGGACAGATTGACACCTACAACATCAATGAAAATGTCTAACCCTCCATTTAAGGGTGTTATGTGGATATTAAATAAGTGTATCCCTCTCCTTTGCCAATAGTTTGGGGTGAAAACCCCTTGGGTGGAATGGAGTGCTATTGTGAAATCGAAAAAGCCAAACCCAAAAGGAAATAGTTTCTCCTCTAGTTCAAAAAATGCAAGGTATTCAAAGTCTAACACCACCTCTTATCTTCAATAAACCCATTCTCTAATTGGAAAGAAATCATAAAGAAAATGAGAATAAGAAACTCTATTGTAAAAAAATGTATATCCGATGTTTGAATAAGTACAAGTACAAGCCAAGTCCTTCATGTGTTTATACATATTTATCAAAGTTATAAGTTTGAAGTTTTTATTTAGAAAAAGATATTAAAAATTTTCCATATATGCATACTAGAGTAGAAGTTATTAAGACTCTTTATATGACACACATTTCAACATATGAATCTAAAAGAGAAGTTATTAAGACTCTTTATATGACACACATTTCAACATATGAATCTTATCTTTTAGAGGAATGTGGAAGATGGTGAAGAAAATGTCATGGAAATACATGAAGATTATGCAAGCAATATGATGGAAGAATCCAAGATTGAACCATAAAGGTTAGACAAGCAGTCAAATTATGTTGTAGCCATAAGCATTTGAAGAATGGTTTAGGATGTGCTAACCCCTCATGATGGAGGGAAGCTCTTGATGGTATAAATAATTCTTTCATAAACAACGGGACTCGGTTAATTGTGACTCTTCCTCTGCATATTCTCAAAGTCAAAGAAAATTCGTGGATGAATGGAAATGCATAAAGCATGTTCTTTTGTGAAAGGGTGGCATTGGAAGAATGGTTTAGGATGTGCTAACTCCTCATGATGGAGGGAACATGGTATACATAATTCTTTTATAAACAACAAGAAGCTCTCGATGGTATACATAATTCTTTCATAAACAACATAATTCTTTTATAAACAACAGGAAGCTCTCGATGGTATACATATTTCTTTTATAAACAACATAGTTACTTTATAAACAAAAAAAAGCTCTCGATGGTATACATAATTTTTTCATAAACAACGGGACTCGGTAGTCAAAGAAAATTCTTGGATCAATGGAAATGTATAAAGCATGTTCTTTTGTGAAAGGGTACTCACAATTAGAAAGTATTGACTATGGATTACAATGAAACATTTCTTTTGTTGCATAGGTGACAACTAATTATGGTCTTATTGTTAATTTTTCTTAGGGCAGTATTGTTTTTTGCTTTCGATAATTGCATTAAATCATTTATATCATATTCACCCTATAATATGTAAACATTGTTAACAATTATATAGAAAGAACAATATCATCATCAATGTAGTGGAACATAAAGGAACAATAGCAGAAAAGCATTCACACATAGAGACACTAGGATTGGTCGGAGACTAGGGCAAAGCTCCACAAATGGGAAAACCCTTTCAAATTCTTCTTCTTATTAAATTGTCATAAAATGTTCAGCAAAGAGAGAGTACAATGATCCAATTCTTCAATAACAAAACTATCTAGCAAAACCAACCAAACAATATCCAAGAGATGGGCCCAGTAATTATACTAATCAAAGTAACATTCAAGCATGCACCAGAAATCCTAGGTCTCGGCCATATGGAGCAAGTGATCATGCATGCAGCTGAAGTGTTTCGACTGCACGGAGAGGCTTGTATGTGTGTGGCTACAGCTGAAAATTTCCTATGACAACCCTGCAGCTGCAAACTAAAACCCTAATTTACACCTACAAGCTTCGAACCCTGCAATTTCAGACCTGTACGAACCAATCTCCATGAACCACTTGAAACCTATGTGAGCCAAACCAGAGAAGTGAGAAGAAGAAGATGCTTAATGATTATCTCCAAATGAGGGTCACTTGACTTGTATTTATAGCCATCCAAAGGTGTCCAATTTCCTTTTAGGGTCGACTTGTCCTTTTGTGCACATGTGGGTTTCCATAATAAAACTATATTTTTCCTCAACCAAATTAAATTCTTCCAAGGGCTAAGAGGGGTCTTTATTGATGAGGAAGGTTGTCCAATGGAGGGAATTTGTCCCTGGGCTGCCAAATTAACACTCCCTCTCAAGTAGGGAAAAATTACTCACTGCAACATATGTCCCATAACAATTATCTTGTCATCATCCAATGTCATCACTGATAATCTCAGCTCATCTCTACTCATATCCACTCATCTCTACTCATATCCACTCATCTCTGCTCATATGTTGAACACTCTTGAATCTAAAAGAAGAAGAATTTGACATCGTATGGGAGCTCAAATTACCACCCTCTATCCATCGGGGAGCCTATGATACAACCCGAAAATCTTTGCCAACACCCAATGCTACAACCCAGGAAACTCTACCAACGGGGAGCCCAATGCTACAACTCGGGGAACTCTGCCAGCAGGGAGCCCAATGCTACAACTTGGGAAACTTTGGTAGTGGGGAGCCCAATGCTACAACTCGGGAAACTTTGGTAGTGGGGAGCCCAATGCTACAACTCGAGAAACTCTGCCCTGGAAACTTTTTTGATCTTCCCAACATGACCCTTAAGAGTCAGTGGTAGAACAACTGCATCTCTAGCTTGAGTGGGATGCCACTTACCATAAATGGTAAGGATCATGCCTAACTCAAGCAGTCAACACCCATTGGCCATATGGGTGGGAAAGACAAATGCCAACTGGAGTATATTCTATCAAATCTAGAGGTCCCTCAACCCCAGGAGCTCTACAACTCAATTCCTCACCCTAGGAGTTCAGACAAGGGGGAAGAGCTAACTCAGTGTCCACAATCGGCTCAGATCCTTACCCAGGAGGGTCACATCCATTAATCCATGCTTCTCTCTGAAGATTAGAAACATATCAAAGTGCTTATATCCGATATCGACTTAAACAATTCACTGAAGAGTTTTGAGCAACAGTCCTTTGTTTTCCTATTCATACATGACATCAAATCAAATATTATGTTAGAGCAAATACATGTCATAAAAAGAATACCTTATTCATCCTTTCTTCCTCTCACAAAGGCAACGACCACAACAACACTGTCTCAATACGTGAAGATATCCTTGTCCTAGCTATATACGAGATTCTCTGCCAATCAGATCTCACCCTTGTTGTCACAAAATGTCACTGTTGTATCCAAGATCTGTTCACACAGTTCTCCAAAGAGATTTCTCCACCAAACTGCCTCACAGCTAGCCATGCTAGCAACAATATACTCTGCCTCGGTCGTGCTTAAAGCCACAGACTTTTGTTTCCTACTCATCCAAGATATCATCACAAATCCCATGCTAAAGCAACACCTAGATTTTCTCTTCCTATTAATAATGTTTCTTGCCTAGTCATCATCGGTGTATTCATGCAGTCTCACATCTTTGAAAGTAGTGCATCATACCAAAATCCTTCATCTTGAACTCAAAGACCAGCTCCCTCTTACGCTCCATCCTTAAAGGCTCACTACCTGTCAAGAATAGATCATGAATATATAAAACCAAAATCAAAGTCATACCTTGAACCACCTTGAAGTAGAGAGTGGAGTCAGCACTGCTTCTTGTGAATCCAAGCTTCATCAAGTAACTATCAATGCTGGCATACCAACCTCGAGGATCTTGCTTCAAACCATAAAATGCTTTCTTCAACCTGCAAACATGAGTTTTTCTGTCATTTACATCAAATCCCAACAGTTGCTCAACATATACTTCTTCCTGTAGAATGCCATGAAGAAATGTTGTCTTTACATCTATCACAAATAATAATAGGTGTTGGGATCTCTTCAAGAGTCTCTCCCTCTGAATGAGACCCCTTTTCAATCATCATCAATTAAGACATCATCCTTCTATCGTAATATTGTCATGCAAAAAAATTATCAGATCACTGAGTCAAACTATATCAGGTTCACAGACATATATACATCATAGTTATGAAAAATCATAAGCAGTTGCTTCATTATCACATATGAACGTGTCATCAATCATCATTAAAAATTAGTGTCACAAAATTAGGACAAGTGAATCTTCATACTTCAAGGATCATAATCACAACGTCACTTCTTTATCACATTACTAAACCATAAAGTCAAGGCATCTAGCTCAAGAAGATAATTAGAAGATCTATTATCATCAGGGTTACCACATAGCAAAAATCAATGTTTCTAGCTTGCTTTATAAAATCAAGAAATCCACCATGTTTAATAAATGTAAGATACTTACTAAATAGCAATACATCACATGAACCAAAAATCAAACTCACTTTCATATGCATGCATGAGTCATTTATGAAGGTGATATTCTCATCATACCTTAGGGCTTAACTTGCCACCCAATATTGCGGCTAAATCATAACACTGAAACAATATACCATACATACCTTGTAATATTCAGATACCTTTGCAACTTGTAGCACTTATTTGTCATTTCTAGATTTTATTCTACTTTGTCAATTTTGCAAAGACTTTCATCAAGTACCTCTTCCTGTTCTAGCACCAGCTCTCCTCTTTCTGTACTAGCTCTCTTTTCTTGCGCCTTAGATGATCCTCAAGAAGGATTTGCTTATCACATCTCATCTTTAACGAAAAGTGACCATCTCCCTCTTGAGCTAGCCTTGAAAAGTTATGACTGTCCATTATCCATAGGTTTTCAATCTTCTTCATCAGCAACCAGGTCTAATTGAGACTAACACATCTAGGGTTACACTGAATCTGTCTCAAGTGCTATAACAACTTCTCACTAAGGTTTCAAAACTCAAGCCTTTATCATACTCCAGGGTTTATTCCAAACCCTAACCTCAAGATAACCATCAAACCCTAATAACCAGATTGCCTAGGGTTTCCTTCAAACTCTATGATTCTTTTAGGTCTCTACCATCTTCACTTGATTCCATCAATGGTGTCTTGACATAAATTTTCTTCATCCCAACTCTGATACCATGTTAATTTTTCTTCGAGCAATATTGTTATTTGCTTTAGATAATTGCATTAAATCATTTACATCATATTCACTCCATAACATTTAAACATTGTTAGTAATTATATAGAAAGAACAATATCATTATCAATGCAGTGGAACATAAAGGAATAATAGAAGAAAAACATTCCCACATAGAGACACCAAGATTGGTCGGAGACAAGGACAAAACCCCACAAGGGGGAAAACCATTTCAAATTCTTGTTCTTATTAGGTTGTCATAAAATGTTCAGCAAAGAGAGAGTACAATGATCCAATTCTTCAATAACAAAACTTTCTAGCAAAATCAACTAAACAATATCCAAGAGATGAGCCCAACAATTATATTGATCAGAGTAACATTCAAGCCTATGATCAATTGTTCAAAATTACGATCAGCTATTCAAAACTGCGGTCAACTGTCACCAGAAACCCTAAGTCTCGGGCCATAGGTTCCTGATCGAAACTACACCAATGGGTAGGAGTCCGAAGAAGACAAAATACCTCGATGTCGGCTCTTCGCCACCTGGGGCGGTAGTACGTTCCAAGGGTTGGGCTGTTCGCCCATTAAAGCGGTACGTGAGCTGGGTTCAGAACGTGGCCGCATGGAGGAAATGATCATGTGTGCGGCTGAAGTGTTCCAGTCGCATAGAGAGGCTTGTATGCGTGCGGCTACAACCAAGAATTTCCTGTGACAACCTTGCGACTGTAAACCAAAACCCTAATCTGCACGTGTGAGCTTCAAACCTTGCAATTTCGGACTTGTAAGAACTAATCTCCACGAACCACTTCAAACATGTGCGAGCAAAACCAAAGAAGAGAGAAGAAGGAGATGCTTAATGATTATCTCCAAATGAGGGTCACTTGACTTGTATTTACACTCATCCAAGGGTGTCCAATTTCCTTTCAAGGTTGACCTCTCCTTTTGTGCACATATGGGTTTCCATAATAAAATTATATTTTTCCTCAATCAAATTAAATTCTACCAAGGGCTAGGAGAGGTCTTTCTTAATGAGGTAGGTTGTCCAATGGAAAAAATTTGTCCGTCAAGTACCAAATTAACACTTATAATCTTATAAATAATATTTCATAAATTTATAAATAATATCAAATGGGTATGAAGATAATGGAATACATTTGAAAATCATGTTAAAAAAAACAAAAATATGCAGATTTTAGTAATTGAAAACTCCACAGTTAAGAGCGCTTGAGCTAGAGGCGATCTGGGATGGGTGACCTCCCGAGAAGTCTTGGTTACCGAGTGCAAGCCCCGGAAGTGATGATTGATGCTATGTGATTTATTTCACTAGTTTCAATCCCACTTCTTCACCCCTGTGAGCATCACCCGATGCAATGAGTGCTAAGTGGAGCATTACCCGATGCAACGAGTGCTAAGTGGACTATTCAAAAATCATGAGAAATTGAGTGCTAAGTGGACTATTCAAAAATCATGAGAAATTAGTTAGTTACGATTACCTCTCATCGAAATGGCCTCTCATGGAAATGGTCATAGATGAATGACTTTCTTAAAGCAGTTGAATCCCAAAAAAGGATATCTAACATAATGCCCTACTAAAGACCCTCAATACTTAAATACATAAGAGTGAAGGGAGCTCTACTTGAATGGTTCATCAAGCACAATACAAGGTTTTGCAAATGGGGTAGCAAGCTAAGTGGGCTTGATTGTGGGGAAAACTCCACAATAAAGTGCGCTTGGGCCAGAGGCGATTTGGGACAGGTGACCTCCCAGGAAGTCCTGGTTACCGGGTGCAAGCCCCGGAAGTGATGATTGACGCTATCTGACTCATTTCACTAGTTTCAATCCCACTTCTTCACCCTTGTGAGCATCACCCAATGTGCTAAGTGGACTATTCAAAAATCATGAGAAATTACCAATGCAATGAGTGCTAAGTGGACTATATGATTGATGCTATATGATTCATTTCACTCATTTCAATCCCAAGTGGACTATTCAAAAATCATGAGAAATTACCAATGCAATGAGTGCTAAGTGGACTATTAAAAAATTATGAAAAATTAGCCAATTACAACTACCTCTCATGAAAATGATCATAGATGAATGACTTTCTTAACACACTTAAATCCCAAAAAATGATATCTAATTTTTTATTTTATATATTTTAATAAACATTAATTTATAAAATAATATGATTACAGTCAGATAAATTACTTATAATTTACCAGCAATGTTAATGAAAATATAATGTATCTATCTCAGGTTGATTTGATATGTGATATTAATTAACGCAGATCTAATATTTAATTTAAAAATAAAAAATAACAGTTAAATATAGGTCAGATATATAGTGTCCCTACTTATAAATTAAAATTAATTTAATATAAAATTTAGATATACACGGTAATATATATCATACTGTGAATGAAATGAAATGCGTAACATCAGTACATATATTAAATGCTGTTTTGTTTGTTTGATTTGAACGAATAAAATCCAAATAGAAATCATAAAATAATATGCCTCAGCTATCATAAACAGGGAAAATGACTAAGAAGCATTTAAAGGTAGCCAAAAAATGCATGCATTCAACTCAGTGTTTTCAGTTGCAAGAGCAAAAAGTAAGTAAATAGCTCATAGTGCATGGCTACAAACTTTGACTGTAGGGAAAAAATAATTCTTTAAGGGGACTCTGAATTGGAAATAGCTTTTCTTGGAGGGTACCTTGGATTGTAAAATTTGTATAATCGAAGAAATATGTTTTTTATAAACGAAACCAAAAATATTCACACTTGCAAAATTTATTAAAGGATGTATAAACAGTGGCACCTTGACAATTTGATATTTTATTTTTCAACCCTTTAGATTGAGCCAGCCAAGGTCAATATACTTGCAAAAGTTATGCAAATTTATTAAAGGATGCAAATTTATTAAAGGATGCATATACTATTAGAAAACAGTTGCACCTTGACAATTTGATATTTTATTCTTCAACCCTTTAGATTGAGACAGCCAAGGTCAATTTCTCACCTGGAGGCTGCCCTCTGTTTCTTTTGTGATCACGCTGCATTCATCCCAGAAGGCTCTACAACTGATCCTGTGGAGGGCGATCCTCTGCTGACCCAGGATTCAATCATAATCTGCGTATGAAGATGCTGATCAGCGGGAGCAAGATGGCCTGCGCGTGCCACAACGACATGGCTGAGATTCGAGTGGGAGCGGACGTACCCAGCCAGCTTGGTGGACACTTTCCAAACACTTCTTTCGGAAGCCAGAAAGTCGTCCAATCCCTCCCAATCCAGAACAGAAATCCAGCTTTCGGTGGAGACAACGCCATCCTCGAGGTCGAATTGGCCATTATACAACAGGACTGGCCTCCGCCGTACCAGGGCTTCCACCTTCCACTTAGCGCTCTTCATCACGTCGTCGCCCAATCTGTCGGCCACCGACCCATTGCAGGCCACCCATTTGATATGGCCATCCACCTTAAGGGCTTCTTTGACAGCAGGCTGATTGACGAACAAGGAGAGGTATTTGGTTCCATTCTCGGAGGTGTAATAGGGAACCGTCCTCCTGATGTCGTACAGAGTGGCCACGCCTGAAATGTTCTTCAGGTGTTTGACAACACGACTTCTGGCAATGTGGGCATGATGCCATTCATGCTGGCAGGTGAGGTTCACTGCCTCCTGCTGCAGAGCTTCGAGGTGCAGCTTTTCTTGAGCATCGATAAGCCCCACGGCGTATGCAACAGAGGCGTGAGATTGCACCTGCACGACGGGGTGGACCAATCCATCGCCGATGGCCAGTCCATCCAGTCGCAATGGCAATACCCCATTATTGTCCAGCTGGTTGAGCATGTACAAGCTCAGAGAAGGAACAAACTTTCCCGCGTAGCTCTCGCCCGTTACATAGAATGGGCGTTTGCGAAACAGGGGATTCAGGGCGAAAAACGCCTGTAGGGCAGCATACAAGTCCTTGGCAACCTCGTCCTCGTTGGTAGGAATGTCTTCCATGGAGGGGGCAATGCTGAAGCCGCTTCCAACAGGATTGTCCAAGAACAGTAGCCCAAACACACGATTCCAAGGCGCAGGATTCCGATTCAAACCGAGATCTGGGCTGTCACTGGCTATCCAGGGCCCTAATTCGTAGAAATTTCCGATCATGTCAGAGCAGCCTGGACCTCCTTGCAAGTACAGAAGAATCGGAGTATCAGACAGCTGTTTTTTAGGGGAGATGGCCTCGTAGTATGCATAGAACATCCGAGCGCCGCTCTTTCCTTCTATATCCAGATACCCAGATTCAGTCGGCAGTGCCTCTTTGGGAAACGCTCCAGTTTCCATGCCCACCACCGCCGCCACATCCCAGAATATTATTGTTATGAATTGCACAGCCACCACAGCTGCTACTGCAACTGCAATGAAATTTCTACCGCGCAGCTTCATCGTCAAGCAGCACAGTCTGTTTACCTGCCTGCCTTCTATCAACTTTCAAACCCTGATTAAACCCTTGGCAAGTTGACAGTCTGTGGGAGATGCATCAATCATGTTCAGTCTATAATCAATAGAACCGTGGATAGGAGCTCCCCTCCAAGAAAGAGAATACCAGCGGCATTAATATAGGATTCAAGAGCCGGCCCTATTCTACACTGTCTATGAGCGCATAAAAAGTTTTCGGTGGTCAATGCCCAGGGAAAAGTCACGGATGTCTGCTCCATGGGCAACCTTTAGATACTCTCTTGGAATCGTAGCCCATGGTGGTTGTTTTTTTCCCTGGTAGTCCACTCGAATTTCCAGTTAAAAACATGGGAATATTTGACAGTCAAAGACTCTTAAGCTATCCACATTTAGGGTACATTGAATCAGAGGAGCCGTGCAGTTTATTCATTGTGATTCAGAAATATTATTTGGAAATATTTGACAGTCAAAGACTGTTAAGATATCCACGTTTACGAGTCATTGAATCAGACGAGCCGTGCAGTTTATCCATTGTGATTCAGAAATATCATTTGGAAATATTTGACGCTCAAAGTCAAAGACTCTTAAAGAGTCGTAAGGATCCACAATTACGATTCATTAAATCAGAGGAGCCGTGCAGTTGTATCCACAATTACGATTCATTAAATCAGAGGAGCCGTGCAGTTTATCATTTGGAAATATTTAACCGTCTTAAGATATCCACGTTTAAGGTTCATTGAATCAGAGGAGCCCGACGTTTAAGGTTCATTGAATCAGAGGAGCCGTGATATCTGTATTCACATAAGGATCCCAGCTGAAGCAGCCACATATTACATTATATACATATCTGTATTCACATATTACATTATATGCATATCTGTACAATGGGAACCATACAATATTTAACCGTCTTAAGATATCCACGTCATTGAATCATCTGTATTCACATATTACATTATATGCATATCTGTACAATGGGAACCATACAATATTTAACCGTCTTAAGATATCCACGTCATTGAATCATCTGTATTCACATATTACATTATATGCATATCTGTACAATGGGAACCATACAATATTTAACCGTCTTAAGATATCCACGTCATTGAATCAGAAGAGCCGTGAAGTGTTTTCGGGGAAGGTTCCCAGCTGAAGAAGCCACATATTACATTATATACATATCTATATTCACATATTACATTATATACATATCTGTACAATAGGAACCATACAATCTGTTGCATGACAGCAACCCACATGAGTCAATCTATTGCATGACAGCAACCCACCTGAGTCAAACAAATGTTGCGCGCAGGGAACCCATCATGTCTAGCGTGAATCGAACCCGGGTGGGGAGGGCATTAGTGCACCGTCCCAACCACCCGGGACAACACGCGATTTTATGCATTGTGATTTAGAAATATCATATGTCAACCCAATTACATTGACGTGTGTGCATTTCAATAAATCAAACCGTAAGCCAATGCAGGGAATGTAATTAGCAATTGTACGTACGGAGAGGTGTAAAGGAATCTTAATAGGAGTGGGGAATGTGGAAGGAAATTGTCTCTTTGTGCAAGGGAAAGAACGTTTTAATTTCCAAACCTCAGGAACTATTCTTGCAATCAAAAGGGGTCGTGTTAAGGGAGATGTTTTATTATGTGGAAGGCGAGCAAGCAATCGTAATAGTGATGTGGTTAGGGTGCTATAAGTGTGTAACTTGTATTTAAGTGCTTACTATCAGAGTGACTAGATGAATTTGAAGAAATTATTAGCCCAAAGATGAAGCACATAAATAATCAATAGTGAGGTAAGCAAACACACACGAGGACTTACATAGGGGTTCTTGATTCTCACTTATATGCATCATTGTGAAATGCGTTATATGACATACTTGTAAGTGGTGCAACCATGAATTTGTGCATATATATTTTTCTTTTTATGGGTGGAACTATGAAAAGGATCATAAAATGCTTCTCTATCGATGGTCCATCATCATAACGGACAAGCATTCTATGGAATCCGTTACTATGAGTTAGCCACTATAGACATTGTCATACACACACATGATGGTGTTTTGAAAGCTCCTTTTATAAATGATTCAAAGCCTCCATCTCTCATCAAGGGTTCAATGTTCTTGGAGAACTTAATTTCGCCCCATTCTTCCTATTATCTTTATTTTGCGGTTGGAGATTAAGGTTTTGCTTGAAATATCGTTGCCAAATCTCATGCCCACTTCATTTGCCAAATCAATTAGAATCAATGTGATATCATTATCTAACTTTTTTCCTGATCCTCTTTTTTGGAGGCTTTTTTCTGTGTGTTGATTTTGAATAGTTTCTCTCTTCCCTAGATTTTCATCCAAAGTTTTGTTGAAATAATCACTAAGTCAATGCAATACCATTAGCTACCCCTTCATTTGGGTTTCATAATTCCCTCCAAAAAAAATTACAAGTTTTCCTTTGCCATCTTCAACATTTTTGGTTGTCTCAACCTCATATGTTTACATTTATGCTTTTCACTTCTTCATAATTGTATGAAATAAAGTGGCATTTTCTTTGCTATTGTCTTTTAAATATATTTCTCTTATTGCATTACTCTTCATTGAACTATGGATACTATTCCTTTATTGAAGGTTTTAGCTTTATAATTTCCCCTTATTATTTTGAATCTAATCTATTAACTTTCCACATAGATCTAGTTTTTCATTTATGAATTGAAGATTTGACGAACACTATGCATACAACAATAAAATAATAAATGTTATGTATATTGGAATATACATTTTTGGATCTAAAGCATATGCTCTATAGGTTAAGTTGAAATACAAACCATTGATATGAAATGTTGAAATCAGTACTATTGGATTTGAAATGTTGAGATATATGCTATTATACAATATATATTTTACGCATAGTTTTTTTTTTTTTTTTGATATCTAGCTGAATCAGCAACAACAGTGGTATCGTATTCGTGTTACACGGGGTCGAATCCCACCGGCTGCTACTATAACAGCTAGGAGGAATCGCCCAGCCCGTAAGGAACGGCCCCTCAGGGTAAGATGAGACTTGAACCCATGACCTGCACAGCAGCATGAACGACTTAGTAGACCATTCGCTGACCATGAGACCAAACCCTTGCGGGCTCATTTTACACGTAGTTTAACTCGTCTCTATTTTTGTCATTTTTCTAGAATAGTTTCCAATTAATTTTGGATGAAATCCAACAAGGATTTGTTGAAATGGCAAGTTTGAGATTTGTAATTTCCGCAATCTGAGTGGTGTTGTTGAGGTTTCTAAGGGCATTGAATCCATTTATGCATTTTAAACAATAAAAAAATACAATCTCGCCAAAGTTTGTATCATTGGATTATGATGTAAAAAAACAAAGCATAGAATAATTAAGTGATGGTTATATGCGTAACCTAACATATAATTTTTTATTTATTTTATTGCATTTAAATAAAAATAAATATGGCTCAATTGACACAACATTTTTTTACTTTACTACAATGTGTAGACAAGTATCTCATATGCGCAGAAAATATTTGAAGGCGGTATTAAGGCACGACGAGGGATTCTTCGCTGAAAAGGTATGTTGGTTTGTCTCTCTTTTAACGAATTTGTCATGTTCCCACTCTTCAGGATCTTGTTTTTTTTCTCACTCCATGATTTTTGTCTCTTTTAAACCTAAAAATTAGTTTTACTAATTCTCCTATCCATCTTCAGATACCCTGCTTCATCGTGAATATGTCTATGTTCGTGGGGACTTATTTTGCGAGATTATACTTGACATGGAGATTAGCAATGTGTCATTTCCTTTCGTGATCTTCCTGATCATTTCAGGATTACTGTATGGATGGATTTTGGTGGGGACTTCTCTCAAGTTGAAGGAAGCCTATAACGTAGCTAGAAATATGTGGTAGTGACTACAATCACCCTAAATTTTTTTGACTTAGCTTCGTTTTGGAGCTTGCCTACCAACCATCCCAGCAATATGTCTTGCACTGTCAAGTACAGGAGCTTCATTGGTTTTTCAACAGCTTGCCAGCTTGTGCATGATTGCTTGCTTCACTCCCCTCACAGGCTGCCACTTTGGACTTGGTCCAGCTACTGGCTTAGCAACTCCCTCAGAAAATTGCGCAATTCTAGAGGGGAACCAGCCTTCCCTCCAGAAATTGCGCAAATCTGACTGGCAGTCTACTAGGCTCAAAAATTGTGGAACCCTGTCTAGCAACCTTCCTTTGGAAAATGCGCAATCTACCCCAGCAGTGCAGCTCGACCCAGAAATTGCGCAATTTTGGGTAGCTGTCAGCTGCTCCTCCCAAAAATTGCTCTATCCCTCTGGATAGCTAGCCCAGATTCCTCCCAGAAATTGCGGCAAAAATCCCTCTCAGTCAAGCAGGTTGTTGCATGTGCCTTCATGTTGACCGGTTCCCTCTGGGACCGAGAAAACTTAACTTGCATGCATGGGCTACATTTTCCCGAAATAGAAAAAAGCAACATGCAAAAAGCACCCCTAGATTTTAGGGATCTACTTTTAACAGTTGGAGGTTACATGCAAAGATCGTTTTAGAAAATTTCCTCCAAGTATCGCTTTTTCCTATATTTGTGGCATGCGCGTCATGAGTTTCAAACTTATTTATTCGACACTTCAAAGCTCATTCTTCACATCAATCTTGGAGCTCTCACATCCCACAAAACATGCAGGAGTCTTTGGCACATCCAACTCAGCTATTTCTGGGTAAGTCCTCTTTACTTGTCTTTTGCAGCGTCTTTGTCGCTTTTTGTGCTTTGGCTTGTGTGAGTGTTGTATGCTTGATTTCTGTGTACACTTGTTGTCGTTTGCATGCATGTTAGCCTGTACAAGCACCGTTTCAGTTTTCATTTGCATCTCACTGATGTCACATGCATGACACTGTTTTGCACGAACAGTCGTCGATTCGGCGACTCGTTTTACACACATGCATGTTGTTCCGTTTTCGAAATCTTGCATTCACTGTTTTCATGCACAATCATTCACTCCTGCTTA
The DNA here is from genome assembly GCA_031772625.1 of Pinus tabuliformis. Lineage (NCBI taxonomy): Eukaryota > Viridiplantae > Streptophyta > Pinopsida > Pinales > Pinaceae > Pinus > Pinus tabuliformis. The sequence goes on from CM062819.1 coordinate 872,089,282, forward strand.
CACTCAGTATCACCATGCATTCACATCTTCATTTTCTTTCAGTTGCCCATCGGCGAGTCTGGGCAACCTTGGCCCGGACTTTGCCTTACTCAGACAGCATTGCGCAAGTCTGAGAGGGAAGGATATGCCTTCCTCCCAGAAAATGTGCAAATCTCTTGATCCCCTTTTTTACTCCTTAATTTGTGTTCATTACTAAAGTCAATTGATAAGTCAATATTTGATCCCCTATCTACTGCCTATTCTAACTCAAGTTATCTCTTAGATGGATATTCTTATGTTGGTTGTTGCCACATGGAGGCTCTCTAAATTTCTCTAAAATTTAATTTATTAATCTTATTTTAATTCACCATCCTCTTCTCTTAATTAAGTTTAATTGTTTTAGGATTAATATTTATCCTTACATTTATGTCTCTCTTTCCCCTTTTTACCTAATTAAATTACATTATCTACCTAATATTTTCCAACATGGGAAGGGTAGAGTTTTTAAGGTAAAATATTTTATTTCTTCCTATGATCCTCTTAACCCAAGTTTTATTCTTGATTTAATTACCTCGGTTTCTAACATCATTTACCCTTGATGTGAATTTACCTGGTTTTTCATATCTTGATTATATTTATTAATTTATTTATTTTTAATGATTCCAAGGGTGCCAAGTTTGGTCGTGCCCTTCAAGAACTTCCCTTGAAGTTCCAAGGGTGTCACGCCTAACAGTTTATTTGTGATCCCAAGGGTGCCAAGTTGGTCGTGGCCTTCAAGAAATTTCCTTGAAGTTCCAAGGGTGTCGCGCCACTTGCTCTTCAAGCATTCAGTGGCTACGAGGGGAATGTATAGGTGCAATGACAAAGACCACTATCATCTCTTATGTTGCATGCTATAGTGAGACTAATGGTGTCAGGGATCAAGGAATCTGCCTTGATGCGCGCCCCCCGGTAAAATCCTCATGAGCAACCCAACTTTGGGACCTGCCCTCATGACATCATAATCTTCAAGGAAAAGGTGTTTCAGCAAAGGTGTTTACTCAATACCATGGTCCAAAACCACGTAGAACCAATACCTTGGACCTAATACCTGGGGTCAATACCTCAGACGAAATACCATGGACCAAATACCACGGACTCAAAACATAGTTTTCCAACATGTACGCGCCTTTCTTTGCGTGAAAGTGCGTGAGTACGATATACGCGCCTTTGTATACAGTGAACCTGCGTGTATACACTACTTGGTATATAGCGAACCTGTGTATATACGCAACTTGGTATATAATGAACCTGCGTGTGTACACGACTTGGTATATAGTGAACCTGCGTATGTACGTGACTTGGTATATAGTGAACCTGCGTATATATTTTTCTTTCTTCATTCTTTGTAGTCTGATCATCAATTCTTTGCTACTGACCCGCTGCACTATGATCTGTCATCTGTGTGAGTTGCCATCAAGGACAACACTTGTATCATAATGCCAACAAAATTTTGCTCAAATAATTTGCAAACCTTTCCATATGACGTTAAGAAATTTGTTCATCATTAAGGTTTGTTGATTTGTTAATTTCATGTGCAAGTTAGACAACTTTCTTAAAGCCTTTTTTTTTACTAGGTTGTGTTTAGGCTGGGGCCAGCGAACATGTTGCATGCAAGAATGATCTGTCCAGCAGCACGATGTTGTCATCAGAATTGTGTGTGACTTGATTGAGTCTTGACATTTTGTGAGGCAGTGTCACTCCACAACTGTTTTCCACTTTCCTGAGAACCCATGGACATTGAACCCCACACAAACTAATTAGTCTACACCTCATCGGTAAACTAGTTATTTATAAAAAGTTTGTTAGCATGGTTGTAACAGCCCAAACTAAACATGTAATTAATTAGATTAATCAAGCAATTTATAATCAACATGCAATTATCAACTAATTAACATCAAAGTTCAAAACTATAAGTAGAGAAACTGACCTGTGATTTCAGTTGAAGTCTGCTAACTGCAACAAAGTTTTGGGGACGACTCTCCACCCAACTGTAGGCTCAATTGAACAAAATCTTGCTACAATTGACCACCCCCAAGCCCTCAATCAACATACTACTGCCAGGGAATCCTTTGTCTTAGAACACTATTCTCCCAAAAGAATGAATGATAGAATCTTGGAATGATAGAATGCCTCTCATCTTCCTCACCATCTATTAAATAGAGCAACATTAGAAGGGGAAACACATGCACACACTCCATGTGTCAACATGCAACTTTACTGCTTTCTTGTTTTATTCTTTTGTTTTTACTTTTTGATAATTTTACTGATTTTTACTATTTTTCTTGTTTTATATACTTTTGTTTTTACTTTTTGATAGCTTTACTGATTTTTAATATTTTTCTATTTATTCTTATTTATATTTATTTAAAGCATGTAATTAATTTATTATTATTTATTATTTATTGTTTATTATTTATTTAATATTTAATATTTATTTTTATTTATTATTTTTATTATTTATTATTAAGGGACATTACATTTATTTTATTATTTATTACTTCATGTAATAGTGCCGGCACCCTCTGCTGAACTAGTATAACCAGCAGGCATCGAAAGTTTCACAACACCCTGGAAATCCCAAGGAATCTCTGTCCTTTTTTCCACTTTCGGAATCAGGCATAAGCCTCCTCGGTTTGTATCCTAGTCCAAGGCTTGCGCCTGACTCAGAACTCATCTGCCCCAAGGCAGACATCCGGTACGGTACTTAATGACTCCGGGCATCTCGCAAGGCTGGCCCACTCCCTCCACAACTACTAAGGCGCACAGCCCCAGACATCGAAGTCCTTACACCCCCACCAGACTCCGGCATCCCAATCCAATAACAGGCACCTAACCTAGAATATCAGGCACTAGGTCTCCTCAAGATGGTCCCATAGCCCTTCAAGAGCTATCCATCAAGAGCTACACAAGACAAAGGAACCACTGGCATATGTAGTGTTGATTGAGTTTGTCCCTAGCCCATATGGTGTTACTTATTCTCCCTCGCATGTATGGGCTCACACGAGATCATCAAATAAATCAACCCTCATGACCCATTTGTGGAGTCTTGTCAATCATCACACCAAGAATTGCAACAAATGCATTAGCTATACCATCATAGTATCATAGAAAATAATCCACATGCCAAGTCTTGCATGTCATCATGAGAACATTCATCATTGTTAATCGCAACATTATGAATAATAATGAACTACATGCTCCTACATGTCATAAATTTGTATGCAACTATCACATGCTTTACCTTATGAAATACCATCATAAGTTAACATCAACATATTTGCATCAAAGACATATCATGACTTCACATAATAAATGAACCACATGTCAATAAACCTCATATTATAGAATCATAATTCCTATGCCATTTTATGCATATCATATGAGTATTCAACATTAAATACCTATCATCACATAGTAAATGAATATGTCAATATAGCTTGACATAACATCATAATCATAAGGATACATCATCACTATAAGAACCACATGTGCATCATTATATCACGAATCCTCATGTAACATTATAAACTAAACTGAAATCATATTCTATGATTTAGATGTATCATAAAGTTTAAACAATAAAACATGATTTAGATGCTCCATAAAAGTATCTGTCTTAGCTAAGTAAGCACTCCTAATTAGTTCACCAAACATTTTAATCAAGTAAATAAGGAAAGTCATTAAGAATAACATCTGCATCTTCCCAGGTAGCTGACCCTGGGCTATATTGGTCCCATTGGACCTTGACTTGCTCAAACTCACGGTTTCTAAGTCGACAAACACGACGGTCCAGTATACAGAATGGTTCGACTTGAAGGACTCCCTCCTCGGAAACCTACAATTTTTCAAATTTCAGAACATGGGATGGGTTAGGTACATATTTTCTAAGCATAAAAACATGAAACACATTATGCATCCTTCTTAGATGGAATGGCAGCTCGAGCTTATAAGCAACTGGTCCAATCCTTGACATTCCAAGGAGTAGGCCAAGTCATTATAGTTTCAATCTCACTGTAATCCACTGCAATGCCTTTCCCACTAATGGTATGGCCTAGATATTGAATTTCTTTCTCAAAGAAGGAACATTTAGTAAGTTTCCCATATAGCTTATGTTCTCTAAGGCATTGAAGTACCAATCTCAAGTGTTCTAGATGCTCCTTCTCATTTGGGAATAAATGAGGATGTCATCCAAGAACACTTGAACAAAGCGGTCCAGATATTTTCGGAAGACACTATTCATCAAGTTCATGAAGGCTGTCGGGGCATTAGTCAAACCAAATGGCATAACAATAAACTCATAGTGTCCATATCACATTCTGAATGCCGTCTTAGGTATGTCTTCCTCCTTGATTCTTAGTTGATGATAACCTGACCGTAAGTCTATCTTGGAAAATATTGAAGCTCCTTTTAGTTGGTCAAAGAGGTCATCTATTCGAGGCATGGGGTACCTGTTCTGAATGGTGGCCTTGTTTAGATCTCGGTAATCAATACATAACCTAAGAGTTCCATCCTTCTTCTTTACAAAGATCATTGGTGCACCCCAAGGTGACACACTGGGTCGGATAAAACCTTGATCAAGAAGTTATTTAAGCTATATACTCAACTCATTAAGCTCTGGGACAGTCATTCGATAAGGTGTTTTGGATATGGGTTCTATTTTTGGTTTCAAAGTTATGGAGAAATCGATTTCTTGAACTGGAGGCAAACCTGGTAGCTCTGGAGGGAATACATCTGCAAATTCGGAAAGTAGTGGGTGCAACTTATCCGAGGACTTCTCATCGGTAGGAACCATCTCTACCGCATAAATCTTGCACCCTTTCCTCATACACTTATTAACTTTCTTGGCTGATATGAGGCGCAACGTAACATCACGTCTAATGCCTTTTATTACTTTGGTTTCTCCCTGGTCATTTTTTAAGAGAACTGTCTTATTATAGCAATCCAGTATAGCTTGATGAGATTCAAGCCAATCCATTCCTACAATTAAGTCATAAGTCCCTAGAGTCGTGCTATACAGGTTCATCTTGGTATCACACCCCCCAATGTTAACACTGCAATCTCTTACCATTGACCCTACTGATTGCTGAGAGCCTGATGCCATTTCTACCATTCTAAAGTTACTTTGCTCATGAGCTGTCAATCCACATCTAAGTATTGTTGAAGGAGAAATAAAACTATCAGTGGCACCTGGATCAATTAACACAGATAGAGGGATGTTATTGATCATACCTGCGGACTCCACCATTCTGGCTTGGTGCTCAACCTGGTGATGGTTTGTGGCTGCATGAATTCGGTGTGGGTTTTGTGGTCTTCCTCCTTTTGCTTTGTGTCTCTGTTGTTTAATCTCGGTTTGATACCTTGGACAATCCCTTCTGTAATGTGGACCTCCACATTGCCAACATTCTACTTGTTCTTGATTCTTACGTTGTACCTATCCTTGGTCACTAAATCCTCTACCCCCACTGTTAGTGTTTCTCAAGTAGGACTAACCCCTACGTCCTCCTGGAGGCAGTCGAGAAGTTGCACTAGCGATCTAAGAAACATTGTTTTGTCTTCCTTGGAATCTATATGGCTTCCCCCTGGTCTATTTACCCTCATTGTGGGATGTTCCTTCCCTGTATTTTCATCAACCACCATACGCTTTTTCATATTTATCGTCTTCAGGACTTGTTTGGCTAAACTAGTAGTCGCTTCCATAGTGGTGGGTTTCCACATGGCGACTTCTGCTCGGACCAAGGGATCGAGTCCATGCAAGAATCTTTCAACTTGATGTTTATCATCAGCCATATAGTCCATGTGATGGACCAACGCATAGAATTTAGCTTCATAGTCCTCGATAGATCTATCATTCTGTCACACTTCATGGAAAGCACATACTTGTTGGTGTTTATACTCCTCTGATAGGTACCTAGTTCAGAAGGCTTCCTCAAACATTTCCCAAGTGACTTGCAATGGGGTGACTTGCATCTTTGTTTCTTCATTTACCCACCATAATAGAGCATCTCCTTTTAGTAGACTCATTGATATTTGGGCCTTTTCCCTTGAAGTGTATGCCTTAAAACTAAGTGCTCTTTTGACACCAATTACCCACGCTTCTACTTTTGAACCCCCCTCTTGTCCCGTAAACTTTGGTAATTTGGATTTTTGGACTTCTTTCATAATATCGAGGGTTGTTTGTCCATCTCTGGCATTGAATTGAGAATTTAGGTCTTGCCTCTGTTTTTGTTCCAACTCCCTTCCTTTACCTTGATCATTTCCTTGATCTTGTCCTTGGCTTGTGACCCAATCCTTAAAGATATTTGTCATTTCCCCAAGGGAATGTAATATAGCTTGCTCAGCTGGGGTTCCAATCTCTGTAGTGGCGAGAGGTGGGGTTTCCACCTCAGGGTTGCATTGGGTTTGCCTTCGATGTTTAGGAGCCATGATCTCCCCTGTGTTTAATCAAGTTGAAATTTACATTACTTCCTTACTTATGTGCCAAAAGCTAAAATAAATCTAGAATATACCCTGATTTTAGAATATGCAATTAGCTACATCAACATATTCAACACACAATTTATTTTCTATTCATCCAAATTCATTTATTACAATACTTAAACCATAAATTATCAATAACCACTAATTTTATAGTATTATACCATAGAAAACATGCGTTGGAAGGTAATAATGATGTCTGAATAAAACTTAGAGAGTTGTCTCAACATAAAATCAAAATTCGAATGAATAAAGCTTAATAATATTGGTGGCATTATAGGATGGAGATTATTGTTTTAAGAAGGTACTTGAATCTTGAAAAGAAAATTTATTCACCACTGTCTTTTGAAATTATATGTCACACCATTCACATATAAATTTGATGGACCATCCCAATATTAAGTCTACAGATTCATGACCTTTATGTGCTAGGATAAATTGAAATTTTGCCCTGTAGAGTGAAATATTTTGAGGATCTGTTTAAGCAATCATAACTTTATGTTAGAAGAAAGATGTTATTTCAAAAAAATTAAATGAATTGTCTTTCACAAAATAAAATAAATTATTATAACAAATTTATTGAATGTATCTCAAGATTCTTATGGCCATTAAATGATTATTCTAAGGGGCTTTACGAAATGAAAAAATAAATTAATTGACAGTTAGCCATATCAAACAACCAAAGATAGATTCCAACAGAAACACACCATAAACAAGAAGAGACACCGCCACCCGACCCAAAACCGGATCGGATAACTAGGAAGGTTATCCCTCCCCAAAACATAAAATAAAATCATTTTATTAATTATATGGCCTGCCTGCAAGCGCACTGCGAAGGCAACACCATATCAAACCCTAACAAAGCTTTAATGGCTACCGGGTTTTACATTCATCAATTACCTTTTTACTTCTAAACAAAAACTTCTTTAAGAGTGAGGATTCAAAATCGAATCCAATCCCCGTCCTTTGAAACGTACTATACAAAATTTTCCATCAATTTACCACTGCAGATTTCGAGATCTCGAAAAATAAATGTCCAATATTTTACCATGACAATGCTCTCTAATCCTCTTGAAGATCAAATCCGAACCCTGCATTAAATAAACCGCATCCAAATATAGCGGTAAACTTTCACGTGTCTTTATTTCTAGATTATCCCTTCATATACCGTCATCACATGGAAAAAGGCTTCTAGCCCCTATGATTTCGATTGCAAGTACCAAATGCCCAGTTCTCCAGAAAAAAGGCATTTATGAGCGATAATAACAACATAAATATTGATAATAGTTAAATAATTCCAATACAATTTCAAACAGAAAGTTTGAAATAATATAATAATATATTTGAAAAATAATGAAATAATTTTAACATAATTTAACGAAAGTTTGAAATAGTTACACATTAGAAATTTACATTAACTAAACTATCCCTAATTTTCTGATATCTCAAAACAAAGATTCTCATCTTATAGATAAGGTCTTTAATTAACGCTTACTTTAATTGTAATATGTAATTGAATAAAAATAATCAATAGCGAGTTCATGTAGTGCTGGAACGGGAGGCGCTCTGTGACATGGCCTAACGGAGACCTGCATGAACGGGGTTGCAGGCCGGTTACGGCCCTGTAGCCTCCCCCGACCCCGTACTCTTTACTTGGTCCTTGTGCCTAGGGTTATTTTTTACTTTTCTCTCCGCTCGGTTGATCATCCCACCTTCCTCCCTCAGTCTTGTTTTTACCCTCTTTGTTTTCACCCCGTTTCAGGGTTTCACCCATTTTCGAACGGCGCTAGGGTTCTGCAGCTACGCCGACAGCTAACGGCTGGAAACAGTCGCTATCCTCCCGCCTGCGCGACCTGGCTGGGCTACTTCTGCTCCACATCTCCAGCTTTGTACAACCCTAACGGTCTTTCCTTACTGTCGGTGCCGGTCCCTGGCGGTTACCTGGATTCGAGGTAGTTTCAAGCAGCTGGCGACATGGATATTGACGAGGTGGATTACTCGGACTCCCTGCTGGCAGAAGGCTCCATCTGGCGATCCACGTTCTCGACTTCTGGAGGTATGTACAGTGAAAGTTTGTCCGCCAGCTTTGAGGACCTTACACAGACGACTGATCCGTCTCTTCCCACCTCTCTGCTCCCTGGTGATCCCTCCTCCTGGGCCACTTTTTCTGCTCCATCCCCGGCTTCCCTTGGATTCCTTGCGGATTGCTTTCAATCCTCCCCTACCGACGCTGGTCCTTCTCTTCAGCCGGGGCTTCCCCCCCTTCCCAATCTACCTGCTGACCCTCTGGAGATCCCTGCTCCCGCTGACCCTATACCCCCCTGCTCCCCCTGCCTCCTCTGGAAGCTACAATGCTATCCCCCCTCTCCCAGAGGCCTTTCCTCCCCCCCTCTCGAACCCTATCCCCCCCCGATCTCTCCCCCGGCAGGATCCAGGGCACCTGAAAACCCTAGCCGCATGTCCTCCCGCCCTTTGAAGAAGCAACGCTGCTTTAAATCCAGATCTGAGGACGTCATCCTGAGACTTGAAGAAGACATACAGTGGGGAGATGCTATGGATTTAGCAGACAGAGTACTTGTAGGTCGCATACGGGGCAGGCATTTCTCAGCGGAAAAACTGAAGACCTGGGCCACGGAGATTTGGGGCCAATATCTGGCGGAAATCCCCTCTGTCCAGACTTTCGTGCGAGGCTGGTTCGCACTGAGGTTCGCAAGGGCGGACCACACGAGCTGGGTACTGTCATCTTTCTGGCATTTTGAAAAAGCTCTGGTACTCCTCAAACGATGGACGCCCCTTTTCGACCCGGAGATGGAACAGATTGGGGTCGGGCCAGTCTGGGTCAAACTACCGGGCCTGCCTCTACAGTATTGGTCCGAGGACATCTTCAGGAGAATAGGGAACTCTTTGGGCACCTTCATGGAATCTGACAAATCTTCTCTCTCGACGGGGATGATGGCGTATGGCAGGGTTCTTGTTCATCTAGATACCAGAGGAGGCTTGCCAGAACACATCACCATACAGTGGAAATCCTCCTCAAGGAAGCAGAAGCTTGACTACGAAGGAATCCCTTATCGATGCAGAAGATGCCATCAAGTGGGACACCTCCACAAAGACTGCCCCCTCCTCCAAAAAGTCCAGCAGGCTCCCATAATACAGGACCAGCCCACTACTGAAGGTCTACCTGACCCACCGGCAGCGGCAGCACCTAGAATGGAGCACAATATAACCTCTGACACGGTGGAAGCGCCACCTGCACCTCGGCAAAAGAAGCAAGGAACGATCCCGATCCGGCCTCCATCTCCTCCTCTGACGCGCTCAAAGGCTGCAAAAGGAGTCGTCTTCTCATCGGGTACGTCTCTTCCTTTATCAGACTCTGCTTCGCTTCTTTCTTCTTTGAGTTTATCACTCCCCTCCCACTTGCCCCCCCCCCTCGATCCGGATTCCCCTCCCCCCTCTTCCCCGTCGGCACTCGACCTGGTTAAGGTCTCCCGTCCGCCTCTTCCCCCTTCACGCTCACTTTATATGACTTGCCCCATCCCACAGCCTTCGGGCTTATCTGCCTCCTGCTCCCTCCCTTCTATCCCTCCCCTCTCCTTTCATTCGCCCTCCCCCTCGGTAAACTCCACACCGAGGTACTCCACCCGCTCGATCACCAAGCAGAAAGAGCTGGACGCCATTGGGCTGTCTGCGGGGCCTCTCATCCTCTCGCCCAAGCAGGGAAGAGGCAGACCTTCCTCCTTCCACAAGGCTCAGAAACAAGCTGGGGACGATGTCATCCAGGGCAAACAGCACACCATTGAAAGGGTACTTAGAGCAAAGGACACCCTCCCCCATCCCCCTCCATGAAGATTTTATCTTTCAACTGTAGAGGGCTGGCCAGCCCAGAGAAAAAATTGGCCCTGAAGCGACTCTTATTCTCTGAACCGGTTGACATCATCTTTTTACAAGAAACTCTATGCAAAGCAGACTCGGCCACCTCCATCCTCGGCTCTTGGATGCCAGGATGGTCTTTCTACGCCATAGATGTCTCAGGACGCTCTGGGGGTATAGCTATTGGCTTCAAGAACTGCTCCATCAATCTGAAGAATATCTGGGGTGGAGGGGGCTTCTTGGGGGCGGACATATACTCCAAGGACCTGGAGGAGGATCTAAGAATCATAAATGTCTATGGGCCTTGCCTCAACAGGGAAATCTTCTGGCGAAATCTTCTCAGCTCCCCTCTCCTCCTAGCCGAGAATACAATTATAGGAGGAGATTTGAACTTCTCTATGGGCTTCTCAGAATCCTGGGGACATATGGCGCAGATCGACCCGCTTTCTGATTTCTTCGAGCAGCTGCTTGAGGATCATCACTGGATCGATATCCCCTCGGCTAAGATACAACACACATGGAAGAACAACCGAACTGGTGAACAAAGCCTAGCCAGGAGGCTGGACCGCTTTATTATCAAGGAGGCTTTCCACAGTAATCACCCCAGATCCAGGCAATGGGTTGGCAGTGGAGGGATATCGGATCACAGACCTATTTTTCTCGAAGTTGGAGAAAGGCAACAGAAACACAAGGCCCCTTTCAAGTTCAATTCCACTTGGCTCCGGGACCCCTCCTATATTAAACTAATATCCGATTTCTGGAAATCACATCCGATCCCCGAGGAAGAAGACCCAGCTACTTGCTTTGTAAGAAACCTCTCTGAAATCAAGGTGCTATCCAGAGAATGGGCTCACAAGAAAAGGCAACAGGATGACCTAACGATCTCCCAAGCAGAGCAAGCAATTGCAGACCTAGAATCCCAATCGGAGGGAACCTACATCTCCCCGGAACAGAAAGCCATGTATGAAGGCCTTATCAATCAGAGATCACAAGTTCTCAGAGACCGAGAGGCAAGCTGGAGATTAAGAAGTAGAGCCATCTGGCTCAAGGAAGGGGACGAGAATACAAAGTTTTTCCACCGGTTTGCAAATGGACGGAAAGCGATCAACACTATCTGGGAGCTGCAAAATGAACAGGGCCAACAGGTCCACACCTCCAGAGAACTTGCCTACCTAGCCTCCTCACACTTCAGGAACATATACAGGGCCCCGAGAGAAGCAAGTTTGCTAGAGATCATGAGAGTGGCCGAGCTCTTCCCCAGGTTCGTGGATGACGAGGAAGCAGCTGAGCTCACTAAAGATATTACATTGGGAGAGCTGGAAGCCACCATTCGGGGTTTCCAAAGAGACAAAAGCCCGGGACCTGATGGCTGGTCCATCGAATTCTATCTAGCCTTCTTTGAGCTTCTGGGCCAGGACCTCCTTAAAGTGATCAATCATTGCAGCCTCTCAGGAAAAATCCCCTCGGCCATCAAAGCCACCTTCATTGCTCTCATCCCCAAATCCGATAAGCCAGCTTCTTTCAATGATTTTAGGCCAATCTCGCTCTGCAATTGCCTATATAAGATCATGGCCAAAATCCTTGCGAACAGGCTCAAGCCCATCCTATCAGCCCATATCTCCCCTGAACAATTTGCTTTCCTCCATCGCCGCCAGATCCATGAAGCTATTGGTACTGCACAAGAACTTCTCCACTCAATGCAGAGCAAGAATTTGAAAGGAATGATCCTTAAGGTAGATCTCTCAAAATCTTTCGATCGGGCAAACCTGCTCTACATCCGAATGCTTCTCACCCACCTGGGTTTTCCCTATATGTTCATCAAGAGGATTATGAGCTGTATTTCTGATGTGCCGTAAAGTGTCCTACTTAATGGTTCCCTCACTCCTTTCTTCTCTGCTGAAAGAGGTCTTCGGCAGGGATGCCCCCTATCCCCTTTGCTATTTCTCCTTATCATGGAAGGGCTTAGCAGACTGATAGCGTCAAAACACAGGAGGGGCAGGATTAATGGGATAAAAATCACGGAAAATTGCTCTCTCACTCACCTCCTGTTTGTGGATGATGTGCTCATCTTCTTAAACGGCAGTTTGGCCGACACCTCAGCCTTACAACTTGTTTTTGACCTATTTCAGAAGGCTACAGGAATGATTATAAATGTTCATAAATCCACCCTCACAGCAACTGGTTGCTCGCAACATGAGGTCATCTACATAAAAAACCGGTTCCCTTTCCAATTACACCCGATGGAGGAAGGGCTGAAATATCTTGGCTTTCGAGTGAAACACGGGGGATACAAAATTGCTGACTGGATATGGCTTATTGCAAAGGTGGAGAAGAGATTAAATGTGTGGTATAACAGATATCTCACCAGGGCTGGGAGACTCACCCTTATAAAAGCTGTGCTGGAAGCAACCCCTGTATACTGGATGTCATTGGCTTGGATACCAAGAGGAATCCTAACCAGACTCCAAAAGATATGCTGCAGATTCCTATGGAAGGGGAACAAACAGGGGAACCTCTTTGCCTGGGTAAAATGGGACACCATAGCGAGGCCCAAGAAATGGGGAGGATGGGGCATAAAAAGAGTGGATTTTTTCGCAAAAGCTCTGGCAGCAAAGCTAGGATGGCAACTAATCACATCCCATAGCCTCTGGACAACAGTAGTAGTGGAAAAATATATTGCCCCGGAAAGCATCTTCAGTTGGATTCGCAGGGAACACAGGGGAAGCGGAAGACACTCAAACATATGGAAAGTTGTTCTCAATTCCCTCCCCCTCATTCGGGAAGGTCTAACTTGGAGAATACATCAGGGGAACGCAGTCCGCATAGGAGTAGACCCCTGGATAGGATGTGGCAATGCCCATCGACTTCCAGCACAGCTAACGGCTTATCTTATGGACCAAGGTGTCTCTCATATAGCACATATTGCAGACCTAGAAAACTCCACTTTTCTCCAACAGGCCTGGAAGACAGCACTAGATCTCCACATTCCGGAACAGTGGCGGCATGAATGGGAGAACTACACAGAAGCCCTCACACAAGCACACATCAGGATAACGGAAGAAGAAGATGAGATAGTTTGGGCACTTGCAAAAAATGGTTCATACACTCCTAAGGAAGGTTACCAAAAGCTCATGCGACAATTTCAGCCAGAAAATGCTCAGCAGTGGTGGAAAGCTATATGGCATCTCAAAGCAGCTCCCAGATCGCGTATGCTTATGTGGGCCATCCTTTTCAACAAAATTCCCACAGGCTCAAATTTGAAAAAACGATCCTTCCATGGGCCTTTCTGGTGCCATTTATGTAGGTGCAATGAGGAAGACACTGAACACCTTTTTCTGTCCTGCCCTGTAGTCATTGAACAATGGTCCCTCCTTTCTTCTCAATCCCCCTCCCTCAAACAATGGCAAGGACAGTCAATTATTGAAGCCTGGCTGAATTGGCTAGAGAATCACTCGGGCAAAGATAGGAACATCCCCCTCCTCATGTGCTGGGCTATCTGGACGGCGAGGAATCGAGCAATTTTTGACCAAAAAATCCCATCCTGGCCATCCATCAGATCACACATCCTTGCTGATTTCGCACTCCTCCCTGATGACCCCCCACAGGCCCCTCCTCGATCCATTTCCCCGGAACACATCGACAAATCTTACCCCTGGGCCTATTTTGATGGCTCAGCACAAGCGGATGGCTGTGGGGGAGGAGCCCTCCTCTTCCTTAGGGAAGATCACTGCTTCAAATTACAAATATACCTGGGAAGGGGCACAAATAATTACGCCGAGCTTTCCACTGCCAAACACCTTATCCACTTTGCACTTGGAAAACGTTGCACAAAACTTCAACTGTTTGGAGACTCAAAACTTGTCTGCAACTGGCTCAACAGAAAATCTATCTGCACTGTTTTTTCTTTGAGACATATTCTGGATGAGACACACAGGCTTATAGCAGCTTTTGAAAAATTTGATTGTTATCATATTTACAGGGAGCGCAACACAAGGGCGGACCTCCTATCAAAGCAGGCAACACAAAGGCAAGAAGAAGATTGGTTAATACAAGAAGAAGTGGATGGAATTTTCCATCAACACTATCACAGGCCTTTTGTAGATCTACATGCTCAAAGGGAGATATAGCTATGAAGATGGTCCCATACTATCCACACTGTGTTTTTGTTTGTTTTTGACCCACGGGGGTTTTTTTCTACAAGGCAGCGGTGATGCAGCTGCTGTAAACAACTGATAAGTTTTTCATTATAGACACTTTTTCATGATACTACAGGTCTGGGGTTCTTAGTTATTTTCCAGTTTTATACTCTAAAGTCTCCCTGCGTGGAGCACATTCACATGTTTATCTCTGTTTATATGATACAACATCCATATGAGACCAGTAAACTCCCTGCGTGGAGGCAAAATCTGGTATTTTTGTGCTACTTGTACATGGTTGCAACAAACTGTGTTTATTTTGCTACTATCCGGGAGGCAGCCAGCCTCATTATGCATATGCTTAGACATCTACAGAATGTAATTTCTTTGATCTAATAGAAATTACGACTTTTTCTACGGGGAAAAAAAATAATCAATAGCACAATGTGATTAACTCTTTTAAATTAAATTTATTAGTCTGTCGTAATAAGCAGCACTCATATTGCCTAATAAAAAAACAACTTCAATGTTATATTTAAAACACAAAACATAATCACATGAAAAGCAATGATTTTTATTTATTTATACTTAAGAAAGAAAAAAAAATACCATATTCTTATCATATTATTCTCATACTACAGGATACTTATTATTTACCATATCCCAAAAATTCTTTATTTTTTTTTATTTTTTAAACTTCATTACCTTTATAACTTATAATATAAAATATATACATAAATATATATTTTTATTTATATATAAATTTATCTTCAAACATTTGAAGAAATGATATATATATATATATATATAATTTATTGGACATCATTTTTAACTCCATATAATTTACAAATCTACGATTTTCATTCACATCAATCACTTTAAAATATAAAATTTTAATACTATGTAGGCATATTTGGTGCGCACTGGTTTGACTCTCCTACGTGAGTCGGACAGGACTAATTGTGAGGTCCAATGTTTTGAGCACCTTGGGTTCTGTCTAGTATTATTAGTTAAAAAGATTCAAGATCCGACCTGTTTGCTTATAATTCTTCTTACTCGCATGGGCACGTAATTGTCTAAACAAATTTAAAAGTAAAATCAGAAATAAACCTTGCAAACGATGGAAGAAAGGCTGCGGCCAGGCCAAAAATCAGAGATAAAGCTTGAAAGAAATTTACTATTCACTCCTTAAAACCTTTTCGGTTATGCCAGAGAAAATTCTTAAAACCCCTAATATGATGATATTCCGCTAGATCTTGGTTGATTAAGAGTAAGAAGAACCCTCGGCTTTCATAGAAAATTAACTAGTGTGGCACGATGAACGAAAAACTCCTGAAAATTTTGCAAAGGATTTTATTTATTAAATCTCTCACTAAAAAGCAGATCGGATCTTTTAACACTTGAGATTGAGTTAGATTGGCTTTTAGCTATATTTTTTTTTTTAATCCTGAAATAATAAAAAAAAGATACATGTACAGTGAGGGTCTGTAGACCAAAAAGGGACATGCGGCCTCCGTGAAGTAATGATCCTATAACTTTCAAAATAATTCGAGTTAAAAATCCCAACAAAAACATTTTTTTTAAGATGCCCATAGGCCTTAATGGTTGAGCCTAAACTCTGATACCATATGTAACAGTTCAAACTAAACATGTAATTAATTAGATTAATCAAGCAATTTATAATCAACATGTAGTTATCAACTAATTAACATCAAAGTTCAAAACTATAAGTAGAGACACTTACCTGTGATTTCAGTTGAAGTCTGCTAACTGCAACAAGGTTTTGGGGACGACTCTCCACCCAACCGTAGGCTCAATTGCACAAAATCTTGCTACAACTGGCCATCCTCGAGCCCTCAATCAACGTACTACTGCCAGGGAATCCTTTGTCTTACAACACTATTCTCCCAAGAGAATGAATGATAGAACGTACTACTTCCAGTGAATCCTTTGTCTTAGAACACTATTCTGTTGGAAATAATACTGAGAGGGGGGGTGAATCAATATTATCAAGTCAAATATTCCTTTTTCCAAATCCAGATAATATACGCTACTTCAGTTAATTAAACCTGCGTATATACGCAACTATGTAGAAGGAAACCCGCGTATACAATGCAAACTTATAATTTACTTTATCTTTCAGATGTTGATTGTTAATCTGTGTATCAGAATTGAATAACCAGTAGTAAAACAGAGCAGAAGACAATCACACACAAGAACACAAGATATAAGGTGGAAACCCAATGTGGGTGAAACCCACCTGCTGCAATTCATCTCTATCTTCTTTTAATTAGAAACTTCTTTTTACAATGTACTGGTGCAGTCCTTTACCAGTACGCAGGCTGCAACCTGCAGAGAGCTACAACCCTCTCTTGTTTTCCAGCTTCTTCTGGAAGGGAGCTACAACCCCCTTAGCTCTTGCACTAGCCAGGATACTAGTACGTAGGTGCTCGCCTATAGAAGGCTACAACCTTCTCTTTCTTCCAGGGACCACGTTTCATAAATTTTCAGATTGGATCCATGAACATCAAACAATCA
Source organism: Pinus tabuliformis (assembly GCA_031772625.1). NCBI lineage: Eukaryota > Viridiplantae > Streptophyta > Pinopsida > Pinales > Pinaceae > Pinus > Pinus tabuliformis. The sequence continues at coordinate 872,106,321 of CM062819.1, forward strand.
TAAACAATTTCTGCAGCAAACAACCTCCTTTTCACGAATTAGGATTGAATCAAGTAGATACTTCTCTGACAGTTGTACCCAAAACACAGTAACAGTAACCACACACCAAATTCTGAACCCAAAACACTGCAACAATAAATAGAAGCAGCTAGATCACAACTCAAAAGATATACGCTACTTCAATAACCTGAAACCTGCGTGCATACGCTTCTGTCTATGGAGAAACCTGCGTATACGCGGTTTTCATTCACTGAACCAGCGTGTATACGCGTCTTCGCTTTACTGAACCTGCGTACAGATCTATAAAAGATAATTCATTCATTCAAATATTCAGACACTGATTAACCCAGATTATCAGATTTATAGATCAAGCATGTGCCACATATAACAGATCAAAATCATGCAAAGATATTATCATTCAAGCCAAAAGATTATGACCTATCAATAGAACTTGTCCTTCTTTGCGTTAAGGTTCCTCCTTTATTCAGATCCAGATCTGCACCATAACCTCAATCACCAATATCTCAGATCTCGCACTTATTAGATATTTAATTAATTCAGATGATCCTTTGCCAAATGATCTCCTTCCTCTTTTATAGTCTTAGTTCTTTCACAATACCACGGTCCAAAACCATAATAAACAATACCAAGGACCCAATACTTAGGATCAACACTTCTGACGAAATACCATGGTCCAAAACCATAGGTTCAAATAACAAGGACTAACAACCACGGACCAAAAGTAAATTTTCCAACATATACGCGCTTTTCCTTGCGTGAAAGTGCGTGTATACGCATACGCGCCTTTGTAACGTCTAACCCGCGTGTACACGCGTCTTAGTCTAGATGAACTTGCGTATATGTATTTTCTTTCATTCTGAAAACCTGAACTGAGATCTGTTACCAAAGAGAGTTGCCATCAAGGACAACACCTGTGCCATAGCTCCAAACCTGTGCCATAATGCCAACATATTCTCCCAAGAGAATGCATGATAGAATCTTGGAATGATGGAATGCCTCTCATCTTCCTCACCATCTATTAAATAGAGCAACATTAGAAGGGGAATCACATGCACACACTGCACGTGTCAACATGCAACTTTATTGCGTTCTTGTTTTATTCTTTTGTTTTTACTTTTTGATAGTTTTACTAATTTTTACTATTTTTCTTGTTTTATTTCTTTTGGTTTTACTTTTTGATAGCTTCACTGATTTTTACTATTTTTCTATTTATTCTTATTTATATTTATTTAGAGCATGTAATTAATTATTAATTATTAATTAATTAATTAATTATTATTATTATTTATTGTTTATTATTTATTTAATATTTAATATTTATTATTTATTATTTATTATTAAGGGGCATTACAATGGTAAACCAATTATTTATACAAAGTTTGTTAGCATGATGGTATAAAGATTAGACGAAAATCCTTATGCGTAGATAATGGCAAATTATGTAATGAATGGCAAGATATGGGCGGAAGATTGAATGAAGAATTTTTATGAGTGCCTCATAGCTCAAATTTGCGCAAGATCATTTTCATCAATAGACATATGACACATGCTAGAAACTTGAATGAGAAAGGGCAGTGATGAGACACACAATATTTCACCTAGAGTCAAGTAGCAGATGCAAGGACCAAAGCAAAGACCATCATTGGAGTGCGAGTGTAAGGACCTGCAGTCTTGAACGCGTCCACCCGAAGTGCGACCACGACCGACGGAGGGCGCGCGGTTGGAACAACATGAAACGATAATAGAGTGAGCTCAGACTTATGCGATGGTATTATAATGCGTATGTATGAAAGGAGGGCGAGTTGTTTATAGGCGTGGGAGCGTGGAGGAGCACCCACGGGCCGACCACACTTGGAGACAAAACCGACGGGGTGAATTGTGGAAAAGTGTGGGTGCGTAAGGCGTGGAGGACGAGTCGGCCGGGTGAGCTAACTCGCCCTGCCACCCATATAAACAAGTCTTGCGATGGAGTCATTTCACCATCGCACATCGATCAAGCATCCTCGCTCATGAAAAGGAGAAAGGCGCAGGTCTAAGTGCGTGGACGCAAAGAAGGAAGGCGCAGTTTGGTGAAATGCCCGTTCTTGGGTGAGGCCGCACAAAGCTAAGTCGCGTGTCTTGGTTTTGGGTGAAGGGCGCGGGCAGGGTCGCCCGCCGATTGGAGAAAGGCGTGCACATAGTGTGTGGCGCCCGGGTGATGTGTAGGAGCGCCCAACGGTGAAACGTTGGTGAGTGCCCGGTTTGTGCGACGACTTGGCACGGGTTCTTGGGTGACTCGGGTGAGCACCCGCCCGTCATGCAAGTGTGCACGGTGTGACTTTTGGTGAAGTGTTGAGATTGTGAACGAAGGTGTGTCTCGGTTAGAGGCGCTTGTGTGTGGCGACTTAGAGGCGCGCCCAAGTTGGGCAAACAACACGATCGTGCGACAAGGTCAACGAAGGGTTGGTGAGTCGTGCGGCGACCGTGCGGAGGTGCCGACGAGCTGGGCAACCGCGTTTGCCGAAGTTGAAAATTGGCTAAGTGTAAATTTGAGGTTTCCCAAGATTTAACTTGTAAAGCTTTGTAACATTGAAGATTGTATAATATATTGATTCGGGCAGACTCATATTGCAGGGAGTTGCCCCTCCCTTTATACTGTTGTGCATTTCTCTTGTATAATGTTGTTTATGTGAATGTTATGGGCTTTCACTTGTATAAAGGAACACATTAATAATACTTGGTTGCGAAACACAAACTAAGTAGGATAAGTAGAATGTTAGGCGTAGTCTACAATCGTAAGTATTGGTGAAAAGAAAACGATTGGTAGTGCCGCACCTTGCTATAAGCGGTTGAAAGACTACCGCAGGTGTAGGGGCATGACAGGTGGTATCAGAGCTGGTCCAAGTTTTGCAGGAAACTTGGTGAACTGAATCAAGGAGCTGATCCTACGAAGACCGAAGACTTGGCAGGGAGCTCAAGTTTTGCAGGTAACAGGTGGAACATGAGGGTGATTCAGGTGAATGGTGACACAGGTTTAGCAGAGGTGAAACTTAGTGCTTGGGCCAAGCTGAACGATAAGGTATGGCAAGTTTGGAAGAATGCGAAGGGAAACTCTTGCTCACCTTATACAGGTGTAAGCGGTTGGAAAAAGAGAATCCCCAGATTCGAAAGGAACTTGAAGTCTTGGAAAAGAATGTTGAAGGCGAACTTCTTCAACTTGGTTGGACAATGGAGCAAGATGAAGTTGCAGATTGTGCTAACAAGGAAGAGGAAGTCGTGATGATTGAGGATGTTGCAAATGTGACAACGATGGAGGATGAACTTGAGGTTGATCAAGTTGGACCGGGATCGTGCAGACATGGATGGATGAGGGTACACACATGGAGGAGCCTCTTGATGATGATGAAGTAAGTATTGATACTTATGTTTCACTTGAGCATTTGGTGGATGGACCATATGCAGGGAAGAGAAAAATCAGTTTGCCGATGCAAGGGAGGATCTTACCATGGATGTCTATGATGAGACCTTGTATGGAGAAGCAAGGATTGTTGATTGTTGCAGGACTTGTTGGGGTTGTTTGTGACCTTGTGGCAGAAGGTACAAAGGCCCATGACAAGGGAGGAACATGATGATCGTTGCGGAAGATTGGGTCATGCTTTAGCCACATGGAGAATTGGTTAAGTGCCCGACATGACTCATGGACAGATTGGAGGGCACACACTTGAGGTATGATGATACCTGGGTGGACTTCTCATGGCCAAGACCAAGAGCAAGTCTTGGTGGAACCTTTAGTGGGGGAGCTATGATGGAAGGGACTCGTGATGTGATGATGATATGGTTGGGTGACCGAGTTCACTAAATCGAAGATTGCAGGCTTGGATGAGGATGACCGATTGTTGTGATGGGTCTACTTGGTTGGACTACATGGGAAACTTTGTCATGGACATCAGGTTGGAGACATGGAGCATGGAATTCTTATGCAGGGACATTGTGCAGGAGCACTTGTAGAGGTGTCACTTATGGGCATTCAATGAGGAGTGCCAAGGCAGGGATGTTGTGCAGGTGGATTTGCTGTTGTGACATGGACATGTTTTACTTATGAGTCGATGGAGAGGTTGTGCACTCTTATACAACAAGGCCATGGACTTGGATGGAGTTGTGAGCAGACTATGGAGCATTCCTACTACATGGAGAGCTGAGGCATCTTACAGAGACCTTTGGGCCGAGACTTGTATTCTTGCTGAGATGTTGGTTGGAGATGACTCATGGAGCTCGTGATGACATGAGGTTGTGACTTTTAGGGACTTCATATATGGTGGACTTAGAGGATCTGATGCATTGAGGAGCTGAGGTCAGAGACTTTGATGCAAGATGCGGTGCATACTTTCAAGTACATGTATGGGAATGGCTTGAAAGAGTGACTTGATGTGGAGGATCGATATGAGACACTTTGGAGTGATGGAGTTACAACGATGATGATGCCTTGGTGGCAACACTTAGGCATGGGTTGAGCCGAGACTTAACCACTTTTGGCACATGGGAGCTGATTGATCTATCATCATGGGCAGCACATGGATAGATGAGACAAGTGTACACTTGTTTTTATGGCATACTTGAGAGATGGCACATTGCAGATATGATGGAGGTTGCTTCATGGACCTGGATGTGGCACATCAAGAGTCGAGTTGATGAGAAGGTCTCTTCATATTGAGGAGATACACATATGGATGATGATGTGGGGGTAGATGTGGCCGATTTCATGCAACACATTGGTACCAGACATCATGGATAGCATGTTGCAGATGAGCAGACTATGGAGCATTCCTACTACATGGAGAGCTGAGGCATCTTGCAGAGACCTTTGGGCCGAGACTTGTATGCTTGCTGAGATGTTGGTTGGAGATGACTCATGGAGCTCATGATGACATGAGGTTGTGACTTTTAGGGACTTCATATATGGTGGACTTAGAGGATCTGATGCATTGGGGAGCTGAGGTCAGAGACTTTGATGCAGGATGGGGTGCATACTTTCAAGTACATGTATGGGAATGGCTTGAAAGAGTGACTTGATGTGGAGGATCGATATGAGACACTTTGGAGTGATGGAGTTACAACGATGATGATGCCTTAGTGGCAACACTTAGGCATGGGTTGAGCCGAGACTTAACCACTTTTGGCACATGGGAGCTGATTGATCTATGATCACGGGCGGCACATGGATAGATGAGATAGGTGTATACTTGTTTCTATGGCAGACTTGAGGGATGGCACATTGCAGATATGATGGAGGTTGCTTCATGGACCTGGATGTGGCACATCGAGAGTCGAGTTGATGAGAAGGTCTCTTCATATTGAAGATATACACATATGGATGATGATATGGGGGTAGATGTGGCCGATTTCATGCAGCACATTGGTACCAGACATCATGGACATCATGTTGCAGATGAGATGAGGGCTACTTCATAGACCTGAGCATGGCTTACACTTATATGGAGATGGATTCTTGATTGAGTTGAGGATGTGACAGCGTGTTCTGAGAAACAACTGATGATGGCATGAGGATGTTCACTCTCATGGTTTGTGCATGACGGTTGGATTAGCTACCCAACTAGTTCAGACATGGGGTCGCGAAGTGTGCAGAGATGTGTTAGCATTTGTTGGAGTATCATGGCAACAGTTCACATGAGGACGACACATGATGAGGTCGACACGACAAGTTGCAGGAAGCATGTAGCTTGGATGGAAGGACCAACATTCCATGATGGGGAACAACATGTGGAGATTGTGACAGGGTGATCGATGATCATGGATTGAGATGATTTCTGATGTATGACATACCGGTGGTGTGTATACCTTGGTATGGTGATCTTGGTGACAGATGGTCGCTGGGACGAGACATGATGGAGACGGTGGTTCTACATATGTTGCAGGGATGTTTGCAGTATGTGGAGGAGTTGACATCATGGATGAGACATATATTGATGATCTTGGTGGATGGCTACCAAGATGGTATGTTGTCGAGGACGACAACGACTTCAGGTGGAGGAGGATGTAAGGACCTGCAGTCCTGAACGCGTTCGCTCAAAGTGCGACCCGACCGACAGAGGGTGCGCGGTTGGAACATCATGAAACGATAATAGAGCGAGCTCAGACTTATGCGATGGCGTTATAATGCATATGTATGAAAGGAGGGCGAGCTGTTTATAGGCATGGGAGCGTGGAGAAGCACCCACGGGCTGACCAAACTTGGAGACAAAACTGACGGGGTGAATTGCGGAGAAGTGTGGGTGCGTAAGGCGTGGAGGACGAGTCGGCCGGGTGAGCTAACTCGCCCTGCCACCCGTATAAACAAGTCTTGCAATGGAGACATTTCACCATCGCTCATCGATCAAGCATCTTCACTCATGAAAAGGAGAAAGGCGTAGGTCTAAGTGCGTGGACGCAAAGAAGGAAGGCGCAATTTGGTGATGCACCTGTTCTTGGGCGAGGCTGCACGAAGCTAAGTCGCGTTTCTTGGTTTTGGGTGAAGGGCGCGGGCAGGGTCGCCCGCCGATTGGAGAAAGGCGTGCACGGAGTGTGTGGCGCCCGAGTGATGTGTAGGAACAACCAACGGTGAAACATTGGTGAGCGCCCGGTTTGTGCGACGACTTGGCACGGGTTCTTGGGTGACTTGGGTGAGCGCCTGCCCGTTGTGCAAGTGTGCACGATGTGACTTTTGGTGAATTGTTGAGATTGTGAACGGAGGTGTGTCTCGGTTAGAGGCACCCGTGTGTGGTGACTTGGAGGCGTGCCCAAGTTGGGCAAACAACATGATCGTGCAACAAGGTTAACGAAGGGTTGGTGAGTCGTGCGGAGGTGCCGACGAGCTGGGCAACCGAGTTTGCCGAAGTTGAAAATTGGCTAAGTGTAAATTTGGGGTTTCCCAAGATTTAACTTGTAAAACTTTGTAGCATTGAAGATTGTATAATATATTGATTCGCGCAAACTCATATTGCAGGAAGTTGCCCCTCCCTTTATACTGTTGTGCATTTCTCTTGTATAATGATGTTTATGTGAATGTTATGGGCTTTCACTTGTATAAAGGAACACATTTATAATACTTGGTTGTGAAACACAAACTAAGTAGGATAAGTGGAATGTTAGGCGTAGTCTACAATCGTAAGTATTGGTGAAAAGAAAACGCTTGGTAGTGCCGCACCTCGCTATAAGCGGTTGAAAGACTACCGCAGGTGTAGGGGCGTGATAATGAGTCTCCAACCGATGAAGAAAGAAGATACAAATTTGCAATTCCTAAACTTGAACATCGAAGAGGGACTAAAATGTACAGTACAAGTCAAGTTATTTCTAAGATGTACAATACAATCAAGTCAAGTTATTGCCAAAAAGTCATGGGTTTCTTTGCTACCATGTAGTCATAAAAGGGCAGATTTATTAGTTAAGAACGTCGCTTGACTAGGAAAATTTTGTAATGTTCGAATATAACAACCTCTAGTCCCATGGCAAATCCTATCTCTAATTATTAAAATGGCCAAGAAAGAAAATAGGAAAAGCTCTCTCATGAAAGTTTAAACAAGGAAATGAAAAGCTTCCGTGGTAAAAGGAAGGAAAAATGGAACTAAAATAATCACCAGATAGGGATGTTGAGGTTTAAAGGACAAGCAAATAAATACACAGACAAAGGATAGAGACCAAGAAATATGAAACCGTACAAAGAAACCATTGTATCCTTTTATCATTACCTATAATTATATGCCTAACTACAACACATTACAACCCTCGCAATATATATTCCATTATGATAACAAACTACCATGAAAGAAAATTTATTGCCTCATTGAATAAAAGAAAACAAACTTAAAAATAGTTTGGTGCAGCAGAAAACATAAGATAAAATATAAATGAGATGAGGGAAATACGATTTCACCAAAAGGTAAAAATGTTGCAAACTTAAGCTTGATTACAGACAAGGGTTGGATCTAGTGGCGCGTCTTGGTTGCAAGTAGCGGAAGAGGTCGTTGGCTTGTTTGTGGTCGCCATCCTCCATGCTTTTTACTCCCAGCCAAGGTAAGGCCCACTGGGTGGGTTTTAGGAAATCATTTACTCAGGTCCCATTGGTTCTTCAGGCTCCTTTTCATGGATTTAAGTGGAATGAATGAATTTCGGCCTGTAGATTGATGTCTGTTATTTTGGTATTGGAAAAAAAGGCAATCTAGTTTAAATTTGTGTATTGTTTGGCTTCAATCCGCAACTAATTGCTCCCATAGTTTTCTTTATAGTGGGGCGTGTCCATCAGACAGGATAGAGATGGATGGGGTAGAAGTGAGTCTACCAAGTCTTGTGAAGGTAGGAAGAGACAATTCTTGTAAATAGCAAAGCTCTGTTGGCCATTATTTCTGAGTTGACAAGGTTGGAACAAGTCAATGTGGTTCATAATAAGGTTGCTTGGAAGTGGGAGTAGAAGCAAAAGGGAGAGCGGGGAGCGACAATTTTCAGAAGCTTCTGAGTCAAGAGCGAATCGAGAGCGATTTTATATAATATATATTTTGATGCATATATGTTAACAAAAGCATGTAGAATGATGAATTAGTTATACAAAGAATAAAAACATGGATTAAACCATATAACATTAATCAAATAGTAGTTATAATCTTCATCAACCATGGGTCCACAAATTACAAGTTCTCATGTATATAACATGTAAGGATGCACATAACCAAAATAGCATCGAGTGCAATCCATTTCGGAACCGAAAATACATCAACAAACAGGCTCTAGATGGCCTCTAGCATCCAAAAAATCACACTACAACAAATACCTACATATTATCAAAATCATTGTCTATCTTGGGATATTTGTCATTAATATCACCATCTAAGCATTAACATAAGATAGAAAAAACATAGCATGTGAAGTCAAGATTTTTTTGAGTGATGGGTACATTTCTAGTAGGGTCTTGATAGAAGAGTTCGACAACCAATGTCACTAACATTAATATACATAGAGAGATTAGTGCTCTTGATTAAATACGAGTTGCATACCTAAGTACATGACAAAATCCAATGGAAATATTGCAATCCCCCAAATCCTGAAATCCTAAAAAACTGATCAGTCTGCTGGATTTTGAGTAAGATCTAAAATTCGACTTTCTCCATATGAAATCCAATGAGGTCAAAACCACTCTTAAACATCCAAAGTCATTTCATGGTAATTTAAAAATTTAAGTAAAAGGATGAAAATGAAAGATAAAGGAGATCACTTTTACTTTAAGAATTTAGCCTTAGGCTTGAATATTAGGCTGCTCCTTTAAAAAAATATTATTTCTTTGAAAAAAGTTGTGTTTGGAACATCTTTGCGAATTTTTTTTTGCGAAGAAAAGCTAGGGAGTGAATTTTTTTTGTGGGAGCGCGCTCCCAGGGTTGCTCCCTGAGAGCTTCCATTCGGAGTGTGCTTCAAGGGTGGGAATGAGAGGGGAGGGAGGGGGTCCTCCCCCGTAGCACTGGTTCATAATATAAAGGTGATGAGCCTCTTGCAAATGCACAACCAATGAACTGACTCCTTGGAGGTGAAATGCAATAATTTTTTAGCTATGTTTCTAGCACAGTGTATGGATATCTTGCCTCTCACCTCTAATAACTTGGTTTCAAGGAACTCTCAGCACTATAGGCAAGTTGAAGAAGAAATTATCCAACAAAAAAAGAAGCAAATGGAAATTGAAGACTTAAACCCTCCTCTTTATGAAGGCCCAGACACTCAAGGTAGTACAAATTAGTAATATGTTTTATGTATTTATGGGTTGTGTGGTTTTTTGAGGTCTATTTTGACAAAAACCACCTATAGAAGAACTTGGAATGGTATTTTTGATGTAAAGCAAAATCAGGGAGAAGCCATATTCAAAGTTTGCACACATTTTTTTTAGTATGCTCATTTTGTACACACTTACGTAGGTTCAATTGTTTGCTCTTGCACAATGCTTTTATATGAATATAAGTACTACTATTTCGGTTAAAAAAATAAAAATAAAAATTGGTTTCAAAATAGAAAGGGTGCATGGATTTTTGTTAGAATCATCTATATGATCACCAGCTTCTCATGGTAGAGAGCTCAATCTTTGTGTCCAACATTGAGGCAAAAACGAAAGATAAGGAAGGGACCTCGGTTGTCCATAAAAAAATGATCTTCTATGGTGGGTAGCTAGAAGGCATGCACCCTCGTTCATTACAACAAGCAAAAGAAATCCACCCTAGTATTAATGGTGCTTTGTCTTGATTGAGCGGTGCAAAGCAATGGTGAGACCTCTTCCTAAGGTATCCGTTTCTTTCAAAAAACTATTTGTAAAAATCCTCATCTCTTTTGGATCCTAAGAGTCGTCAATTAGGTGCTTTTATTGTAGAAAAAGTTATATTGAAGTTTAAGATTTACTTATCAATGGTTGATGAGATAATAAAACACTAATTAGACTACATTATCATTCCCAAATCTAATGGGAAGTGGCTAACTTCTATAGATCTTTTCAAATGGTTTAGTAATAAATAGTAAAAAATTGATGGTTAACCTTTGCTTTATAGGTCTTTTCATTGCCATTTTTAATACTTCCAATGGTAAAAGATTGATCCTAGAAAAAGGGTTGGGATAACACTAGTAGTTTCCTCAAACTATGGTTTCTGGAGTTCAATTTGGCTAAAATGTTTGTCTCTACAATGCCAACCTAGGTGACATTATCGAATCTCCCCATCTATTGGTATCACAACAAATTTCAATAGAGATAAAAAATATTCATGGTAAATATCTCAAAATAGGCTTTAGTCAGGTTAACAAAGAATTCGTCACATCTACCAAATTATGTGTAGAATTTGACATGAGTAGAGCTTTACCTAATCATGACATATATTATGGAGACTATTGTTGGTCCCATAGCTCTGATTATGAGAGCACAACCTTTTGATGCAAATTTTGTTAATAGAAACATAATCTAAAGGATTTTGTACAATATCTCTAGTCCCTTGAAGGTAAAATTTTAAAAGTAATAAATCCAATCAACAACAACCAATGGAGAATAAATGTCTAGAGGCAACTATAAGAAGAGTCTTTGGAGAGATTGACACCTACAACATCAATGAAAATGTCTAAATGGAGCATGTAAGAAGAGTCTTTGGGGAGATTGACACCTACAACATCAATGAAAATTTCTAACCCTCCATTTAAGGGTGTTATGTGGATATGAAATAAGTGTATCCCTCTCCTTTGCCAATAGTTTGGGGTGAAAACCCCTTGGGTGGAATGGAGTGGTATTGTGAAATCTAAAAATCCAAACCCAAAAGGAAATAGTTTCTCATCTAGTTCAAAAAATGCAAGGTATTCAAAGTCTAACACCACCTCTTATCTTCAATAAACCCATTCTCTAATTGGAAAGAAATCATAAAGAAAATGAGAATAAGAAACTCTATTGTAAAAAAAATGTATATCCAATGTTTGAATAAGTACAAGTACAAGCCAAGTCCTTCATGTGTTTATATATATTTGTCAAAGTTATAAGTTTGAAGTTTTTATTTAAAAAAAATATTAAAATTTGTTAAGTTATGGTATGTTCTATGCTTATAACAGTTTACTTCTTTTTCTTATTATATTCCACCGATTAGCAATCACATGTACATAAAGTAAAGTGCAGATAGAACATTAAACGATCGACAGAAAACAAGCCAAGACAAGAGACACAAGATGTGGCGGCTAGCCAGGGACAAACCCCACAATGTGTGGGGAAACCCTTTGATCAAATCTTCTTTTATCTTCAATAATTCAGCAGAGAGAAATAGTATAATAAATCTGATTCATATCAACAATAGAAAACCCTAGATCAGTAGCATCAGCATTAGCGGCTTCATTATCAAACTAGGGCAGACCATATCTCACAAACCGACAGTCGGATTGACTTCATTCCACCACCAAAAGTTTCGGCTTCCAGAGGAGGTTCAGATGAACCTACAGCGCGGTTCAAATGAGGAGATCTTCTAGGCCACACAAGTCAATCTTTACTTCTGTAGTTGCAGCTTCAGTTTCAGCAGTTTCCGGCTTCAAACTAGGGCAGTCGATATCTTGCAAACCGTTCGTCGGATTGACTTCATTGCACCACCAAAAGTTTCGGCTTCCAGAGGAGGTTCAGATGAACCTACAGCGCAGTTCAGATGAGGAGATCTTCTAGGCCACGCAAGTCAATCTTTACTTCTGCAGTTGCAGCGTCAGTTTCCGCAGTTTCCGGCTTCAAACTAGGGCAGTCGATATCTTGCAAACCATTCGTCAGATTGACTTCATTCCACCACCAAAAGTTGCGGCTTTCAAAGGAGGTTCAGATGAACCTACAACGCAGTTCCAAAGAGGAGATCTTCTAGGCCATGCAAGTCAATCTTTACTTCTGCAGTTGCAGCTTCAAATTCAACAGCTTCCGGCTTCACATGTGAGAGAGAGAGAGACCCATTTCAGCGCAGTAGAGAAGAGACTCATATATGCGTAGTAGAGAGAGAGAGATGTGATAAGATGAGTGATTCCAAATGAGGAAAAGTCCTCTTATATTTATACACAATGTTGGTGGGTGAATAGATGCAACTGTTGGGCTTCTGAGCCTACATGAGTTGTAGGTCGGCTTGATAATAATTCCATAATCAAAATAAATTCATATCTCCATGAATACTTATCGGAATTGGATGTTCTTTATATCAATCCTACACCTCTCGACGAGAGGAATCTAATAAAAATATTATTAGCCATGAATAAGATGACCCACATGAAGTTTTGCCCTGGTTGCCAATTTTAACACTCCCTCTCAACCATGGAGAACTTCATCTGCAATCTGTCTATCGGTCGTTACTATTCATCCATCAAATGCACTGCCTTGTACAGCCTGACCCTTGCCCTGCTCTGCTCTATTTTTCCTGTTCTGCTTTGTCTTGTTCTGCCCTGCACTGATCTGTACTGTTTTGTTTTGTTCTGCTCTGCTCTTGCATTGTTCTGTTCTACTCTGCTTTTGTCTGAATTATGAAGAAGAAGAAATGATCGAGGATGTATCATACTGACTCAAAGTCAGTCTCAGAGTATGTACCACTGGTCCCAGACCAGTCTCAACCAACCCAAAGTCAGTGTCATAGTGAGTACAACTCCAATGGTCCCAGACCAATACCATCCTCCACTGACTCAAAGTTAGTCTCAGAGTATGTACCACTTATCCCAGACCAGTCTCAACCGACCTGAAGTCAGCGTCATAGTATGGTACAACTCCTACCACTGGTCCCAGACCAGTATCATTGATCCCAGATCAATGGAGGTCATCCTAGCGTAGGGAGTACGGTAGTTACAATGATGCGTCCATCAGTGCTACTATTGTCCCTAACTTCATTTCCCTGCTCATTGATCAGATGAGAGGTACTTCCCATGAGTCCCAGACTGCATGGGTAGGATGCCTCGACAGGAGAACTAATCAATCCTGTCCTCATAGGAGAACACATCAATCCTGCTACATTGCCATGGAGAACACATCAATCCAGGCCTCACAGGAGAACACATCAATCCTGCTACAATTGCCATGGAAAACACATCAATCTAGGCCTCACAGGAGAACACATCAATCCTGCTACAATTGCCATGGAGAACACATCAATCCAGGCTGCCATGGAGAACACATCAATCCAGGCCTCACAAGAGAACACATCAATCCTGCTACAATGTCGCCACGGGGTGTATATGTATACCACCAGGGGATAGTGAATAATCCTGTGTTCATATGCTGCTCCAAGAAGCACCCCGCACCCCCTGGAGCTCTCGGAGCTCACTGCATCATACATGACCCTCATTGGAGGGTCTTTGAACAACTCCAAGTTGTTCACGTAAAGTCAGAAATTTTACTTTCCCAAGGGGTTTTGTCAGAATGTCGGCGACCTGTTCATCTGTACCGATATGATGGAGCCTTATAGCTCCCCGTTGCACCATATCTCGAATATAATGGTATCTGATATCAATATGATTGGAGCGATCATGGAATACGAGATTCTCTGACAAACGAATCCCACTTTGGTTGTCACAAAGGATCACAGTGGTATCCAATGTGAATCCAAACAACTCACTGAAGAGCTTTCGCAACCAAACTGCCTCACAAGAAGCCATGCTAGCAGCAATATACTCTGCTTCGGCGGTGCTCAAAGCCACCGACTTTTGTTTCCTGCTCATCTAGGATATTGAAGCAGATCCCAAGGAGAAACAACACCCGGAAATGCTCTTACGGTCCTCCACATTGCCTGCCCAGTCAGCATCTGTGTATCCAAATAGTCTCACATCTCTCGCAATGTATCTTAACCCATAAGTGATAGTGCCACGAAGATATCTCAGCAGATTCTTGGCACCAATCCAGTGTATGTGGTGGGGTTCAACCATATGCTGGCTCAACGTGTTGACTGCAAAGCATATATCTGGACGGGAGTTCACTAAGAACATTAATGCTCCAACGAGTTGCCGATACTTGGTAGCATTTCGTAAAACAGGTCCAACAGCACTACCGCTTAACTTCTTGAATTCAAGCTCCATCGGAGTAGTTACAAGCTTGCAGTCCACCATTCCGAATCTTTCCAATATCTTCACCACATATTTTCCTTAAGATAGGAAAATTTCTCCTGGCTTTTGCCACACTTCAAGTCTTAGGAAGGAGTGCATCAGTCCTAGGTCTTTCATTTCAAATTCAGAGGCCAGCTCCCTCTTACATTTGTGAATGAGAGGGTCTGCACCTGTTAGAAAGAGGTCATCCACATACAATACCAGTATGAGAGGCTTGTCGTCTTCAACCTTCAAGTAAAGGTTAGGATCGGCTTCACTCCTAGTGAATCCCAGCTTCATCAAGTAGCTATCGATCCTCTCATACCATGCTCGGGGTGCTTGCTTCAGCCCATAGAGAGCTTTCTTCAACCTGCATACATGAGATTTTCGATCATAAATCTCAAATCCTTCAGGTTTCTCCACGTAGACCTCTTCTTTGATCGAGCCATGCAAGAACGCATTCTTGACATCCATCTAATGTAGGTTCCATCCTTGTGAAGCGGCAAGGGCTATGATCGAGCGGATGGTCGTATATCTGGCAACAGGTGCAAATATCTCATCATAGTCTATACCTTCCTTTTGGGAGAAACCTTGAGCAACAAAACGAGCCTTATACTTTTCCGTGCTTCCATCTGCTGCATGCTTTATCTTGTAAAGCCATTTGGAAGTAACAACAGTCTTGTCCTGGGGTCTGGGAACTACTTCCCAAACATCATTCTTTATGATAGACTCATATTCTTCAGTCATAGCATCCTTCCATACTTGATGCTTGACGGCATCTAAGAATGACGAAGGCTCATTTTGTATGATCGTGCTCATGATGGTCAGGTATCTTTGATACCTATTAGGTTTCTTACTTTCACGAAAGGTTCCTCGGGGTGCAGCATGTCCTTCAGCATCATCAAGTAACCCCTTAAGCCATGAAGGCCTCTTCCTAGAAGAGGAAGGCTCATATGGAGGAGGATCAATCAGATCCACGGGTTCTTCTACATCAGGCATTGATTCATCATCCTTTTCTTTCGGTTCCCTGGTGTCGGCTTCTTGAGAGCTCCTCAAAGTCAGAAGATTGATCACCTTGCTGAGAGCCATATCTTCGTCAAAGGTGACATCATGACTAATTATGACTTCCCTTTGACTGGCTACATAGATTCTATAGCCTTTAGTATTTTCACCATAGCCCACGAAAATTCCCTTCTTTCCAGATGCTCCCAATTTATTTCTTTTCTCTTTCGGCACATGAAAGTATACAGGGCTTCCAAAAATTTTAAAATGAGAAACATCAGGTTTCTTACCGGTGAATTTTTCTTCAGGAGTCTTGGAACCCAATGCTTGATGAGGGCATCGATTTTGTACATATACGGCAGTGTTTGCAGCTTCAGCCCATAGAAACTTTGGAAGTCTTTGATCATGTAGCATGGCCCGGATAGCGTCCATCATCATGTGGTTCTTCCTTCCCACCACACCATTCTGCTCAAGAGTATGTGGTGCAGTAGTCTCCCTCTTAATGACAACCTCAGGTATGCCTGAGTAAATCAATTGTAATATATCGGAGGTCTTGCTTTGGCTTGAGGGGAATGGTCCCCTTTTGAGCTTTCCTTTGGCACATCCTGGACATACACCTTCTTTATCTACTTGGAATTCGGGCATCCCTGTTACCATCTGTCTTACATCGGGTAGAGCTTTGTAATGAAGGTGGGCAAACCTCCGATGCCAAAGTTCGGACTAAAGAGTTGTGTCACAAGACATGACACCTAGCGGACTTCCATCGACCTGATATAATGAATCAACACTAAACCCAAGAGTAAAGGCATCTTTAACATTATTTTTCCATATACATACCTTGCCATTGCTGAAGGCTACCTTGTAGCCTCTGTCTTCCATTGCCAAGATGGACACTAGGTTCCTTTTGAGGTCAGGTGCATTTAATACATCCTGGAATTTCTAGCCTTCTTGAATGCTTGTCCTCTTCCTTGATTCCCAGCTCTCCTTTTTCCTTTGTTGTTGAATTTTCCATTCCTTCGATTACCATGAGAGGGATTTTGATCATCGTCACGGTGAGAGTCCTTTCTATCAGGGCATTCCCTTGCATAGTGACCTGCTTTATTGCAAATGAAACATCATCCTTTTCTTCCACCCTTAAATCCAGCCTTTCTTTTCGATTTAGACCCAGAATTATTTCTTTTCTTAGCATGAGAAGAAAAAGCAGCAGGAGGACCTTTAGGCAAGGGAATTTCCTGCTCTTCTACCCTTGTTTGTTCTTGAATGCATCTAGCCATTAATTCCTCGAAACTAGGAATTACATTATTGTTCAGAAGAGTAGTACTGAACACATACCATTCAGATGGTAATCCTCCGAGAGTTGTGAGTGCTATTTCTCTGTCAGTAATGGTTTCCCCAATAGATAGGAGATCGTTCTTGATCTCGGTGATTCTTAAGAGGTATGCTTGCATACTTTCATCTTTACCCTTCTTGATTTCCCTAAACTTATTTCTAAGGAACAAAACTTGATTTGCATCATTAACTTTAAATAAACTCACCAGTATGTCGTAGATTTCCTTGGAGGTGTCTAGATCGGAGATGTAGGCCACCAAGCGCTTGTCGATAGAGTCCCGGATGATCTTCTTTGTTTTGACTTCTCCATTTTTCCATTTGTTCCAGGCAGCAGCAGATGCATTTGATGAAGGCTCAACAATATTGCCTCTTACATGGTCCAGCACTCCTTGATCTTCAAGGGTTAGATCGATAGACATCTTCCATCCGTGATAGTCAGCTTTCTCACGGAGCTTGTCTTCGACAGGAAAGAGTGTTGAGGACCCCATAGTTCTTTTAGGATAGCCTTGCCAATCTTCTCTTCAATGATTGCTCTTGCTCTTTCTCGGGCTTTGTCTTCACCTCAGCTCTAATACCATGTTAAGTTATGGTATGTTCTATGCTTATAATAGTTTACTTCTTTTTCTTATTATATTCCACCGATTAGCAATCACATGTACATAAAGTAAAGTGCAGATAGAACATTAAACGATCGACAGAAAACAAGCCAAGACAAGAGACACAAGATGTGGCGGCTAGCCAGGGACAAACCCCACAATGTGTGGGGAAACCCTTTGATCAAATCTTCTTTTATCTTCAATAATTCAGCAGAGAGAAATAGTACAATAAATCTGATTCATATCAGCAGTAGCAAACCCTAGATCAGTAGCATCAGCATTAGCGGCTTCATTATCAAACTAGGGCAGACCATATCTCACAAACCGACAGTCGGATTGACTTCATTCCACCACCAAAAGTTTCGGCTTCCAGAGGAGGTTCAGATGAACCTACAGCGCAGTTCAGATGAGGAGATCTTCTAGACCACGCAAGTCAATCTTTACTTCTGCAGTTGCAGCTTTAGTTTCAGCAGTTTCCGGCTTCAAACTAGGGCAGTCGATATCTTGCAAACCGTTCGTCGGATTGACTTCATTCCACCACCAAAAGTTTCGGCTTCCAGAGGAGGTTCAAATGAACCTACAACGTAGTTCAGATGAGGAGATCTTCTAGGCCACGCAAGTCAATCTTTACTTCTGCAGTTGCAGCTTCAGTTTCAGCAGTTTCCGGCTTCAAACTAGGGCAGTCGATATCTTGCAAACCGTTCGTCGGATTGACTTCATTCCACCACCAAAAGTTGCGGCTTTCAAAGGAGGTTCAGATGAACCTACAGCGCAGTTCCAAAGAGGAGATTTTCTAGGCCACGCAAGTCAATCTTTACTTCTGCAGTTGCAGCTTCAAATTCAACAGCTTCCGGCTTCACATGTGTGAGAGAGAGAGACCCATTTCAGCGCAGTAGAGAAGAGACTCATATTTGCGCAGTAGAGAGAGAGAGATGTGATAAGATAAGTGATTCCAAATGAGGAAAAGTCCTCTTATATTTATACACAACGTTGGTGGGTGAATAGATGCGACTGTTGGGCTTCTGAGCCTACATGAGTTGTAGGTCGGCTTGATAATAATTCCATAATCAAAATAAATTCATATCTCCATGAATACTTATCGGAATTGGATGATCTTTATATCAATCCTACACCTCTCGACGAGAGGAATCTAATAAAAATATTATTAGCCATGAATAAGATGACCCACATGAAGTTTTGCCCTGGTTGCCAATTTACTAGAGTAGAAGTTATTAAGAATCTTTATATGACACACATTTCAACTTATGAATCTTATCTTTTAGAGGAATGTGGAAGATGGTGAAGAAATTGTCATGGAAATACATGAAGATTATGCAAGTAATATGATGGAAGAATCCAAGATTGAACCATAAAGGTTAGACAAGCAGTGAAATTATGTTGTAGCCATAAGCATTTGAAGAATGGTTTAGGATGTGCTAACCCTTCATGATGGAGGGAAGATCTTGATGGTATAAATAATTCTTTCATAAACAACGGAACTTGGTAAATTGTGGCTCTTCCTCTGCATATTCTCAAAGTCAAAGAAAATTCGTGGATGAATGGAAATGCATAAAGCATGTTCTTTTGTGAAAGGGTGGCATTTGAAGAATGGTTTAGGATGTGCTAACTCCTAATGACGGAGGGAACATGGTATACATAATTCTTTATAAAAAACAAGAAGCTCTCAATGGTATACATAATTCTTTCATAAACAACATAATTCTTTTATAAACAACAGGAAGCTCTCAATGGTATACATATTTCTTTCATAAACAACATAATTATTTTATAAACAACATGAAGCTCTCGATGGTATACATAATTTTTTCATAAACAACGGGACTCGGTTAATTGTGGTTCTTCCTCTACATATTCTCAAAGTCAAAGAAAATTCTTGGATCAATGGAAATGTATAAAGCATGTTCTTATGTGAAAGGGTACTCACAATTAGAAAGTATTGACTATGGATTACAATGAAACATTTATTTTGTTGCATAGGTGACAACTAATTATGGTTTTATTGTTAATTTTTCTTAGGGCAATATTGTTTTTTGCTTTAGATAATTGCATTAAATTGTTTATATCATATTCACCCTATAACATGTAAACATTGTTAGCAATTATATAGAAAGAACAATATCATCATCAATGTAGTGGAACATAAAGGAACAACAGAAGAAAAACATTCACACATAGAGACACTAGGATTGGTCGGAGACTAGGGCAAAGCCCACAAATGGGAAAACCCTTTCAAATTCTTCTTCTTATTAAATTGTCATAAAATGTTCAGCAAAAAGAGACTACAATGACCCAATTCTTCAATAACAAAACTATCTAGCAAAACCAACCAAACAATATCCAAGACATGGGCCCAGTAATTATACTAATCAAAGTAACATTCAAGCATGCACCAGAAATCCTAGGTCTTGACCGTATGGAGCAAGTGATCATGCATGCAATTGAAGTGTTCCGACTACACAGAGAGGCTTGTATGTGTGTGGCTACAGCTGAAAATTTCCAACAACAACCCTGCAGCTGCAAACTAAAACCCTAATTTACACCTGCAAGCTTCGAACCCTGCAATTTCGTACCTGTACGAACCAATCTCCGTGAACCACTTGAAACCTATGTGAGCCAAACCAAAGAAGAGAGAAGAAGAAGATGCTTAATGATTATCTCCAAATGAGGGTCACTTGACTTGTACTTATAGCCATCCAAGGTGTCCAATTTCCTTTTAGGGCCGACTTGTCCTTTTGTGCACATGTGCATTTCCATAATAAAACTATATTTTTCCTCAACCAAATTAAATTCTTCCAAGGGCTAAGAGGGCTTTTTATTGATGAGGAAGGTTGTCCAATGGAGGGAATTTGTCCCTGAGCTACCAAATTAACACTCCCTCTCAGGTAGGGAGAAATTACCGACTGTAACATATGTCCCATCACAAGTATCTTGTCATCATCCAATGTCATCACTGATAATCTCAGCTCATCTCTACTCATCTCTATTCATATCCACTCATCTCTACTCATATCCACTCATCTCTGCTCATATGTTGAACACTCTTGAATCGGAAAGAAGAATAATTTGACATCGTATGGGAGCTCAAATTACCACCCTCTATCCATCAGGGAGCCTATGATACAACCCGAAAATCTTTACCAACACCTAATGCTACAACCCAGAAAACTCTGCCAGCGGGGAGCCCAATGCTACAACTCAGGGAACTCTGCCAGCAGGGAGCCCAATGCTACAA
Source organism: Pinus tabuliformis (assembly GCA_031772625.1). Taxonomy (NCBI): domain Eukaryota; kingdom Viridiplantae; phylum Streptophyta; class Pinopsida; order Pinales; family Pinaceae; genus Pinus; species Pinus tabuliformis. The sequence continues at coordinate 872,127,075 of CM062819.1, forward strand.
CTCAGGAAACTCTGGTAGGGGGGGGCCCAATGCTACAACTTGAGAAACTCTGCCAGCAGGGAGCCCAATGCTACAACCCTGGAAACTTTTTTAATCTTCCCAACATGACCCTTAAGAGTCAGTGGTAGAACATCTGCATCTCTAGCATGAGTGGGATGCCACTTGCCATAAATGGTAAGGATCACGCCTAACTCAAGCAGTCAACACCCATTGGCTAGATGGGTGGGAAAGATAGATGCTAATTGGAGTATATTCTATCAAATCTAGAGGTCCTTCAGGAGCTCTACAGCCCAATTCCTCACCCTGGGAGATCAGACAAGGGGGAAGAGCTAACTAAATTAAATTCTTCCAAGGGCTAAGAGGGGTCTTTATTGATGAGGAAGGTTGTCCAATGGAGGGAATTTGTCCCTAAGCTGCCAAATTAACACTCCCTCTCAGGTAGGGAGAAATTACCGACTACAACATATGTCCCATCACAAGTATCTTGTCATCATTCAATGTCATCACTGATAATCTCAGCTCATCTCTACTCATCTCTATTCATATCCACTCATCTTTACTCATCTCTACTCATATCCACTCATCTCTGCTCATATGTTGAACACTCTTGAATTTGAAAGAAGAAGAATTTGACATCGTACGGGAGCTCAAATTACCACCCTCTATCCATCAGGGAGCCTATGATACAACCCGAAAATCTTTACCAACACCCAATGCTACAACCCAGAAAACTCTGCCAGCGAGGAGCCCAATGCTACAACTCGGGGAACTCTGCCAGCAGGGAGCCCAATGCTACAACTCAGGAAACTCTGGTAGGGGGGAGCCCAATGCTACAACTCGAGAAACTCTGCCAGCAGGGAGCCCAATGCTACAACCCTGGAAACTTTGTTGATCTTCCCAACATGACCCTTAAGAGTCAGTGGTAGAACATCTGCATCTCTAGGTTGAGTGGGATGCCACTTGCCATAAATGGTAAGGATCACGCCTAACTCAAGCAATCAACACCCATTGGCCAGATGGGTGGGAAAGATATATGCTAATTGGAGTATATTCTATCAAATCTAGAGGTCCCTCAACCCCAGGAGCTCTACAGCCCAATTCCTCACCCTGGGAGACCAGACAAGGGGGAAGAGCTAACTCAGTGTCCACAATTAGCCTAGATCCTTACCCAGGAGGGTCACATCCATTAATCCATGCTTCTCTCTGAAGATTAGAAACATATCAAAGTGCTTGTATTCGGTATCGACTTAAACAATTCACTGAAGAGTTTTGAGCAATAGTCCTTTGTTTTCCTATTCATACATGACATCAAATCAAATATTATGTTAGAGCAAATACATGTCATAAAAAGAATACCTTATTCATCCTATCTTCCTCTCACAAAGGCAATGACCACAACAACACTGTCTCAATACGTGAAGATATCCTTGTCCTAGCTATATACGAGATTCTCTGCCAATCAGATCTCACCCTTGTTGTCACAAAATGTCACTATTGTATCCAAGACCTGCTCACACAGTTCTCCAAAGATATTTCTCCACCAAACTGCCTCACAGCTAGCCATGCTAGCAGCAATATACTCTGCCTTGATCATACTTAAAGCCACAGACTTTTGTTTCCTACTCATCCAAGATATCATCACAAATCCCATGCTAAAGAAACATGTAGATTTGCTCTTCCTATTAATAATGTTTCTTGCCTAGTCATCATCGGTTTATTCATGCAGTCTCACATCTTTGAAAGTAGTGCATCATACCAAAATCCTTCATCTTGAACTCAAACGCCAACTCCCTCTTACGCTCCATCCTTAAAGGCCCACTACCTGTTAAGAATAGATCATCAATATATAAAACCAAAATCAAAGTCATACCTTGAACCACCTTGAAGTAGAGAGTGGAGTCAACACTGCTTCTTGTGAATCCAAGCTTCATCAGGTAACTATCAATGCGGGCATACCAGCCTCGAGGATATTTTAAACCATAAAATGCTTTCTTCAACCTGCAAACATGAGTTTCTCTGTCGTTTACTTCAAATCCCGACAATTGCTCAACATATACTTCTTCCTGTAGAATGCCATGAAGAAATGTTGTCTTTACATCTATCACAAATAATAATAGGTGTTGGGATCTCTTCAAGAGTCTCTCCCTCTGAATGAGAAACATTTTCAATCATCATCAATTCAGACATCATCCTTCTATCATAATATTGTCATGCAAAAAAATTATCAGATCACTAAGTCAAACTATATCAGGTTCACAGACATATATACATCATAGTTATGACAAATCATCATCAGTTGCTTCATTGTCACATATGAACGTGTCATCAATCATTCATTAAAAATTAGTGTCACATAATTAGGACAAGTGAATCTTCATACTTCAAGGATCATAATCACAACATCACTTCTTTATCACATTACTAAACCATAAAGTCAAGGCATCTAGCTCAAGAAGATAATCAGAAGATCTATTATCATCAAGGTTACCACATAGCAAAAATCAATGTTTCTAGCTTGCTTTATAAAATCAAGAAATCCACCATGTTTAATAAATGTAAGATACTTACTAAATAGCAATACATCACATGAACCAAAAATCAAACTCACTTTCATATGCATGCATGAGTCATTTATGAAGGTGATATTCTCGTCATACCTTAGGGCTTAACTTGCCACCCAATATTGCGGCTAAATCATAACACTAAAACAATATACCATACATACCTTGTAATATTCAGATACCTTTGCAACTTGTACCACTTATTTGTCATTTCTAGATTTTATCCTACTTTGTCAATTTTGCAAAGACTTTCATCGGGTACCTCTTCCTGTTCTAGCACCAGCTCTCCTCTTTCTGTACTAGCTCTCTTTTCTTGCGCCTTAGATATGATCCTCAAGAAGGATTTGCTTATCACATCTCATCTTTAACGAAAAGTGACCATCTCCCTCTTGAGCTAGCCTTGAAAAGTTATGACTGTCCATTATCCATAGGTTTTCAATCTTCTTCATCAGCAACCAGGTCTAATTGAGACTAACACATCTAGGGTTACACTGAATCTGTCTCAATTGCTATAACAACTTCTCACTAAGGTTTCAAAACTCAAGCCTTTATCATACTCCAGGGTTTATTCCAAACCCTAACCTCAAGATAACCATCAAACCCTAATAACCAGATTGCCTAGGGTTTCCTTCAAACTCTATGATTCTTTTAGGTCTCTACCATCTTCACTTGATTCCATCAATGGTGTCTTGACATAAATTTTCTTCATCCCAACTCTGATACCATGTTAATTTTTCTTCGGGCAATATTGTTATTTGCTTTAGATAATTGCATTAAATCATTTACATCATATTCACTCCATAACATTTAAACATTGTTAGTAATTATATAGAAAGAACAATATCATTATCAATGCAGTGGAACATAAAGGAATAATAGAAGAAAAACATTCCCACATAGAGACACCAAGATTGGTCGGAGACAAGGACAAAACCCCACAAGGGGGAAAACCATTTCAAATTCTTGTTCTTATTAGGTTGTCATAAAATGTTCAGCAAAGAGAGAGTACAATGATCCAATTCTTCAATAACAAAACTTTCTAGCAAAATCAACTAAACAATATCCAAGAGATGAGCCCAACAATTATATTGATCAGAGTAACATTCAAGCCTATGATCAATTGTTCAAAATTACGATCAGCTATTCAAAAGTGCGGTCAATTGTCACTAGAAACCCTAAGTCTCGGGCCATAGGTTCCTGATCGAAACTACACCAATGGGTAGGAGTCCGAAGAAGACAAAATACCTCGATGTCGGGTCTTCGCCACCTGGGGCGGTAGTACGTTCCAAGGGTTGGGTTGTTCGCCCATTAAAGCGGTACATGAGCTGGGTTCAGAACGTGGCCGCATGGAGGAAATGATCATGTGTGCGGCTGAAGTGTTCCAGTCGCATAGAGAGGCTTGTATGCGTGCGGCTACAACCAAGAATTTCCTGTGACAACCTTGCGACTGTAAACCAAAACCCTAATATGCACGTGTGAGCTTCAAACCTTGCAATTTCGGACTTGTAAGAACTAATCTCCACGAACCACTTCAAACATGTGCGAGCAAAACCAAAGAAGAGAGAAGAAGGAGATGCTTAATGATTATCTCCAAATGAGGGTCACTTGACTTGTATTTACACCCATCCAAGGGTGTCCAATTTCCTTTCAAGGTTGACCTCTCCTTTTGTGCACATATGGGTTTCCATAATAAAATTATATTTTTCCTCAATCAAATTAAATTCTACCAAGGGCTAGGAGAGGTCTTTCTTAATGAGGTAGGTTGTCCAATGGAAAAAATTTGTCCGTCAAGTACCAAATTAACACTTATAATCTTATAAATAATATTTCATAAATTTATAAATAATATCAAATGGGTATGAAGATAATGGAATACATTTGAAAATCATGTTAAAAAAAAAAAAAAATATGCAGATTTTAGTAATTGAAAACTCCACAGTTAAGAGCGCTTGAGCTAGAGGCGATCTGGGATGGGTGACCTCCCGAGAAGTCTTGGTTACCGAGTGCAAGCCCCGGAAGTGATGATTGATGCTATGTGATTTATTTCACTAGTTTCAATCCCACTTCTTCACCCCTGTGAGCATCACCCGATGCAATGAGTGCTAAGTGGAGCATTACCCGATGCAACGAGTGCTAAGTGGACTATTCAAAAATCATGAGAAATTGAGTGCTAAGTGGACTATTCAAAAATCATGAGAAATTAGTTAGTTACGATTACCTCTCATCGAAATGGCCTCTCATGGAAATGGTCATAGATGAATGACTTTCTTAAAGCAGTTGAATCCCAAAAAAGGATATCTAACATAATGCCCTACTAAAGACCCTCAATACTTAAATACATAAGAGTGAAGGGAGCTCTACTTGAATGGTTCATCAAGCACAATACAAGGTTTTGCAAATGGGGTAGCAAGCTAAGTGGGCTTGATTGTGGGGAAAACTCCACAATAAAGTGCGCTTGGGCCAGAGGCGATTTGGGACAGGTGACCTCCCAGGAAGTCCTGGTTACCGAGTGCAAGCCCTGGAAGTGATGATTGACGCTATCTGACTCATTTCACTAGTTTCAATCCCACTTCTTCACCCTTGTGAGCATCACCCAATGTGCTAAGTGGACTATTCAAAAATCATGAGAAATTACCAATGCAATGAGTGCTAAGTGGACTATATGATTGATGCTATATGATTCATTTCACTCATTTCAATCCCAAGTGGACTATTCAAAAATCATGAGAAATTACCAATGCAATGAGTGCTAAGTGGACTATTAAAAAATTATGAAAAATTAACCAATTACAACTACCTCTCATGAAAATGATCATAGATGAATGACTTTCTTAACACACTTAAATCCCAAAAAATGATATCTAATTTTTTATTTTATATATTTTAATAAACCTTAATTTATAAAATAATATGATTACAGTCAGATAAATTACTTATAATTACCAGCAATGTTAATGAAAAATATAATGTATCTATCTCAGGTGCTTTGATATGTGATATTAATTAACACAGATCTAATATTTAATTTAAAAATAAAAAATAACAGTTAAATATAGGTCAGATATACACGGTAATATATATCATACTGTGAATGAAATGAAATGCGTAACATCAATACATATATTAAATGCTGTTTTGTTTGTTTGATTTGAACGAATAAAATCCAAATAGAAATCATAAAATAATATGCCTCAGCTATCATAAACAGTGAAAATGACTAACAAGCATTTAAAGGTTGTCAAAAAAATAGTTCGGGTTGCGATTCAAATGCATGCATTCAACTCAATATTCTCAGTTGCAAGAGCAAAGAGTAAGTAAATAGTTCATAGTGCATGGCTACAAACTTTGACTGTAGGGAAAAAAAATTTCTTTAAGGGGACTCTGAATTGGAAATAGCTTTTCTTGGAGGGTACCTTGGATTGTAAAATTTGTATAATCGAAGAAATACGTTTTTTATAAACGAAACCAAAAATATTCACACTTGCAAAATTTATTAAAGGATGTATAAACAGTGGCACCTTGACAATTTGATATTTTATTTTTCAACCCTTTAGATTGAGTCAGCCAAGGTCAATATACTTGCAAAAGTTATGCAAATTTATTAAAGGATGCATATACTATTAGAAAACGGTTGCACCTTGACAATTTGATATTTTATTCTTCAACCCTTTAGATTGAGACAGCCAAGGTCAATTTCTCACCTGGAGGCTGCCCTCTGTTTCTTTTGTGATCACGCTGCATTCATCCCAGAAGGCTCTACAACTGATCCTGTGGAGGGCGATCCTCTGCTGACCCAGGATTCAATCATAATCTGTGTATGAAGACGCTGATCAGCGGGAGCAAGATGGCCTGCGCGTGCCACAACGACATGGCTGAGATTCGAGTGGGAGCGGACGTACCCAGCCAGCTTGGTGGACACTTTCCAAACACTTCTTTCGGAAGCCAGAAAGTCGTCCAATCCCTCCCAATCCAGAACAGAAATCCAGCTTTCGGTGGAGACAACGCCATCCTCGAGGTCGAATTGGCCATTATACAACAGGACTGGCCTCCGCCGTACCAGGGCTTCCACCTTCCACTTAGCGCTCTTCATCACGTCGTCGCCTAATCTGTCGGCCACCGACCCCCTGCAGGCCGCCCATTTGATATGGCCATCCACCTTAAGGGCTTCTTTGACAGCAGGCTGATTGACGAACAAGGAGAGGTATTTGGTTCCATTCCCGGAGGTGTAATAGGGAACCGTCCTCCTGATGTCGTACAGAGTGGCCACGCCTGAAATGTTCTTCAGGTGTTTGAGAACACGACTTCTGGCAATGTGGGCATGATGCCATTTCTTCTGGCAGGTGAGGTTCACTGCCTCCTGCTGCAGAGCTTCGAGGTGCTTCTTTTCTTGAGCATCGATAAGCCCCACGGCGTATGCAACAGAGGCGTGAGATTGCACCTGCACGACGGGGTGGACCAATCCATCGCCGATGGCCAGTCCATCCAGTCGCAATGGCAATACCCCATTATTGTCCAGCTGGTTGAGCATGTACAAGCTCAGAGAAGGAACAAACTTTCCCGCGTAGCTCTCGCCCGTTACATAGAATGGGCGTTTGCGAAACAGGGGATTCAGGGCGAAAAACGCCTGTAGGGCAGCATACAAGTCCTTGGCAACCTCGTCCTCGTTGGTAGGAATGTCTTCCTTGGAGGGGGCAATGCTGAAGCCGCTTCCAACAGGATTGTCCAAGAACAGTAGCCCAAACACACGATTCCAAGGCGCAGGATTCCGATTCAAACCGAGATCTGGGCTGTCACTGGCTATCCAGGGCCCTAATTCGTAGAAATTTCCGATCATGTCAGAGCAGCCTGGACCTCCTTGCAAGTACAGAAGAATCGGAGTATCAGACAGCTGTTTTTTAGGGGAGATGGCCTCGTAGTATGCATAGAACATCCGAGCGCCGCTCTTTCCTTCTATATCCAGATACCCAGATTCAGTCGGCAGTGCCTCTTTGGGAAACGCTCCAGTTTCCATGCCCACCACCGCCGCCACATCCCAGAATATTATTGTTATGAATTGCACAGCCACCACAGCTGCTACTGCAACTGCAATGGAATTTCTACCGCGCAGCTTCATCGTCAAGCAGCACAATCTGTTTACCTGCCTGCCTTCTATCAACTTTCAAACCCTGATTAAACCCTTGGCAAGTTGACAGTCTGTGGGAGATGCATCAATCATGTTCAGTCTATAATCAATAGAACCGTGGATAGGAGCTCCCCTCCAAGAAAGAGAATACCAGCGGGATTAATATAGGATTCAAGAGCCGGCCCTATTCTACACTGTATATGAGCGCATAAAAAGTTTTCGGTGGTCAATGCCCAGGGAAAAGTCACGGATGTCTGCTCCATGGGCAACCTTTAGATACTCTCTTGGAATCGTAGCCCATGGTGGTTGTTTTTTTCCCTGGTAGTCCACTCGAATTTCCAGTTAAAAACATGGGAATATTTGACAGTCAAAGACTCTTAAGATATCCACATTTAGGGTACATTGAATCAGAGGAGCCGTGCAGTTTATTCATTGTGATTCAGAAATATCATTTGGAAATAGTTGACAGTCAAAGACTCTTAAGATACCCACGTTTACGAGTCATTGAATCGGGGGAGCCGTGCAGTTTATCCATTGTGATTCAGAAATATCATTTGGAAATATTTGACGCTCAAAGTCAAAGACTCTTAAAGAGTCGTAAGTATCCACAATTACGATTCATTGAATCAGAGGAGCCGTGCATTTTATCATTTGGAAATATTTAACCGTCTTAAGATATCCACGTTTAAGGTTCATTGAATTTTCGTGGAAGGTTCCCAGCTGAAGAAGCCACATATTACATTATATACATATCTATATTCACATATTACATTATATACATATTTGTACAATATACATATTTGTACAATAGGAACCATACAATCTGTTGCATGACAGCAACCGACATTAGTCAATCTGTTGCATGACAGCAACCCACATGAGTCAAACAAATGTTGCGTGCATGGAACCCATCATGTCTAGCATGAATCGAACCCGGGTGGGAGGGCATTAGCGCACCGTCCCAACCGCCCGGGACAACACGCGATTTTATGCATTGTGATTCAGAAATATCATATTCAACCCAATTACATTGACGTGTGTGCATTTCAATAAATCAAACCGTAAGCCAATGCAGGGAATGTAATTAGCAATTGTACGTACGGAGAGGTGTAAAGGAATCTTAATAGGAGTGGGGAATGTGGAAGGAAATTGTCTCTTTGTGCGAGGGAAAGAACGTTTTAATTTCCAAATCTCAGGAACTATTCTTGCAATCAAAGGGGGTCGTGTTAAGGGAGATGTTTTATTATGTGGAAGGCGAGCAAGCAATCGTAATAGTGATCTGGTTAGGGTGCTATAAGTGTGTAACTTGCATTTAAGTGCTTACTATCAGAGTGACTAGATGAATTTGAAGAAATTATTAGCCCAAAGATGAAGCACATAAATAATCAATAGTGAGGTAAGCAAACACACACGGGGACTTACACAGGGGTTCTTGATTCTCACTTATATGCATCATTGTGAAATGTGTTGTATGACATACTTGTAAGTGGTGCAACCATGAATTTGTGCATATATATTTTTCTTTTTATGGGTAGAACTATGAAAAGGATCATAAAATGCTTCTCTATCGATGGTCCATCATCATAACGGACAAGCATTCTATGGAATCCGTTACTATGAGTTAGCCACTATAGACATTGTCATACACACACATGATGGTGTTTTGAAAGCTCCTTTTATAAATGATTCAAAGCCTCCATCTCTCGTCAAGGGTTCAATGTTCTTGGAGAACGTAATTTCGCCCCATTCTTCCTATTATCTTTATTTTGCGGTTGGAGATTAAGGTTTTGCTTGAAATATCATTGCCAAATCTCATGCCCACTTCATTTGCCAAATCAATTAGAATCAATGTGATATCATTATCTAACTTTTTTCCTGATCCTCTTTTTTGGAGGCTTTTTTCTATGTGTTGATTTTGAATTGTTTCTCTCTTTGCTAGATTTTCATCCAAAGTTTTGTTGAAATAATCACTACGTCAATGCAATACCATTAGCTACCCCTTCATTTGGGTTTCATAATTCCCTCCAAAAAAAATTACAAGTTTTCCTTTGCCATCTTCAACATTTCTGGTTGTCTCAACCTCATATGTTTACATTTATGCTTTTCACTTCTTCATAATTGTATGAAATAAAGTGGCATTTTCTTTGCTATTGTCTTTTAAATATATTTCTCTTATTGCATTACACTCTTCATTGAACTATGGATACTATTCCTTTACTGAAGGTTTTAGCTTTATAATTTCCCCTTATTATTTTGAATCTAATCTATTAACTTTCCATATAGATCTAGTTTTTCATTTATGAATTGAAGATTTGACGAACACTATGCATACAATAATAAAATAATAAATGTTATGTATATTGGAATATACATTTTTGGATCTAAAGCATATGCTCTATAGGTTAAGTTGAAATACAAACCATTGATATGAAATGTTGAAATCGATACTATTGGATTTGAAATGTTGAGATATATGCTATTATACAATATATATTTTACGTGTAGTTTTTTTTTTTTGATATCTAGCTGAATCAGCAACAACGATGGTATCGTATTCGTGTTACAAGGGGTCGAATCCCACCGGCTGCCACTATAACAGCTAGGAGGAATCACCCAGCCCGTAAGGAACGGCCCCTCAGGGTAAGACTAGACTTGAACCCATGACCTGCACAGCAGCACGAATGACTTAGTAGACCGTTCGCTGACCACGAGACCAAACCCCTGCGGGCTCATTTTACACGTAGTTTAACTCGTCTCTATTTTTGTCATTTTTCTAGAATAGTTTCCAATTAATTTTGGATGAAATCCAACAAGGATTTGTTGAAATGGCAAGTTTGAGATTTGTGATTTCCGCAATCTGAGTGGTGTTGTTGAGGTTTCTAAGGGCATTGAATCGATTTATGCATTTTAAACAATAAAAAAATACAATCTCGCCAAAGTTTGTATCATTGGATTATGATGTAAAAAAACAAAGCATAGAATAATTAAGTGATGGTTATATGTGTAACCTAACATATAATTTTTTATTTATTTTATTGCATTTAAATAAAAATAAATATGGCTCAATTGACACAACATTTTTTTACTTTACTACAATGTGTAAACAAGTATCTCATATGCGCAGAAAATATTTGAAGGCGGTATTGAGGCACGACGAGGGATTCTTCGCTGAAAAGGTATGTTGGTATGTCTCTCTCTCAGCGAATTTGTCATGTTCCCACTCTTCAGGATTTTGTTTTTTTCTCACTCTACATGATTTTTGTCTCTTTTAAACCTAAAAATTAGTTTTACTAATTCTCCTATCCATCTTCAGATACCCTGCTTCATCGTGAATATGTCTATGTTCGTGGGGACTTATTTTGCGAGATTATACTTGACATGGAGATTAGCAATGTGTCATTTCCTTTCGTGATCTTGCTGATCATTTCAGGATTAATGTATGGATGGATTTTGGTGGGGACTTCTCTCAAGTTGAACGAAGCCTATAACGTAGCTAGAAATATGTTGTAGTGACTACAATCACCCTAAATTTTTTTGCCTTAGTTTCGTTTTCGAGCCTGCCTACCAACCATCCTAGCAATATGTCTTGCACTGTCAAGTATAGGAGCTTCATTGGTTTTTCAACAGCTTGCTTGCTTGTGCATGATTGCTTGCTTCACTCCCCTCACAGGCTGCCACTTTTGATCCAGGTGGATGTTGGTGGCCACCCACCTATCCCATTTGGACCCCCACAATTGTATCTTTCAGTTTTTCACTTTCCTTAATTATAGCGCAGTTTACTATTTTTAGCTGTTTTTCGGGTCCTAAACTTCTGGAGCCGTTTTGAGGCCCTAAACGACGTTTTTTGGGAAATCCACGGCCATCGTTTTTTTTGATAAAAATCATGTCCTCGGAGAGATCTTTCCAACGGGCTATCATGCGCGTCAAACGGAGATAATACGACCAATTCGCGACCCCGAGAAGTTGGTTGTCCAACTCACCCCAAAACGGGGCCCACAATTTGGCGTTTCATCTTCTAGGGTTAGGTTTTGGAATGTGAAGGGTTTCCCATTGTTTCTCAATAATAAATAGGCCTTCGAGCCTCATTGTAAACACAATTCGGAACAGTTCAGAGGCATGTAGCTGACACATCTCTTCTCAGAGATAAGCTACCATCGCCCTAGCTGGGTTATTTCTATTTCTATTTGTAAGCATATTTCAGTATTTTCCAGTAATGAAATGAAGTATTATTTCCGCTGCATATATGTCTTTATAGTTATCTCTGTAATTTATTGCGTTCCTGTCTAAATCTGGATCAGTGGTATCAGAGCGGTCTGCTTTTTCTCTGTTTTTCTTTGCATGTCCCCAATGAGGTCGGGATATAAGGAGTTAGGTCTGGAACTGGTCGAACCTTTGCAAGACCAGCCTCGCAAATCTCGAAGACCTCCCATGGCGGATGAGAAGAAAGACGAGGGGGCAGGAGATCCTATCAGAATCTTGCTCGAAGAAGCCCTCGAGCGGCAAAGGAATGCGATGATGGATAGCTTTGCGCAGATCCTTCAGCGGCTACCCAGAGGCGACGCATCAGCTTCCAGCAGCTACTCTGGAAATGCCACACCCTTTAAGGTACAAGTTAATTTTGAAATCCCCATCTTCGAGGGTAAAATAGACGCGGATGTCGTAGATAAATGGTTAAATCTGCTAGAGAGTTATTTTTCTGTTCATGAATTTTCAAGTCGGGAAAAGATTGTTTTCGCCCTTCTCAAAGCAGCCCCCCAAGTCAAGGACTGGTGGGAAACCTACTGCGAGCAAAAGGATGAAAGTACAGGCTCACTGTTTTCAGCCGCACCCACTTGGAATGACTTTCGGGATGCCATCAAGGAGCAGTACTACCCTGTCAAAAGCTATGAGGACAAATACATCAAATGGACCACACTGCGGCAGGGACGAGACCAGGATGTGCCGGAGTTCACAAACATTTTTCATACCCTTCGTACACAATTGGGTATCAAAGATTCTGAGTTGCATCTAGTACTCAAATACCGCAGCTGCCTACACAGATACATCCAGGAAGAGATGGAGTTCTTGAACATCTCCTCACTCGGCACAGCATACCGATACGCTGTCAAAATCGAGCAAAAGTTCAAACAGAAGAAGCGAGACTTTGGATCTGCAAATCCGAAGTCTAAAGGACAAAGCCAAGGCGGGGTGACCCAAGACAACCCCACGAAGCCGAAGAAGGACACAGGAAAGTGGTGTGAGTTCCACAAGAGTCCCACTCATAACACAAGTGAGTGTCGGACCAAGCAATCGCTGGTGGCCGAGTTGAAGGCTTCCGAATCAGATGCATGTTCCGACTCTGAGCCAGAACCCGACAAGGGGAATGGCAAAGGGAAGCAGATCATTGATGCAGATCCTAGTGCCACTGTTGCCACTGCCAAGATCCAGAAGAATGAGCCCGAAGAGCCAGAGGAGGGGGAATGTCTTTTCCACTCACAGATGTGGGTGAAGGGTTCGCCGCTGCAATTCATTGTCGACAGTGGCAGCCAAAAGAACCTCATTTCAGCAGAGGTCGTGAAGCGGTTGGGCCTACTGACTACACCACACCCGCAGCCGTACAGTATCGGGTGGCTTCACGAAGGACGAGATCTCAAAGTTCGCTAGCAGTGCCGCCTTCCCTACAGCATCAAGCCCTTCAAAGATGAGGTATTATGTGATGTTACACCTCTGGATGTTTGTGATGTACTATTAGGCCAGCCATACTTGTGGAGGCGACATGTTATGTATGAGTCAAGGCCTCGCGCTGTCATTATTTCTTTGGATAATTCATTATACAGGATACCGGAGGTAGCACCACCTACTACCACCTCTTTGATCACTGCTAAGAAAGGCAGCAAGCTCATCTCACAGACTAGGAAATTTATTTTGTCTGGTTCGCTCCCAAAGTAAGGGGAAGATCGTTGCTACATCCATGACCCCCACGAAGGGTTCCTCCACGCAGCAGCAACAACAGAGGGATACAGTCAGAACAGAACACAGGAACAACTTCTTCTCACCCAAAGGGGTACCACACAAGTTTCAGGTGGGGAACAAAGTTTGGTTGCATCGACAGAAAGAACGCCTTACCAGAACCCATCGGAAGCTCAGGCCACTCCGACATGGTCCTTACACTAGTACCAAGGCTACGGGCAACAATGCTTTGAAGCACAACATTCCTCCATTCCTTCGCTTGCACCGAGTTTTCAATGTGGACCGTCACCGACCATGCTTCCCACCATTTCTGGACACATTAGAGATTGCAGAACAGCTCACCAGAGACCCAGCTCAGCAGAAGCTTCCTCATCTCAGGGAGGGACTCAACGCAATGGGGACCATTACTTCCTAAGGGGGGAGGAATGATCCAGGTGGATGTTGGTGGCCACCCACCTATCCCATTTGGACCCCCACAATTGTATCTTTCAGTTTTTCACTTTCCTTAATTATAGCGCAATTGGTCCTAAACTTCCGGAGCCGTTTTGAGGCCCTAAACGACGTTTTTTGGGAAATCCATGGCCAACGATTTTTTTGATAAAAATTGTATTTTTCGTCGTAGTCCTCGGAGAGATCTTTCCAACGGGCTATCATGCGCGTCAAACGGAGATAATACGACCAATTCGCGACCCCGAGAAGTTGGTTGTCCAACTCACCCCAAAACGGGGCCCACAATTTGGCGTTTCATCTTCTAGGGTTAGGTTTTGGAATGTGAAGGGTTTCCCATTGTTTCTCAATAATAAATAGGCCTTCAAGCCTCATTGTAAACACAGTTCGGAACAGTTCAGAGGCATGTAGCCGACACATCTCTTCTGAGAGATAAGCTACCATCGCCCTAACTGGGTTATTTCTATTTCTATTTGTAAGCATATTTCAGTATTTTACAGTAATGAAATGAAGTATTATTTCCGCTACATATATGTCTTTATGGTTGTCTCTGTAATTTATTGCGTTCCTGTCTAAATCCGGATCAACTTTGGACTTGGTCTAGCTACTGGCTTAGCAACTCCCTCAGAAAATTGCGTAATTCTAGAGGGGAACCAGCCTTCCCTCCAGAAATTGCGCAAATCTGACTAGCAGTCTACTAGGCTCAAAAATTGCGCAACCCTGTCTAGCAACCTTCCTTTGGAAAATGCGCAATCTAGCCCAGCAGTGCAGCTCGACCCAGAAATTGCGCAATTCTGGGCAGCTGTCAGCTGCTTCTCCCAGAAATTGCTCTATCCCTCTGGATAGCTAGCCCAGATTCCTCCCAGAAATTACGCAAAAATCCCTCTCAGTCAAGCAGGTTATTGCATGTGCCTTCATGTTGACCGGTTCCCTCTGGGACCGAGAAAACTTAACTTGCATGCATGGGCTACATTTTCCCGAAATAGAAAAAAGCAACATGCAAAAAGCACCCCTAGATTTTAGGGATCTACTTTTAACAGTTGGAGGTTACATGCAAAGATCGTTTTAGAAAATTTCCTCCAAGTATCGCTTTTTCCTATATTAGTGGCATGCGCGTCATGAGTTTCAAACTTATTTATTCGACACTTCAAAGCTCATTCTTCACATCAATCTTGGAGCTCTCACATCCCACAACACATGCAGGAGTCTTTGGCACATCCAACTCAGCTATTTCTGGGTAAGTCCTCTTTACTTGTCTTTTGCAGCGTCTTTGTTGCTTTTTGTGCTTTGGCTTGTGTGAGTGTTGTATGCTTGATTTCTGTGAACACTTGTTGTCGTTTGCATGCATGTTAGCCTGTACAAGCACCGTTTCAGTTTTCATTTGCATCTCACTGATGTCACATGCATGACATTGTTTTGCACGAACAGTCCTCGATTCGGCGACTCATTTTACACACATGCATGTTGTTCCGTTTTCGGAATCTTGCATTCACTGTTTTCATGCACAATCATTCACTCCTGCTTACACTCAGTATGACCATGCATTCACATCTTCATTTTCTTTCAGTTGCCCGTCGGCGAGTCTGGGAAACCTTGGCCCGGACTCTGTCTTACTCAAACAACATTGCGCAATTCTGAGAGGGAAGGATATGCCTTCCTCCCAGAAAATGTGCAAATCTCTTGATCCCCTTTTTTACTCCTTAATTTGTGTTCATTACTAAAGTCAATTGATAAGTCAATATTTGATCCCCTATCTACTGCCTATTCTAACTCAAGTTATCTCTTAGATGGATATTCTTATGTTGGTTGTTGCCACATGGAGGCTCTCTAAATTTCTCTAAAATTTAATTTATTAATCTTATTTTAATTCACCATCATCTTCTCTTAATTAAGTTTAATTGTTTTAGGATTAATATTTATCCTTACATTTATGTCTCTCTTTCCCCTTTTTACCTAATTAAATTACATTATCTACCTAATATTTTCCAACATGGGAAGGGTAGAGTTTTTAAGGTAAAATATTTTATTTCTTCCTATGATCCTCTTAACTCAAGTTTTATTCTTGATTTAATTACCTCGGTTTCTAACATCATTTACCCTTGATGTGAATTTACCTGGTTTTTCATATCTTGATTATATTTATTAATTTATTTATTTTTAATGATTTCAAGGGTGCCAAGTTTGGTCGTGCCCTTCAAGAACTTCCCTTGAAGTTCCAAGGGTGTCACGACTAACAGTTTATTTGTGATCCCAAGAGTGCCAAGTTGGTCGTGGCCTTCAAGAAATTTCCTTAAAGTTCCAAGGGTGCCACGCCACTTGCCCTTCAAGCATTCAGTGGCTACGAGGGGAATGTATAGGTGCAATGACAGAGACCACTATCATCTCTTATGTTGCATGCTATAGTGAGACTAATGGTGTCAGGGATCAAGGAATCTGCCTTGATGCGCGCCCCCCGGTAAAATCCTCATGAGCAACCCAACTTTGGGACCTGCCCTCATGACATCATAATCTTCAAGGAAAAGGTGTTTCAGCAAAGGTGTTTACTCAATACCATGGTCCAAAACCACGTAGAACCAATACCTTGGACCTAATACCTGGGGTCAATACCTCAGATGAAATACCATGGACCAAATACCACGGACTCAAAACTTAGTTTTCCAACATGTACGCACCTTTCCTTGCGTGAAAGTGCGTGAGTACGATATACGCGCCTTTGTATACAGTGAACTTGCGTGTATACACTACTTGGTATATAATGAACCTGCGTGTGTACACGACTTGGTATATAGTGAACCTGCGTATGTACGCAACTTGGTATATAGTGAACCTGCGTATATATTTTTCTTTCTTCATTCTTTGTAGTCTGATCATCAATTCTTTGCTACTGACCCGTTGCACTATGATCTGTCATCTATGTGAGTTGCCATCAAGGACAACACTTGTATCATAATGCCAACAAAATTTTGCTCAATTCGTTTGCAAACCTTTCCATATGACGTTAAGAAATTTGTTCATCATTAAGGTTTGTTGATTTGTTAATTTCATGTGCAAGTTAGACAACTTTCTTAAAGCCTTTTTTTTAACTAGGTTGTGTTTAGGCTGGGGCTAGTGAACATGTTGCATGCAAGAATGATCTGTCCAGCAGCAGGATGTTGTCATCAGAATTGTGTGTGACTTGATTGAGTCTTGACATTTTGTGAGGCAGTGTCACTCCACAACTGTTTTCCACTTTCCTGAGAACCCATGGACATTGAACCCCACACAAACTAATTAGTCTACACCTCATCGGTAAACTAGTTATTTATAAAAGTTTGTTAGCATGGTTGTAACAGCCCAAACTAAACATGTAATTAATTAGATTAATCAAGCAATTTATAATCAACATGCAATTATCAACTAATTAACATCAAAGTTCAAAACTATAAGTAGAGAAACTGACCTGTGATTTCAGTTGAAGTCTGCTAACTGCAACAAGGTTTTGGGGATGACTCTCCACCCAACTGTAGGCTCAATTGCACAAAATCTTGCTACAACTGACCACCCCCGAACCCTCAATCAACGTACTACTGCGAGGGAATCCTTTGTCTTAGAACACTATTCTCCCAAAAGAATGAATGATAGAATCTTGGAATGATAGAATGCCTTTCATCTTCCTCACCATCTATTAAATAGAGCAACATTAGAAGGGGAAACACATGCACACACTCCATGTGTCAACATGCAACTTTACTGCTTTCTTGTTTTATTCTTTTGTTTTTACTTTTTGATAATTTTACTGATTTTTACTATTTTTCTTGTTTTATTTCTTTTGTTTTTACTTTTTGATAGCTTTACTGGTTTTTAATATTTTTCTATTTATTCTTATTTATATTTATTTAGAACATGTAATTAATTTATTATTATTTATTATTTATTTATTTTATTTATTATTATTTATTGTTTATTATTTATTTAATATTTAATATTTATTTTTATTATTTATTATTAAGGGACATTACATTTATTTTATTATTTATTAATTCATGTAACAGTGCCGGTACCCTCTGCTGAACTAGTATAACCAGCAGGCATCGAAAGTTTCACAACACCCGGGAAATCCCAAGGAATCTCTGTCCTTTTTCCCACTTTCGGAATCAGGCATAAGCCTCCTCGGTCTGTATCCTAGTCCAAGGCTTGCGCCTGACTCAGAACTCATCTGCCCCAAGGCAGGCATCCGGTACGGTACTCAATGACTCCGGGCATCTCTCAAGGCTGGCCCACTCCCTCCACAACTACTAAAGTGCACAGCCCCAGACATCGAAGTCCTTACACCCCCACCAGACTCCGGCATCCCAATCCAATAACAGGCACCTAACCTAGAATATCAGGCACTAGGCCTCCTCAAGATGGTCCCATAGCCCTTCAAGAACTATCATCAAGAGCTACACAAGACAAACGAACCACTGGCATATGTAGTGTTGATTGAGTTTGTCCCTAGCCCATATGGTGTTACTTATTCTCCCTCGCACGTATGGGCTCACACGAGATCATCAAATAAACCGACCCTCATGACCCATTTGTGGAGTCTTGTCAATCATCAAACCTCGACATGCAACAAATGCATTAGCTATACCATCATAGTATCATAGAAAATAATCCACATGCCAAGTCTTGCATGTCATCATGAGAACATTCATCATTGTTAATCGCAACATTATGAATAATAATGAACTACATGCTCCTACATGTCATAAATTTGTATGCAACTATCACATGCTTTACCTTATGAAATACCATCATAAGTTATAACATCAACATATTTGCATCAAAGACATATCATGACTTCACATAATAAATGAACCACATGTCAATAAAACTCATATTATAGAATCATAATTCCTATGCCATTTTATGCATATCATATGAGTATTCAACATTAAATACCTATCATCACATAGTAAATGAATATGTCAATATAGCTTGACATAACATCATAATCATAAGGATACATCATCACTATAAGAACCACATGTGCATCATTATATCACGAAGCCTCATGTAACATTATAAACTAAACTGAAATCATATTCTACGATTTAGATGTATCATAAAGTTTAAACAATAAAACATGATTTAGATGCTCCATAAAAGTATCTGTCTTAGCTAAGTAAGCACTCCTAATTAGTTCACCAAACATTTTAATCAAGTAAATAAGGAAAGTCATTAAGAATAACATCTACATCTTCCCAGGTAGCTGACCCTGGGCTATATTGGTCCCACTGGACCTTGAATTGCTCAAACTCACAGTTCCTGAGTCGACAAACACGACGGTCCAGTATACAGAATGGTTCGACTTGAAGGACTCCCTCCTCGGAAACCTACAATTTTTCAAATTTTAGAACATGGGATGGGTTAGGTACATATTTTCTAAGCATAAAAACATGAAACACATTATGCATCCTTCTTAGATGGAATGGCAGCTCGACCTTATAAGCAACTGGTCCAATCCTTGACATTCCGAGGAGTAGGCCAAGTCATTATAGTTTCAATCTTACTGTAATCCACTGCAATGCCTTTCCCACTAATGGTATGGCCTAGATATTGAATTTCTTTCTCAAAGAAGGAACATTTAGTAAGTTTCCCATATAGCTTATGTTCTCTAAGGCATTGAAGTACCAATCTCAAGTGTTCTAGATGCTCCTTCTCATTGCGGGAATAAATGAGGATGTCATCCAAGAACACTTGAACAAAGCGGTCCAGATATTTTCAGAAGACACTATTCATCAAGTTCATGAAGGCTGTCGGGGCATTAGTCAAACCAAATGGCATAACAATAAACTCATAGTGTCCATATCACATTCTGAATGCTGTCTTAGGTATGTCTTCCTCCTTGATTCTTAGTTGATGATAACCTGACCGTAAGTCTATCTTGGAAAATATTGAAGCTCCTTTTAGTTGGTCAAAGAGGTCATCTATTGGAGGCATGGGGTACCTGTTCCAAATGGTGGCACCTGTTCCGAATGGTGGCCTTGTTTAGATCTCGGTAATCAATACATAACCTAAGAGTTCCATCCTTCTTCTTTACAAAGATCACTGGTGCACCCTAAGGTGACACACTGGGTCGGATAAAACCTTGATCAAGAAGTTATTTAAGCTATATACTCAACTCATTAAGCTCTGGGACAGTCATTCGATAAGGTGTTTTGGATATGGGTTCTATTTTTGGTTTCAAAGTTATGGAGAAATCGATTTCTTGAACTGGAGGCAAACCTGGTAGCTCCGAAGGGAATACATCTGCAAATACGGAAAGTAGTGGGTGCAACTTATCCGAGGACTTCTCATCTGTACGAACCATCTCTACCGCATAAATCTTGCACCCTTTCCTCATACACTTATTAACTTTCTTCGCTGATATGAGGCGCAACGTAACATCACGTCTAATGCCTTTTATTACTTTGGTTTCTCCCTGGTCATTTTTTAAGAGAACCGTCTTATTATAGCAATCCAGTATAGCTTTATGAGATTCAAGCCAATCCATTCCTACAATTAAGTCATAAGTCCCTAGAGTCGTGCTATACATGTTCATCTTGGTATCACACCCCCCAATGTTAACATTGCAATCTATTACCATTGACCCTACTGATTGCTGAGAGCCTGATGCCATTTCTACCATTCTAAAGTTACTTGCTCATGAGCTGTCAATCCACATCTAATTATTGTTGAAGGAGAAATAAAACTATCAGTGGCACCTGGATCAATTAACACAGATAGAGGGATGTTATTAATCATACCTGCGGACTCCACCATTCTGGCTTGGTGCTCAACCTGGCGATGGTTTGTGGCTGCATGAATTCGGTGTGGGTTTTGTGGTCTTCCTTCTTTTGCTTTATGTCTCTGTTGTTTAATCCGGGTTTGATACCTTGGACAATCCCTTCTGTAATGTGGACCTCGACATTGCCAACATTCTACTTGTTCTTGATTCTTACGTTGTACCTGTCCTTGGTCACCAAATCCTCTACCCCCACTATTAGTGTTTCTCAAGTAGGACTAACCCCTACGTCCTCCTGGAGGCAACCGAGAAGTTGCACTAGCGATCTAAGAAACATTGTTTTGTCTTCCTTGGAATCTATATGGCTTCCCCCTGGTCTATTTACCCTCATTATGGGATGTTCCTTCCCTGTATTTTCATCAACCACCATATGCTTTTTCATATTTATCGTCTTCAGGACTTGTTTGGCTAAACTAGTAGTCGTTGGCATAGTGGTGGGTTTCCACATGGCGACTTTTGCTCGAACTAAGGGATCGAGTCCATGCAAGAATCTTTCAACTTGACATTTATCATCAGCCATATAGTCCACGTGATGGACCAACGCATAGAATTTAGCTTCATAGTCCTCGATAGATCTACCATTCTGTCGCACTTCATGGAAAGCGCATACTTGTTGGTGTTTATACTCCTCTGATAGGTACCTAGTTCGGAAGGCTTCCTCAAACATTTCCCAAGTGACTTGCAATGGAGTGACTTGCATCTTTGTTTCTTCATTTACCCACCATAATAGAGCACCTCCTTTTAGTAGACTCATTGATATTTGGGCCTTTTCCCTTGAAGTGTATGCCTTAAAACTAAGTGCTCTTTTGACACCAATTACCCACGCTTCTACTTTTGAACCCCCCTCTTGTCCCGTAAACTTTGGTAATTGGATTTTTGGACTTATTTCATAATATCGAGGGTTGTTTGTCCATCTCTCGCATTGAATTTAGAATTTAGGTCTTGCCTCTGTTTTTGTTCCAACTCCCTTCCTTTACCTTGATCATTTCCTTGATCTTGTCCTTGGCTTGTGACCCAATCCTTAAAGATATTTGTCATTTCCCTAAGGGAATGTAATATAGCTTGCTCAACTGGGGTTCCAATCTCTGTAGTGGCAAGAGGTGGGGTTTCCACCTCAGGGTTGCATTGGGTTTGCCTTCGATGTTTAGGAGCCATGATCTCCCCTGTGTTTAATCAAGTTGAAATTTACATTACTTCCTTACTTATGTGCCAAAAGCTAAAATAAATCTAGAATATACCCTGATTTTAGAATATGCAATTAGTTACATCAACATATTCAACACACAATTTATTTTCTATTCATCCAAATTCATTTATTACAATACTTAAACCATAAATTATCAATAACCACTAATTTTATAGTATTATAGCATAGAAAACATGTGTTGGAAGGTAATAATAATGTCTGAATAAAACTTAGAGAGTTGTCTCAACATAAAATCAAAATTCGAATGAATAAAGCTTAATAATATTGGTGGCATTATAGGATGGAGATTATTGTTTTAAGAAGGTACTTGAATCCTGAAAAGAAAATTTATTCACCACTGTCTTTTGAAATTATATGTCACACCATTCACATATAAATTTGATGGACCATCCCAATATTAAGTCTACAGAGTCATGACCTTTATGTGCTAGGATAAATTGAAATTTTGTGTTGTAGAGTGAAATATTTTGAGGATCTGTTTAAGCAATCATAAGTTTATGTTAGAAGAAAGATGTTATTTCAAAAAAATTAAATGAACTGTCTTTCACAAAATAAAATAAATTGTTATAACAAATTTATTGAATGTATCTCGAGATTCTTATGGCCATTAAATGATTATTCTAAGAGGCTTTACGAAATGAAAAAAAAAATTAATTGAAAGTTAGCCATATCAAACAACCAAAGAGAGATTCCAACAGAAACACACCATAAACAAGAAGAGACACCGCCACCCGACCCAAAACTGGATCGGATAACTAGGAAGGTTATCCCTCCCCAAAACATAAAATAAAATCATTTTATTAATTATATGGCCTGCCTACAAGCACACTGCAAAGGCAACACCATATCAAACCCTAACGAAGCTTTAATGGCTACCGGGTTTTACATTCATCAATTACCTTTTTACTTCTAAACAAAAACTTCTTTAAGAGTGAGGATTCAAAATCGAATCCAATCCCCGTCCTTTGAAACCTACTATACACAATTTTCCATCAATTTACCGCTGCAGATTTCGAGATCTCGAAAAATAAATGTCTAAGATTTTACCATGACAATGCTCTCTAATCTTCTTGAAGATCAAATTTGAAGCCTGCATTAAATAAACCACGTCCAAATACAACGATAAACTTTCACGTGTCTTTATTTCTAGGTTATCCCTTCATCTACCGTCATCACATGGAAAAAGGCTTCTGCCCCTGTGATTTTGATTGCAAGTACCAAATGCCCAGTTCTCCAGAAAAAGGCATTTATGAGCGATAATAACAACATAAATATCGATAATAATTAAATAATTCCAATACAATTTCAAACAGAAAATTTGAAATAATTCAATAGTATATTTGAAAAATAGTGAAATAATTTTAACATAATTTAACGAAAATTTGAAATAGTTACACATTAAAAATTTACATTAACTAAACTATCCCTAATTTTCTGATATCTCAAAACAAAGATTCTCGTCTTATAGATAACGTCTTTAATTAACGCTTACTTGTAATATGTAATTGAATAAAAATAATCAATAGCACAATGTGATTAACTCTTTTAAATTAAATTTATTAGTCTGCCGTAATAAGCAGCAGTCATATTGCCCAATAAAAAAACAACTTCAATGTTATATTTAAAACACAAAACATAATCACGTGAAAAGCAACGATTTTTATTTATTTATACTTAAGAAAGGAAAAAAATACCATATTCTTATCATATTATTCTCAATAATTAACTTACTACAAGATACTTATTATTTATCATATTCTAAAAATTCCTTATTTTTTTTTAACTTCATTACATTTATAATTTATAATACAAAATACATATATAAATATATATTTTTATTTATATATAAATTTATTTTCAACATTTGAAGAAATGATATATATATATATATATATATATATTATTTTATAAAATTTATTGGACGTCATTTTTAACTCCATATAATTTACAAATCTAAGATTTTCATTCACATTAATATTGGGAGTTCTCTCCAGAGTAACACTTAAAATACAATCAAAATCAATAAAACAATCACTTTAAAATATAAAATTTTAAGACTATGTAGGCATATTCGGTGCGCACTGGTTTGACTCTCCTACGTGAGTCAGACAGGAATAATTATGAGGTCCACTCTTTTGAGCACCTTGGGTTCTGTCTAGTATTATTAGTTAAAAAGATTCAAGATCCGACCTGTTTGCTTATAATTCTTCTTACTCGCATGGGCACGTAATTGTCTAAACAAATTTAAAAGTAAAATAAAAAATAAACCTTGCAAACGATGGAAGAAAGGTTGCGGCCAGGCCAAAAATCAGAGATAAAGCTGGCAAGAAATTTACTATTCACTCCTTAAAACTTTTTCGGTTATGCCAGAGAAAATTCTTAAAACCCCTAATATGATGATATTCCGCTAGATCTTGGTTGATTAAGAGTAAGAAGAACCCTCGGCTTTCCTAGAAAATTAATTAGTGTGGCAGGATGAACATTAGAAAAACCCCTGGAAATTTTGCAAAGGATTTTATTTATTAAATCTCTCACTAAAGAGCAGATAAGATCTTTTAACACTTGAGATTGAGTTAGATTGGATTTTAGCAATATTTTTTTTTTTTAAATCTTGAAATAATAAAAAAAAAGATACATGTACAGTGAGGGTTTGTAGACCAAAAAGGGACATGCGGCCTCCGTGAAGTAATGATCCTGTAATTTTCAAAATAATTCGAGTTAAAAATCCCAACAAAAACAATTTTTCTTTTAAGATGCCCATAGGCCCTAATGGTTGAGCCTAAACTCTGATACCATATATAACAGTTCAAACTAAACATGTAATTAATTAGATTAATCAAGCAATTTATAATAAACATGTAGTTATCAACTAATTAACATCAAAGTTCAAAACTATAAGTAGAGACACTTACCTGTGATTTCATTTGAAGTCTGCTAACTGCAACAAGGTTTTGGGGACGACTCTCCACCCAACCGTAGGCTCAATTGCACAAAATCTTGCTACAACTGGCCATCCCCGAGCCCTCAATCAACGTACTACTGTCAGGGAATCCTTTGTCTTAGAACACTATTCTCCCAAGAGAATGAATGATAGAACGCACTACTTCCAGTGAATCATTTGTCTTAGAACACTATTCTGTTGGAAATAATACTGATAGGGGGGTGAATCAGTGTTATCAAGTCAAATATTCATTTTTCCAAATCCAGATAATATACGCTACTTCAGTTAATTAAACCTGCGTATATACGCAACTATGTAGAAGGAAACCCGCATATACAATGCAAACTTATAATTTACTTTATCTTTCAGATGTTGATTGTTAATCTGTGTATCAGAATTGAATAACCAGTAGTAAAACAAAGCAGAAGACAATCACACACAAGAACACAAGATATAAGGTGGAAACCCAATGTGGGTGAAACCCACCTGCTGCAATTCGTCTCTATCTTCTTTTAATTAGAAACTTCTTTTTACAATGTACTGGTGCAGTCCTTTACCAGTACGCAGGCTGCAACCTGCAGAGAGCTACAACCCTCTCTTGTTTTCCAGCTTCTTCTGGAAGGGAGCTACAACCCCCTTAGCTCTTGCACTAGCCAAGATACTAGTACGTAGGTGCTCGCCTATAGAAGGCTACAACCTTCTCTTTCTTCCAGGGACCACTTTTCATAAATTTTCAGATTGGATCCATGAACATCAAACAATCATAAACAATTTCTGCAGCAAACAACCTCCTTTTCACCAATTAGGATTGAATCAAGTAGATACTTCTCTGACAATTGTACCCAAAACACAGTAACAGTAACCACACACCAAATTCTGAACCCAAAACACTGCAACAATAAACACAAGTAGCTAGATCACAACTCAAAAGATATACGCTACTTCAATAACCTGAAACCTGCGTGCATACGCTTCTGTCTATGGAGAAACCTGTGTATACGCAGTTTTCATTCACTGAACCAGCGTGTATACGCGCCTTCGCTTTACTGAACCTGCGTACAGATCTATAAAAGATAATTCATTCTTTCAAATATTCAGACACTGATTAACCCAGATTATCAGATTTATAGATCAAGCATGTGCCACATATAACATATCAAAATCATGCAAAGATATTGTCATTCAAGCCAAAAGATTATGACCTATCAATAGAACTTATCCTTCTTTGCGTTAAGGTTCCTCCTTTATTCAGATCCAGGTCTGCACCATAACCCCAATCACCAATATCTCAGATCTCGCACTTATTAGATATTCAATTAATTCAGATGATCCTTTGCCAAATGATCTCCTTCCTCTTTTATAGTCTTAGGTCTTTCACAATACCACGGTCCAAAACCATAATAAACAATACCAAGGACCCAATATTTGGGATCAACACTTCTGACGAGATACCATGGTTCAAAACCATAGGTTCAAATAACAAGGACTAACTACCATGGACCAAAAGTAAATTTTCCAACATATACACGTTTTTCCTTGCGTGAAAGTGCGTGTATACGCATACGCGCCTTTGTAACGTCTAACCCGCGTGTACACGCGTCTTAGTCTAGATGAACCTGCGTATATGTCTTTTCTTTCATTCCGAAAGACTGAACTGAGATCTGTTACCAAAGAGAGTTGCCATGAAGGACAACACCTGTGCCATAGCTCCAAACCTGTGCCATAATGCCAACATATTCTCCTAAGAGAATGCATGATAGAATCTTGGAATGATGGAATGCCTCTCATCTTCCTCACCATCTATTAAATAGAGCAACATTAGAAGGGGAACCACATGCACACACTGCACGTGTCAACATGCAACTTTACTGCGTTCTTGTTTTATTCTTTTGTTTTTACTTTTTGATAGTTTTACTAATTTTTACTATTTTTCTTGTTTTATTTCTTTTGGTTTTACTTTTTGATAGCTTCACTGATTTTTACTATTTTTCTGTTTATTCTTATTTATATTTATTTAGAGCATGTAATTAATTATTATTTATTTATTTATTATTATTATTTATTGTTTATTATTTATTTAATATTTAATATTTATTATTTATTATTAAGGGGCATTACAGTGGTAAACCAATTATTTATACAAAGTTTGTTATCATGATGGTATAAAGATTAGACGAAAATCCTTATGCGTAGATAATGGCAAATAATGTAATGAATGGAAAGATATGGGCAGAAGATCGAATGAAGAATTTTTATGAGTGCCTCATAGCTCAAATTTGCGCAAGATCATTTTCATCAATAGACATATGACACATGCTAGAAACTTGAATGAGAAAGGGCAGTGATGAGACACACAATATTTCACCTAGAGTCAAGTAGCAGATGTAAGGACCAAAGCAAAGACCACCATTGGAGTGCGAGTGTAAGGACCTGCAGTCTTGAACGCGTCCACCCGAAGTGCGACCGCGACCGATGGAGGGCGCGCGGTTGGAACAACATGAACGATAATAGAGCGAGCTCAGACTTATGCGATGGCATTATAATGCGTATGTATGAAAGGAGGGTGAGCTGTTTATAGGCGTGGGAGCGTCGAGGAGCACCCATGGGCCGACCACACTTGGAGACAAAACCGACGGGGTGAATTGTGGAGAAGTGTGGGTGCGTAAGGCATGGAGGACGAGTCGACCGGGTGAGCTAACTCGCCCTGCCACCCATATAAACAAGTCTTGCGATGGAGTCATTTCACCATCGCACATCGATCAAGCATCTTCGCTCATGAAAAGAAGAAAGGCGCAGGTCTAAGTGCGTGGACACAAAGAAGGAAGGCGCAGTTTGGTGAAACGCCCGTTCTTGGGTGAGGCCGCACAAAGCTAAGTCGCGTTTCTTGGTTTTGGGTGAAGGGCGCGGGCAGGGTCACCCGCCGATTGGAGAAAGGCGTGCACAGAGTGTGTGGCGCCCGGGTGATGTGTAGGAGCGCTCAACAGTGAAACGTTGGTGAGCGCCCGGTTTGTGCGACGACTTGGCACAGGTTCTTGGGTGACTCGGGTGAGCACCCGCCCGTCATGCAAGTGTGCACAGTGTGACTTTTGGTGAAGTGTTGAGATTGTGAACGGAGGTGTGTCTCGGTTAGAGGCGCTCGTGTGTGGCGACTTAGAGGCGCGCCCAAGTTGGGCAAACAACATGATCGTGCGACAAGGTCAACGAAGGGTTGGTGAGTCGTGCGGCGACCGTGCGGAGGTGCCGACGAGCTGGGCAACCGAGTTTGCCGAAGTTGAAAATTGGCTAAGTGTAAATTTGGAGTTTCCCAAGATTTAACTTGTAAAGCTTTGTAACATTGAAGATCGTATAATATATTGATTCGGGCAGACTCATATTGCAGGGAGTTTCCCCTCCCTTTATATTGTTGTGCATTTCTCTTGTATAATGTTGTTTATGTGAATGTTATGGGCTTTCACTTGTATAAAGAAACACATTAATAATACTTGGTTGCGAAACACAAACTAAGTAGGATAAGTAGAATGTTAGGCGTAGTCTACAATCGTAAGTATTGGTGAAAAGAAAACGATTGGTAGTGTCGCACCTCGCTATAAGCGGTTGAAAGACTACCGTAGGTGTAGGGGCATGACAGGTGGTATCAGAGCTGGTCCAAGTTTTGCAGGAAACTTGGTGAACTGAATCAAGGAGCTGATCCTACGAAGACTGAAGACTTGCCAAGGAGCTCAAGTTTTGCAGGTAACAGGTGGAACATGAGGGTGATTCAGGTGAATGGTGAAACAGGTTTAGCAGAGGTGAAGCATAGTGCTTGGGCCAAGCTGAACGACAAGGTATGGCAAGTTTGGAAGAATGCGAAGGGAAGCTCTTGCTCACCTTATACAGGTTGAAGCGGTTGGAAAAAGAGAATCCCCAGATTCAAAAGGAACTTGAAGTCTTAGAAAAGAATGTTGAAGGCGAACTTCTTCAACTTGGTTGGACAATGGAGCAAGATGAAGTTGCAGATTGTGCTAACAAGGAAGAGGAAGTTGTGATGATTGAGGATGTTGCAAATGTGACAACGATGGAGGATGAACTTGAGGTTGATCAAGTTGGACCAGGATCGTGCAGACATGGATGGATGAGGGTACACACATGGAGGAGCCTCATGATGATGATGAAGTAAGTATTGATACTTGTGTTTCACTTGAGCATTTGATGGATGGACCGTATACAGGGAAGGGAAAAATCAGTTTGCCGATGCAAGGGAGGATCTTACCATGGATGTCTATGATGAGACCTTGTATGGAGAAACAAGGATTGTTGATTGTTGCAGGACTTGTTGGGGTTGTTTGTGACCTTGTGGCAGAAGGTACAAAGGCCCATGACAAGGGAGGAACATGATGATCGTTGCTGAAGATTGGGTCATGCTTTAGCCACATGGAAAATTGGTTAAGTGCCCGACATGACTCATGGACAGATTGGAGGGCACACACTTGAGGTATGATGATACCTGGGTGGACTTCTCATGGCCAAGACCAAGAGCAAGTCTTGGTGTAACCTTTAGTGGGGGAGCTATAATGGAAGGGACTCGTGATGTGATGATGATATGGTTGGGTGACCGAGTTCACTAAATCGAAGATTGCAGGCTTGGATGAGGATGACCGATTGTTGTGATGGGTCTACTTGGTTGGACTACATGGGAAACTTTGTCATGGACATCAGGTTGGAGACATGGAGCATGGAATTCTTATGCAGGGACATTGTGCAGGAGCACTTGTAGAGGTGTTACTTATGGGCATCCAATGAGGAGTGCCAAGGCAGCGATGTTGTGCAGGTGGATTTGCTGTTGTGACATGGACATGTTTTACTTATGAGTAGATGGAGAGGTTGTGCACTCTTATACAACAAGGCCATGGACTTGGATGGAGTTGTGAGCAGACTATGGAGCATTCCTACTGCATGGAGAGCTGAGGCATCTTATAGAGACCTTTGGGCCGAGACTTGTATGCTTGCTGAGATGTTGGTTGGAGATGACTCATGGAGCTCGTGATGACATGAGGTTGTGAATTTTAGGGACTTCATATATGGTGGACTTAGAGGATCTGATGCATTGGGGAACTGAGGTCAGAGACTTTGATGCAGGATGGGGTGCATATTTCAAGTACATGTATGGGAATGGCTTGAAAGAGTGACTTGATGTGGAGGATCGATATGAGACACTTTGGAGTGATGGAGTTACAACGATGATGATGCCTTGGTGGCAACACTTAGGCATGGGTTGAGCCCAGACTTAACCACTTTTGGCACATGGGAGCTGATTGATCTATGATCATGGGCAGCACATGGATAGATGAGACAAGTGTACACTTGTTTTTATGGCATACTTGAGAGATGGCACATTGCAAATATGATGGAGGTTTCTTCATGGACCTGGATGTGGCACATCGAGAGTCGAGTTGATGAGAAGGTCTCTTCATATTGAGGAGATACACATATGGATGATGATGTGGGGGTAGATGTGGCCGATTTCATGCAACACATTGGTACCAGACATCATGGACAGCATGTTGCAGACGAGCAGACTATGGAGCATTCCTACTACATGGAGAGCTGAGGCATCTTGCAGAGAACTTTGGGCCGAGACTTGTATGCTTGCTGAGATGTTGGTTGGAGATGACTCATGGAGCTCATGATGACATGAGGTTGTGACTTTTAGGGACTTCATATATGGTGGATTTAGAGGATCTGATGCATTGGGGAGCTGAGGTCAGAGACTTTGATGCAAGATGGGGTGCATACTTTCAAGTACATGTATGGGAATGGCCTGAAAGAGTGACTTGATGTGGAGGATCGATATGAGACACTTTGGAGTGATGGAGTTACAACGATGATGATGCCTTAGTGGCAACACTTAGGCATGGGTTGAGCCGAGACTTAACCACTTTTGGCACATGGGAGCTGATTGATTTATGATCATGGGCAGCACATGGATAGATGAGACAGGTGTATACTTGTTTCTATGGCAGACTTGAGGGATGACACATTGCAGATATGATGGAGATTGCTTCATGGACCTGGATGTGGCACATCGAGAGTTGAGTTGATGAGAAGGTCTCTTCATATTGAGGAGATACACATATGGATGATGATATGGGGGTAGATGTGGCCGATTTCACGCAGCACATTGGTACCAGACATCATGGACAACATGTTGCAGATGAGATGAGGGCTACTTCATAGACCTGAGCATGGCTTACACTTATATGGAGATGGATTCTTGATCGAGTTGAGGATGTGACAACGTGTTCTGAGAAACAACTGATGATGGCATGAGGATGTTCACTCTCATGGTTTGGGCGTGACGGTTGGATTAACTACCCAATTAGTTCAGACATGGGGTCGCGAAGTGTGCAGAGATGTGTTAGCATTTGTTGGAGTATCATGGCAACAGTTCACATGAGGACGACACATGATGAGGTCGACACGACAAGTTGCAGGAAGCATGTAGCTTGGATGGAAGGACCAACCTTCCATGATGGGGAGCAGCATGTGGAGATTGTGACAGGGTGATCGATGATCATGGACTGAGATGATTTCCGATGTATGACATACCGGTGGAGTGTATACCTTGGTATGGTGATCTTGGTGACAGATCGTTGCTGGGACGAGACATGATGGAGACGGTGGTTCTACATATGTTGCAAGGATGTTTGCAGCATGTGGAGGAGTTGACATCATGGATGAGACATATATTGATGATCTTGGTGGATGGCTACCGAGATGGTATGTTGTCAAGGACGACAACGACTTCAGGTGGAGGAGGATGTAAGGACCTGCAGTCCTGAACGCGTCCGCCCAAAGTGCGGCCGCGACCGATAGAGGGCGCGCGGTTGGAACATCATGAAACGATAATAGATCGAGCTCAAACTTATGCGATGGCGTTATAATGCGTATGTATGAAAGGAGGGTGAGCTGTTTATAGGCGTGGGAGTGTGGAGGAGCACCCACGGACTAACCAAACTTGGAGACAAAACCGACAGGGTGAATTGTGGAGAAGTGTGGGTGCGTAAGGCATGGAGGACGAGTCGGCCGGGTGAGCTAACTCGCCCTACCACCCGTATAAACAAGTCTTGCAATGGAGTCATTTCACCATCGCTCATCGATCAAGCATCTTCGCTCATGAAAAGGAGAAAAGCATAGGTCTAAGTGCATGGACGCAAAGAAGGAAGCCGCAGTTTGGTGATGCACCCGTTCTTGGGCGAGGCCGCACGAAGCTAAGTCGCGTTTCTTTGTTTTGGGTGAAGGGCGCGGGTAGGGTCGCCCTCCGATTGGAGAAAGGTGTGCACGGAGTGTGTGGCGCCCGGGGGATGTGTAGGAGTACCCAACAATGAAACGTTGGTGAGCGCCCGGTTTGTGCGAAGACTTGGCACGGGTTCTTGGGTGACTCGGGTGAGCGCCCGCCCATCGTGCAAGTGTGCACGATGTGACTTTTGGTGAATTGTTGAGATTGTGAACGGAGGTGTGTCTCGATTAGAGGCACCCGTGTGTGGCGACTTAGAGGCGCGCCCAAGTTGGGCAAACAACATGATCGTGCGACAAGGTCAACGAAGGGTTGGTGAGTCGTGCGGCGACCGTGCGGAGTCGCCGACGAGCTGCGCAACCGAGTTTGTCGAAGTTGAAAATTGGCTAAGTGTAAATTTGGGGTTTCCCAAGATTTGACTTGCAAAACTTTGTAACATTGAAGATTGTATAATATATTGATTCGGGCAGACTCATATTGCAGGGAGTTGCCCCTCCCTTTATATTGTTGTGCATTTCTCTTGTATAATGATGTTTATGTGAATGTTATGGGCTTTCACTTGTATAAAGGAACACATTTATAATACTTGGTTGCGAAACACAAACTAAGTAGGATAAGTGGAATGTTAGGTGTAGCCTACAATCGTAAGTATTGGTGAAAAGAAAATGCTTGGTAGTGCCGCACCTCGATATAAGCGGTTGAAATACTACTGCAGGTGTAGGGGCGTGATAGCGAGTCTCCAACCGATGAAGAAAGAAGATACAAATTTGCAAGTCCTAAACTTGAACATCGAAGAGGGACTAAAATGTACAATACAAGTCAAGTTATTGCTAAGATGTACAATACAATCAAGTCAAGTTATTGCCAAAAATTCATGGGTTTCTTTGCTACCATGTAGTCATAAACGGGCAGATTTATTAGTTAAGAACGTCGCTTGACTAGGAAAATTTTGTAATGTTGGAATATACAACCTCTAGTCCCATGGCAAATCCTATCTCTATTTATTAAAATGGCCAAGAAAGAAAATAGGAAAAGCTCTCTCATGAAAGTTTAAACAAGGAAATGAAAAGCTTCTGTGGTAAAAGGTAGGAAAAATGGAACTAAAATAATCACCAGATAGGGATGTTGAGGTTTAAAGGACAAGCAAATAAATACACAGACAAAAGATAGAGACCAAGAAATATGAAACCGTACAAAGAAACCATTGTATCCTTTTATCATTACCTATAATTATATGCCAAACTACAACACATTACAACCCTCGCAATATATATTCCATTATGATAACAAACTACCATGAAAGAAAATTTATTGCCTCATTGAATAAAAGAAAACGAACTTAAAAATAGTTTGGTGCAGCAGAAAACATAAGATAAAATATAAATGAGATGAGGGAAATACGATTTCACCAAAAGGTAAAAATGTTGCAAACTTAAGCTTGATTACAGACAAGGGTTGGATCTAGTGGCGCGTCTTGGTTGCAAGTAGCGAAAGAGGTCGTTAGCTTGTTTGTGGTCGCCATCCTCCATGCTTGTTACTCCCAGCCAAGGTAAGGCCCACTGGGTGGGTTTTGGGAAATCATTTACTCAGGTCCCATTGGTTCTTCAGGCTCCTTTTCATGGATTTAAGTGGAATGAATGAATTTCGGCCTGTAGATTGATGTCTGTTATTTTGGTATTGGAAAAAAAGGCAATCTAGTTTAAATTTGTGTATTGTTTGGCTTCAATCCGCAACTAATTGCTCCCATAGTTTTCTTTATAGTGGGGCGTGTCCATCAGACAGGATAGAGATGGATGGGGTAGAAGTGAGTCTACCAAGTCTTGTGAAGGTAGGAAGAGACAATTCTTGTAAATAGCAAAGCTCTGTTGGCCATTATTTATGAGTTGACAAGGTTGGAACAAGTCAATGTGGTTCATAATAAGGTTGCTTGGAAGTGGGAGTAGAAGCAAAAGGGAGAGCGGGGAGCGACAATTTTCAGAAGCTTCTGAGTCAAGAGCGAATCGAGAGCGATTTTATATAATATATATTTTGATGCATATATGTTAACAAAAGCATGTAGAATGATGAATTAGTTATACAAAGAATAAAAACATGGATTAAACCATATAACATTAATCAAATAGTAGTTATAATCTTCATCAACCATGGGTCCACAAATTACAAGTTCTCATTTATATAACATGTAAGGATTCACATAACCAAAATAGCATCGAGTGCAATCCATTTCTGAACTGGAAATAAATCAACAAACAGGCTCTAGATGGCCTCTAGCATCCAAAAAATCACACTACAACAAATACCTACATATTATCAAAATCATTGTCTATCTTGGGATATTTGTCATTAATATCACCATCTAAGCATTAACATAAGATAGAAAAAACATAGCATGTGAAGTCAAGATTTTTTTGAGTGATGGGTACATTTCTAGTAGGGTCTTGATAGAAGAGTTCGACAACCAATGTCACTAACATTAATATACATAGAGAGATTAGTGCTCTTGATTAAATACGAGTTGCATACCTAAGTACATAACAAAATCCAATGGAAATATTGCAATCCCCCAAATCCTAAAATCCTAAAAAACTGATCAGTCTGCTGGATTTTGAGTAAGATCTAAAATTCGACTTTCTCCATATGAAATCCAATGAGGTCAGAACCACTCTTAAACATCCAAATTCATTTCATGGTAATGTTAAAAATTTAAGTAAAAGGATGAAAATGAAAGATAAAGGAGATCACTTTTACTTTAAGAATTTAGCCATAGGCTTGAATATTAGGCTGCTCCTTTAAAAAAATATTATTTCTTTGAAAAAAAGTTGTGTTTGGAACATCTTTGCGTATTTTTTTTTGCGAAGAAAAGCTAGGGAGCGAATTTTTTTTGTGGGAGCGCGCTCCCAGGGTTGCTCCCTGAGCGCTTCCATTCGGAGTGTGCTTCGAGAGTGGGAATGAGAGGGGAGGGAGGGGGTGCTCCCCCGTAGCACTGGTTCATAATATAAAGGTGATGAGCCTCTTGCACATGCACAACCAATGAACTGACTCCTTGGAGGTGAAATGCAATCATTTTTTAGCTATGTTTCTAGCACAGTGTATGGATACGTTGCCTCTCACCTCTAATAACTTGGTTTCAAGGAACTCTCAGCACTATAGGCAAGTTGAAGAAGAAATTATCCAACAAAAAAAGAAGCAAATGGAAATTGAAGACTTAAACCCTCCTCTTTATGAAGGCCCAGGCACTCAAGGTAGTACAAATTAGTAATATGTTTTATGTATTTATGGGTTGTGTGGTTTTTTGAGATCTATTTTGACAAAAACCACCTATAAAAGAACTTGGAATGGTATTTTTGATGTAAAGAAAAATCAGGGAGAATCCATATTCAAAGTCTGCACATTTTTTTTAGTATGCTCAT
Source organism: Pinus tabuliformis (assembly GCA_031772625.1). NCBI lineage: Eukaryota > Viridiplantae > Streptophyta > Pinopsida > Pinales > Pinaceae > Pinus > Pinus tabuliformis. The sequence continues at coordinate 872,162,793 of CM062819.1, forward strand.
TTTGTACACACTTACGTAGGTTCAATTGTTTGCTCTTGCACAACGCTTTTATATGAATATAAGTACTACTATTTCGGTTAAAAAAATATATATATATAAAAATTGGTTTCAAAATAGAAAGGGTGCATGGATTTTTGTTAGAATCATCTATATGATCACCACCATCTCATGGTAGAGAGCTCAATCTTTGTGTCCAACATTGAGGCAAAAACAAAAGATAAGGAAGGGACCTTGGTTGTCCATAAAAAAATGATCTTCTATGGTGGGTAGCTAGAAGGCATGCACCCTTGTTCATTACAACAAGCAAAAGAAATCCACCCTAGTATTAATGGTGCTTTGTCTTGATTGAGCGGTGCAAAGCAATGGTGAGACCTCTTCCTAAGGTATCCGTTTCTTTCAAAAAACTATTTGTAAAAATCCTCATCTCATTTGGATCCTAAGAGTCGTCAATTAGGTGCTTTTATTGGAGAAAAAGTTATATTGAAGTTTAAGATTTACTTATCAATGGTTGATGAGATAATAAAACACTACTTAGACTACATTATCATTCCCAAATCTAATGGGAAGTGGCTAACTTCTATAGATCATTTCAAATGGTTTAGTAATAAATAGGAAAAAAAATTGATGGTTAACCTTTGCTTTATAGGTCTTTTCATTGCCATTTTTAATACTTCCAATGGTAAAAGATTGATCCTAGAAGAAGGGTTGGGATAACACTAGTAGTTTCCTCAAACTATGGTTTCTGGAGTTCAATTTGGCTAAAATTTTTGTCTCTACAATGCCAACCTAGGTGACATTATCGAATCTCCCCATCTATTGGTATCACAACAAATTTCAATAGAGATAAAAAATATTCATGGTAAATATCTCAAAATAGGCTTTAGTCAGGTTAACAAAGAAATCGTCACATCTACCCAATTATGTGTAGAATTTGACATGAGTAGAGCTTTACCTAATCATGACATATATTATGGAGACTATTGTTGGTCCCATAGCTCTGATTATGAGAGCACAACCTTTTGATGCAAATTTTGTTAATAGAAACATAATCTAAAGGATTTTGTACAATATCTCTAGTCCCTTGAAGGTAAAATTTTAAAAGTAATAAATCCAATCACCAACAACCAATGGAGAAGAAATGTCTAGAGGTAACTATAAGAAGAGTCTTTGGAGAGATTGACACCTACAACATCAATGGAAATGTCTAAATGGAGCATGTAAGAAGAGTCTTTGGGGAGATTGACACCTACAACATCAATGAATATTTCTAACCCTCCATTTAAGGGTGTTATGTGGATATGAAATAAGTGTATCCCTCTCCTTTGCCAATAGTTTGGGGTGAAAACCCTTGGGTGGAATGGAGTGGTATTGTGAAATCTAAAAATCCAAACCCAAAAGGAAATAGTTTCTCATCTAGTTCAAAAAATGCAAGGTATTCAAAGTCTAACACCACCTCTTATCTTCAATAAACCCATTCTCTAATTGGAAAGAAATCATAAAGAAAATGAGAATAAGAAACTCTATTGTAAAAAAAATGTATATCCAATGTTTGAATAAGCACAAGTACAAGCCAAGTCCTTCATGTGCTTATATATATTTGTCAAAGTTATAAGTTTGAAGTTTTTATTTAAAAAAAAATATTAAAATTTTTCCATATATGCATACAAGAGTAGAAGTTATTAAGAATCTTTATATGACACACATTTCAACATATGAATCTTATCTTTTAGAGGAATGTGGAAGATGGTGAAGAAATTGTCATGGAAATACATGAAGATTATGCAAGTAATATGATGGAAGAATCCAAGATTGAACCATAAAGGTTAGACACGCAGTCAAATTATGTTTTAGCCATAAGCATTTGAAGAATGGTTTAGGATGTGCTAACCCTTCATGATGGAGGGAAGCTCTTGATGGTATAAATAATTCTTTCATAAACAACGGGACTCGGTAAATTGTGGCTCTTCCTCTGCATATTCTCAAAGTCAAAGAAAATTCGTGGATGAATGGAAATGCATAGAGCATGTTCTTTTGTGAAAGGGTGGCATTTGAAGAATGGTTTAGGATGTGCTAACTCCTCATGATGGAGGGAACATGGTATACATAATTCTTTATAAAAAACAAGAAGCTCTCAATGGTATAGATAATTCTTTCATAAACAACATAATTCTTTTATAAACAACAAGAAGCTCTCAATGGTATACATATTTCTTTCATAAACAACATAATTATTTTATAAACAACATGAAGCTCTTGATGGTATACATAATTTTTTCATAAAAAACGGGACTCGGTTAAATGTTGTTCTTCCTCTACATATTCTCAAAGTCAAAGAAAATTCTTGGATCAATGGAAATGTATAAAGCATGTTCTTTTGTGAAAGGGTACTCACAATTAGAAAGTATTGACTATGGATTACAATGAAACATTTATTTTGTTGCATAGGTGACAACTAATTATGGTTTTATTGTTAATTTTTCTTAGGGCAGTATTGTTTTTTGCTTTAGATAATTGCATTAAATCGTTTATATCATATTCACCCTATAACATGTAAACATTGTTAGCAATTATATAGAAAGAACGATATCATCATCAATGTAGTGGAACATAAAGGAACAATAGAAGAAAAACATTCACACATAGAGACACTAGGATTGGTCGGAGACTAGGGCAAAGCCCACAATTGGGAAAACCCTTTCAAATTCTTCTTCTTATTAAATTTTCATAAAATGTTCAGCAAAAAGAGAGTACAATGATCCAATTCTTCAATAACAAAACTATTTAGCAAAACCAACAAAACAATATCCAAGACATGGGCCCGGTAATTATACTAATCAAAGTAACATTCAAGCATGCACCAGAAATCCTAGGTCTTGACCGTATGGAGCAAGTGATCATGCATGAAATTGAAGTGTTCCAACTACACAGAGAGGCTTGTATGTGTGTGGCTACAGCTGAAAATTTCCGACGACAACCCTGCAGCTGCAAACTAAAACCCTAATTTACACCTGCAAGCTTCGAACCCTGCAATTTCGTACCTGTACGAACCAATTTCCGTGAACCACTTGAAACCTATGTGAGCCAAACCAAAGAAGAGAGAAGAAGAAGATGCTTAATGATTATCTCCAAATGAGGGTCACTTGACTTGTACTTATAGCCATCCAAGGGTGTCCAATTTCCTTTTAGGGTCGACTTGTCCTTTTGTGCACATGTGCATTTCCATAATAAAACTATATTTTTCCTCAACCGAATTAAATTCTTCCAAGGGCTAAGAGGGGTGTTTATTGATGAGGAAGGTTGTCCAATGGAGGGAATTTGTCCCTGAGCTGCCAAATTAACACTCCCTCTCAGGTAGGGAGAAATTACCGACTGCAACATATGTCCCATCGCAAGTATCTTGTCATCATCCAATGTCATCACTGATAATCTCAGCTCATCTCTACTCATCTCTATTCATATCCACTCATCTCTACTCATCTCTACTCATATCCACTCATCTCTGCTCATATGTTGAACACTCTTGAATCTAAAAGAAGAAGAATTTGACATCGTATGGGAGCTCAAATTACCACCCTCTATCCCTCAGGGAGCCTATGATACAACCCGAAAATCTTTACCAACACCCAATGCTACAACCCAGAAAACTCTGCCAGCGGGGAACCCAATGCTACAACTCGGGGAACTCTGCCAGCAGGGAGCCCAATGCTACAACTCAGGAAACTCTGGTAGGGGGGAGCCCAATGCTACAACTTGAGAAACTCTACCAGCAGGGAGCCCAATGCTACAACCCTGGAAACTTTGTTGATCTTCCCAACATGACCCTTAAGAGTCAGTGGTAGAACATCTGCATCTCTAGCTTGAGTGGGATGTAAGGATCACGCAGTCAACACCCATTGGCCAGATGGGTGGGAAAGATAGATGCTAATTGGAGTATATTCTATCAAATCTAGAGGTCCTTCAACCCCAGGAGCTCTACAGCCCAATTCCTCACCCTGGGAGATCAAACAAGGGGGGAGAGCTAACTCAGTGTCCACAATTAGCCCAAATCCTTACCCAGGAGGGTCACATCCATTAATCCATGCTTCTCTCTGAAGATTAGAAACATAAAAAAGTGCTTGTATTCGATATCGACTTAAACAATTCAACAGTTTTGAGCAACAATCCTTTGTTTTCCTATTCATACATGACATCAAATCAAATATTATGTTAGAGCAAATACATGTCATAAAAAGAATACCTTATTCATCATTTCTTCCTCTCACAAAGGCAATGACCACAACAACACTGTCTCAATACGTGAAGATATCCTTGTCCTAGCTATATACGAGATTCTCTGCCAATCAGATCTCACCCTTGTTGTCACAAAATGTCATTGTTGTATCCAAGACCTGCTCACATAGTTCTCCAAAGAGATTTCTCCACCAAACTGCCTCACAGCTAGCCATGCTAGCAGCAATATACTCTGCCTCGATCATACTTAAAGCCACAGACTTTTGTTTCCTACTCATCCAAGATATCATCACAAATCCCATGCTAAAGCAACATGTAGATTTGCTCTTCCTATTAATAATGTTTCTTGCCTAGTCATCATCGGTTTATTCATGCAATCTCACATCTTTGAAAGTAGTGCATCATACCAAAATCCTTGATCTTGAACTCAGACGCCAGCTCCCTCTTACGCTCCATCCTTAAAGGCTCACTACCTGTTAAGAATAGATCATCAATATATAAAACCAAAATCAAATTCATACCTTGAACCACCTTGAAGTAGAGAGTGGAGTCAACACTGCTTCTTGTGAATCCAAGCTTCATCAGGTAACTATCAATGCGGGCATACCAGCCTCGAGGATCTTTTAAACCATAAAATGCTTTCTTCAACCTGCAAACATGAGTTTTTCTGTCGTTTACTTCAAATCCCAACAATTGCTCAACATATACTTCTTCCTGTAGAATGCCATGAAGAAATGTTGTCTTTACATCTATCACAAATAATAATAGGTATTGGGATCTCTTCAAGAGTCTCTCCCTCTGAATGAGAAACCTTTTCAATCATCATCAATTAAGACATCATCATTTTATCATAATATTGTCATGCAAAAAAATTATTAGATCACTGAGTCAAACTATATCAGGTTCACAGACATATATACATCATAGTTATGACAAATCATCATCAGTTGCTTCATTGTCACATATGAACGTGTCATCAATCATTCATTAAAAATTAGTGTCACATAATTAGGACAAGTGAATCTTCATACTTCAAGGATCATAATCACAACATCACTTCTTTATCACATTACTAAACCATAAAGTCAAGGCATCCAGCGTAAGAAGATAATCAGAAGATATATTATCATCAGGTTTACCACATAGCAAAAATCAATGTTTCTAGCTTGCTTTATAAAATCAAGAAATCCACCAGTTTAATAAATGTAAGATACTTACACATCACATGAACCAAAAATCAAACTTACTTTCATATGCATGCATGAGTCATTTATGAAGGTGATATTCTCGTCATACCTTAGGGCTTAACTTGCCACCCAATATTGCGGCTAAATCATAACACTGAAACAATATACCATACATACCTTGTAATATTCAGATACCTTTGCAACTTGTAGCACTTATTTGTCATTTCTAGATTTTATTCTACTTTGTCAATTTTGCAAAAACTTTTATCAGGTACCTCTTCCTATTCTAGCACTAGCTCTCCTCTTTCTGTACTAGCTCTCTTTTCTTGCACCTTAGATGATCGTCAAGAAGGATTTGCTTATCACATCTCATCTTTAACGAAAAGTGACCATCTCCCTCTTGAGCTAGCCTTGAAAAGTTATGACTGTCCATTATCCATAGGTTTTCAATCTTCTTCATCGGCAACCAGGTCTAATTGAGACTAACACATCTAGGGTTACACTGAATCTGTCTCAAGTGCTATAACAACTTCTCACTGATCCTGCTAAGGTTTCAAAACTCAAGCCTTTATCATACTCCAGGGTTTCTTCCAAACCCTAACCTCAAGATAACCATCAAACCCTAATAACCAGATTGCCTAGGGTTTCCTTCAAACTCTATGATTCTTTTAGGTCTCTGCCATCTTCACTTGATTCCATCAATGGTGTCTCGACATAAATTTTCTTCATCCCAACTGTGATACCATGTTAATTTTTCTTTGGGCAATATTGTTATTTGCTTTAGATAATTGCATTAAATCATTTATATCATATTCACTACATAACATTTAAACATTGTTAGTAATTATATAGAAAGAACAATATCATTATCAATGCAGCAGAACATAAAGGAATAATAGAAGAAAAACATTCCCACATAGAGACACCAGGATTGGTCGGAGACAAGGACAAAACCCCACAAGGGGGAAAACCATTTCAAATTCTTCTTATTAGATTGTCATAAAATGTTCAGCAAAGAGAGAGTACAATGATCCAATTCTTCAATAACAAAACTTTCTAGCAAAATCAACCAAACAATAACCAAGAGATGAGCCCAACAATTATATTGATCAGAGTAACATTCAAGCCTATGATCAATTGTTCAAAATTACGATCAGCTATTCAAAACTGCGGTCAACTGTCACTAGAAACCCTAGGTCTCGACCGCCTGGAGGAAGTGATCATGTGTGCGGCTGAAGTGTTCCAGTCGCATAGAGAGGCTTGTATGCGTGTGGCTACAGCCGAAAATTTCCTGTGACAACCCTGCGACTGCAAACAAAACCCTAATATGCACGTGTGAGCTTCAAACCTTGCAATTTCGGACTTGTAAGAACTAATCTCTGAGAACCACTTCAAACATGTGCGAGAAGGGTTTCCATAATAAAATTATATTTTTCCTCAATCAAATTAAATTCTTCCAAGGGCTAGGAGAGGTCTTTCTTGATGAGGAAGGTTGTCCAATGGAAAAAATTTGTCCCTCAAGTACCAAATTAACACTTATAGTCTTATAAATAATATTTCATAAATTTATAAATAATATCAAATGGGTATGAAGACAATGGAATACATTTGAAAATCATGTTAAAAATAAATAAATTAATATGTAGATTTTAGAAATTGAAAACTCCACAGTTAAGCGCGCTTGAGCTAGAGGCGATCCACGATGGGTGACCTCCCCGGAAGTCCTGGTTACCGAGTGCAAACTCCGGAAGTGATGATTGATGCTATGTGATTGATTTCACTAGTTTCAATCCCACTTCTGCACCAATGTGAGCATCACCCGATGCAATGAGTGCTAAGTGGACTATTCAAAAATCATGAGAAATTAGTTAGTTACGATTACTTCTCATCGAAATGACCTCTCATGGAAATGGCCATAGATGAATGACTTTCTTAAAGCAGTTGAATCCCAAAAAATGATATCTAACATAATGCCCTACTAAAGACCCTCAATATTTAGATACATAAGAGTGAAGGGAGCTCTACTTGAATGGTTCATCAAGGACAATACAAGGTTTTGCAAATGGGGTAGCAAGCTAAGCGGGCTTGATTGTGGGGAAAACTCCACAATAAAGCGCGCTTGAGCCAGAGGCGATTTGGGCGGGTGACCTCCCGGAAGTCCTGGTTATCGGGTGCAAGCCCCGGAAGTGATGATTGACGCTATCTGACTCATTTCACTAGTTTCAATCCCACTTCTTCACCCCTGTGAGCATCGCCCAATGTGCTAAGTGGACTATTCAAAAATCATGAGGAATCACCGATGCAATGAGTGCTAAGTGGACTATATGATTGATGCTATATGATTAATTTCACTAGTTTCAATCCCAAGTGGGCTACTCAAAAATCATGAGAAATTACCAATGCAATGAGTGCTAAGTGGACTATTCAAAAATTATGAAAAATTAGCCAATTACGACTACCTCTCGTGGAAATGATCATAGATGAATAACTTTCTTAACACACTTAAATCCCAAAAAATGATATCTAATTTTTTATTTTATATATTTTAATAAACCTTAATTTATAAAATTACATTCAGATAAATTACTTATAATTTACCGGCAATGTTAATGAAAATATAATGTATCTATCTCAAGTTGATTTGATATGTGATATTAATTAACGCAGATCTAATATTTAATTTAAAAATAAAAAATAACAGTTAAATATAGGTCAGATATATAGTGTCCCTACTTATAAATTAAAATTAATTTAATATAAAATTTAGATATAGACGGTAATATATATCATACTGTGAATGAAATGAAATGCGTAACATCAGTACATATATTAAATGCTGTTTTGTTTGTTTGATTTGAACGAATAAAATCCAAATAGAAATCATAAAATAATATGCCTCAGCTATCATAAACAGGGAAAATGACTAAGAAGCATTTAAAGGTAGCCAAAAAATAGTTCAGGTTGAGATTCAAATGCATGCATTCAACTCAGTGTTTTCAGTTGCAAGAGCAAAAAGTAAGTAAATAGTTCATAGAGCATGGCTACAAACTTTGACTGTAGGGAAAAAATAATTCTTTAAGGGGACTCTGAATTGGAAATAGCTTTTCTTGGAGGGTACCTTGGATTGTAAAATTTGTATGATCGAAGAAATATGTTTTTTATAAACGAAACCAAAAATATTCACACTTGCAAAATTTATTAAAGGATGTATAAACAGTGGCACCTTGACAATTTGATATTTTATTTTTCAACCCTTTAGATTGAGTCAGCCAAGGTCAATATACTTGCAAAAGTTATGCAAATTTATTAAAGGATTCATATACTATTAGAAAACAGTTGCACCTTGACAATTTGATATTTTATTCTTCAACGCTTTAGATTGAGACAGCCAAGGTCAATTTCTCACCTGGAGGCTGCCCTCTGTTTCTTTTGTGATCACGCTGCATTCATCCCAGAAGGCTCTACAACTGATCCTGTGGAGGGCGATCCTCTGCTGACCCAGGATTCAATCATAATCTGTGTATGAAGATGCTGATCAGCGGGAGCAAGATGGCCTGCTCGTGCCACAACGACATGGCTGAGATTCGAGTGGGAGCGGACGTACCCAGCCAACTTGGTGGACACTTTCCAAACAGTTCTTTTGGAAGCCAGAAAGTCGTCCAATCCCTCCCAATCCAGAACAGAAATCCAGCTTTCGGTGGAGACAACGCCATCCTCGAGGTCGAATTGGCCATTATACAACAGGACTGGCCTCCGCCGTACCAGGGCTTCCACCTTCCACTTAGCGCTCTTCATCACGTCGTCGGCGAATCTGTCGGCCACCGACCCATTGCAGGCCGCCCATTTGATATGGCCATCCACCTTAAGGGCTTCTTTGACAGCAGGCTGATTGACGAACAAGGAGAGGTATTTGGTTCCATTCTTGGAGGTGTAATAGGGAACCGTCCTCCTGATGTCGTACAGAGTGGCCACGCCTGAAATGTTCTTCAGGTGTGTGAGAACACGATTTCTGGCAATGTGGGCATCGTGCCATTTCTTCTGGCGGGTGAGGTTCACTGCCTTCTGCTGCAAAGCTTCGACTTGCAGCTTTTGTTGAGCATCGATAAGCCCCACCGCGTATGCAACAGGGGCGTGAGATTGCACCTGCACGACGGGGTGGACGAATCCATCGCCGATGGCCAGTCCATCCAGTCGCAATGGCAATACCCCATTATTGTCCAGCTGGTTGAGCATGTACAAGCTCAGGGAAGGAACAAACTTTCCCGCATAGCTCTCGCCCGTTACATAGAATGGGCGTTTGCGAAACAGGGGATTCAGGGCGAAAAACGCCTGTAGGGCAGCATACAAGTCCTTGGCAACCTCGTCCTCGTTGGTAGGAATGTCTTCCTTGGAGGGGGCAATGCTGAAGCCGCTTCCAATAGGATTGTCCAAGAACAGTAGCCCAAACACACGATTCCAAGGCGCAGGATTCCGATTCAAACCAAGATCTGGGCTGTCACTGGCTATCCAGGGCCCTAATTCGTAGAAATTTCCGATCATGTCAGAGCAGCCGGGACCTCCTTGCAAGTACAGAAGAATCGGAGTATCAGACAGCTGTTTTTTAGGGGAGATGGCCTCGTAGTATGCATAGAACATCCGAGCGCCGCTCTTTCCTTCTATATCCAGATACCCAGATTCAGTCGGCAGTGCCTCTTTGGGAAACGCTCCAGTTTCCATGCCCACAACCGCCGCCACATCCCAAAATATTATTGTTATGAATTGCACAGCCACCACAGCTGCTACTGCAACTGCAATGGAATTTCTACCGCGCACCTTCATCGTCAAGCAGCACAATCTGTTTACCTGCCTGCCTTCTATCAACTTTCAAACCCTGATTAAACCCTTGGCAAGTTGACAGTCTGTGGGAGATGCATCAATCATGTTCAGTCTATAATCAATAGAACCGTGGATAGGAGCTCCCCTCCAAGAAAGACAATACCAGCGGGATTAATATAGGATTCAAAGAGCCGGCCCTATTCTACACTGTATATGAGCGCATAAAAAGTTTTCGGTGGTCAATGCCCTGGGAAAAGTCACGATGTCGGCTCCATGGGCAACCTTTACATACTCTCTTGGAATCGTAGGTAGGATTCAAGAGCCGGCCCTATTCTACACTGTATATAAACGCATAAAAGGTTTTAGGTGGTCAATGCCCAGGGAAAAGTCACGGATGTCGGCTCCATGGGCAACCTTTGAATACTCTCTTGGAATCGTAGCCAGCCCATGGTGGTTGTTTTTTTCCTGGTAGTCCACTCGAATTTCCAGTTAAAAACATGGGAATATTTGACAGTCAAAGACTCTTAAGATATCCACGTTTACGAGTCATTGAATCAGAGGAGCCGTGCAGTTTATCCATTGTGACTCAGAGCACGGGTTAAATTTCACGGGTGACCTTATCCGTCAAGGAATTTTTTTATGATGTTTTTATTTTTAAACGGCCTATCATATGACTTTTAAAATTTATTTGTACAAGTTTCATCTAATTTTAAATTGTACAATAAAAGAACAATAGTTGTGAAATCACTTTCAAACCAAAAACATAATGTGCATGATTTCTGGGTTGGATACAATGACCTTTTTGGTGGCTCCCCCAACAACCGACTTTGCAGACAAGAAGTTGTGTTCAACCTCATTTCGGACAAAACCCAACAGTCTAATGCTATTTACTGCACAAACCGCTGTTGAAAGTCCAGTCCAATTTTTTACAACAAATACAAAACAAAGCTCAATTTTTTACATAACCCACTACTCAGAATTCCGCTAGTTTAATTTTTTACATAACCCACTACTCAGAATTCCGCTGGTTACCAAAAAATGTAATTGTCAGAACACCACTATTACAAACATAAAAATAAAAGCAAAAACTTTAAATATTTAAAGTAGGAAGTGCTTCTAAAATGTGATGGAAGGGGCTTAAAAAGCATTCATGAGCAGAACCCACACAACACAGGTAAGTCATGACAGCTAACAGAACAATCCATCGGAGATTCTCAATGCACATAAATACTGAAGAGATGTTGTATTCCCCTGCATGGAAGAATACAAAAACATTCAAATACAGAACTATACCTGCTCCATATGACCTTGTGGGAAATAAAACACCCGCTCCCCGATCCTGGGCAGCGTAACAAGAGGTCCAGCACAGGCATGCCACAGCTCCTCGTATAGCGCATCTTGAGCACCTACCACAAATTCAAACGATAACCATGGCAAGATCAGGAAACTGCTACGCCTATAACTGGATGAATCATCTAAAAAAACCCATATGACCATGGAAAGATCTCAACCACGCCCAACAGAGATCCTAACATACTATAAAAGAAAACAGAACCATTGCAATTTGCAATAACCAGTAAGCCTTACTTGGTGAAGAATTCGGGTAGCCATGTGGACCGCCAATCTGTCCCATAACAAGCCCTCCCTCATTGGACATCGAAGAATAGCCATCTACACCCCCATTACTGCTATTGCTCTGATTAGAACCACCATTATTGGCCCCCAAACCAAAATTCCTAAAATTTTCAGCATAAGCCATAACCACCACTAACTTTTAACAGCGGCCAACTAATATCCTCTCCCAAAAGCCGTCTCCGCCGCTTCTATCAAACCCACCTGCACTGATGTAACCCCCGCCTTCCTTAACCAGGCCTGGGAATCTCAACAACTCCCCTTAAACTCCCAGACATACCCATCTCAAACCAGCTTGCAATTCCTTTGACCCAGTTCAGATTTCGCCGTAATCTGCACACCCATCAAGCGATACGCCGAATTCTCTCGATTCCCAAGCGAGATTTCGCCCCTTCCCCTTGCTTGCAACTTGCCACTACTCCTGGTTGTTGGTGGGTGGTGCTAAGGCCATAGTTGCTAACCGGCCACCGGAGTTAAAAAACACCCAACCCCGGTTACCTCCTTGTCCCTGATTCGTGAGATGAGGAGAGAGATTCGTACTGTGCCAGAACAATCCAGTCGCCACATTGTAAGTTACAGCCTACACGTATAAAAAAGATATGACGTAAGGTTAAATATATATATAAAAAAATTTATAAAACTTTTAATTTTTAAACATGCCCGTCAATATGACGTTTTTGAAAATGAATGGCAAGTTGCGCATGACGTGGAGGTTTAAAATCAAAACGTATTTTACGGGTAAAAATGAGAAATACGGGCATACGGGCGTCAAATTTAACCCCTGACTCAGAGATAATATTTGGAAATATATCCACGTTTACGAGTCATTGAATCACAGGAGCCGTGAAGTTTATCCATTGTGATTCAGAGATAATATTTGGAAAAATTTGACGCTCAAAGTCAAAGACTCTTAAAGAGTCTTAAGTATCCACATTTACGATCCATTGAAGCAGAGGAGCCGTGCAGTTTACATTTACGATCCATTGACTCGGAGGAGCCGTGCAGTTTATCATTCGGAAATATTTAACAGTCAAAGACTCTTAAGATATCCACGTTTAAGGTTCATTGAATCAGAAGAGCCGTGAAGTTTATGCATTGTGATTCGGAAATATCATATGTCAATCCAAGTACATTGACGTGCGTGCATTTCAATAAAGCAAACCGTAAGCCAATTCAGGAAATTTTATTAGCAATTGTACGTACGGAGAGGTGTAAAGGAATCTTAATAGGAGTGGGGCAAATTGTCTCTTGTGCAAGGGAAAGAACGTTTTAATTTCCAAACCTCATGGATTATTCTTGCAATCAAAAGGGGTCGTGTCAAGGGAGTTATGTGGAAGGCTAGCCAGCGATCGTAATAGTGATGTGGTTAGGGTGCTATAAGTGTAACTTGCATTTAAGTGCTGGAGTTGTCTATAATGCGACTTTTTGAAGATTCCGGTGACGGAATCCGGCGAAGAAATTGAGGTCAAATCTTGATTTCTTGCAATTAAAATGGTTTTTTAACTGCATATTTGGATTCAGCACCCTGAAAAACCCCTGGGGCGCTTTCATTGTGCAGAAACTAGCTATCAAACTTGCGATTCCAATAATTCTTGCCGGATTTCGACCGGAAAAATCCGCCGGAAAAGCTTTCAAAAAGTCGCGTTATAGACAACTCCTTTAAGTGCTTATTATAAGAGTGACTAGATGAATTTGAAGAAATTATTAGCCCAAAGATGAAGCACATAAATAATCAATAGTGAGATAAGCAAACACACACGAGAACTTACATAGGGGGTCTTGATTCTCACTTATATGCATCATTGTGAAATGTGTTGTATGTAGGTGGTGCAACCATGAATTTGTACATATATATTTTTCTTTTTATGGGTGGAGCTATGAAAAGGATCTTAAAATGCTTCTCCATCGATGGTCCATCATCATAATGGATAAGCATTCCATGGAATCCCTTACTATGAGTTAGCCACTATATACATTGTCATACACACACATGATGGTGTTTTGAAAGCTCCTTTTATAAATGATTCCAAGCCTCCATCTCTCGTCAAGGGTTCAATGTTCTTGGAGTACTTAATTGGCCCCATTCTTCCTATTATCTTTATTTTGTGGTTGGAGATTAAGGTTTTGCTTGAAATATCATTGCCAAATCTCATGCCACTTCATTTTCCAAATCAATTAGAATCAATGTGATATCATTATCTAACTTTTTTCATGATCCTCTTTTGTGGAGGCTTTTTTCTGTGTGTTGATTTTGTATAGTTTCTCTCTTTGCTAGATTTCCATCCAAAGTTTTGTTGAAATAATCACTAAGTCAATGTAATACCATTAGCTACCCCTTCATTTGGGTTTCATAATTCCCTCCAAAAAAAATTACAAGTTTTCCTTCGCCATCTTCAACATTTCTGGTTGTCTCAACCTCATATGTTTACATTTATGCTTTTCACTTCTTCATAATTGTATGAAATAAAGTGGCATTTTCTTTGCTATTGTCTTTTAAATATATTTCTCTTATTGCATTACACTCTTCATTGAACTATGAATACTATTCCTTCACTGAAGGTTTTAGCTTTATAACTTCCCCTTATTATTTTGAATCTAATCTATTAACTTTCCACATAGATCTAGTTTTTCATTTATGAATTGAAGATTTGATGAACACTATGCGTATAACAATAAAATAATAAATGTTATGTATATTGGAATATACATTTTTGGATCTAAAGCATATGCTCTATAGGCTAAGTTGAAATACAAACCATTTATATGAAATGTTGAAATCAATACTATTGGATTTGAAATGTTGAGATATATGCTATTATACAATATATATTTTACGCGTAGTTTTTTTTTTGATATCTAGTTGAATCACCAACGGCGGTGGTATCGTACTTGCGTTACACGAGGTCGAATCCCACCGGCTGCCACTATAACAACTAGGAGGAACCACCCAACGCGCAAGGAATAACCCCTCAGGGTAAGATGAGACTTGAACCCGTGACCTGCACAGTGGCACGAACGACTTAGCAGACCGTTCGCTGACCACGAGACCAAACCCCTGCGGGCTCATTTTACACGTAGTTTAACTCGTCTCTATTTTTGTCATTTTTCTAGAATAGTTTCCAATTAATTTTGGATGAAATCCAACAAGGATTTGTTGAAATGGCAAGTTTGAGATTTGTAATTTCCGCAATCTGAGTGGTGTTGTTGAGATTTTTAAGGGCATTGAATCCATTTATGCATTTTAAACAATAAAAAATACAATCTCGCCAAAGTTTGTATCATTGGATTATGATGTAAAAAAGCAAAACATAGAATAATTAAGTGATGGCGATATGTGTAACCTAACATATAATTTTTTTATTATTTTATTGCATTTAAATAAAAATAAATATGGCTCAATTGACACAACATTTTTTTACTTTACTACAATGTGTAGACAAGTATCTCGTATGCGCAGAAAATATTTGAAGGCGGTATTGAGGCACGACGAGAGATTCTTTGCTGAAAAGGTATGCTGGTTTATCTCTCTTTCAGTGAATTTGTCATGTTTCCACTCTTCAGGATTTTGTTTTTGTTCTCACTCTACATGATTTTTGTCACTTTTAAACCTAAAAATTGGATTTACTAATTCTCCTCTCCATCTTCAGATACCCTGCTTCATCGTTAATATGTCTATGTTCGTGGGGAATTATTTTGCGAGATTATACTTGACATGGAGACTAGCAATGTGTCATTTCCTTTCGTGATCTTGCTGATCATTTCAGGATTAATGTATGGACGGATTTTGGTGGGGACTTCTCTCAAGTTGAAGGAAGCCTATAACGTAGCTAGGAATATGTTGTAGTGACTACAACCACCCTCAAAAATTTTCCCTTAGCTTCGTTTTGGAGCCTCCCTACCAACCATCATAGCAGTATGTCTTGCACTGTCAAGTACAGGAGCTTCATTGGTTTATCAGCAGCTTGCCAGCTTGTGCATGATTGCTTGCTTCACTCCCCTCACAAGCTACCACTTCGGACTTGGTCCAGTTGTTCGCTGAGAAACTCCCTCATAAAATTGCGCAATTCTGGAGGGGAACTAGCCTTCCCTCCAAAAATTGCGCAAATCTCACTGGAAGTCTACTAGGCTCGAAAATTGCGCAACCCTGTCTAGCAACCTTCCTTTGGAAAATTGCGCAATTTGGCCCAGCAGTGCAGCTCGGCCCAGAAATTGCGCAATTCTGGGCAGCTGTCAGCGGCTCCTCCCAGAAATTGCGCAATCCCTCTGGATAGCCAGCCCAGCTTCCTCCCAAAAATTGCGCAAAAATCCCTCTCAGTCAAGCAGGTTGTTGCATGTGCCTTCATGTTGACCGGTTCCCTATGGGACAGAGAAAACTTGACTTGTATGCATGGGCTACTTTTTCCCGAAATAGAAAAAAGCAACATGCAAAAAGCACCCCTATATTTTAGGGATCTACTTTTAACAGTTGGAGGTTACATGCAAAGATTGTTTTAGAAACTTTCCTCCAAGTGTCGCTTTTTCCCATATTTGTGGCATACGCGTCATGAGTTTCAAACTTATTTATTCGACACTTCAGAGCTCATTCTTCACATCAATCTTGGAGCTCTCACATTCCACAACACATGCAGGAGTCTTTGGCACATCCAGCTCAGCTATTTCCAGGTAAGTTCTCTTTACTTGTCTTTTGCAGCGTTTCTGTCGCCTTTTATGCTTTGGCTTGTGTAAGTGTTGCATGCTTGATTTCTGTGAACGCTTGTTGTCATTTGCATGCATGTTAGCATGTACAAGCACCGTTTCAGTTTTCGTTTTCATCTCACTGATGTCGCATGCATGACATTGTTTTGCACGAACAGTCGTTGATTCGGCGACTCGTTTTACACACATGCATGTTGTTTCGTTTTCGGAATCTTGCATTCACTGTTTGCATGCACGATCATTCAGTCCTGCTTACACTCAGTATCACCATGCATTCACATCTTCATTTTCTTTCAGTTGCCCGTCGGTGAGTCTTGGCAACCTTGGCCCGGACTCTGCCTTACTCAGATAACATTGCGCAATTTTGAGAGGGAAGGATATGCCTTCCTCCTAGAAAATGTGCAAATCTGGCTAGTCATTACCCTCCAGTGTTGCTTTGCACAAGTCTGAGAGTTAGTGACTGCTTGCCCAGAAAATTGCGCAATGCAGTCACTAGGCCTGCATCACTTGCTAGTTGAAATTGCGCATTGCGCAATCTCAGCACCCAGCAGGCCAGTCTAGATTGCACATTGCGCAATTCCAGTAGTCAACCAACCTCTCGACCTCCCAGTGAAAATTACGCAATCCTTTCCAGCAGTTCCCCAGGTATGTTGCATGTGAGTCCTTAAGATTGCTTTGGCTTTAGCTGACAGATCTCTTGCTATGCATTTCGCCATGTCTCCAGATACTACGGGTGTTCGTCTGTAGGGACCAACCCTATATTTTTTTAAAAAAAACTAAAAATAAAACCATAAGAAAATAGCATTCAGAACTCAAAAATTATTGAGCATTAAATAAAACTTTTCTGAATTTCACTTCATTGAACATATCATCAAATTTACATATTATTAACTAAAACCATAATGAAGTCATACAAAAGAATATTATAACAACATAGGTATTGTTCACCAGGAAACAAGATTCAAACTTAAGTTGCCACTATTTTCCCTCCTTTGTTGTCTGTCGCCTCCAAGTGTGAACGTCGACGTACTTAATCCGATTGCAATGAACGACCGGTTGACAACGGAGGAATGTATTAGCTAGTAGAGGAGAGCACTCTTTGGCTCAAGAGTCCCCTCTCTAAAGTCCTCTACCTCGCCAAACTCACTATAGCTCATAGTCACTACTCTGACAAAGTTTCATCCATCCAACAGTAGGGTAAAAGAAAAAGTCTCTTCTCCCATGGCTTGCCCCTTCTTTTATAGGAGTCCTCATAGGTGACACTTGCCAATTCATGCATAATAAATTATTTTTGTTAATCCAATATTTTGATTATTCCCCCACCCATGTGTCACTCTCTCATCAAGGATCTCCAAAATTATTTACTTAAATTTTAATTTAAAAGTAATATTTTCCTCACCTCAACAAGATTCCTATTTATTCTCCTAGTTGTCTCTTGATCCCCTTTTTTACTCCTTAATTTGTGCTCATTACTAAAGTCAATTGATAAGTCAATATTTTATCCCCTATCTACTCCCTAATCTAGTTATCTCTTAGATGGATATTCTTATGTTGGTTGTTGCCACATGGAGGTTCTCTAAATTTCTCTAAAATTTAATTTATTAATCTTATTTTAATTCACCATCCTCTTCTCTTAATTAGGTTTAACTGTTTTAGAATTAATATTTATCCTTACATTTATGTCCCTCTTTCCCATTTTTACCTAATTAAATTACATTATCTACCTAATATTTTCCAACATGGGAAGGATAGAGTTTTTAAAGTAAAACATTTTATTTCTTCCTATGATCCTCTTAACCCAAGTTTTATTCTTGATTTAATTACCTTGGTTGTAACATCATTTACCCTTGATGTGAATTTACCTGGTTTTTCATATCTTGATTATATTTATTAATTTATTTATTTTTAATGATTCCAAGGATGCCAAGTTTGGTCATGCCCTTCAAGAACTTCCCTTGAAGTTCCAAGGGTTTTACGCTTAACAATTTATTTGTGATCCCACGAGTGCCAAGTTGGTCGTGTCCTTCAAGAAATTCCCTTGAAGTTCCAAGGGTGCCACGCCAATTTCCCTTCAAGCATTCAGTGGCTACAAGGGGAAAGTTTAGGTGTAACGACAGAGACCATTATCATCTCTTATGTTGCATGCTATAGTGAGACTAATGGTGTCAGGGATCAAGGAATCCGCCTTGATGTGCGTCCCCCGTAAAATCCTTATAAGCAACCCAACTTTGGGACCTACCCTCGTGACATCATGATCTTCAAGGCAAAGGTGTCTCAATCTTTCCAGCCCAAGTCACGGCGGGAGTGCTAGTGGGTGAGATCAGAGACACTATCTCACCCCTCCCATGCAGTTCCATCCAATTGTACAGCCCCATCACCCATATGTGAGTCATTCAGCCAAGAAACTAATATGTCCCTGCAACCACTAACATATCATCAGAATATAGATAAATATATATAGCAAGTTTCAAAATTCACTTAGAATTTCAAAGACAGTATAAATTTTCATCAAGCCAGGTGTCATCAACTCGTCATATGTGAGTGCCTATGGTGGTTTCCTGCCATACTCAATAATCATCAGTAACAAGATTTCTCGTTGTTAGTCATTGTCAAATAGCATCATCAACATCACCTAATCATTCGTATCATTGTTCATTGTGAAACATAACTAATGCAAGTAGGTACATAGGGGAAATATACATATCCATCAAAGCTATCAACATCGTAACATCAATAGAAACATACCTATCCGTCAAAGCTATCATCATCATGATATCAATAGAGAGCATACATATCCTTTATTGTCATCATCATCATAAATTCAATAGAGACTAAACAAAACCATTTATGCTACAATCATCATAATATCAATAGAGAACATGCATAACCATTAACATTACAATCAACATAATACCAATAGATAACATACATAACCATTAATGCTATCTTCATCATAATATCAATGGAGAACATACATAAACATCACAACCACTAATAATAGAGTCATGTGCCCGGATCCTCAACCTGAGGTCCTCAAAGAATAATGTGTGGGCCTTAGGGCTAAATAAACGTTAATGTCATATCATTGTCAGTCAACTAGAGCGGGGGACTACATCATCCCTCTCTCAGCGGTTCAGGATCAATGGCCTCCAAGAGAGTAGGATCAAAGGACATCGACAGAAGCGCAATTGGAGCAGCAGTTGAGCGAGTGTCTATGAGTTTCTCGATATACAAAGACACCAAGCTTATCGTAGACAACGACATCAAGCTGAAATGACAAGAGGTCAATGATGCATTCTCAGGCACATTTGGGGAAGATCTCAAAGACTTCCAGGTCTATGTGAACATTCACAAGTCCGGCTTGTACAAGATTGCATGTAGGTATCGCGCGTTCCCATGCGTAGACATGGTACATTGGATCATCTTGCACACTGATCCCGAGACAATGACATTGAGGAGTGTCAGTGGGACATAGATTTCTACCTTCAGAGCACAAGATTATCAGCAAATGTACCACTTGTCGAAGCCAGTGATCACCATGGAGACATCCTTCAGCATACCCAACAGCAATGCCAACTCCAGGGATGTCTTGAAGAACTAGGTGAAGGAGCCAACCAAATTCAAGATGACACCCGACCAGATTTACAAGATGAAGATACTACGGAAGGCGTATCAATAATTGGTCACCTTTTCATGTCGATTGTATGGCCAAGAAAGCACTGAGACCTTCCCGCAGAGTTGGGTGATTGCATTGGACCAATTGGCCAGTGAAGGCAAAGCATGCAACTGGTCCGACATGTTGGTTCACAGGCTTAAGGAACAAGTAACAAGAGCTCGGCAGCCGCCTAAAGGTCAGCAAGCAGAAATCTACATGTCCGCCTACATCTTGGATGCAATCTGTGCCCATCAAGAGTTCCTAGGCTTAAAGTGGGCATGGACACCAACAAAAACCTATGTCAATACTTATTGTAAATTGTTTTCCGAATGCAACTTTAGAGGAGTTATCACACAACTGTTAGATCATTTTGTCACCCCGGTGTACAAGATGATATTTGAGCAGGATCCACCTTGCATGTCGAAGATAGCAATGGAGGCACTGATCGACATAGAGAATCGGTATGTCTCACTGTTTGACACCTTCATACGGATGTAAAATGCGGAGAAGCCTCTGCATGTTTTGCCGAAATTTTCCATGGACAAGCTTGTGATGCAAGAGGTGTCATACCACATCTTGGCAACATTGTCAACTAGGTTGCACCAGAAGAAGAAGGAACCTTGGCCCACTCTTTCATTACAGATCAGGTTGTACGAGATACAAAATCTCAAGCATGAGGATGCTGAAACAAAGGAGATGAAGAAATATCATTTCAACACCCGAAGCTTTAATTTGTATGACCCGCATTGTTTGGTGAAGAATCACTGCACGAGAGTACATTTTTTGTGGATCCACGGAGCGTTTCATTGGGCAGAGGATGACCCATGGAGATATTGTCACAACTTCTCCAAGCCCAATGAACCGGTCGACATCGTTGTGGAATGGTTAGCAAAGCAGAATGAAGAAGCATCCAGGAAATCACTAGCAGCATAGGTAAACATACTGGCGCAGGACAAAGGCAAGAGAAAGATTGTCGACGGCGCAAAGGCAGAACAAAGCTGCAACTTAAGAGAAGACCCACTTATGCAGAAAGCAACTTTGGAAATAGAGGCGAAGAGGCAACAACGCAACAGGAGGACCACACAAAGGCAGAGAGAAAAACAAAGGATGGAGGAAACAATGAAGGAGTTGCATGAGTTGAAGGAGCGACTCTGGAAGGAAGAAGAGCTGCGCAGACAGGAAAAGGATGCACAAAAAGAATAGGTACAACAAGGGGCGCAACATGTACAAACAAATGAAACTGCGCCTGTACAGGTAGTAGACTCATCCAAACAACTGGCACAAAGCAGACAGGGTGAGCAGTCACAGGAGCAGGACTTCGCTCAAGAGATTGAACGAGTACTTGAGCAGATGGATACGGAGATGGAGCAGCTAGAGTTAGAGCAAGACATCGACCTCATGCCTTAAAACCAAGAAGTCTACCCATCAGCTTCACCGGATCCGGAAGCAGAGCAAGTCCCAAGCAACTAAGGAGACACTGAAATCCTTGAAGACAATCCAGAAGAAGAGATGCACAACATATCATTCGACGAGTCACAACATAGAGTTGTGCAATCACGTAGAGTGTCTACTTTGGATGACAACACGTCTCCTGCGCAGTTTGAAGAATGAGTGATCGTGTCTGACGTGCGCAAGCATCTAGTAGCATTGGCCGATGCTACCAAAGCATATTCCGAAGCCACTAGCTCGAATTTTCACTTCATGATAGTTGAGAACAAGTGAATAGCTAAGGAGTTATAGACGACCAAGCAAGGAGGAGAACTGGTTACAGAATCCACGCAAGCCGAGTTGAAGAAGTCGATATTGGATGAAGTATCGTCCCTTGAGACAGTCATGCGGGCGTTGTATTCCAAGTTTGGTATCGTGCATAAGGCAGTTATCCATCTCAACAGTTGGCAGCAGCGATGTGCTAGGAGAGCAGGTATCTTGTCAAACTTGCACACTGTTGTTGACTATATGCAAACACGGAAAATGAGATACAAGGGAACCCCGTTACACTTGTCTAGTATGATGAAGCCCGGAGCGGTTGAGTTGAAGGCATGCATCTGGAGTCAGATATGGAACTATTAAGAACTCCCGCATCTCATCACTAGTTTGCAAGCTTCCCATGCACGGGTATTCAGAAGCATCGATGTTGTCGTGCGCGCACATGCGATCCCATCTATTGGGACACTCACCGAGGCAAAGACAAGGGCACAAATCCGACTCGAGCTTGACTCGTACTTTGACGAGTTGATGTGCATAGCCACCAGCGCAAACTTGGCGATCAGTGTAGACACCATGCATCAGTATGTCGTTGGTCCGGCCGCACTCAAGCCAGTGATGCACATGTTATTAGACGAGTTGGACAGAGGAGCTGGAGCACTGTACCCGGATGAAACATAGGCAAGAGTTCGTTTCCAGAAAGATGTCACCACAGAGTACACGAACACCATCACGGACTATCGAGCTTGGCATCAGTTCATCACCATCGACCATCATGAGGATGGCGAAGAGCTGGTTTTCAGACAATTTTCTGAGTCATTATAATGTCTTGCATGGCTTGCTCAAGCCTATTTTTGTCTCACATGGGTACATGTGCAGATTGTAATGTAACGTCTTGTCAAGTGGAAGTTCAAGTGTCGATAGTTGAATGTAACAGTCATAGAGTAGTTGAAGAGTCATAAGGGTAGATGAACAGTCACAAAGGGGAATGTCAAGGGTCACCCCAAACTTTGCTATATTTAGTCCCTCATAATTCATTGTAGAGGCTTTTGGTCAACCAAGCTTCCGATAGGAGTATCTTAGAGAAAGCTTGGAGAGTATTGTAACGAGCCTTGGCTTCTCCACTGTGCAGAGCTAGTACATCTTTTTGGAGGAGTAGGCGACAGTAGCTGTAACGTTCCACTGTCGGGACTAGTGGTTGGTCATGGTTGTACTGTATGATTGGAACTTTCACTTCTTAATATAATAGAGCTAGCTCGTTTCATGCATATGTTGTTATTGTATTTCAACTAACTTGTTTACTCTAATGATATATGTATCTGTTTGCTTACGCATGCATGTATGGACTTTTTTTGTATAAGTATGCATGAATCTTACTGAAATGTGCTGTTGGTTTAACCATCACTTTGGATTGTTAGCTTGCTTTATTTTCAGTTTGTGATGCATCTTTTCTCTTGTGTTCCCTTCTTAGCCACGTGTTTTCACAGGTTTCCAAGGGGCGCACCCACATCGCCCTCCGTGTGTTAGAACCATTCATTCACCTTCCTTGACTTGCTGCATATGTGCGCAATCACGGTCAAGGCAATACCGTACGACCCACTACTAGGACTCCTACACCAAACGGTCTGAGGTCTAATTGGGACTTCTTACCGGGGAGATCCCCTAACATGTTGGCGGGTCCAACACCGTCAACATTTTTGACGCTAGAAGGAGGGTCAAATGGTAAGTTGTGTCCTCTCATCCTATTTTGAACCTTTGCACATCTCTTATGGATTCTATTACACTCATCCCTCCACGATGTTTTTCGCATGCCGAACCTCTCAACATCATGAGGAAGTTTTTTGATCTCTTATCCGAATTCACGTATGATGGTGAAGGCTAAGTAGCCTGGCCTGAGTACTTGGAAGACTTCTATGTATTCCTTGAGAATGTAGATGAGTTCTATGCAGAAGAGGTCAGCCTGTTGCTTTTATACACACTTCAAGAATCCCCACAACGATGGTGCTAGAGTCTGTGATCTCATGGAATCTACTTTCCATCATTTTGGTCCAGAACCTATTGACAAAAAATTGTTACAACAACGAAAGGCCCCGCATGAATTACCTATGGAAATTTGGGATTGCTTCTGTGTGTTGCAATTTCAAGCTCCGAAAAGTCAGATGAATTTCCAGTATCTCATGGACAAATTTGAGTATTGTCTCACCAAATCTGTTAATCCTAAAAGAAAGTTTAAGCCCAAGCCTCGCTCAGCATACTTCAGTGATGGAGCTGGACAATCACAGACGGACATGGTCACTGTCACAAATCACTGTCCGTTGTCCTCTCATCAAACAACTCCACCACTGCAGAGTGATGTGGGAGAACATGCACACATCTGCTCAACTGTCACATCCTCCCAACATCACTTCTCTCAATTTTCACACAGATTTGGTTGCGAAGCCCATGGGTTGTCACATGTTTGTCTTACCTCAACCTCTGTCTTCCTGTTCTGTTGATCCTCCGGATTGCACTATCTTGTGTTCTTGCATTTCGGACTTTACACTTGTTGTGAACAAGGATCAAGCCATCGATGGAGTTGGTGTTGCGCAACTGACTGCACTATCATTCATGAAGAGTATGACTGGAAGCTTGAGTATCAACCCTTGGCGAAGGATGACTCCCTTTTGTCCAAGCCTCCTCCATTCTTTCCTGACATATTTGGTGATTCTATCATCCATTATTTCGCATGTGAATCTTCGTCTATGAATGCACCCATTGTTTGTTAGGGTCCAACCCTAACCCCCTTATTTATGTAATAAGATCGAGTCATAGTTATAGTTAAGTAAAGAGTCAATAAAGCCCATATTAATAATTGTAAGTGGTTAACCCACATTTAATGAAGGAACCACAGTTAGTTGCAAATGGGCCATGGTATTAGATAGATGGTATTAATAAGAACCATGGTATTTCCCCATGGTATTGCATGTATGAATCCTATATAAAGGATAGAGACTCCCCTCGAGGAGCATCGTGTTTATTTTGTAATTAAGCTCAGCTCTATTGGAGGTTTCCCCCTCGAAGAGGCAAGTGAACATTGCTTTCTGAATAATAAAATACTTGCTGTTATTTCTCATTGTTCTATGTTCTGGGTATATTTCTTCGCATATTTGGTATTCTAGTATCGTCTTGCAGGTTAAGAGCATAACAAGTGGTATTAGAGCACTTTTCAAGGCCGGTGGGATCTCCAATTTTTAGCAATTTTTTATTTGGCTAGAGACGTGTTCTGGTGTCTTTAAACCACGGGATCTGTCGTTGAGCGCATAAACCTGCGGATTTGGGGAGGCATGCACACAGGAAATAGAGTTGTTTGAAAAATAATTAATAAATTCATCTTGAGTTAATTAGTTGGAGAAATTCAAACATGAAGTCTTTGTGAAGACATGCAACAGTTATCCCTTTGATTGAGGAAGTTATCCCTTAATTAAGGAGATAAGGATGAGTTGTAATTAGTTAGCTCAGTTAACTGAGTTAAGTGCAGTTAGATTAGTTCCAAACAATTTGTGGAACTGATTGTGAGTTCAGTCAGTTAATGCATGCATGCAACTAGTGTTCTCTAGATAACTGAATATCCTCTCATAAATAACTAATGCATGTCAGTTCAGAGAAAGACCCAGTTGAGATTAAAGACAAGGACATTATCCTATCAGTTGGAGAAATTTTCCTATAAAGGAAACTCATCCATGCAGAAGGAATTATCTCCTTCAGGATTGCGCAGTTATTTCAGAGGTCACTATTGTGTGTGAGGTGAGAATCACACAGGTTGTAGCTAGAGGACCCTAGAGAAACTGCGCAAGGAAATAAGAGGCTTGGAGGACTGAAAGAAGGCATATGTGTTGTCTATTTTGTATATGAGCAACAGTGAGGGATTTACTTACTACTGAGAGCTGGATAGCTTGTGAGCTAAAGCTTTGTGTAATCCTGAGATATTTCCACTTGTATGATAATACAAATAGCGGGGTTTTTAGCTGAGGCTTTCCCTAGAGTATTCTTTTGTGTTTCATGTGTATGATTTCTTCTTCATCCGTTATATGTGTTCTATTTGATCTTGCTCAATATCGATTAAGCTTCCACAAGTTTGTTTGTAGAAGTAGATCAAGTATTTTGCTTTAGTTACATTGCATTATCAGGTGATCTACAGTGAGAATTTCTACAACTACATCATCTCACCACTCTGTGGGGAGATCCTGTAAAATCATAACAGAATCAATTCATTAGAAAAATTAGTGTAGAAGTGCAAGTAGTTAGGCGATTGTGCTTGTACTGACACGAAGATGGACTTCGGAAACCCTAAGCCAAGGTTAAAAGCCCAACTTAGTTCTCTCGAACAAAGTGAATAAAGCATTCCATAAAGCTATTAAAACAAGTTCATCAGACAATGTTTTGCACAATAAGTAAACAATAAGTTTCATAAGGTGAGGCAAAGGCCAACCAAGCTTTCTCCTCCCTTGGGCACCCTCAGTCCCTTATTAGAAAGAAACATATTTCCTCATGGTTGTGTTGTGCTCCACAACAACCCCCCATTTCATAACATTTTTATTCCCAAAATTATCATATGAAATGGGTCCCTTAGAGTTTAATTGGTATCAACATTGTATCTTTCAAAATGGTCCGAAAACCAAATGAATACATTATATAAAAACCTTTTGAAAAACCCATGTGATCAAATAAAACAATCCTTTTTCATTGCGATAAAGCGATCGCAAGATCGCATATCGCAATGACATAAGGGAGCATAAGTGAGTGGCACATTGGTCTCCGCCGATGCGATATCGCTATCGGCTATCGACAATACTTCATGCACATTTTAAAGCGCCCCCATGCCATTAGCCCCGATGCGATGCGCAATCGGCGATATATAATACATATCTTATGTGATGCCAATACCCCGATGCGATGCGATATCGCAATCGGATTTGGCCGTATTTCATCCACATTGTTAAGGCACCCGGGTAATGTATTCCGATGCGATGCAATATCGCAATCGGCAAATCGGCGGCAGGCTGTCAATATTATATATAATCCTCATTCTCCTGACGCGATGCGATATCGCTATCGGCGATCAGAGGTTTTGAATAGTGTCAATACAAAAGGTTTAAGGTTACCCCGATGACCGATTGCGATAAAGCACAGTTTTCGAAAAAGCCGTTAAATGAAGGGATATCATGATTTGTTTCATATTAAAGGCTTGATCCGTCCAACAATGATTCGCCTGTGCACAACTGCCAAAATGCCCACAGCACGCTTAAATGAATCATTCGGCCGATTAACGATATAATGGGCATTTAAGATTGGCAGGTTTTAAACAACCATTTAATGTGATCGTAAGTCCTAAAATCCTCCCATGGATTGTGTCTGCGCCCATTTTAAAAGCTAATCCCTTATTACGCATCTGTCAATATTTCTCATCACTTGCAAGTTTTCATTGCTATTTCTCTGTATTACGTATATTTGCGCCTTTGTGCAGAATTCATCCAAAGGAGAAAGCTCAAGCAAAATGGGGAAGAAATCCAAGAAGACCACAGGCGCTTCCACTACGCCAGCTGCAGGACAGGTTCTCACTGACAAGAAGAAAGGATTAATTTCGGATACAACATGTTCAGGTCTCGGCAGAACTACTTGGCAGGGTACCTACAACTTAATCGAAATTGAAGAACCTACGGTGACAATAGTAGAAGCCACTACTGATTCCACTCGGAAATCTGAGTGCACTCTTAAGGATTTAGCTGACTCCTTCCTTCACAGGATAGCAGCCAGGGAGCAAATTCTCCCATACACAGATGTAGTACGTTGGGCAATTGAAGAAATCCCAATCATGGACAGAACCTTCAGCACCAGGGATGGGAGGATTTTTGGGTCGTTCAAAGCTGAGCACTTGAGGCAAATGTACCATTTTCCTAAGCCAGAGAAGATATACAATAAGGCGTTCCTGGAAAAATTCGCAAACGAGAATGAAGTTGAATCCGAACCCATCAGGGATTGGAGACAAAATCCGGCAAAGCACAAACATGAGTCTTCCGGTAAGTACTCAGTTGATTCCCTGGCTTCTCCTTATTGCTACGCTGGAATAATGATGTGTAGATTGTGGGGATTGCATGACTCCTCTAATTTCACCATAGAGATGGTTCCTTTAATGGAAGCTGCGGTGAACAGTCAAATAATGGATTGGGCCACTATTCTCTCAGATAAACTAGCCAAAGCTGTTCTTGATTTTAGAAATCAGACTGTCATCTCTGAAAGGAAAATTCCCCCATTCTATTACAGTGCATATATTTTAGATACATTATGTTTCAATTCTGAATTTCCCGTGCTCGGCTGGAGGTGGACGCCACAAGATCCCACGGCTATCCACATATACCATCAGAAATTATGGAAGTCCTCTTACAAGCACCATCTGTACCAAGTCTTCAATGGCTTTATGGTGCCTATTTATTATTCTATTTTTGATAAACCCATTCCCAAGATTTCCTATCAAGCTTCGTTTTATTTAACAGCGGTAGGGAGTTGGTTTGGAGAGGAAAAATTCACTTATGTTAGAGTTTTCGGTAGCCAAGCCAAACCACATGTTCTCCCTTTGTACATACCAGATAAACTGCTAGCAAGAGAAATCGCTTATCAGATTACGGCTGAGAGTGTTACACAGACTCTCAAGAAGAATAAGAAGCAGGGCTGGCCCTCATTCCCCTTAAGATGTGGTGTTTATACTCTGCACGATCTCAAACATGCTGAAAAGGAAGCCACAAAGATTAAATCATTAACTCTGGCGACTCTTCCAAATAGGCACTTTGATCCAAAGAAAGTTGCCTATAATGCACTAGAACAGGCCAAATTGACAAAATTTGAGCATAAAGAAGATATGTTTGACGACCTGTTCGTTTCAGCCGAATCAATAGGTCAGGCTAAAGAATTCGCTAGAATGAAATATAATGATGAAGGGTTGGCTGAGTTTAATAAACTTAGAGAACAGAGGTTGCAAACTCTGCCTCTAGATTTACTAGCAACAACCCCGGCGACATCATCAAGCGAGCCTGATCGGCAACAACCAAAGGAACCTCTAGTTATAACAAAAGAATTAGAGAAACCACAGGAGGAAAATCAGAAGAAAGAACAGGAGGAGAAGCAGAGAAGAGAAAAAGAGGAGAAGCAGAAAAGAGAGAAAGATGAGAAGCTAAAGAAAGAACAAGAGGATAAGCAGAAGAAAGAGCAGGAAAAAGTGCGAAAAGAACCTCAAACTGAAAAGGAAAAACAAACTACAATTGATGACAATATAGATACTCATGTTGACCCTAAGTTGCTCAAGGAATGGGAGCAATTTGATTCCATCATCAGTGGTTTGGAATGTTCGAAGGATACAGACACTTCTAAGGTAGCTGATACACAGGAAATCACTTCACCACAGGTTCTAAGCGGAACCAGCGGCCCACCCAGTTCTAAAGAGATAGAGGTAATACCAAAGGACCCCTCCGACCAAATTATTTTGCAGGTAGAAGATATTCCTCCCCTGGATGTCTTCTACAGCCCAAGGCATAAAGCGGTGGTTAAACGACAAAGGAAAAGAAGAAGGACTGATCAACCTTCCCTTTTTCCAGAGCAAACTATCACGGGAAATGTAGTTTGGAAGGAGGAATTTGACCCCTCCGATGACCTGACAAAACTGTCACAGTATGCAGGAGCTTATTCGGCAGCGACAATCGATAAGGCATCGGAGGTAAGTCTTCTACTGAAAACCAAGGATCAAGAAATTTTCGCATTACAGGCAGAATTGGCTAAGACAAAGCAGAAGGCAGAGCAGCAATTGTTGACACAACAGCAAGTGAACAGTCAATTAACTCAGCAATTGCAGACAGAAAAGCAAAGGATCGACCAAAGCGCGATCCAGAAACAGAAGGAATTATCAGAGGCATTAGCACAATTAAGGGCAGCAAACGGGCAAATGATGAAAACAAAGGATGAGCAAATCGCTCAATTGTCATCGCAGCTAGAAAAAATAAAGGGCGCTCCACAAGTGGATGAATTAAGAGCAGAAGCATTACAAATAAACATTGCATTAATATCCCAAATTAGGCTCCTATGTCAACAAATCGCTCAGGCAGAGCCACTGTGTGAGTTAACGACATCCATAAATCAGCAGGTTGAGAAGGCCAAAAATGAATTAGATCAAGCCGAAGAGATCATAATTGCATTTCTTGACTGGCAAGATTCTGATCAAGGGAGAGCAGCAAATTTTCCCAGGATCTTAGAAACACATAAAGATATACTCTTCACAGAATGGCAGTCTTGGATGATGAAAGCAGAGAGGGCGGCTTCAAGATGTAAATCAACTTCCAGCAATCTAGTTGAACTAGTTAACAACACTCTCTACTTATCAAATATGATTTCCCAATGTACACCAGGAAAGTTGACAACAACAAACACATTGGAGCAATCATGTTATCCTGATTTAGAGGAAAAGGGGAGATTAATCGCCGGGATTAACAGTTTAACCTTCGAGGCATATTGGCTCTTCCTGATTAAGCCGCATACACAGAGAGCCGCCCTTAAGTGCCTAACAGATGCGATCGGGTATATAATTCCCGATATTCAGGATGCCACATATGCCGCCCAGCTCAATTCGCGCCTCAACAAACCTCCTGAAGTAGAGCCAATGCTTGCGATAAGTCAGCTCAGATATAAAGGCAAGCAGCCTACCTGATGAATCATACCACTGACTGCTAGATCGCTGAAGAAAATCATATCAAGACTGATTGATACCAATTAAGTAGGATTTCTGTTTTATAGATAGGTAGATTAATTAAGTATTTATAGACCCTTTCATTGTTTTGGAAAGGGTCGTAAAGTTTTGTACCAGACTTAAAGACTGAAGTTTGCACTATTGTGCTTCAGTCAATATTCTTTTATGAAACTGGACCAGTTGTTCTTAATTCAACAAGGAGGCTTTTTATGCAATTGTGCACTATTGTCTTTGTTGAGAATGTTTCTGCGTTGAAGGAAGAATTACAAGTAGCGATTGATATCGGGAGTGTCAAAGCAGCTCATATGGTATTTCTATCTATGTCTGAATTCATTCCTGTTATGTGAATTGTTATTTGATTATCCTTGCTATTGTTGATTATATGCATGCGCTTTAACAACAATTCTACATTCTTTCCACTATTGGATGTTTTATGATATGCTTTCCTTTTAATCATGTATATGTCAATAATATAAATGATGAGTGTGGTAATATCGCTTTAATCGCTTTGCTTAACTATTTAGGCACAGTAATCTTGAATGAATTAATATCTATGTCTGTTAGATGGAGTCATCTATATGCTTGTCTTTAGACACAGACCATCAAACGCTACACTTTAAAGCTCAATAGATTCCCGGGATAGTTCATAGTTTTTGTATACTTGTCAATAGATTTAGTTATTCACTCATTGCTAGCTCAGTTTATACATCACCCATTCATCCCGTTTATCCACTTTTGGAAAACTGGTCCCATTATCCCCAGTCGGAGCCACTATTCCAAACGGAAAAGGAGCTGTACTAAGGTCCGGACCGGGTGGTTATCCCCAATGTTGTGCAGTGATTTTCGAGGCATCAACAGGTTGTCACCAAATGTTTCACACAGTAATTTTGTAAACATAAATAAATATGTTGGGAAGCCAGAGACATCGTCCAAACTTACAAGAACCACAAAAATAAAATTTTGACAGAAACGTGTGTTGGCTCCATATTTTCTAGACGATGATCCCAAAAAGTTTCTTTAGGTACACAAAGTATTCGAAAATGGTGATGCCATCAAATTACCACTGATATCTTCTACTACAAAGTGAGGAATAGTTGAAATGCAATATTAATAACAAAAATTTTATAAATGACTTATTACATAAAATATTTCTACCATCCTTAAACTTTCGCTACACGCAACAACCAAAAGATAAATAATTGGTAAATAATGAATTCTAAACAAATAGGGATGTTAAGAAAGGTAAGCCATTGGAAAGTTATGAATTCTAAACAAAAAGGATGTTAAGGAACCTATTGCCACCAAAACATATTTCCTGTCGATTTGTTTTGCAAATGAACACTAGTGCTTGGAATCCAGAGGCATTGTCCACATTTGCATGCGTTGCTTGCAAGATCAACAAAACGAAATGTCGAGATAAATGCATGCTCACTCCATATTTTCCGGCAGACAATCCCCTGAAGCTTTTTGGGTACATGAAGTGTTCGGAAATGGCAATTCTGATATATGAATTAAAGAAGATATGAGATTTAAAATTTGATATCACTGTTGGGTCATTCCAAATAGTGATTTTTGAATCTCCACCATCATTATGATCCAACGATGCAAATTCTTTTAATCATCTAACACATAAATCAATGATGCACAATGAAACACAGTGGCAGTTAGGGGAATTCTTCTCAAAGTAAAATGCCTTACAACGTAATTATTACAAATTAATAATATATTTATGTTATAATCAAAATAATATTATTAATGCAATAAAGTATTAATGCAACATCATTATAATTATTAATAATATTATTAGTATAAATATTAATCTTTTCAAAAGAAAGTAGTATTAATAATTCATATTAGTACTATATGATTGTTATTAATGTTATATAAGTATAAATATTAATATTAGCGAGATTTAATGTTCAAATATTATTAATAAGAATCAATAATCATATTATCAATTATTACTTTAATATAAACATTAAAATTGTTATAAAAATTACATACAATAAACACACTTATAAATAAAATATAAAATTGATATGAGTGTTTATTCTGATGTTCACCATCAACAATATTGGTACAAAATATAAAATTATCCTACAATTATAATTAATATTAATAATATTTAATAATAATTATTAATATAAATAATAATATTATTTTAATATAAAATGTAAATTTAATATAAAATAAAATTATTGTGATACAACAAACTTTGTGATATATATAATAGATTCAATACCCTATAAAGAAAAAAAGGGCCAGGAACTCCATTAAAACCCCGAAATTGAGGATTTAAACGCGCAGAGAAAATAAATAACACACATTTTGAAAGCATAATCAACATTGCAACCACCGCTTGGGAAAATTTTATAGAGACCTGAGCGAAACAACTATGAAAACCTTTATCATAATAAATATGGTAGAAAATAAATCACAATTGCGAAACGAAGACCTTTTGATTTGAAAACAGACCGAGGATGGAATATTTCTATTCCATTGTGAAACTATAGCTGCACGCAACGATGGAAATGTAAACAATTAAATAGGGATGTTAAGAAAATTAAGCAACTGGCAAGTAATGAATCCAAAAAATGTCCACAATGGATTTGTTTTACAGATGAACACTCACGCTTGGAATCCAGAGGCATCATCCACTTTTGCATGCATTGCTTGCAAGATCAATAGAAAGTAATGAATCCAAAAAAATGTCCACAATGGATTTGTTTTACAGATGAACACTCACGATTGGAATCCAGAGGCATCATCCACTTTTGCATGCATTGCTTGCAAGATCAATAGAAAGTAATGAATCCAAAAAAATGTCCACAATGGATTTGTTTTACAGATGAACACTCACGCTTGGAATCCAGAGGCATCATCCACTTTTGCATGCATTGCTTGCAAGATCAATAGAAAGAAATGTCCAGCGGGGGATCCCCTGAAGTTTTTTGTGCGGTGCACAAAGTGTTATGAAATGACGATTGTGTTATATGGATTAAAGAAGATATGAGATCCAAAATCTGATATTATTGTTGGGTCATTCCAAACAGTTATTTTCAGATCTCCATCGCCAATATGATACAACAATGTAAATTCTTTTAATCTTCTAACACACACATCTACGAGGCACAATAATGTAAATGCTTTTAATCGTCTAACACACAAATCCACGATGCACAATAAGACACTGTAACAGCTGGGGGAGTTCTTACTGCAAGTGAAGATAAAAAAATTCTTATAATTTAAACATTTTATGAATATGTTACTCAAAATTAGAATATGTTCATTTAGTCAAGATAAATCAATTTTCAAACTGTAAACTTTTTCCTCAAAATTTTCACTCAAAAAATGTTTGCATCTTAAAAGATTTAATCTTTCTCAACACTAAATCAATCTCTATTAACATATATTAAAATAACTAAACATAAAATACATATTAAATCTCAATATAATCATAATATTTTTTATATATAACGTTAATTAAAAATATTGCTGTGAAATCATAATGATTTGATGTATAATTAAGAACACAAACTCACCCACATGTAACTTATCATTGTTTTAAAAATAAAATAAAATAAACTTCCCGCGCTTCTACCATATTGATCTAAAACCCCCGTTTTCAAATCGAAAACATAGAGTACTTATATTACATAACAACTATTTTGTTTAATCACTTTAAATCAATTTTATTTAATAAGTTAGCTATTTGTTTAATGATTTTAAATCAATTTTATTTAACCAAAATTATTTATAACACATGTTGGTCATTTTGGTGGTTAATTTTTTTAACTTATTTTAGTTTAAATATCACTTTTTTCTGTGTTTGTTTTTGGAGAAAAAAAAAAAAAAAAAACCAAAAATAAGGAATAAAAATGGAGTTGTTTATAATGCGATTTTTTGGAGATTGAAAAAATTGAGGTTAAATCTTGATTTGTATTATTTAAAATGGTTTTTTAACTGCATATTTGAATTCAACGCCCTAAAAAATCCCTGGGATGCTTTGATTGTGTAGAATCTAACTATCACACTTGTGATTCCAATAAATTGCTGCCAGATTTTGACCGAAAAAACCCACCGGAAAAACTTCCAAAAAATCGCATTATAGACAATGGTAATAAAAATTATATTCCATAAACACACGGAGCGTGTATGCCGTCCTGAACACACGGAGCGTGTATGCCGTCCTGAACTGAAACCAACATTTGTCAAAGGAGTAGGGGATGAAACCCTAGGATCAATAAAATCCCCATACCACACCACAAAGCGTAGAGATATAATGATATCAAGGCGCGCAGACCCAACAAGCATAAAAGTCTAGGCTCGCAGGCCCTCAGCAAAACAAAAATAACATCAAAGCACACGGGCTTTACGAAATCCCAAAAAAGGGGGCGCAAAAACCTCAACAGTTAGCTGACACACAACAAGACTGCAAAGTAAACAAAAAAATGGACTAGAAACCTTCTCTGATAGGCCAAGCATTAAGCAGACAAACCCAAAAACTGACCACTGGGATCAGGCAACAAAGTCCAACAGGAGCCACGACAGAATCCAAGTAGGGAGATGACAACCACTGGAGAAGGTTAACAGAGCGTGGCACACCCAAGATGATGGTGGCCACTGGGATCAGGCAACAAAGTCCAACAGGAGCCACGACAGAATCCAAGTAGGGAGATGACAACCACTGGAGAAGGTTGACAGAGCGTGGCACACCCAAGATGATGGTGGCAATGACACTGAAGGTGCGTGAGTAGAGTTGGGCAAAACCCCAAATTTGTCGAAGAAAAGCCCATGCCAAAAGTCGGCGACCAAAAAACGACGAGGAAAGGCACGAAAGGGAGGAATGTGCAAAAATACAATCGCCTAAAGAACACCACTCCCTCAACTTTCCATGTGGTATGAGAAAAAGAAACGAACATAAAGAGCCCTAGGCAGCAACCCCGACTGCAAGACACTCTCTCGACGATGCCAAAGGAACCACATGCCAAAAAAACACTTGCAAGGAGAAAAAAATGTAGTGATAGCAAATCAAAAAAGACCAAAGGTGGCCCAAACCAAGGTTGGAGTAGTTAGGGTTTATCCACCTCGACCTTGCTCCCCGAACTCCAACCTCGTTTCACCACAACCTATTCACTTCCTTTTGTGTTAAAAACTAATCTCTATGATGGGAATTTGTCCTTCCAAAATTTTCCTTTCTCATAAAAAGTTAATATTCTATTTCTGGTAAGTAAAGGTTTTGTTTTATGGATATTAATAATAAAAATGTATAGATTTACAACATAATGAGAGTGTTTATGTGAGTGTTTATGTGAAGATTATTTTGTGCCAAGAGTTCAAAAATACAAGAAATATGTTGATTTTCCCATAGAGACACCGAGTCAAACAAAGCAACAAAGTCATTAGATAACATTTTAATTTCAAAAGAAATTGTAATAGTAGTCTAGAAGGTAAACCTAATTCCACATAACATAAAGCATTGTGACATAATTAAAAAGGAAGATAACATAAACATAAATCATGGTGGAGGAACTTGGGGTTGAGACCAAGCATTTCAAGCAACAACTCCCTTATTAGAGTGGATCATGATGGGATGGTCCTTCAAGGATCCCTCCTACATTAGTTGGACGACTCCGCCATTCATCCTCACTAGCTAAGAGAAAAGAGAGTAGTAAATGATTATGTTTCTCTAAGGCATTTAACCTCTACCAAAACTCCTTGCAAGTCAGTTCCTTCACCAACATTTCCTCAACTACGAAGATTGTTTAGTGTCAATAAAGTTCAATATTGTAGAGAAACTGAATTTCCTCTTATTGACTAGTTACCAAATCAAGTATATACTTTATTACTTGTTGATTAACCCCATTATCTTCCCTATAAACATGAATTCTCTGGACAACCTTCTCAATGGTTTGAATGAAATCCTAGGCAATGAATGTAGTTATATTCTTGAAAGCTGCAGTTGATTCTTCTGCATCCATATTCACCCTGGTCCTATAGGAAATGGCCTTAACCCATTGAAAAACACATAGAGCCATATGACCAAACAAAAGAATCAACACTCAATTATTAGATTTAGCCTAGACATAGGCCTAATCAAACAAGGCATGGTTATCATTGGTGAGATCGGGCCTAATTAGTGCCTATCAATGAGGGTTGGGTGTTGAATTCGTAGGACAAATTGCTCTCATGCAGAATCCATTATGGTAGCCAGGGAGATGATTTTCATGGGTGTTCTCTACATTCAAAACTCCATCTCTAATGAGGATTTGTCCTTGCCATAAACCTCCTTTGTTGAATGAGTATCATGCTTAGCATGGATCGACCAACATGTGGCAGGTGGCATGACCATGTGGCCTTACACCTATGGAATTTAGGTATATAGATGGAATCCCGAACCATCGAGGCCCATTTTCAAGTTGCTTTAACAGGCCTTGTCAAAGAAAGTTTCTCTGAACGTTTCAAATGGCTTCAAGAATATGGTTAGGAGTAGGGAAAATTTTAGGGGATAATAGTAGTAGGTGGCCTAATTTTCCATGCTTTTAGAAAAAAAAGAGTCATGAATTTCCATATTTTCATAAATTTATTCACCCAAAATTAAAAGATATTTTACCTTGAAAATAACCAGAATTTTCAATAGACTAATATAAAATAATTAAAAAGTTGGGTACTTCTACAAAATTATCTCCAAGCATTTTATAGTTTGCATATTAGGGACTAGTAATATTCGCTAATGTTTATAAACTTTGAGATACATTTCTATACCTAAAATTTTCCTTGATTAGGAGCGAAGAAAAATAAAAAGAGGTAGATTGGAATGGCTTCAAGAACAGATTTAAGGAGGACTAGACGACCAACAATGTTCAATAATCAAAAGGTCCAACTAGAAAGCTTTTAACCTAGCTTGGAGAGGAGATCTTCCCAAGAAACATTGTGAGCAACAGAGTCTAATAAGGGGTCTCCTAGGTATCTGGACAATAGGGAACTTTGAGAGAAGCCAAGGATGTAAGAAATATGGAACTAAATAGCTAGGGTAGTGTTTGAAAAAGAAAAATTGAGATTTAAGATGATTAATAGAGGTTTCAAAGTCATTCATGCAATCACTGAGCACCTTTTTGAAAGATCTCACCTCTTGAGCAATATAAATGCCCATCAACATGGCGTCATAGAAGAAAGATGAAGAAATAAGAGAGAGGATCCAATTGATCCTAGAAGAATGGAATTCAAAATCAAGGAGCAATCAACAATTATATTGCCAGCTTAATTTATCAAAAGCTTTGGACATATAAAGCTTAATCAACATAATTGGAAATTTGATTATTTTCAATGAATGCAATACTTCATTAGCTAGAATGAAGTTTGGAGATCTTCAACATAGGAAGATTGCTTAGAGGCAATGAGAAGTGGCATGAGGGGTTTGAGGCGAGAAGAGATGACTTTTGTGATAATTTTGTAGGTGACATTTTTTTTTTCTAAGTAAAAGTAATCTATTAATATGTACAGAAAGATACAAAGAGGACAAGGCCTTGAACAAGGTAGCGTAGAGTATCAACAAAATCTGGACTGCGCCAACATTGGGGAAACCAGTCCAGTGAGAGCAGAAACTTCAAAAATGGTGTCACTTCTCAAGTCCAGACCCCACAAAGAAAACAGTAAGATGGTTCCTTGATGATTAGTCCATATAGGAAGCCATAAACTAGGCAACACTAGCAAAAAACAAAAAAAAACAAATAATGAACACCGGGGCGGCCACAGCCGGCCTCGTACTATCATCAGGCAATCACATATCGCTAGAAGTAAAGGCATTGCCCTTTGGTCTGCCCGTTCTGCGATCCGCCGTCGGGTCCGCGTCATCGCATCGCACTTGTGAAAGTGTGGAGGCTCCGCCCCTTGGTTTCCGCCGATGCGATCTGATCGCAATCGCATATCGCTAAAAGTAAAGGCATTGCCTTTAGGTCTCCCCATTCTGTGATCCACCGTCGGGTCCGCGTCATCACATCGCACATGTGAAAGTGTGGAGGCTCCGCCCCCTGGTTTCCGTCGATGCTATATTGCGATGCGATCTGATCGCAATCGCATATCGCTATAAGTAAAGGCATTGCCCTTAGGTCTCCCCATTCTGCGATCCGCTGTCGGGGCCGCGTCATCGCATCGCACATGAGAAAGTGTGGAGGCTCCACCCCTTGGTTTCCGCTGATGCGAATTAGTGATGCGATCTGATCGCAATCGCATATCGCTATTAGTTAAGGCCTTGCCCTTAGGTCTCCCCATTTTGCGATCCGCCAAAAAAGCGATGCGATCTAATTGCAATCGCATGTTGCTAGTTATCGATCTGCGATCCGCCATTACTGTTGCATTGAAGAGAGCCGAAGTCTGAGGTATGCTGGAGCGTGCTGAGGCATGATATCCAAAACTACTTAAAACAATGCAAATGAACCCTGCTCTTCTCAAATGCAAAGATCTGTTGATCAGAAGCCATCTATTCGGCTTGTCTTGGGTAGGCAGGTGTCGCCCCATCCCTGTCCCGTCATATTTAACGCCCGTCTATATACCCGCATCCGGGAGAGTTGCATCCCTTTGGACCAGTATTTTGCACTCCTAATTTTGATCATGATTCTGTATTACGTCTAGAGCTCTAGTGAGAAGAGTGTGCCCAGTTTCCACCCCCAAATTGGCAAGTAGATCAACGACCTTGTTTCCTTCCCGTTTAACGTGATTGAATATGATGGCACGATTGGTGTGAAGCGATTGTTCTATTGCATCCAATCTGGCTTCAAGTCTCCAACTATTGGCAATTTTATGCGCATGTGCCCCATTGAGGAGTTGATTGGCCAGGTTGATGAGGATTAGGGAATCACCTTCGATCTCCAGAGGTTGGAAGCCATGACGCTGGGAAAGGAGTAATCCTTGCCAGAGACCCTCCAGTTTAGTCGAGTTGTTCGTGTCCCAGCCAATGTTTCCGAAGTAGATTAGGAGAGGCGAACCCTCATGATCTCTAAATATGCCACCAAATCCTGCTTTGCCTGGATTGCCCTTTGAAGCTCCATCAAAGTTGAGTTTGAAAGTATGCTTTGGAGGGGGGGTCCATAAGTGCTTTCTGATGTTGTTGCCTTCTGAAGGTCTGTGATTGTGAGTACCTTGTGGGAGTTGTATGTTCCAATTTTCCCAGATGGCTTTCTCATTTGCAAGAGTGGGAAAATCTTCCGTGTGCCAAGTTTGAAGCGCCAAGGTCTCTTTAAGATTGAGACAAAAGTTACCCCAAATGATTTCTACATGAGTGCTTTGATCTTTGAATATGCGCTTGTTTCGTTCTTTCTATATTGTCCAGAGGAGAAGGTCGGGAATCAATCTCCATAATTGGTTGAGTAGTTCGCTTTTAAAAGGGTTCTGGTGCCAATGGCGAATAGAGTTGATTATATCTTCGGACACTCTGCATCTTTCTTGACAACGGAAGCTAGCCTTCTCCCACAGTTGATTGGCAAGAGTCCAAGAGGTGTTGGAGCAATTC
Organism: Pinus tabuliformis; assembly: GCA_031772625.1. NCBI lineage: Eukaryota > Viridiplantae > Streptophyta > Pinopsida > Pinales > Pinaceae > Pinus > Pinus tabuliformis. The sequence goes on from CM062819.1 coordinate 872,202,986, forward strand.
CTCCTGAGAATTACAATTGGGACATATAGAGGGCCCGTGAAAGTTTCTTTTCCTAAGATTGTCCCAAGTGAGGATTTTTCGGTGCCCAACAAGCCATAGGAATAGGGAGACTTTGGGCCAAGTACCCGATGACCAGATTCTGCCCCAGATAGGATCCAGGGGCATTGGATCATTGCATATAATTTTATAAGCCTCTTTGGTGGTGAAGGAACCTTTTGGGGTATATCCCCATCTTAAAATATCCCTGCCTTCGAATGATCTAATGCGTCGATTCTGGAGCTCACTCTCCATGACCTCCTTAGTCTGGTTATCTGCATTCCTGATCAGCCTGTCGATCTGCTTCCATTGTCTGTACCCCTGTTCTGTCTCCGGAATCCATTGTTGCTGGACAGATTCCTTTTGTTGCTCCTCCCACTCTTGGCAAGGAGGCGGTCTATAGATGTCGTTGAGCTTTGGTAGTTGGTTCCAGGCATCCATCCAGAACCGAGCAGTGCTGCCGTTCCTTATTTCCCAAAAGTTGTGTTGTTGGATCAGCAAGAAGTGTTGTCTGGCAGCGTTCCATATTAGTGATCCCTTTTCAGTTGGAGTGAATCTGATTAGCTCCTCCGTTGGTTTGTGATTGGAATATTTGGTTGTCCAGATGGCTGCCCATGGCTTGTTGGGAGCAGAGAGCCATTGCCACCATAATTTTGCACCCATGATAACATTGCTATGGTGAGGATCTCTCAAGCCTATACCCCCTTTTTCTTTGGGCTTGCATGCTGTCGTCCATTTTGCCAAGGCCCATTTGCGATTTGTGCCAGTTGCACCCCAAAGAAAATTGCGCTGTAGAGCTTTTATTTTTTTAAGGACCCATTTAGGCGCTGCCAAGATTGAGAAAAGGTAGAGAGGCATAGCCTGTAGCACAACTTTGATTAGCACTAATCTGCTAGCTATGTTCAGAGTTCTTTGAGTCCATAAAGTGAGACGAGATTCAAGTTTCTCAAGGAGCATACGCCAAGAGGCGTGCTTGATGGCAGAATCTATTAAGGGAGCTCCAAGGTATTTGGAAGGTAAGGAGGCTATGGAGAAGCCCAGAATGCAGGTAATAGCATGCTGAGTAACAGGGGGGGTGTGAAAAAATAAGATCTGCGATTTGGCCGTGTTTATGCTCGTCCCTGAAGCATTAGATAAATCATTCAAAAGGGATTTAAAAAGGGAGGCTTCCTAAACAAAAGGGTACCCAAACAACATGTTGTCATCCACGAACTGTTGATGAGTGATGGCTGGAGAGTTGTGTATGGATAGACCCTTGAGATGCTGGGAGAGGAGGGCATGTTTGATATGGCAACCCAGACCTTCCGCCATTAGAACAAAAAGGAATGGGGAAAGTGGATATCCTTGTTTGATGGCTCTAGAGGGGCTGAAAGGTCGAGAGGGTATGCCATTTATGAGGACAGAGAAAAATGTTGTGAAATTAAACTCAGAATCCATCGAACCCACATTGGGGAAAAACCAAAGGCTGTTAGCATTTTTTGAATATAGGTCCAGCTTAACTTATCAAAAGCTTTAGAGAGGTCAATCTTGAGAATGATACCTGCCTGTTTGGAGTGCTTGAGGGAGTGTATGATTTCATGAGTGAGGATAATGTCGTCCAATATTTGTCTTCCTTCTACGTATCCAGATTGTTCAGGCGATATGAGCAAGGGAAAAAGTGACTTCAACCTGTTAGCAATGACTTTGGATATCACCTTGTAAATAACATTGCATAGTGCGATTGGACGAAATTTGTCCGGAGTACTGGTATTCTCTTCTTTTGGGATGAGGGCGATGAAAGTTGAGTTCAGAGAGGACAGAAGCCAATGAAGAGTGCGTGATTCCTCCACCACTAGCCACACCTCCTCTTTGATAAGATCCCAGAAAGAGTGGAAGAAGGTAGTAGTGAAACCATCTGAACTAGGAGCTTTTCCCTCCTTGAGCTGGTTCATAGCAAAATCCACCTCCTGAGGCATTACTGGTCAAAGAAGAAGTTGGTTGTGTTCTTCTGTGATAATTTTCGGCACATTTTGAGTGATATTTTCTATAGCAAGTCATCTATCAATTTGTGGTTCTTGATGGACCTCCTGGAAGTGATTGATGAACTCCTGTTCGATCTTTGCATGGCTTTCCACTCTTCCCCCCCTCGCTTCTGTATGAAAGAGATGGTGTTGTGCATTCTTCTCTGTATTGTGGTTCTGTGGAAGAATTTAGTGTTCCTTTCTCCTTCTTTCAGCCATCTAATTCTAGATTTTTGCTTCCAGAGAATTTCTTCCTACTTTCTTCTCTCCTCCAATTGATTGTGAATGAGATTTTCCTGTTCTAAGGTCTCTTCCTTGTAGCCCTCTGTGATTATCTGTTGCTCGAGTTCTCTCATTTCTTTGTCTAGATTTTACTGAGCCTGGAAGATGTTGCCAAAAGTCTCTTGATTCCAACGCATGATTTGGGATTTCAGGAATATGAGTTTCTGTTGAAACTGAAACATTTTTGATCCCTCTGGCGAAGGGAAGTTGGTCCAGGTGGATCTGATGAGGTCATTGAAGGTGGGGTGGGTGAGCCAAAAAGCTTCGAAGCGGAAAGGACGCCTGGTAGAGTTTCCTGGTCTTTGCCATTGGAGAGAGATAGGCCAATGATCTGAGCTTGAAAATGGAATAATTGATGCCGAAATGTCGCCCCCAAGATGCACTGCATTGTCTGAAATGAGGAATCTGTCTAGTTTGGAAGCAATTTGATGTCGCCCAACCCTGCGATTGCTCCAAGTGTGCATTCCATTACAGAATTGCAGATCAATTAGCATATTGTTTTGGATAAAATCTTTAAAGTGGCCATTTTCCTGTTCCAGCTTGGCTCAACCTCCCTGCTTTTCCTCCAGCTTGGTGATCATGTTGAAGTCTCCTCCAATGATCCAAAGAGGATGGAGTCTATTGAAGTTGAGCGCTTCTATTGTGCCTAAAAGAGCAAATTTGTTGCCTGCTTCCTGTGGGAAGTAGACATTGGAGAGATGGCCATGAATGTTGGTGCCAATTATATGAAAAGTAGCTTGTATAATGTGATGGGAGGCATGAAAGTTTGAGAGTGTTCCAGGCAATTGCCAGTCCCCCGGAGGCACCCGAAGCATCCACTGCAACCGAGTGACAACCTGGCCATGCTCTAGAAAAGATGTTTCCAAGTGTGTTACTATTACATTTCGTTTCTTGCATAAAGAAGATCTGGGGCTGCTCCTGCTTTATCATGTTTTTTGTCATTCTGAGTTTGCCGGGGCTATTGAGCCCTCTTAGATTCCATGAAGTGAGCTTCATTATTCACTATTTGTGGTAGGCTTGTAGTACTTTGTCAACTTAGCTTATCTACCTGAGTCTACCAGGATTTTCCCTATTGCAATAGTTCTTTGAAGGTCTGTCTTTCTTCCACATTTTTTGGAGTCTTTAGGAAAGAAGCTGCCATCCCATTGACTGCCCGATTGTATGCCTAGTTGTTGTTGCTGGTAAGCCCTGGAGATGATGACTTCCAAGGTATTGAGCTGATGCTCTTGAATATTGTCGTATTCTTTCCTTCTGCATGCTTGTTCAAGCTCGAAGATGTCAAGTCCTCCCAAATCAATGCTTTCCAGTTCTTCTTCCATATGTTGTGTCTGACTGCTTTCTGCTGATGTGATTGCTAAGTGCAAGGTCTGGCTAGGGATAGTGTCAACATCCATTCCATTAGGTTTCCAATCAGGGTCCTTTCGAGCCGCCTCAGGAATCCCGATGTTGTCACTCAGGGGCAGGGGAGTGGGAGAAGAGCCAGACAGAGGGGGGGGAGAGGTCGTGATGATCAGCGGTGGGATTGGCAAAATGCTCTGAGGTGGGTCTTCTGAAGTTTTAGCAAGAACCTCAAAGCTATTGCTTGTGGAGGGAATGGAGGCAGCGTCCTGCATGGGCTTTTTCCCGGAGGAGGGTTTTTTATGCGATCTTTTTCGATTTGCGACCTTGGTAAAGCCATCATGAGCCGACTTGTCTGAGGGGTCAGAGGTTTGGGGTTTAGCATTTAGAGGGCAGTCCCGAAAAAGATGCCCATGGGCATGACACTTGCGACAGCGAAAGGGTACATGTTCAAAATCTAAGGGTTGGATCCATTCAAAGTCATCATGGTAGAGACTTACCGAGTCCAGAAGGGCTTTGTCCAGGTGCATGAAGACACAAATACGGGCATAGGAGGTGTATCTGTGCAGCTTCGTTCCTCAGCAATTTTTATAAACTCCCCCAGCCCCTTGCCAATGTCTCTCAGCGATTCTTCGTCCCAATATTCCAACAGGAGTGAGTACATCCGGATCCAAACTGGTGCCCAGATGAAATCCTCCTTGTCACGGTTAAATCTCTCTACCCATTCCCTTAAATACAGACCGACGAAGTTGAAGAAGTAGGGACCTTCATCCATAACCCTATTCCGGTCTTCAATGCAAATGAAAATCGCAGTGAAAAACCCTTTTGGTCCTAGCTGCAGGGTGACATGTCCCTTGGGTTTCCATTTGGCAGAGATCCATCCTTGCAAAGCTTTTTCAGTTGGCTAGTATCCAATAAATTTTCCAATGAGCACATGGTCCTTCATGTACTGGATTTGACCATTGATTCTTTGGTTGGGAAGTTCTATCTTGGGTCGTTCAGCTGCTATGGGTTTGCATGTCGTTGATGTAACCTTGGGCGTTTCCTGTTGCCCAATCTTTCCTTCTTGTACTTCACTACGCCTCTTTGACTGATCAATGGGAGCGTTTATCGTATCTTGCATTGGGAAATCTCTTGTATCTGTGTTTACTTGTTCTGGACCGGAAGGCTTTGTCGGTTCCTTCGCTTGATTATCTCTCTTGGCTGAGGGGGAAGGCTTTGAAGCCCCCCCCTGAGGGTCAGCCATTGCAATGCGGTCTCAGCCAGCAGCTGTTGTCGCAAGGAGGAAGGCTGACGGAGAATAGAAGCAAGGAGGGTTTAGACTGCGCCATTGCAGGGGCGAGCAGAAAACCCTAGGTTGCAGAGCGCTCTTTTTCCATAGTGATCCCTACAAGCCACTTTGTTTATTAGTTAGACCATTTTTTAGGTGACATTACAAAGAGCTATAGGTTAGAATTGACATCAGAGAAATTTTGAGGTCTAAAATGAAACTCAAAACAAAAATGTACAACCAAAATAAACTTTATAAGAACCAATAGGATTCAAGATGATGATGTCAACCATGGGCGATGATTCACCATTTTTGGAGTAAAAAAATAAAAATATTAAAATATATATATATATATTTTCAACTTATCTCCCTACAGTTTTACTCAAATTTCGAGCGAAGGCACTCATTGGATGCTGAATTTAATTCTTAATCCAAGGAGTACCCATGTTGCATACTTTCGATGAACCATGCTAAATGAAAATTGAAAAATAAAAACATGAAAAACATGGGTACTCCTTGGGTGAAAAATTAAATTCAGCATCCAACGAGCGCTCCCACTCGAAATTTGAGTCAAACCGTAGGGAGATAAGTTGAAAATACGAGTTGAAGAAATAGTTTTTTATTTTTTCCCTCTAAAATTTGATAATGTAACTTAATCTTATTTTATTATTTCCACTATTATTTTATAATATTTCTTAGGAGGCCCATTTCATAGCTCAAAATTTTTCTAATGCTAGGCTCAACCGCTTTGTCCTCTTTAGGATTCAAAGTGAGGAAGGTTGTGTTTAGAGCTCGGAGAACTCTTGAGATTATTTGAGACTAACGAACCATGGTATAGACCTCATTTTTAACCATGGACCAATAGTCATGGAATAAATTAGTCGCAAAGCCATCAAGACCAATGAATAGCAGCATAACAATTTGACTAAGGTTCAGAGAGAAGAGATTTGAAAAAGGAATTGAGTTTTTGCCCAATATCTTGATGAGAGGTTAGCTTGTTACCTTGATTGTTCTTGAGGTGCATTATCATGGTGGAATGCCACCTTTGGATCACCAATCTATGAAAGAAAATTTGAGTTATGTTCCCCCTCTTTGAGCCACTAGATTCAATATTTCTACCTCCACAAAAATTCCTCATATTGATAACAATCAATTTAGCAAAAAATATATTTATTGCTAAATGTGCACAGTTTGGATTCCAAATCTCTTTGAACCTAAAAGATGTCCCCCAAAACCATTTTATGGGCCAAAACTTGAGATGTTATTTGAGCTTTCTGGGCCTTTGTTGTAAACAATACATTAAGGTGCCTTTGTTGGGAGTTGCTTCATTACACCATCAATTGATGTTCTTTTGGAAGTCCATATGAGATAACCAAAAAATTTCAAACCTAAAAGGTTTCTTACTAGGAATGCAAAGAACATTTAGAGTGAGGGAGAGAGGCTAGTGGTTAGATCTATTTGAGGGAAGAATATTGGCTTCCATTCCTTGCACTGATAACATTAATGATTTTTAAAATCAAGTAATGATCTGAGGGAAGAATATTGGCTTCCATTCCTTGCACTGATTACATTAATGATTTTTAAAATCAAGTAATGATCTAATCTACAAGAAATTTGTTGGGATCCTCCGTGTTTGTTATTCTAGGTGTGAAGCCCATCGTCTGTTTCAATATCAATCAAATTTTGATCATAGATGAAGGAGTTGAAGGCTTCATTGTCGAGGTCTAGCCTATGGATCCCACTTTTTTCTCCTCTGGGGAGGAGATGAGATTGAAATATCCTCGTCAAATCTAGAATTGATTACCTATGAAGCACATTAAATTTGTAGGCTTTGCAGAAATTTGTATTTCTTGGTCAAACGCTGAGGTCCATAAAAATTAGTAATATATACCCTATTTCTTATGGGCCTAGGAAACAAAATTGAGCAATTATACTTCTATTTATAACAAAGAAATTAACTAGGATGATGGTGTCTACATTCTAGAGAAGGGTTATGCCTCTAGTTGATCCTCTGGCATTGAGGGCTATTAATTAAATTTTATGATCATGACATTCTTAAGAACAACTTTTATTATATTTTTAGAACTATTTGTTTCTTGTAAAATAATTAAATCAAGGGATTTTATGCATACCTTACTACATAAGATCGTTGCTTACTCTTACAATTAATGGCTCATATATTCCAAACTACCCAAAATAGATGTAAAAAGCTACCCTTTTGTAGGGGCTCCACCCCTAAATCCCTAGGTAAGGGGGCTACGAACCCCATTGTGCCCAACACATACAAACTATGCGTGGGGCTAGTCATGCAAAAAATATAATACATACCGAACATTCTCCCACTTATTTTTTTTTTTGCATAATCGATCACAAGAGTACATGATCAACAATCCAAGGCAATAATGCACTTTATTTTTCTACACTAAGAGTACTTCTAAGTGCTCACAGCGTTTGTTAATGAATCTACAACATTCTTCAAATTGTTCACTTTTACAAGTAACATCCTCTTATCTTCAACCATACCTTCACAAAGTGATATTGAACATCATTATGCTTTGTCTTAGAACAATAAGCAAGGCTCTTTGCTAAGAAAATTGCACTTTGATTGTCACATCATATCCTTATACCTTGTTGTACCAACCTAACACCTAAACACAATCTTTATAAGCAGACTAGTTCCATGCTTGCTTGTTTTGCTACTGTGATTTTAACTTCTATAATTGAGAGTGCCATTATAGACTATCTCTTGCTCATTTCACTAACTGCTTCTCCAAATAGGTGAAACACATACCCGCTTGTATATCTCCTATGGTCCAAATATCCAACCCTAAACACTACCTAAAAAACTCTCTTTACTATTGCCCAATGCTCCTTCCTTGTTTTTGACATATACCTACTCAATACTCCCAGTACATGTGTAATATATGATTTAATACAAACCATTGCAAACATCAAACTAACAACCTCATTGGCATATGGAACTCATTACATGTCCTCTTCCTCTTCTTGTGTCTTGTAACATTGATTTCTAGATAATTTTACACCTATAGGAATAGGGACATTTATAGGTTTACATTCTCACACATTAAACCTCTGCAATGTTGTCTCAACATATTTCTTTTAATTTAACTAGAATATCATGTAAGTCTAATCTCTCTTAATCTTCATGTCCAAAATGAAATTTGCAACATCAAGATATTTCATGTCAAATTTAGAGGAAAGTTGAGATTTCATATCGTGGATTATTTCTTTGTCGTTTCTAATTAACAACATATCATATGAATACAAGATCAAATAAATAACACGATCACCAACTAATTTGAAATACACACAATGATATGTTTTTTTTTTTTTTTATGAAGCCAAGTCTAGATATATAAGTATCGATTTTTTATACCACATCCTTGGCGATTGCTTTAACCCATATACAGACTTTTTCAACTTACATACCCACTCTTTCTTTCCCTTCATTATAAAGCCTTCTAGCTACTCCATGTAGATTTCTTCTTCCAGATTCTCATGTGGGAATGTTTTCTTCACATCCATCTGTTGTACTTCAAAATCAAAAGCAACATTAATAGGTGAAACAAATCTAATAGAATCTAACTTGGCAAATAGGAGAAAAAAATGTCATCAATGTCAATTCCCTCTACCCAAGAATAACCTTTTGTTATAAACCAAGCTTTGAATTTTTCCACTTTACCTTCTACATTCAACTTATTTTAAACACCAATTTGATACGAATGAAATTTCTTCTAGCTAGCAAATCCACTAGATACCAAACCTCATTCTTATCCAAGGTTGTCATTTCTTCAACCATGACCTTTTTCTAGAATTTGTCATCCTCTGCATTTACTACCTCCCTAGTAATAGCTCTAAGATCATCATTGGTAATAAACAAAGCAAAATCAGAATGGAAACCAGGTGGAGTATACATATTTGGCTACTTGTTTAGCTACATTCTTTCTCAAATCGATCTCCTCAATACATGGGTATAAGGTTCCCCTTCTTCCGATTCGTACTTTAATTCAAAATCTTTTTTTTTTTTTGTCTATTTTTTTTTTTGTTGACATCTCATTTGACATCTTTGATTTCTCTAAATACCACATCTTGATTATACAAAACATTCTTAGTTTCTAGATTCCAAAGCTTATAACCTTTCAAACCATCTTTATATCCAATAAAGATACACTTTTCAACTTTAGTATCCAACTTACTCCTATTTTCATTTGAAATGTGTACATAAGATCATATCCAAATATACTAAGATGTTTAGAAGATGGTTTCTCACTAGTCCATACATTGTGTGGAGTCTTGTCATCCAATGCTAATGAGGGTGATTGATTTACGAAGTAACATATAGTATCCATTGTCTCTATGCGAAATTCATATCCTAACCCAAAACCACCTAACATGCTCCTTGCTTTTTCCATGAGTGTCACGTTCATATTTTCATAAACATGGTCAATCGCCCATTAATAAACTAATCTTTGGGGAATAACCTGCCAAAAGCTTCCAGCACAACAATAGCCAAAGATGCAACTACTCTTTAGACAGGGAAATATAGCTAAGTATTCCCACCGAAACCCTACTAGTCAAACTTTCCACCCTTCCCATGTTAACTTCACTACCTAGGGTAAGGACTAGTTTTTCTGCTTGAGTTTTGTAGGTTGTTTCCTTTTTATGGATTTTGGAAGTCTCCCTTGTGAGACCCAACCAACACCCATTGAAAAGCCTAAGCTCCTCAACCCTTGTTTCATGTAGATTCTGATCCTCCAAAAATCCTAACCTCTCCTTCAGACTAGGAGAACTTTTGGGGGCGTTTATGGAGTTTGGAAGCCCCAACCCAGAACCATCTCCTCCCATCCCTTTTGAACACCTATCCATTTGATTGAAGGACAACTCAATTGTCATAGGATTGACCCCACCAAAACCTCAAGAAAAACCAACTAGAGGAAGGTCGTTATAACACAACCCAAAAACCCCAACAATACCAGCTCTTCAAATCGGGACCAAGCACCTTTGAGAGGCTTTACTTTGGGCCATGAACTCAACTTATATTAGAAATTTTGATTCCTCCTCCCCTCTATAGAAAATTAACTAGAGCAAAACAAAATATTTATTGAGTTGTACATAGAAGAATTAAACCAACAACACACATAAAAACATTAAACACAATATGCACAGTGTTTACCCTAGGAGAACCCCAACGACGGGGAAAAACCCAGCCTAACGAAATTCCAATAGCCTTGGCCAAAACACTAGCCACCCCAGCCAAGTGAGCTTTCACTGCTCACCTCCCAGTCCTACCTTATAATGAAGTCTGCCTAGCCTTTTTAAAGCTCCATTACATGCGATCGCATGGGAAAAAAACCATGGGTACGCTATACCACATGCCCAAAACCACCATTGTTTAACTTGGTCAAAATCCCCGAGTCAAGTTTAATTAACATTCTCCCCTTAAACCTTGACTTGGGATCTCTTTGACTAAATCCAACCAAACCTCACTCGGGCCCTTTCCCCCCTCAAAGTTTATACCCAAGATATCAGTTAACCTGACATTCCCCTATCACCTAGGTCTAACCCGGACTTTACCGACAATTACCCAGGGGTACACATGCCTTATTAGGTCTTACATCAGTATGCCCTTTTACATGCAATAATTGAATCCAATATAATATGCCCAAAAAAAAATCCCTTCTTGTTATCCATGCTCTGGACTTTGATACACTCCAAGCATGATACTCTCCTGAGCCACATTTGATTGATGCATTCCGTCAAATATTTTGCATGTAACTAACACCCATGGTTTCTCTCTATGCACTTACACACCACAACCTCCATTTTCATCAATGAATCCAGTCCACAATGTCGTGACTCTATTGAAGCTCACACTTTATGTAGATTACCTTACTTAGCAAGAAGCTCTCTAATTCACCCATTGCCATCCAACCTTCTCATTGCCACTTACCAGTTTTCTTTGACAACCATGAATAAATGGTGTGGAATCTAAAAATATGTGGCTCTCTATAGCTACAACAATCTCTCAATTGTTTTCAGAACTTTTATGCGACCCTTCTCGTAAAAGACTCTTGCAAATTTTCATGACTAGCATAAGCTACGCCATCCCACCCCAAACTAGAGATCAACTCATGAAAAACAAAACACCAACCTCCAGATCACAAGTTCCTGCAAGCTCTATCATTTGTTCAACATTTCACAACTGAAGCAAATGCGTTTGAGGTCGTTTCCACCTTTTAGCAGGGAGAGAACCCTAGATCCACTTGTCCATTCCACTCCTTGGATGAATGTTGTGACTACTGCTCACCAGACATCCCCATGATGATGAACGTTGTGACTGTTGCTTCCATCTACTATGCTCCTTGCCCATTTCACTCTCATTCACTGCTACCACAACTCTCCTTTGCATCCTTACATCTCACTGCAACAGTGATCCTCTAGTACCAATTTCTGTGACACACTGCCAGCCAACGAATTCTAACCAGCTCATATTCACATACCGAATGATTCCAATGTCTCGTTGTTCTCTTCTACTGCCACCACCGGAGTGGTGCTCGACCTCTTCAATCCCTTCAACCGCGTCGGATTGGCCAATACCATTCTTATATTTCAATCGTAGACTCATGGCTCTCGGGTCTCTTCATGGGAATGACAACACATCCTAAAATCTAACCTAAGACATGAGACAATGTATTCCAAATGTAATTAAAAAAATTAACCGATTTGTGCAGATCCGAAAAGCGGATCTAAGCCCTTCACAAGCATTAATCTATGCCACAAGATTTTGCCTTCAGATGGCTAAAACCCTAGAGAAAAATTCTAAACTCGCTCCCTGCAACTTCTTCACTCATCAAATGTGCCCCTTCTACTGATTTGTCATCAAATCTAATCAGGGTTGCCTCAGCTTGGTGATTTCTACCGCCACATCGATCTATCCACAGTCTCATCTACTCGTCCCTATGACCTAACTTTCAATCCATGGCGTCCACAATCTAATGTATCCATGCAGCCTTCAAAACCAGCTTGATCTCTTAGCAAAAACACTTTCAACTGTAGATCCACAAATTCAACGTTAGAGCCATTATCATCCCACTCTCATAAAAGAGTCCATGTTAACCTTTGTTAGAGAGGCGTCCCTCTAAAGCCAAACCGACACTACATCTACCTCTGGCTCTAATTCCAGATGTAGAAAATTAACCGAAGCAAAACAAAATATTTAAGGAGTTTTACTGAGAAGAATTAAACCAACAACACACATAAAAACATTAAACACAATTTGCATAGTGTTTACTCTGGGAAAACCCCAACTCCAGGGAAAAGCCAACCTAACAGAATTTCATTAACCTTGGCCAAAACCCAGGCCAACCCAGTCAAGTGAGCCATCACCGCTCACCTCCCTAGCCTGCCTTACGATGAAGTCTTCCTAACATTTTTAAAGGCTCCATTACATGCAATCTCATGGGCAAAAAACCATGGGTACACTATACCGCGTGCCCAAAACCACCACTATTTAACTTGGTCAATTTTGGCTCTATCCCCGAGTCAAGTTTACTTAACACCCTTTGTCCATGAGCCAAAGTCTAGTAGTTCCATAGCTTCAACCATTCCTCAGAAACCCTAACATCTCTCCCTTCCTCTGATTCATGCAACCCTCATTTGTTACTTTACTTGCATGGTCTTGTATAGTTGGGAAAGTCAAGAACGAGGAGCTAAAGAAACCATATGGATTTTGATATGTGATTCTCTGAGCATACTTATTGTTGCGTGCAGGGGAGGTTCATAATATACCTCAAGACCCCCTATTTAACATTTGTAAAGAGCGATTAAATGGCAAATTAGATCTCATTCCTTAGCCACAGTTCTATACATGCACTTTTCCTTCACCACATCATTTACTTGATACATGTGCAAAGCTTTTGATCCGGGGAATGTTGTTTTATATTTTGGATTTATTTATGAGCTACGATTTGACCCAAAGTCGTTGCTCAACAACCCACACGTACGCTAACCATGGTATATTCCTTTAGCAATAGGTTGACTAACATCATTTATGCAACTCCTAGAGAAGAATAAAATGGTGTTGTAGGATAGGCTTATTTGGGGAATGACGCCCCAAATAAACAGAGGACGACATTGCTAAGATTTGGGCACATAAGAACACATTGTAGCGTAATCGATCTACTTAACTTGAGAGAATGTTAATGATGTGGCCAATGTGCTACTTGGAGAATGGTTTGTCTGATTTAATTGGGATACAAGCCCCTCTTTCAAATACAATTGTAAGATGCTATTGTTTTGACATCCATAAGATTTACTATCGAAAGCGCAGATGCACTACTATGAGCAGTTATATTTTTTTGGCTACTTGCTCATAACTCATAATAGATCACAAAATATAATAAAATTATGGTAGCCTGTCCCCATCCCATCTGTTTTCTGTGACTGATCGCTTCAAGAAATAATTTATGGGAATTTTTCTCTGGATAGTTCCAAATGGAAAGACATTTTGGTAGTAAATTTTCGTACATATTAAAGAGGTGTAGATTAGTTGGTTTATGCAACTATCCAAGAAGTGTAGACTAGTTGGTTTGAGTGGTTTGAACTGGAATTAGAAAACTGGATAGATAATTTTAAACTATCTGAAATAGTTGGTTTGAGTGGTTTGAACTGGAATTAGAAAACTGGATAGATAATTTTAAACTATCTGAAAAAGTATCCAAGCTTGACCTTAGTGAAAGATCATAGCCATGTAGAAGCCCGATTAGCTTATTGCAAGTCAAATTTTAGTCCCCAACCTAATCCCCTAAACTAAGGTTTGTCTAACTACCTTGCATTTGAATGTCTGGATTCTATTTAAATCCCTCTTGCTGGCTATATAATCAATGCTTTGTTGGTTTTCGAACGATAGAGATTAATCTATTTTCAAGAAGTAATATTTCTCAACTACGACATTTACATTTGGCCTCGCTAACAGAACTCTGGGAATAATAGAAATACGTTAAACTGGGTATTTCTTGAAGTGATCATTGCTTCCTGAGTTTTTCTGTGTACTTGGGGCAGTTTAAGTTGACTTCATTCCAATATATGAGAGAATTTAAGCATGCATCAGGGTTGGGTTTTGATCCGTGGTATCATTAGACTCGCACATAACATTGTTGACGACTCAATTCAATTTTTTTTTATGGTAATACTAACAGTTTGGTGCAAGCATAATGGAAACATCTTCTAGTGAAATAACATATTTGATTTAGCTCCAGAGGTCAAGATTGTTGTTGGCATTCAATGATGGATGTAGTGAAACTATTAAGTTTCTTTCTAGCCAGCAAGGATGCCATCATTTAATTTATCTTTACCTTGCTCACCTCTGTTAGAATCTTTGGCATAATCAGATATTTTGTTTTGGGAAAAGTACTCAGATGGAGGATGGTTTTAACATGTTTGCAAAGCCATTCGGTGTGTAGGTTGCGCAAGACTAAAGATAATAAGGTTGCGTGAGGCAACAGATGGATTTTAGCATTGGAAACTCGATGGTAAGCATGGCAAGATTGGTCAATTGAGGGGCACTGTGAAAGGCAGGCTCAATCCCAAGTATGTAGATCTGATTTTTGTTCTCATCAAACACTTCTTTGCATTTTCCTGGTTATTGAAGAGCTTTGAACTAAGTTTCAAAGCAAAATAGTGACTTCAATGGGTATTTATCTCTATGCGTTTTGGGCATCTAGAGGCCACCTTTTTTTATTTGGTTTGAGTTCCTAGTTAGTTTGTTGAAGTGGAATGGTTTGAGTTCCTAGTAGCATTCACCTTCAAGTTTTGGTAGAGTTTCACTCAAAGTGAAATCACTGACTTTGGGGTCTTTTTATCAAGTTAACAATTTGTCGAAGGAAAGCTACATAGCTAGGTTGAAAGGCCAACAAATCTTCCAACCTAGCAACTTGCCCCTCGGATGTTGAACTGGGTGATATTTGCCATTCTTAGTGCTAGGAAAAGGACAACACCCAAGCTACATAGCTAGGCTGAAAGGCCAACAAATCTTCCAACCTAGCAACTTGCCCCTGGGATGTTGAACTGGGTGAAATTTGCCATTCTTAGTGCTAGGAAAAGGACAACACTCACTGTTTTCAAACCCTAAGAGCCAAGAGAAGATAAATCATTAGGTTGACATACCAATGAGCTTCCGGACCCAACCATTTGCCTCCTTGCCCCTCCAACCGAACAATTTTGCCTCTCAAGGGAAATCATTGAATTTAACATGCAGGTTGCCTCTTCAACCCAATGATTTACCTCTTTGGTCCCCAACTCAACCTATTATCAAGTTTGTAAGTTTAGTTGTTTTTTCATTGTGTAACGCTCACTTAATACCTTGGTAGTCTTTGTATAGTATCGTACAGGCAGTGGGTATCTTTCTCTTTCACTCTTCTCTCTCATTCTCCTTGGACAAGTTCTTTTTTTGGCTCGTGGTTGTAGGTGAGCATTCTTTCATTGTTTGCTGCTATAATTTTATGGTAGATGTATGGCTGTTCAAAGTGCTCTCAACCAATTGACACCACCAGTAATTGCTCGAGACTAATCCACAATGATCCCAGCATCTTGGTTATGTGTTTTTCCTTGCAAATTCTTGCTATAACTCTCTCTCATGTTTTGTACTGCTATGGTTTAGTGTTTGGTATTGATCTGGATATCGAATGGACACTGTAAGGGAAAAATATTATTTTAAGGGGTCTCTCAATTGGCAAAGAGCTTCTTTGGAAGGTACATTGGATTGCAAAATTTGTTATAATGGAAGAAATGTGTTTTTTATTAAAAAGCCAAATATATTCATACTCCAGCTTGAAAATTTTATGCAAATATAAAGGATGTATATATTATTAGAAAATACACCTTGACAATTTGATATGCATTTCTACAACCCATTGTATTGAATCAGCCAAGGTCAATTTCTCACCTGGATTTTCCTTGCTTCCCCCTGTTTCTTTTACGATGTCCTTGCATTCTTCCCAAATGGGTCTACAACTGATCCTGTGGAGGGCGATCCTCTGCTGACCCAGGATTCAATCATAATCTGTGAATGAAGACTCTGATCGGCCGGAACAAGATGGCCTGAGCCTGCCACAACGACATGGGTGAGATTCGAGTGGGAGCGCATGTACCCAGCCAGCTTGTTGGACACTTTCCAAACACTTCTTTTGGAAGCCAGAAAGTCGTCCAATCCCTCCCAATCCATAATAGAAATCCACCCCTCGGTGGAGACAACGCCATCCTGGAGGTCGAATTGGCCCTGATACAACAGGACTGGTCTCCGCCGTACCAGGGCTTCCACCATCCACTTACTGCTCTTCATCACGTCGTCGCCCATTCTCTCGCCCACCGCCCGGCTGCAGTCCTCCCATTTCAGATGGCCATCCACCTTCAGGGCTCCTTTGACAGCAGGCTGATTGAGGAACAGGGAGAGGTAATCGGTTCCATTCTCGGAGGTGTAATACCGAACTGTCCTCCTCATGTCGTACAGAGTGGCCAGGCCTGTAACGTTCTCCAGGCTATTCAGGACACGACTTCTGGCAATGAGGGCATCATGCCATTTCTGCTGGCGGGTGAGGTTCGCTGCCTCCTGCTGCAGAGCTTCGAGGTGCAACTTTTCTTGGGGATCGATGAGCCCCACGGCGTATGCAACAGAGGCGTGAGATTGCACCTGCACGACGGGGTGGGTCAATCCATTGCCGATGGCCAGTCCGTCCAGTCGCAATGGCGATGCCCCGTTATTGTCCAGCTGATTGAGCATGTACAAACTCAGGGAAGGAACATACTTTCCCGCATAGCTCTCGCCCGTTACATAAAATGGGCGTTTGCGAAACAGGGGATTCAGGTCGAAGAACGCCTGTAGGGCAGCATACAAGTCCTTGGCAACCTCGTCCTGGTTCGTAGGAATGTGTTCCTCGGAGGGGGCAATGCTGAAGCCGCTTCCAATAGGACTGTCCAAGAACAGTAGGCCAAATACACGATTCCAAGGCGCGGGATTCTGATGCAAACGGAGATCTGGGCTGTCGCTGACTCTCCAGGGCCCTAATTCGTAAAAATTTCCAATCAGGCCAGAGCAGCCGGGACCTCCTTGCAGCCACAGAAGAATCGGAGTATCAGACAGCTGTTTTTTAGAGGAGATGGCCTCGTAGTATGCATAGAACATACGAGCGCCGCTCTTTCCTTCTATATCCAGATACCCAGACTCCGTCGGCAGTGCCTCTTTGGGAAATGCTCCAGTTTCCATGCCCGCCACTGCCACCACATCCCAAAACATTATTGTTATGAATTGCACAGCCACCACAGCTGCTACTGCAACTGCAATGGAATTTCTACCGTGCAGCTTCATCGTCAAGCAGCACAATCCGTGTGCCTGCCTTCCTTCCATCAATTTTCAAACCCTGATTAAACAATTGGCAAATTGACAGTCTGTGGGAGATGCATCAATCATAACAACCCTCAAGAGAACCGTGGATATGAGCGATCTCCTCATACCAACAGGATTCAAGAACCGGGCCTATGGTACTCTGTATATAAGCGCATAAAAAGTGATCGAAAAAGATCGAAGGTCTAGATGCCCAGGGAAAATCACAGACATGTAGCTTCTGCGGGCATTGGAGCCCATGATGGGTGTTTGCTTTTTCCTTTTTTTAAAAGGTTGTCCACTAGATATCAGATAAATAGTTCACTCCACTGTCAGGATCATTGAATCTGCGTAGCCGTGCGGTTCATGCAGTGTGATTCAGTAATATTATATGTCAGTCCATTTGCATCGAAAGCATGCATTTCAATAAATAAAATCCAATAGTCCAATCAAATGTTTTATGCAGGTGTCGTTATTCGTTGCTGGGAATCTCTGAAGAAGCCATTGTAATTCCTGCTGTTGTCTGTATCTTCTTTATAGAATCGAAGAGAAATACAATTTGTTCGCGTCATCGGCATGCGTGATTGACAGGATTGTTTTATTTTTTATTTTGCAGGGTAGGGGGGATTTTGTTCATTTTAATTGGAATTTATTTCAGGATAACATTTTTATTTTGGGGGTTGGGGAGGGGGAATTTTGTTCATTTTAATTGGTAATTATTTCAGGATAACATTTGATGGCGGTTTTTCAGTGACAATTTAGTTATGCCCTGTTTTCCCATTGTATGAGGAAATTTATTTAGTTGCTATTTTTATGTTAATAATATTTAATTTAAATAATAGTTTCAAAACTTAATTATAATAATCTTCTTATTTATTAATAGTTTTATTTTTTATTTTGATTAGTAATTATTTTTTTTATATTTATAATATTTAATTTAAAATAAAATTGCAATTATATCTTAGTTTGTAGTTTGTTTTTATTTTTATTGTTTTTTAGTTTAATTAAATTATAATTAAGTTAAGTTATAATTATTTTATAGTTTTTGTTTTAAAATAAAATTTCCAAAATCTTAATTTAATTATCAATAATTATTAGTTGGATGGAAGAGATTTAACCTCTATGGAATATTTTAAAATATTCTTAATTGTATATACAAATAAACTATTGAAATTTATTTTTAAAGCAGTTATGTTTAATGTTATGTGAACAGTGTTATAGGAAGTGACTTATGATTTTTTGGGCGTGTGGTATTGATAAGCCATAACCTCTATGGAATATTTTAAAATATTCTTAATTGTATATACAAATCAACTATTGAAATTTATTTTTAAAGTAGTTATGTTTAATGTTATGTGAACAATGTTATAGGAAGTGACTTATGATTTTTTGGGCGTGTGGTATTGATAAGCCATGATATTTTCAAAAATATGTTGACCTTTCAATTAAATTCATGTTGACCAAAAATATGTGAAAAACATATAAAGTGGACATTAGAACTTATAAATAATTTATTTTTTACAATTATTAAATTAAATTTATTTAATTTCTGATTGGTGCAAAAGAGAGGGACTCTTATTTAGTAATCATTACTTCAGATTCCTCATTAAATAATGACAACTCATTTGCACCATGTAGAAAATGATAAGTGACATGACATGTTATTGTAAATATTTTTTATAACTATTTACAAATAAATAAATATATCTTTCAATAACTACCTATTTAAATATGCATAAACTTTATATACATTAGACTTTATTGCTTCTTACTATGAACTTAATCTTTAGTACAATTAAAAAAAGTTATATAAGATATAAAAATTCTAATAAAGTACTTATTGAATCTACAATGTGTGAAATCATATCATCGATTATGAGGCATTTAATTTTCATCGTCGTCATTCGAACATATGGTTATTGCGAATCATGTTCCCAGCATCGAGATGGATTTCAGATACAAGTTGTCTTTCGAGGTAATCAATTAGCTGATTAAATGCAACTCCAACATAACTTCCATTGCACTATTTTCCATCACGGTGTTTAATATATTATCCATTGTAGCAATTCAATATTGTCCATTACGTCCTTTTAGATCCTTCACGTGCTTTAATATACAACCTTCACATGTGTTGTTAAACAACCATTGTATGTGTTTAATATAACCTTTGCATGTCATTAATATATTCTAGCAGTGATAGCATACATTAGTCTAATCGCAATGGTGGAACACTGATATACCAATGCCTTAGTTGAATGGCGATAGAGCAATAACGATAGCCCATACGATAGTCTTATGGAGATGATTGCAATACATATAGCCCATCTCCATGTCATTACAGTATCTTTATTGCAAATCAGGTTCCGAGCATCGAGATGGATTTCAGATGCAAGTTGTCTTTCCAGGTAATCAATTATGTGATTAAATGCATATCAGATTTTACACTCTTCCACCTTTCCTTAATGGAAATCACTAGAAGAATAGAGGTAGTAGGAACCTATCGCTAAAGAATTCCTGTAGCAGGTAGCGAAACTGCCATTGAGCGATATCACCAGAAAAATAGAGGTAGCAGGTATTGGTCGCGAAAGAACATTTGTAGCATCTGTGCAATTGATTGAAGGTATGGCTTGCTACATTATTTGTACTTTTGTTTTCTCTCTGGTTTTTTTCTGTTCAATTTGCTCATGTTCACTTATAGAGTGGATAACTCATTCCCACCACCAGCGTTGTAGAATGCACACATTACTTATATGTAATTAGAACACTAGGGTTGTAAAATGCACATCGGTTATCTGTAATTAGGGTTTTTTCCGAGTGTGATTGTAAACATCTACTATGTTTCATTGCTGATGAAATAACCAAACGGTATTCTGAATCATTTTCAGTCATAGGTCACCAAATCCAGGTTGGGTTAGATATTTTGGCGAAACTCTAAAATTTCCGGAATGTTATTGAACTGTATTTTAAATTCCTCAAATTCCACTCTGAAAATTTAAGTTGTGATAAACAATGTGGAACAGGTTGGGCTCAGATATTTTGGCGGAATTCTAAAATTTCCCGAATGCCATTGAACTTTCCTTTAAATTTCTCAAATTTCACTCTGAAATTTTAGGTTGAGATAAACAATGTGGAAATGGAAATCACCGTTGTTCGAATATGGGCTCAGACATTTTCCTAAAATTTCTGCAACGCCATTGAACCCTATGTATTAACATCGAACCAAGCTACTTTTATTCTCATTGAGTTTTAAAATTTCTCTAAAATCTGAACTAAACAATGTTGGAGATACGAGTATAGATCTGGGTGGTATTGTCGGTTATCACATTCTCACATAGTAAAGGTCCCAGCTCAAGTATGGGCCCAAACATTTTCATTATGGTTTTAAAAATTCCATTCGAGCACGGGCTCAGACACTCTCATTAGGGTTTTAAAATTTCGTTCCAGTCGAAGCTCAGACACTTTCAATAGGGTTTTAACCAAGAAAATTTTCTTGAAGCCAATGAATTCCAAGGCATATTGACGTTTTCATTAAATTTGTATTTGTTAGGCATTTTCATTATCAATTGAACTCCATGGCATACTTTTTCTCTAGGCCAATCAATTCCATGGCATATTCACATTTTCAACAAATTTTTATGCATCACGAATTTTCATTATCAATTGAACTCCATGTCATACATTTTCTCTAGTCCAATCAATTCCATGGCATATTGACATTTTCATTAAAAATTTTTAATTTCATGTAGGTCAATCAATTCCATGGTATATTGACATTTTCATTAGATTTAAAAATAAATAAATAAATAAATAATCTCAGCCAATAAATTCCACGGCATATTCTATACTAGCATTAAAATAAAGCCTATCCTATTTGATCAGAAAAATGCTTTGGGCATTTTCAGGATCGATTGAACTCCATGGCATATTCCATGATAGCATCAAAATAAAGCCAATTTTGTTTGACCTTTCAGTTTGTCACCTATAAACCAGAAAAATACTTCCAGGCTCTGTTTATATTGTTTTGTTGCATGCAACCTTTTATTGTGGACTATTGATGAAGGAGAATTGCCATTTAGTAGAAATAAAATGACTTTGCAATCTTAATCAGATTTATTTTGTTTATATGTGCACATGCATCTGTCCGTGCAAGTTTGAGTAAGCAAGAATAATCATTACACCAAACATTATGATAATAGGGAAGGCCAATTCTTATTTCTTAGTGCTGCTTTTATTGGAAAACAAATCTTTCTGTGCCTGGTTTAAAATTGTAAAAAGTAAAATATGTCATAGGATTTGGATATCCTGCGATTATTTTACGTAGAAATACTCACACAAATTAACTTAATAAAAGATAGAGGGAGGCAAAGCAAGAAAACATACTCTCCAAGTCACTAATAAGTTGAGCATTAAGAAAACCCAAGTTACCACTTACCAGTAATCCTAACATAAAACAGAGGAAAACCAAGCAAGAAAACATACTCTTCAGGTCACTAATAAGTTGAGTATTAAGAAAACCTAAGTTACCAGTCACCAGTAAACCTAACATTCAGGGACTTAGAAAACAACCTAGCTACAATTAGATGTTCTACATGTATGCTTAGTTGCAATAAAAAGGTACCATGACAAAAGAACACATTATGATATATGCATCTGTGATGCAAGCTTAAAAGCCATAAGGACTACAGAACTTGAATCTTCGCTCAATTCACCAATGTTGAGCACATCTCGATGATGTGCTCGATACATCTGAAGCTTCTTCTTGTTATGAGAGTACACCGTATACTTAATTTTTTTTCCTACTTAATTGATATATTTAAGCTTCTTTCCAGTAACAGAGTTTACTCATTTGTTTAAACTTTCTCAAAACGTATTGAATATCTTATGCAGATTTATTATGAAATACTCAATGAGTAACTTGCGCAGATTTATCGTCATAAGAAGAATGACCATTGATTTGTGTTTAGAACTTCCATTCGCTCAATCTTAGTGGTTTGTTTCCGGAACTTACTAGGTGATTGGAGTATTGAATTCAAGGCGTAGCAGAGCTCGCATTGAGCAAAATCACCAGAAAAATAGAGGTAGCAGGAACTGGTTGAGAAAGAATAGTTGTAGCATCTGTGCAACCGATTGAAGGTATGGCTTCCTACAACATTTGTACTTTTGTCTTCTCTTTGGTTTCCTTTTGTGCAGTTTGCTCATTGTAACTCTTTTTCCTGTGCGTTGTTGTGTGTGTTTTAGATTTTAAGATGAATATGTCTCATGCTATCAATGTTTATACATTTATTTAGGTTAATTCACTAGATTTTAATTTGCTTTTGGTTAGCAATGGATAGTATCGCTCAACGACAAGAAATGAAGTGTCACTAACCAAAAAAATAAAAACAATAATTGCAGTCAATCAAACAAAAATTACCTCAGAAGTAGTCATATCTATTTGAAGTTGATTATTATGTTCCTTGTTCCCCAATCGATTAACAAGTTTCCTATACTTCTTCACTTCTTTTGCATTTTTATAGTACTCTCTTTGTTTCCCTGGAAATTTTCAATTAAAAACATTCAGATCCAATAATACATTATCATGTGATTCAAACTCCAAAGTGAAAATATCCCCTAGGGAAATATAATATATAACACAAGCCAAAAAGGAGACAAAAACTTTCTATTTTGTTTCATTATTTCTTTTATTAGACTCACGGTTACCCCAGGAGGTGGGGTTGGGTGGGGAAAGAAACATTCTGAAAGTTTGCCAATCCATAAGACTACTTTGAGCAAAATGCAAGCTTAATCAAAAGAATGAATTTAACAAACTCAAGCACAAAGAACCTCAGCTATCAATGTACGTAGGACAACAATTTATGAAGATTTGATATCATATAGTCACATGCCCAAGTCATATCCAAGTTTTCCACAGCTATCTTCAATTGGCATACTTGACAATTTTAGCATTTTAATAATAGCAAGGTAATCATTTATCTATCATATTCTTCACGTGGCAATATTGCTCTTGAGAAGCCCTATCAAGGAGTGGAATCAAACATTGATGTTTCTCACACTCTTGGCATTGCCACAGTTACTAGTTTCTGATTCTTGATATTGAAACCATCAAGCATGTTGAAAATGAGCATCTCCAGAATAACTCGAGCATGCATACAACATAGCACAATCTTATTTGACATTATCAAGAATGGAACAAAAGGAGAAGTCAAAAAATCTAGTACTGTAAGTTTAGTGGGAGAGCAATACCACTTAAATCCTTTTTCCAGTGCCACCGTTTATGATTTAACGGGTCAGTTTCTTTAACAGAGTCATTGGGCAATGGCGAACACTTGAAGACTATGTGCCTTAAACACTATAACTTAAAATTAAAATGAAAATTTTAGATAATTTATTTTCTTTGATGATACTTTTCTGATGATGGTATCTAATTGAGACAAAAATAACCAAAACATCTATGAAATCCTTGAGTGAATCTCCTCTGCAACTCTCAATATCGGTGGAACCTTTGGGAGAACAAAATTAAAAGGCGTTATGGAACCATTCTTTGGACATAAACTGTATTTTCAATTTTTCCATATTTATCTCCTGTAGTTTCTCCATTTTTTGAAAGGTGGTGACAACGTTGAAAAACATAACAGACCTAACAGATAGACAAAAGGCAACAGAATATCGAGATAATGTTAACTGTCCACCAGGTTACATTATCATTGTGGTCTTCCCCACCCGTTAGGTATGAGTTTCAAAAGGGATGAGAGGCAATTTTGCTGAAATAGACACTCCTCCAGAGTCAAATGAGTGAGTGAGTGAGAGTGAGAGAGAGAGACAGATGCCCATTGCCATTAGGCATTAGTTTCAAGGGGATGAGGCCAGGAGCATGACTTAGGCAATTATGTTGAAATAGCTACCCCTCGAGACTCAAACATGGCAGCTCGAACCTGGCAGTTAAGCCAAAGAAAATCAGCAGAGCATGTCTCAAAGCACTCCATATGTATAATTTACCCAAAATAAAGAGAAAATAAAATCCCCACAATCATCCAACAATTGAGACATCCCCACAATCATGAATGGGGTTCAAACCCTGCTTCGGCGTAGAGAGTTGATTGTGTGTATGGATTGGTCTAATTTAGTGGTCCCCACGTTAACGTGGGCTATACCACCATAATACGAAGTTCGAGTTCCCAACTCCTCATGCATCTAAAACAAGCATTTCCCCTTACCAAAAGCAATAATTGAGAACATGATCCATTTGTTCACTAAAGGTTGATATTTAGGGTTAGATAGTGAATTGTAAAAACATCAAAGCCCTAAGTCAACAAACTATCATAGTGGGTATTTATCATCTGGTATTATACTTTATTTACTTGTGTTTTGATAGAACCTAGAATCTGGGACACTCTCAGTGGGGTTTGACCATAAAATTTCCTGAAGGAAATGAATTCCAAGGCATATTGACATTTTCATTAAATTTTTATGCATCAGGCATTTTCATTATCAATTGAACTCCATGGCATACTTTTTCTCCAAGCCAATCAATTCCATGGCATATTGACATTTTCATTAAATTTTTATGCATCAGGCATTTTCATTATCAATTGAACTCCATGGCATACATTTTCTCCAGGCCAATCAATTCCATGGCATATTGACATTTTCATTAAATTTTTTAAATTTCATGCAGGCCAATCAATTCCATGGTATATTGACATTTTCATTAGATTTAAAAAAAAAAATTCCCAGCCAATAAATTCCACGGCATATTCTGTGGTAGCATTAAAATAAAGCCTATCCTATTTGATCAGAAAAATGCTTTGGGCATTTTCAGGATCGATTGAACTCCATGGCATATTCCATGATAGCATCAAAATAAAGCCAATTTTGTTTGACCTTTCAGTTTGTCACCTATAAACCAGAAAAATACTTCCAGGCTCTGTTTATATTGTTTTTTTGCATGCAACCTTTTATTGTGGACTATTGATGAAGGAGAATTTCCATTTAGTAGAAATAGAATGACTTTGCAATCTTAATCAGATTTATGTTGTTTATATGTGCACCTGCATCTGTCCGTGCAAGTTTGAGTAAGAAAGAATAATCATTACACCAAACATTATGATAATAGGGAATGCCAATTCTTATCTTAGTGTTGCTTTTATTGGAAAACAAATCTTTTTGTGCATGGTTTAAAATTGTAAAAAGTAAAATATGTCATAGGATCTGGATATCTTGCTATTATTTTACATAGAAATACTCACACAAATTAACTTAAAGAAAAAACAGAGGGAGGCAAAGCAAGAAAACATACTCTCCAAGTCACTAATAAGTTGAGCATTAAGAAAACCCAAGTTACCACTTACCAGTAATCCTAACATAAAACAGAGGAAAGCCAAGCAAGAAAACATACTCTTCAGGTCACTAATAAGTTGAGTATTAAGAAAACCTAAGTTACCAGTCCCCAGTAAACCTAACATTCAGGGACTTAGAAAACAGCTTAGCTGCAGTTATATGTTCTACATGTATGCGTAGTTGCAATAAAAAATTACCATGACAAAAAAGCACATTATGAGTGCATCCTTGTTGCAAGATTAAAATCCATAAGGACTACAAAACTTGAATCTTCACTTAATTCAATTCACCAATGTTGAACACATCTTGATGATGTGCTTGATACATCTGAAGCTTATTCTTGTTATGAGAGTACACCGTATACTTAATTTTTTTTTCCTACTTAATTGATATATTTAAGCTTCTTTCCAGTAACAGAGTTTACTCATTTGTTTAAACTTTCTCAAAACGTATTGAATATCTTATGCAGATTTATTATGCAATACTCAATGAGTAACTTGTGCAGATTTATCGTCATAAGAAAAATGACCATTGATTTGTGTTTAAAACTTGCACTCGCTCAATCTTAGTGGTTCGTTTCTGGAACTTACAAGGTGATTGGAGTATTGAATTCATGGCGTAGCGGAGCTCGCATTGAGCAAAATCAGTGGAAAAATAGAGGTAGTAGGAATTGGTTGCAAAAGAACAGTTGTAGCATATGTGCAATTGATTGAAGGTATG
Organism: Pinus tabuliformis; assembly: GCA_031772625.1. Taxonomy (NCBI): domain Eukaryota; kingdom Viridiplantae; phylum Streptophyta; class Pinopsida; order Pinales; family Pinaceae; genus Pinus; species Pinus tabuliformis. The sequence goes on from CM062819.1 coordinate 872,229,366, forward strand.
GCTTCCTGCAATATTTGTACTTTTGTCTTCTCTCTAGTTTCCTTTTGTGTAATTTTCTCATTGTAACTTTTTTCCCTGTGCGTTGTTGTGTGTGTTTTAGATTTTAAGATGAATATGTCTCATGCTATCAATGTTTATACATTTATTTAGGTTAATTCACTAGATTTTAATTTTCTTTTGGTTAGCAATGGATAGTATCGTTCAATGACAAGAAGAGATGGTAGGAAGATTGTAGTTCCAGTTTCTGTCTCCCTGCTTTCAGTCTAGATGAATATGGTGGCAAAGATTGCTTCTCTATTGTAAATGGTCTATGTTTTATTGTTGCATAAACAAATTCATACATTAATGTATCCTTATTTAATATTTCGGAATGAAGAATTTTTTTGGTGTCTGTTAAAATCCTGCAGCAAATGGGAAGTCATAGAATGATTTTTAACCTACCTGTTACCACATGAATTGTCACCAAATAGTGCAAGATGTTCATCTGAAAACAATTTTGTGGAACTTGGAAAATAAACCAGTATCACCTTAATTTATCTTCCCACTCTTCGAGATGGTCCAAGATCGCTACAGGGGCTTCCCTGTAAAATATTTCTCTTCTATGGCCTATGGTGCCCAACAACAAAAGGGATTGTTGATCCAAGTCTTACAATCAGATATAATATGATGATGATCTGTTCTAGTCAAGCTGAAAATAAATATAATCAATAGAACAGGAAGCAAACTCACCAAGAACATATCTATATTCATGGCCTACACATTATGTGTAATCACACTGTTACAAAGTCTTGCTTTAGGCAAATTAGAACCATCTCACTTAACTTGTATTTCTTTTCAACAACATCATTTCTCTTCTTGATAGTTTGCTAAAGTACATGGATTTTGTGATTTCCTCATCATCTTCCTTTCTTTAGGTTCCTTCATGCTTTCGTTGTATGTCATAAGCTATTGGTTCGACATATAGAAACTTATATGGCAACTTCATTATTTTCTTTTGCAGAGTCTCCTTGCAAATACGTGGGAGTAAGAATGTCAAGTTAGTTGCACATTCTATTCCACTTTGCTCCTGCTTCTATTGCATTGCAGATACAACTTCCATATCTTGTTCCAAATTCCCCAATCTTGCAACAACAAGACAATTGCATTTAGCTAGCCAATTTCAACAAAAAAAATCATGAAATAACAATATAAACATGTCTGAAATAATTGATGTTGATAGTTACAAACCAAAAAAACAATGTGACAATGATGCGACTATTGATGATGTCTTGAACACCAATAACCTTTTTAGACTCGAAGAATTTTCATACGGTCCAGGCGATTGTCTTTTCAATGCAATTGAAGTCCTTTTTCATTTTCAATATAAGTCCATTGAATTGCGAAATGGCACAATAGACCACTTCTTGATGTGCCTTGAACAAGGTCACATAGAAGCACTGGAATCATTCAATTACAAGCTAGCACCTGATATCCTATATCAGCTTCATGGAATTTGTGACGTCGAAACATATTTGTGAAGAATGTGTCTTCCGGCTTCAAATGGTCCTATTGAGAATGAACGAGGACTATGGGGAGACACATTTTGCATACATTGGCTAGCCAAATGGTTGAATTTATCAATAGGAATTTGGTCATTAACAAAAAAAAAAAGGTATTTTCTATTCAATTCAAACAAAATGACAAATCCATTGCATATATTGTTCCATGATGAGAACCCCTTTAATGGGCACTATGAACCATTGTTGTACAAAAAAATAGCTCAATCAATTGTAATATGAAATGAATACCTTTCTCCTCCCTGCAAAGATCTACAAACCTATTGGGAAATAATGAATGATAAAATGCAAGGCCATAGATTGCATAAAGCAACAAACACTATATCCATTTGTGGAGATAGCATGTTCTTTGCACTTTGTCATTTGATTGCACCTGAATTTGATGTAGAATCCTTAAGACTTTACATTGTGTAGTCATTTTGCAATTCGATCATGTGCAATGCAAACACTGCATTGCATTGTCTACAAAAATATCTATCAAAATATGTCATAAAAACTCAAAAAAAAATTGCAAATTGGCAAACATACCTTATCAATATGGCAATGCCATTTGAAAAAGGTGGAATAGAAGGAGTGTCATTTTGTTTGCAATGGGCAACAATATTATTCAAAATAAACATACAGGAATTGTCTTCTGTAACTAGGAGCATTGTCAATTACTACCAATGAAACAAATTTTCAAGTTAAACATGCAATATAGTGCCATTTGAAATAGATGCATTTCACACCCATTACGCACCTTTATCAATAGATGGACATAACAACAGAAACAATGTACATTTTCAAATTCTTCCAATAGAAACAACGTCATTGCACACACAACATGGACCTATGTCAAAAAATGCACATGTGCATGAAGACAAATTGCAATATGGTATTACGCCAATGACAAAAGATAGAAATAATAGGGTCAATGTATGTAGATTAAAACAACTATCACGATTACAGACAAAAAAGCAAACAAAAATCACATAATAAACATAATTGCTTATCCAAGAAAAACCCTATAACAATTTACCTAGCCAACATAGAGGACACACCTGAGAAAAAATGTCCAATATGTAAACAATTGCAGTTTCACAAGAATATGGAGAGGATTGGAAAGACTTCGAACAAATATATGTAAATTTATCTAAAAACCATAGAAATATGCCCAAGAAAGTAGTATGCAAGGTTTTCAAAACAACACTTCGAAATGGAAATTGCCACAATTTGTTGTACCTGAGAACATTAGGTTAGTTGTAGCCACACTCTCAGAATTTGAAGAACGTCTTGTAGCATTAAGAATTGCATTTGCACAAATAAGACAATGGGGCCACAAACGATCACAAATGGGTTTAACGAGATCGATCATCAATGTTCCTGTCCAGATAGACATTGTTCAAACTGCACTGCCACAATCTATGGAAAACACAACAATAGTTGTTGTTGCATTGAAAAGACGATTGGAATATAAAAATGCATTTCAAACAGGAAAAGTCTGTGTGCATATTGTCATGACAACATTGAAGGAACTATGTTCTCGACACCTTTATAGAGTTGGAAACATACACATAAATAAAAATTGGGATAGCATCCTACAATCAACTATCTCAAACACTCCAATTGAAAATAGTGACATTGAAGACAAAGATCAAACAAGTAGCGATTCAGAAAATGAAATGCCAACTGAAACATTGGTGCACGGATACATAGGATCCCAATGCATCCATGATTTACAAGACATGCTGATTGAACTTGCTCCAGTTGAAGGTCAACGTCCCCTTGGAATTTTCAGAGACAAATATGCAAAAGAAATGAACTTTCCAACCCTCTTTTTTGGAGATCCGCGTGATGTTGACATTGTAGAAAGATTTCACTGCCAAAAAATTGCACAATGGGAGTTAATGCACCATAGTGGTGACTTCCCTTACCACACAACAAATTTGTTTTTCAAAGTGTTGCAAATAATAATTGAAAAAGTCCTTGCATGCATTTCAATAAGAATCAGAAAAGGGAAATTAAAAGGAAGAAAGTTACTAGCAAAAGACGTTAAATATAAACCAAACTTGGACAATATTCTTAAAAGTGGCATTGGTTACATTAATTTTAAGCACATAATAATTTCTCCTGATTACCTACAACAAATGAAGAAAAATATATTTTCCATGATACGTCAACAAGGCCCTCCAATGTTCTTCATCACATTTACAAGTGTTGAACATCAATGGGCTCCATTGGTCAATAAATTGACCAAATTACATAGCAAGAGGAAAAAAAGAAAACATATTGAAACAATAGAAGACTATAAAATCGACTATCTCATAAGAAAGAATCCAGTAACTTGTACTCGTTATTATAGGCATAGAATTAATCCCTTAAAAAAAAGATATCTGAAGAAAAAACATTCTTCGGTTTTGATTACTACTTTGTAACTGAATTTCAAAATAGAGGAAGTGAACATGAACATGGATTGTTATGGGTAAAAAATGCACTGATATATGGAGTCAATAGTAATTCTGACATTCAAAACTACGTTGGCAATTACTTGACTTGTAGCACAAATCACCTTGATCTAGAGCTTGCAAAAATACATGAACACCACCATACAAGAAGTTGCAAAAAGAGGAAAAACTCACATTGCAGATACAACTTCCCAATGCCACCGATGAGAAGCACAAAAGTTCTTGAACCAATTGCGTTGGTAGATGAGACATTAAATGAAAAAGCAAAATTCATATATAACATCTTGGAAAAGAAACAATATAATAGCAACACATTTGACGAGTTTTTGGATGAATTGCATTTAACTGAAACTGATTACATCTTGGCAATACAAAGTACATTGAAGCAACCAATGATTTTATTGCAACGAAAACCCTCACACACTTGGAATAATAGCTTTGCCAAGAATATGCCAAAGCTATGGAATGCAAATATTGATGCCCAATTTGTCCTTAATGCATATGCAACTACATCATATTGCACTTCTTACATGACAAAAGTTGACAAATCAATGACAAATGCATTTAAAAGGATAAGAAGAGAACATGAAAAGAGCAAGCTAAAGGTTATTGAAATGGTAGGCTCATTGGGCAATGCTTTGCTTAATATCCAATAGATCTCAGCTCAACAAGCAGTCCATATAACACTTTCTCTTCCATTGAATCATAGTTCACGAGAATGCATATTCATAAACACAACGCCAATGGATGAACGTACATTTATCCTCAAACCATCATTCCTGCTAAAACATGAAGATGACAACTCTGAAAATGTCATGTGTAGTTCCATTATTGATTATTATATCAATCGACCTAATGCTATTAAACATATATGCCTTGCTGAATTTGCTTCAATGTACAACAAAAATGGCACACCCATTTCGAAAAGGAAAAAACCAAAAATCATACGATTCGTGAAATACAAAAAACACACTAACTATGAAAACTATTGCAGAGAAAAGCTTCTGCTATATGTGCCATTTGAAAAAAAGTGAAAGTACATTGATAAAAAACTTGCTATCATGGGAAGTTGCTTATACATTACATGACAACACAATAAACAAAAATAAGTCCAATTTCACATATAATATCAACCCATTATGGGGTGATTTAGAAAATGCCATTCAAGACATCCAAAATAGCACCATAGATGCCACTGATACAATGAAAAAGCAAAGAAACACTGAAAAAGTTAGCGAAAAATATGACTTGGAAATAGATTTACAACATTCCCATCACCATGAAAAAAAAAGACAACTAAATATTGGATTCCAGCTATCATAGCATCCATTTTTGCTCATAAGTGCATAATATCGTAGATTAAGAAGAATGCTCAATAGAGAACAACAAGCAATTACCAAAGACATTGCAATGAAGAAGCGTATGGACATGTACAAAGCACTATATTTATTCTTGATTGGAGGAGCTGGAACTGGAAAAACATTCACAACAAAAGTAATCTTCCAAATGCTCATGCGACTTTATGATGCACATCATTCAACTGATCCTTTGAAACCAAAGGGTTTGATACTAGCATACACAGGCAAAGCTTCATATAATGCAGGTGGTACAACAGTCCACTCTGCACTACTTATGCCTTTTAACAAGTCTGCCCCCACACCGCTTAGCAATGAAACATTGGATGCACTCAGAAAACTTTACCAGGAATTGAGACTAGTTTTCATTGATGAGGTTTCCCTACTTGGAAGTCGATTCTTGTTTTGCATTGATGATCGATTGAGGAACATAAAACATGTCCAAACAAAATATTTCAGAAATGTCGATATCATTTTTTGTGGTGATCTCTATCAAGCACAACCTATACAAGACTCCTTGATATTCAAACTACCTATTCTCAACAAACAACTAGTCCCATATGACTTTTGGCAAGAAAATGTAAAGTGCTATGAATTGCATATTACAATGCGTCAAACAGACGAGAAATTCATCTCAATATTGAATAGAATGTGAACAAACACTCAAACAGAAGATGATTTGCAATATTTGAATAGAAATTGTGTTAGACCTGCACCTATAGGCCCCACTTTCCCCTATTTTTAATAAAAATAAAGGTGTCACTTTGCACAACAATAAAATGTTGTCAATTGTTCCTTGAGACGAGATTTTTATCAATGAAATCGATCAGGAAGAAGAAAACCATGGCGATTTCCCTTCCCATTTACATACAACAACATTTCCTTCATATATAGTTGTAAAATTAAACATGTTAGTTGAGATATATGCCAGAAATTACGATTCACAAGATGACCTTGTTAATGGAAAAGATGGAATCATTAAAGCCTACACAAAAAACAAATGAAATTGATATCATATGGATCAAATTCTTCGATGCAAACATAGGGCATTTCCAAGCAAAAAAAATGGCTCACTTCTATAGTCAAGGCATTTCCAAAGATTGGATCCCCATATTGCTAATAACAAAATCAATAACAAGGATTCTGCTGATCGGAAAAATGGCGCTCGCTCCTGCTAGGGTTTCGCGCTCCTTCCCCCGACAGTTCGGCCCCATCGCCTGGGCTCCATCCTCTGTCGCGGCCTATGGCGGCCGGGGTTTCCTGGGCTCCGAAATCTCTAAAAAGAACATCTGCCAAAGTGGCCTCAGAACGAACTCTCTGACGGAGACATTTTTGGAAATATGGCATACTGTTTCGAGCTTTTCTCATGAAGCAAGGGAGCGTATGGATGAACCTTGCTTTGTGGACAGTCAAAAAACCGAGAAGGGCATTCTTGCTGTTGCTTAAAGATACGAGCCCATAGCTGAGAAGGGTGTTTTTCATCCGCTGTTGGGGGCGACGAATGATGAAGCCGCTGGTGCGTGGGTAACCTTCTCTCCACGTTTTTTCCTTTGCCGATGTCTATTATTTAGGTTTCCCCGAATGTGTCTGCTCTTAGCAGTGGGGAAATACGAATGCTTTTTCCTTCTGCAGCATATTCGTGTTGGGGATTTTGCTCACCTGGATGCTGTTTCAAGATTTTTATTAGGGAGGGAAAATCGAACTGTTTTTCTCTGGAATTTTTTTAAGGGAAAGACCGATAAACAAGGAAGGGGCATGGGCATTGCTCCGTGGTTCTTGTGTTTCGTTGTCCCCCTGTTCTCATCCAAACAGATGCGAGAGCAAGATCCCCAGGTGGAGAAGACTTCAAGGCCATGGGTCATCCCCTCCAAAATTGACACAAGTCCAGAGGACAGGATTCCCCTGTTACGCACAGGACCTGTGGATATTTTTCTTGAGCATAGGAGAAATAGCCTTGGGGAACCTGCCCCCCTTTACGCCTCTGTAACCCAAATAGCAGTAGTTTCAGGGGGTAAAAAATCCAAGCTAGCCCTCAAGGACCCAGAACATGATCGAACTCAAATTTTCATCAGAACCCTGTCAGGAAAAACTATATGCAAGCAAATCTGGACAGGAATATTGATAAAAAATATAAAGGATGAAATACAAGCAGATATAGGCATCCCATCAAACCTGCTAAGCTTGATACATGCAGGTAAAATCCTGCAGGATAATTTTACAGTACAACACTATGGCATTGGTCGAGACTCAACTATCATTCTAAGCACAAGGCTGAGAGGAGGAAGCTCTGGTACAGGCCCTAAAGGCATTGGTTCTTTTAAAGATGTTGTCAAAGGGAAGGGGGAAGTCAAAAACAAGCCATCACCAACACCAGATCTTCCTGGTCCCTACATTGTGGAGCAAAGATCACAGAATCCTGTTCTGCAAATCGACTTGCCTGAGGTAAAAAATTTCATTCTGATCTTTCTTCATTGGCTGTCATATGCAGATTCAACGGGTTTTGGCCTAAAACAGATGCTTTAAAACAATGGATCTTCTCCACATGGACCCCAAATTGTGACATCCATTTGTGCTCCAAGGGTTTCTTTATTGTAAAATTCGACCCGGTTAAGGAAAAAGATTTTGCCCTCCATGAGGGGCCATGGTTCTGGGGCAATGCTAGTCTCTTCATGACCCCCTGGTTCCCGGGTTTTGACCCCTCCTCTATGGTGGTTTCCAAAATGCCGGTTTGGGTCAGGCTCCACAACCTACCATTACATTTCTGGTTTCCTAATGTTTTTGCAGCGATAGGGAATGCCATAGGTTCATTCATCAAGCAAGATGTGGAAAGAATAGAAAGATGCATTCATACTTTTTCCTGAATCTGTGTGGAGGTTGATCTTAGTCAAGGGCTTCGTGACAATATAATTCTGATCCATAACAACTCTCAGTGGAAGCAGCCTCTTGATTATGAAAACACGGCCTTCAGATGTCGAGGCTGTCAACAAACAGGACATCTACGTAATAACTGTCCGCAAAACAAAAGAGAAAACAGAAGGAACAAGAAACAAGTTCACAAACCAAGAGGCTGGCAATGCACAGTGAATCCAGAAGAAGAAATAGAGGATGAGGGGGAGCTTAACTTCCCACCTGAACAACATGATGATCCTATTGGGGAGAATGCCGCGGCTGCCACCCCCACGGCAAACAATCAGGAACATTTGTCCTCAGATTCCGGAAAATTTACTACATCAGCAAACAAGAACACAAAGATTCACCAAAATCAGGCAGAGATGACAAGCGTGGATCCAAGCATGGGAGGCATCAAACGGCATCACCACTCAGATACTTCAGACTCAGACAAAGAAACAGGCCCACAGAATGCAGAAACACAGTTAGTCATTGCTTCGATCGAGCCCACTCAAGGAGAGTGGCGCAAGGTTGAAAAGAAAAAGGGGAGAAAAACTTGAAGCGTGAGTTTTACTTACAGCCGGAATTCAGTTTTTTTGCCCTTTCTTTCTCTCTCCTCTCTTTCTCTTTTCTTATTCTTTGTGCACGTTAGTCCTCTAACGTTGCGTGGGGTGCGAAAGCACTCGAGCCCATGTGGCAGCTTATGGAATGCTTCAATGCATCTGCTTGTGTAACTTTTCATTAATTCTTTAATAAAAGGTTACCGTTTTTTTCCTCGGAAAAAAAAAACAAAATCAATAACACCGCAAGCAAACACAGGCTATATCAAAATACAAAAACAATTTCATGTTCAATTGGTATGTGCTCAAACAATCCATAGATCAAAAGGCCTTACTCTAGACAACCTTGCATTTGATCCTACTTGAATTCGAACTCATGGATTAGTCTATATAGCCTTGTCTCGTGTTAGAAACATGCAATCATTATTCCTATTAAAACCACTAAAGAAAGAAAATTTCAAAGTCAAGCAGAAAATAGCAGCTGAAATGGACCGTCTATGACAATTTGCAAAATGGGAACTAGATTACAATTATCAATCTTTGCATAGACATTTATGCACATCAGTTTTCTCTCTAAACACTCGCAACCTAGAAACTTATATCAATGATGTCCTCAATGACTATGATCTAATGGACGCTAATATTCTATGTTTACATGAAACACATTTGAAACAAGAAATATTGCAACAAAAGTTCAAAACATTTAATTGCATATCAAGCCATTATAAATATGGATTGCTCACATGTTTTAAACAAAATATAAGAATTGTTGAGCATATGCAATTTCAAGAAGACAATGTAGAATCATTGATGACAAATATCATTCTACATGGAATGCAAATTACAATTGTTAATGTTTACGCAACACCCTATGCCACATTTCCCAATATAGTAGATATTCTTGAAAAAACATTTTGCAATATATCTATTAGTAAACCAATAATCATCGTAGGAGATTTCAATGTTAACATGTGTGAACATAACACTAGAACAAAGACAGTAAAAGACTATATGCATAGCCACAACCTCCATTTCCTACTAGATACAAATACCTATGTGCACACATCACTCATTGATCATGTATGGTCTAACATAACAAACAACTACAAGATTTACAAGCTAGATACATATTGGTCAGATCATGACACAATATGTCTCATAATGGACCATGTACATGCAGATGAATCACAAAACACATCGAACTCTTTCCATATCTACAATTAATATCATTTTCTTTCCCCTTTTATTGTCATTGAAACTTAACCATTCGTTACTCTTCTTTTGCAAGCATCTATTGTATCCATATCCAAAGAAACTACTAATGCAATTTCCTTTTCTCTTATACAGCTAAAATGGATCAAAGCTCCAACGACCAAAAACACAGAAGGCAAGTATATACATATACTATTCAAAATATCAATTCACCAAATATATATATAGAATTGCTTTTCATGTCTCCAATATCACTAGTTCCATTTTCCACTCATTATCATTTGCAATGAAACAAATACCTTGCAGCCTTGAACAACAAATCAACACAACATTGGAGCAAGAAAAACAACTAACAAAAGAAGCAACAAGGCAAGTCAAGCCATGCCCATCACTTATTTGCACTTGTCACATTGTAATATACACATCAGCATTGTTTCTTTGTAATTGACTCTAATTTTCTTCATATGTGCACAGTTCAAATGCACCATCGACAATTCCAATATCAATTAAAGAATTGAACATCCACAAAACTCGAAAATTATTCCATAGTGATGTAATGGTTGTCTATATCACATTTCTTGACAAAGCACAAAAAACTCGTCAAATATTGCATGTAGATCTAACTGATCAACAGGGATTGATGATAATCACATTGTTTATTCCAAATGAACTCATCAAAAAACATAATCAAAAGATCTTACCAGGAAAGGAATTGCAATGACAAATTTCCATATTCTACCAAAAACAAATTACAATCGTGGTGACTGTGATCGCATTTTGTTATTTGACAACACAAGCACTGTATAAAACATCAGCCTAGTCTGTACAAAATACAAATTTGTTCCAAATGAAACTATAAAACAATTGGGAGAAAGCATAGAAACATTCCCAATAGCAATAGTTGCAGCACTTGTAACAACAACTCAAAAAGTTGGCATGCAATATACATTGCAAATTAAAGATGGGAGTTCTCAAGATGATATGGCCTCGATAAGATGCTCTGCCTTACACCATTCACCCATAAGCTTTATGAATCTTTATTTATTGTCTTTATGCAATAACATGATTTCTTCTTTCTGTCCTTTATGTCAAAACTGCAACTATTTGAAAACTTGCTACCTATCTACAATGAAATTGAACAGAGACTTCAAAATGGAGAAATGCCAATTATGCTCTTCAAAAACATAACAAAAAGAAAAGACCTCAAGGAAAAAACATTTCGTACAACATAGGCCACATTCATCACAAATTTGAATACTGAAATAGAACAAGATCTCAGAAAACTAATTGACAGATAAAACCAGGTACACACATATACAATACTCTATTTATTTTATATTACACAATTACTTATTTTCCATTATACATTTATTCACTAGTTTTCTTTTCTAGTAGGTGCAAGGAACATTGTTGCTTGCAAATGCATATTCTACACCATTTGAACCTGTGTGTGCACTTTGCAGTTGCCCAATCTCATCAACTATAATGATAGAAGACATGTCAACATTTTGCACTAAATGCAAACAAAATACTCTGGTTCTCTTTCTACATTGTATCAATTGCATTATAAGAACTCCTGATAAAAACACATTACAATGTTGCCTTAGAAACATACTAGTTTTAAAGCAGTTGTTGCCAACATTAGCCCAAATGTCTTACCAAGAATATTTGCAAAAAAAATCAACAACAATTTATATGTTGCGCAATCTCCAAGTTCAAGGTATCTTCACTCTAAATGGCGACAATGAGATTTTAGCTACCGACCACAACAACAAGCAAAAGAAAATCTCAACTAGCAAGTTTGTCTTGTCTCCCTAGGTAACAACTTCATTCTTTGAATCTCAATATTTAGTCATGTTATCTCAAAATCAGTTCCTGATAGGCTGCTGATCAGGTAGACCTTAAGTAACTATTTCAAACCTACTTTTGGTTGAGGCTTAGCCTCCTCAACTTGAGAGGGCTCTCTCAAAGGATAAATGTTTTTTATTACGAGTAAGATGGCTAACTCTTGTGAAACAAATGTAAAAATGTGAGTGGTGGAAACACAATTAGAAAGTATCCATTGGGTTTATGGAGTCAGATATGCTTCAGTATTGACAGTAAAGTTAGCTCTACATAGAAGTCAGGGCATTTAGAACTCAATGCATGTAGAATACACCAGAAACACAAAGGACCAACACTGTTTACAAATGCATGAAGGAAGTTAGAGCACTATTAGTGATTTCTAAGTAATCACACATTCATACCACTGTAGATAATAGGAAGATAACAATACAAGACATTCATAGCATCGAATTCTTTATGATTCCTGAGAAGCAAAGCCAAAGTACTATATTACTAAAAATAGAGTCTTTACATAAAGCCAAATATGAAAGCTTTTCTGAATAATTTTCCAACCATTTGTACATCAGCTCTTCTGCTATATATAGAGCTCTTTACATAACTGAGATTCCTCCTCCAGCATGAGGGGAACTGGAATTCTTCCTATGATGACACCTATTAACATTTAAAACTAACTAATCAATGCAACTGACATCTAACTAGCAGTTTTAGAGACCTAAAACAATTAGGATTCTAACTCTTCATCATGTTGGTAGTAGCATTAAATACAATCCAAATTCGTTCTCTGATAGATGGCCTTCTTCAGTTTAGCTTTGGTGGATGTTTGAAACTGCTTGCTGGCCCTTAATGTCTCATCTCTTAACTGCCCCTGTTTTTCTGCTTTTGGTCTCCACAAGGATATTCGAAATCAATTATTCCTGTTGTTCTTATTTGATTACACAAAAATGTTTTGGACTATCATATTTTTCATGCACTGTAGATCTTGCCCATGCACCTATATGAAGATAAAACCTCTTTAATGTTGCCTGAAGTATGATGAACAATACTAGCTGTGATCACTTTTATAACAAATGGATTATGGTTCATATATGCTTTTCCTTTGCTCATTTTTCCCTTGCTGGATGCTTGTATTGTGTAAATGATCTTTCTTCAGAAACTCCTTTTCAAAAAGGTTTCCCTTTTGTCCCTCAAAAATTGGTCAACTTTATCAAAATATGCAGCTACAACAGTTTCATAGCGCGCTACGAAATTGCTGTGTATTAGGCATCATCTTCAGCAGTTTTGTAGCGCGCTACGAAACTACTGTGTAATCACAAAAACATAGTTTTTTGCCAAAATTCTACTGCCTTGAGCTTCTTTATCTTGACATGTCCTTTTCATCTACCTTGAAGTTGTTCAAAACTGAATGTAGAGGCACCATTCTTCAAGGAAAACTTCAAAAAGGTAAATCATCAAAATTTAGGACTTAACCTTACTTGCTGTGTGATTTTCCTTAGCTAAGGAAATCCTTCCCACTGGCCTAGCTGTATCTTCAAATCCTCGATTTGCCTCTTCATGATTCTGATCCCAGCTCTCAGTCTCATATTAACCTTTCTGATGAATTTTTCTTCCTTTATTGCAGGGACTGACCAGGTATAGTATTGTGCATGATAGTCGACCACCTCAGGTATTGAAATTGTTTTGTCCTCCCATAGAGCCTCCATTTTATTAAAATGGGCTTCCTTGATTGCATGTTTCCTTGAGGCTTTCTTCAGTTTAGCAATTTCAAAGTTTGCTAATTCCAACTTCCTTTTCAACTCTTCAACACTATATTCCTCTTGGGGTTCTTCATGGGTTTTTTCTACTTCCTCTGTTTCACTTGACTCTAGTTGTACCTCTTTTGAATGCCTCGTCACAAGTCTTCTTGGCTTAAAGAAAAATTTAGAAACCTGATCATAAAATTTGAGCTTTTTAGAGGCTTTGGTTTTCTAGGTCTTGTCTTTACCTGATTTAATCAAGTCTGCTCGAACCAGAGGAGACTCCTCAATATCAATAGCTTGAAGCAAGTCATTCAGACTTCCCTTTGAAATCAGGCTTTCCTCAGTCACCCCTGTCTTGCCTTTTTCTTTAGCTAACTGGCTCCTTGTTATTCTTCTCTGAACTGCTTCACCTGAAGACTGCTCGTGTACGCCTTCTTTGCTTTGAGCTTTCTCTTTCTGTGACTTTAGAGGTGTGTCTTGAATTACTAATGGGCTGGTGGGCTCATTTACTTGTTTCCTAGCTTTCAGTTTTACGAATCTCCTCGATCTTGTTTCTGCACGATGACTAACTGCTGGTGAAGAACTCTTTGTAGCCTGAGGGCTGAGGCTAGTTTCATTTTTGAAACCAGACATAAACATAAACATGGACCATTCTCTATTTACTTTCTGGAGATCATGCAAAACGATCAATTTGACTAGGCCATGATGAAACAACGAGGTCTCACAGACTTCCTTCTTTAACTGAACCTTGTCACACATTTTGCCTAGGCTACGAAACAAGTAGAAAGGCAAATCAAGTGATATCTTCCCAGTGAAATGGAGCAGAAGCTTGAAGTGATAAGAATATACCTTATGATATCTCCCTTTGCAAGTGAAGTACCTTTGTATGCAGGTAAGTAGATTAGCATATGAATCTTTGACAAAAATTCTGGGCATTGACTTGTTTAAGTCTGAATCAATGAACTCTGGTTTCAGAAATTCCTTGCAGGGTGTCATATCAAACTTAAAATTTTTAAACCATCATTCATGTCCTCTTGGAATCTCAGTGACTGTGGATATGACCTCTAGAGAGATTTGCAATTCAAGCACCCCAACTTTCGAATTAAGTCCTGTGAAATTTAAAGCGAACTCCTTGGTGACTTGCATATGGCCTCCTTGAAGTTTTTCGTAAAACCTCCAACAACCAACCTGTTTGAAAGCTTGTTCAACTTCATTATTCTTTAGGATGTTGTCTAAACCCTCAGGTTCATTCCTCAAACATCTGCCTGACCTATGCTCTTTTCTTTCTGCAGACCCCTCCATGAAACTCCAGCGGAATGAAAATTTGAAAGACTGATACTGTCTCAAACTTCAATCACTGCCTCGCTTGATGTTCAAGGAATTCAAATTGAAGGCTTGCCAATTTGTTCCTTATGCAATGAACACAATCATAATTATGACTGTGAATGTTTAGCCTCTTTTTGAAACTTGCAATCTGAACGTACCAAGACATTTAACGATCTTAATGATGATGATAAGCGATTGAATGCAATAGGCAAAGTGTGTGGAATGACAACTGATGATGTAACAATAACAGATTTTGGCAGATATGACAGCTAGATGAGATTTGTTACAGATCTGCACGAATCCCCAATTTCGTAGCGCAGCAAGTGCAAAATTTGGATTTTGCGCTACGAAAACACCTAGACTGGGTTTCTATGCTACAAACACTCCTAAACTGTTTCGTAGCGCATAAGAACCTAGAAACAAATTTGATACATGGGATTTACGTGAGTTGTGGGACCAATGATGAATGAGAACAGATTTTTGACCTTTATTTGATGATGGAAATGAGACTCTAACATATGACTTAGACTCTAAAAACCATAAAAGCAACTTAACCACCATCTAACATTATGACTTAGGAACAAATGTAAAATGTAAACCTTGACACAAGCTTGACAAATGGAAATAATGTGTGATGTGGGACCAGTGATGGGCAAGAACAGAGTGTTGACCCTATTTGACCATACCAACAAGACTCTTTTCTAGATCTTAGACACTAAAGCAACCATGGAAAGACTAGACCAAGGCTAACACCAATCCTTTGGAATGGAACTGATGCTCCGAATTTAGAAATCATTTCTTAAGTGATAAATATAACAAAATTCTTCAGCTTTTTATTTATACAAGCATAATAAGCATTTTGTATTATCTCTCTCATTGCAGGGTTGGCCATTGTTCAAAAAGAAGACTCTACTATATCGTAGAACTTAATAGCCCAAAGTTGAAAGGATAACGAACATGATAGTGAACAATTTCAGCTTTTTTTGTTCCAAATTTGATAAAACAATAGAAATGCTTTTATTGATACTATGTCAATAAAAAAGATTTACTTTTTTTGTTTACACTGATATTACTACAACAACATTTATAACTTCTTCATTACATATATATTTTGAAATTTTCCAGTTTCAATTTGATTTCTATAAATAATAGTTATCTGCATTTCCCTGTTTTTTGTTATGTTCTATAAACTAAAAAAAAAAAACATGTTGCCTATACTCTTATTTTGATTTTTAATGCTGCTATTGAGCTACAACCTACTGCTTCTACACTTCTAGCCCTTGCTTTGTTTCATTTCTTTCCACAAATGCTTGTTATATTTTTCATGCATTTTGTTAGATCATCTTACTTTATGCTTTTGGAGTAGCTTTGTGCACTCCCACAAGCTATTGTTGCTGATATGAATTCGTATGTGTATTTGCATTGTTTGTTTGATTCTTAACTCTTTATGCGCTGGCTGTTTATTTACACAAAACCATCGAATTATTTGCTTTCATTCTTTGTTCAAGGTATCATATCATATTCTTGAAACAAGACGATCTTCTTATGTGAATTTGAATGGATAAATCCAAACATTTCAGAAGTTGACCAAGTCTTAACCACGGGGTTTTGTCATAGAAATTCAAAATAGGCTAATGGGTATTGTCATCCATGTAGATTTTGAAATTATTGAGGCATGAAGTCTCCCATGAGCTGGAGGAGAGCTGGCTTGAAGAGAGGAAGGTTGGTGGGTGACTGTGGCCAACCTCTTAGTTACCCAAATCTATCAGCTCAATGCTTTGGGCTTTCACACATTGAGAATGACAGATTGAGTGGTAACATGACCAATGTGCTAGCTTGCAGCCTCCAAAATGCAATTCAGAGAGTAAGGGTTGCACAAAACCACCAATTTAGTTTTTTGCAATTACCTAAAATCTGGCATGACAATGCTCCGTAAAGGTTGATTATTCAATGGTTGTGGCTTTTATTTTTCCTAGAGAAGAAGCAATCACATCATAGAAAGAATAAATATTGACCAACCTTTTGCAACTTCCACATTTGTAGATGCCCTTGAAGTTAGCTTCATTGACTTTAAATGCAAACTTTGAAGAAATGATTTATAAATCATCCCCACATACAACAATGCAAACTAGGCATTGTTTTGTCCAGAGTCCAAAATCAACAAGAAATAAAATCATAGCCAATGTCAGTTGCAAAGCTTTTATGTCAGTAATAGTTTGAGATTTCCTTATGAGTAGATCTACTTATTTATGTTCCCATTCTGTCCTTTTGTTTGCTTCTTTGGTCCTTATGAGTAGATCTATTGATTTATGTTCCCATTCTGTCCTTTTGTTTGCTTCTTTGGTACTTATGAATTGGACTTAATTAAGAGCTCATTTTAAATTTTTTATTAACATGATTATTTTATTCTTTGGTACTTATGAATTGGACTTAATTAAGAGATGATTTTAATTTTTTTATTAACATGATTATTTTATTTTGGCTATACTGACCTCTTAAGAAACCTGCATAAAGTCTAAACTGTGTTGAAGCAAAGAATCTAGCTAGTGGAAGGTTTCCTATGTTAAGTAGCAAATTATAAGAAAACAACCAAGTACACAAGTAAACCACCAAGCGTAGATAACTGGTATCATCACAGTTGCGAGAGAAAAACATAGTAGCGTGTTAAATACATTATTAAAAATAATACTTGATTTGGTGATAGCTCTATATGTCTATTTGTTTCAACTTTATTTTGGTTTTAAACTTTCAAGTTCAACTCCATTTTTGAGTTCAAAACAGATTTTTGTTCGACTTTGTGGCATGTTTCTCTTTTTATAATGAATGCCTAATAGGTAGATGAGCAGAGTATTGTGATTGATAGTTGGGACACAAACTTGTTTAACTTTTGCCTGTCTAGCTCTTCTTTAGCAATTTAATGTTGCTTTATTTTAATTGTTAGTGTGGGAAAAATGCATCTCATGTTTTAAATAAACACATGTATAGTCATATATCATTGGGGCAAGGCACAAACATGTGAATTACCCCTCCCTATTTAAGCAACGAGTGGTAGCATATCCACTCTGATACCTTGTTAACAGAGACAATATATTTTATGGACATTAATGTCCTAGCAAAAAACTGAATTGTGAAAGATCAGAGTTGAACGATGTGAATTCACCTGTGAGGTAGGGTGGATTCTGCATTATAAATAGTCCAAGACTACCTTTCCACAAAAAGGAACTACCAGTTATTTTGATCATGTCTCAATTGTTTCTACCTGCTTGCCTAACCATTCATCACTATCCAAAAACATATGCTTTCCAATGCAGGGCAGCAAGAAACAAATATGATACTCTAGAAAAAAATTAAACTATAGATCTAGAAGGTTCAGTCTATATTGTATTCTCACAAAAGATGCATGACTATTTCTAATTTTTGTTAGATCACACAATTCCATTTGAAAGACCATAAACCTGACTGCTAGGCTGTTATAACTTATTAAGGATCAGCAACCCAAGTATCTTGGAAAGCATACATAAGAATATAATATCCATATAGGTTACACATTGAACTAACACATGCAAATCAATGTTTGGGTAGATGATAGGTCACAATGCTATGATAGAAATGCAATTTGTGAATTCCAATTTAAGAATAACAGGAAAGTGGAAGTGCTATAAGAAGAGATCCTCAACTTATGCCAACAAATCTTGTTGTATAGTCTTGTACTTGACTACAAGCTGGTCCTTATGAGATTATCATGAGTTTCTCTTTCCTTCCATCCAATATTCAAAGATATGCAATGATGATATATTTAAAGATGCAACAACAAATAAGAGAACCCAAGCAATTGTCACTTCAGCTTTAGTATTTGAAACCTCTCTAGAGTTTAACCAGATGTAATAGGAAATATTTCCAGGGAGGAAAATAGTAGTGCCTGACAATGGTGCATTCTCCTTTCAACTCACTTGAAAATAAATTGCCTCTTTCACCATCTCCAAGTTCTTCTACAACTACAAATAGCCCCGGTCATGTTTCCAGTTGTGGCTCTGGCTCACCCTTCTTTGTTGGGCGAAGACCTATCACCAACATGGGAAATTCAAATCACGAGATAAATTTGGGTGGCAAGATTGGAAATAAGGTGTGGGGGTCGGGTGCTCTCTTTTAAAGGGGCTCAGAATATAGACATATATAGCTCATCAATAATTGGTTTGCAAAAGTGGGATTTGCAGGTCAACACAACAGCTACATGACATGGAATCTTATTATGTGACATGCATTTCAACAACTTGCTTACATGAGGTGGGCAGAACTTCCCATTCCCATCCTGTGAATCTAGGCATAGATAGTTATTCCCTGGAAAAGGGCCTCTGGGCATGGAATTAAAAGCCACTGGCATGTGTTTGAAGAAGCCTAATATCAATAGATCTTAATAGTTTCTTCAGCAACAGATTTTAAATTTCCAAGTTTAGCTTTGTACCAAACCTGTTAATATTGCTATGTAGTCAGTCATTAAGTGGCACTGTATTTATTGCCTGAAGCTATCCATTCTCGAGCAGAAACAACTACTCCCTTTCAGTATTTCTGTCTGGTTTGTTAGAATCTGGTTATTGTATGGCAATCCATTCATTCATTAATTCAATTTTGTTGAATTCAAGGCATATAGTTTAGCAGAATGCATTTTCGAATTTTGTGAGCTATGATGCTCTTGGGCAAAGTTCATTATTTTGTGGAGATCAGTTTTGGAAGGAGTACATTTGGTTGTAATCTTAAGTAGGCAATTCACCAGATAGACCATGTAGCAAAAGTTATTAATAGATAGAAGTTACTTATTCTACTATCAGAATAGGATATACTGTATAGGAGGGGCAAGATTCAATGTCTAATTTTGGATCAAACATTAGAAATAGACATATCCTAAGAGTTGTGTATAAGCTCGTATTGGAATTGTAATAATCTACAATTCATACATGATTGAGGATATGTTTTGTAACTGTGCGACTGTTGTATCATCTTATATTTTCTACATCTATTAAACCGAGTGTTTTCTAGATCTGGATGATTAATAAATCAAGTTGAGATCTATCTGTTACAGTGCAAGGCAAGTTGTTATTTTATTTACTTGTATCTAGGGTAGGCAAATAATCTATGCCCCATTGGATTGTGGAGCCCTATAGAGCATTGATTGTCGCACATCATTATTTGCACAGTTTATCCTTTAAAATGGCGGTGGTTCATGAAAAATAATATTTTGTGATTTTTATTTGGTCGGGAAGGAATATAAAAGAACTTGTCAATTTGAAGCCTCCTGCTGTTTTTAGAATTTCCGAGGATGATGGTACCATATCTGTTAAACTTTTATAATTGTTGTTGACAAAACACGGAGGAAAAAGAAAGGATCTAGATATGCAATATTCTATAATAACATCTCACTTGGTATTCTGAAAAAATACATATAAATCCAGGCATGAAATCTAACTAAACATTGACGTGCGAATTGAAAAACTTGGTACATGAAAAATTAAGCATGAAATCCAACTAGACAATGATGTGAGATTGAAACACTTGGAACATGAAAAAATAATGTGACTATTGAATTTTAATGTTTAGCTTTGAAATCCATAACAAATGGTGTCATTTTCAATATGTTCATAATTTTATTGTAAGAAATGTAAGCGCTGAGTAGGTGTATATATATATTTGTATTAATTTTTTTTCATAATGTTCATATTTACACAACATTCTACACTACTTGGAATCACATTCTCCTTGAGTTGTGACAATGTCCAATGTTTGAAACATAAGTTATATGTTACATCACAAAGTGCGAGAAGTATTTCGTGTAAGTATGCTACTTATACTTGCTTAAGTAAAATTTGAAGGAATTTTTTATTTAAAAAAATATTAATAATTATCAATATGAAATAATTTTATAATTAGAAAAACAAAATTATAATCTCACTTTAAGTTATAAATTCTTTCAATTTAATATGAAGCATTGAGTTAAATACATTGTATGCTCTAATCATAACGGTCATTGGTTCACTTCTTTCAATGTTTTTGACTCCAATTTACCCATACTTAAACAAATCAAGAACTTAGCCCTTGTTCAAATCTGCTAATTAGTTCAATAATTAAACTAGGTGGTAGGGAACGCTAGCTATGCGGCCTTGTTTACACATTAAAACCTTCAAGGTAAAGTGGAGGTAAATTTTCATGGTTAATAATCTTGTTCCATGTCTTTTTTTTAAATGCATATATGTGTAACTTATATATTACTTTTTTTATAATTAATTATGTTGATAGGGGTGTCTATTTTGGAATAAGACTTCTAAAACCTTAATTTAATTATTAATAAGGTAGATGCTAGAGATTTATATTCATAGTAGTATACAAAAATCAATGATTGAGATTTATCTCCAAAGTAGTTATGTCATTTTGCTTTTTTAATTAAATTGATTAATTAAAAAAATGTTATATGGGTAAGTGTCATATCAAGTGAGTTATGATTTTTTGGGCATATGGTATTAATAAGTCATGGTATTGCAACAAAGCATATTTACATATTAAGAATATACATACTAAACTAAGGTAAATCTTAAAAGTTAAGAATCTTGTTCCATGTTTTTTTAAGATATGTTTAGCTTTTATATTAGTTATTTTTATAATTATTACATAATAATAATAATAATTAAAACTAGTTATATTTTGATTAGTTTTATGAATTTGTTTAATGTTAGCAATGCCATGATGTATAATGAAGTAAGTGTTTTGATGATTAATAGGGATTGATGCTTATTAACATTTGCTAGTCATTTAATATATATGGTTGTGCTAGTAATAATAATAATTTAAAATAAGGTTATAGTTTATTTAGTTTTTACAAAAAATAATAATTTTAAACACTTGAAATCTATCATGAAGTAAGTGTTTGGATGTTTATGATGGATTAATGTCTATCGGTATTTACCGACTATTTATTTTATATGGTTGCTCTAGTATATGTGTCAATATAATTGGGCCTTATTCTATAGCAAAATGATTATATTAAAATTGATTGACTTTGGTTTGTGGAAAAAATTGAAACATAGATACACTTTGGTGTAATAGACAACTATGTTGTGTGTGATAGCTAATACTAGTAAAGGTTCTTTAGGCACTTCTAGTTTGTTGGTGTTCTCTTACCTGAATACCCAAAGGAATCTTGGGAAAACTCCAACAACTATCTTTTTTCTTCCTCTGGGCCAACCACAAAGACAAGAAACCACTAGTGTTAGCCTCTTGGAGGAAGTTGGGCACCCCAGAATCCCAAAGGAATTGGAGCTTGAAAAATATTTTATGGTTCTCAAAATCCCTTGCTACCAAATGTTTGTGGAGATATATACTAGAGATGAGCACTGTGTGGGCCCAAGTTACAATGGCCAAGTATATCCTCCATGTTTTAATGGTGGAATGGATCATAGAGCCTAAACAAAAAACACAAAAATGGTTCCATTGTTTGGAAAGCCATCTTGCATGTTTTCCCTCTCATTGGTTAATGCTTTATGTGGCAAGTTAGTGTTTTTTAATTGGCAAAAAATCCTGGTTAGGATGTCAAAACAATCATTTTCTTCCAATACAAGATCATAGAACCCAAACAAAAAACACAAAAATGGTTCCATTGTTTGGAAAGTCATCGTGCATGTTTTCCCTCTCATTGGTCAATGCTTTATGTGGCAAGTTAGTGGTTTTTAATTGGAAAAGACTCCTAGTTAAGATGTCAAAACAATCATTTTATTCCAATACAAGTTATTCAAAGGCTCAAAAAGGAAGGTTTTTTCTTTTCTTAAATCATATCTTGAAGCAAGACATTGTTACAAGTCACTAGTTATCTAGCAAATACCTTGATCTTGAAGCAGAGTTTGTTATTATGAGGGACTCATACATCAGAGCACTACAAAACTCTTTTGTAATTCCCTTAGAATAAGTAGATCAATTGATTTGGTCCATAAGTTCCTCTAGGGGATATGTCCTGAAGTTTAATTACACTACTCTTGCCAAGTAAAATTGGTCAGACCTTGATCCCTGGTGGGAAAAGAAGTTTTGGAAGCTAAAATATCCACCAAAATATAAATTATTCATGTGGCTTCTACTACACAACAAAGCCCCAATGTGGAACATTCTATAAAAGAAATCCTTCCATGGACTAAGGCAATGTTGCCTTTTCTCCATAAAAGAAGAGACCAACCCGCACCTTTTCCTACATTACACCTTTTCAAAAGAAGTTTGAAAGGAAACCTAAAAATTGCTACGTGAATCTTTCATTTGAGAATGTGACACAATTTACGAGCTCTAAAATATTAATTGAACACTTAGAGACCTAAAAAATATAAGGCTCTTACATTCCATGTTGTATGGGGAATTTGGATTGGTCAAAACCATGTTATATTTGAAAATTCATCTACTTGTCTTCAATGCATGACTATATAAAGCCTAATTTGTTTGTTTGTTTGTTTGTTTTTAATAAATAATAATGCGTATTATATTAGATAAAATATGTGCTTGGTTAGAGTAGGTACTCAAATGTTACATATTTTGTCATGAGATTGTGTCTTCTTATGAAAGCTATTGAGTTCAAAATCTTCTGATCGATTACAAAATTTAACAAAATCGACTACATATTTGGATGTATACGGCTAACAAAAAGTGCCTTATATAAAAAAAAATTTACAAAAATACATTGGTCATTTTTTGGTCTCATCCTTCTCCTCCAGAATTTGATTAGGATTTAAGCATTGGTTTACCTCTTGCCCACTCCCTGAGCTAGGTTCATTTGCATTGGTTTGCAGAATTTGAAGTTGCTCCTGCAAGGTCACAATTTTTTTATGAAGCGTTTCCACCTCATCCATTTGTCTTGCTACCATGCCTCGAAGCCTTAGGAGTTACTCTAACACGATTGATTCAGTCTCCAGCTGTTTTTGCTGCCTCATTGTCATGGCCATCATATCAACTTGCAGAGCACTAATTTGTTCGGTCAGATGATTGATTTGCTCCATGTAGATGTACCTATGAGTCCTTTCTTTGTCGCTGACACTCCCACCTATTCCGTCACCACTCTTCATTTTCCCCTTATCCTTTTAGGAATTCCACCACCTATTTTCCAAGACCAAACCGTTCCCCACACTCCATTGTTCTCATCCTTTATCCTGAATTCCTACAGCACACCCTCTCCACATAGGATGTCTAGCCACAAAATCCTTTGGTAATCTTGTCTAAATTGCCAATATTCCAGTTTTTGATGAGACGAAATATGTCTTTGGTCAATTCCGACAAGTCTCTAAGTGAACCAATAATGCGTCACAAGCTCAATTCTTTGTGCAAAGGGGGTGTTTTATGCAATATTTAATGAATTATATATGTTGAAGATAATGGAGAATATCCTAGAATAGGTAGAGTTGGTTCACGTAACCTCAGGATAGGAATTAGTTTCTATTTCTTAGGATGTTGTTCTAACTTCCCTAAAACCATGTTTTCTATTTAATGTGTAATGTGGATGAACAATGTAGAGAGTTTTGCAGAGCCAGACTCTCCTGGTTCAGACTCTCTTTCGTAGAGCTAACCAGTTTGTTTTATTTTTATTAATATAAACATTACCATTTTTATCATGGTATCAGAACTTCAGGGCTGAGGAACCTGTACGTTGGCTGGTGGGTGGTTCTCTTAACCGATATCATCGCAGTTGTAAGGCGGATAACTGCAACGATTCTGAAATCATCGCTGGTTATAAGTGTACCTCTGTGACGAGGTCACTGTAGCACCTTCACGAATATTTTATTCTTTTTTCGTCGCAGGAAAGATGTGTACAGTTGTGACGACGTCGCAGAAATGACAGGCAATTCTGTGACGATCGTGGAAGCCAACAACAAGGCTGTGGATGCGAGGGGAAGCCAAGAACAAGGCTAAAGCTGTTAGAGAAGCTGCGTGAGGAAGCCAATAACAAGGCTGTAGTTGACAACAAAAGGTTGTCTGGAGGCTAAGAAGAAAGCCACGGTGATCTGCGCGTGTGCTGTGAGATCAAACAACATTAAAGATCAGTGATCTATCTTTGTCACAGATCTGGGGTAAATTTAACATTTTTTACCCGTCAATATTTTTTCTTTCTAAATCGCCAAGATGAATAACAATATTTTTGAAGCATGCATGAATGAGCATAACAAGCTCGATGGTTCCAATTTTGCAAATTGGAAGTTCAAGATGCAAACTCTGTTAGAAGCGCAGAGTGCTTGGACAATTGTCAATGGGGATGAGTCGAGGCCCGCGTCTGGATCAGAAATAGTCCCAAATTGGGAGAAACGAGAAAGCAGAGCAAGGACAATGTTAAAGATGTCAGTGAAAGACTGCATCATACCGCACATCAGAGAAGGTAAGTCAACTAACGAGATCTGGGGAATTCTGAAGGAACTATACGAAATCAGGAAATCGTCTTCTGTTCCTCAAGAGTAAGATCCTATCCATAAAGATGGAGGAGAATGAAACAATTGCTTCATTCGTAGCAAGGATCAAGGATCTGAAAACCAGACTATCAAACATTGGTCATACAATGTGCGATACAGATCTTGTCACCATTACAATGAATGGTGTCACTGATGATTATCAGATGTTCATCACTAGGATAAATGCCAGAGAAAATATCCCGCATTTTGAAGAGATGATAGGTATACTGATGTAGGAAGAAGAGAGGATGATCGACTCTGAAACCTCAGAGTGCTGATCTTGCATTGATGGTGAAGAAGAACTTCTACAAAGGGTAAGGAGGTCCACAAAAACAAAACGAATCAAGTTCACATAAACGACCAAATCTGACTCAAGGTATGCATCCTAATAAAAACCACTCGGAAACTAAATGTTTTTATTGCGGAAAATTGGGTCATATTGCCAGGGAGTGTAGGAAAAAGAAGTATCATGAAGAACAACAGAAGCCAAAAAGACATGTAGGTCATCTCGCGAATGGTGATCAGGTGCAGAATTTAAGATTGTTCATGGCAGATCGTGATGAAAATGTTGATGCAGACATCTGGTATGTAGATTCAGGAGCGTCAACACACATGACAGGGAATAAGCACTGGCTGGAGGATTTTAAAGAGATCAATGAAGGCGCACAGATTTACCTAGGTGATGACAGAAGTCATCAAATCAAAGGATGTGGGAAAGTTTCTATCATTCTACCTGATGGTAATATCAAACAAATTTATAATGTAATGTATGTGCCTAACATAACAAAGAACTTGATTTCTGTATCTATGATTACAGATCAAGATTTGAAAGTTGACTTTTTAAAATCTAATTGCTACATTAAAGATTTACTAGATGGCATGAAGACAATTGCTACAGGGATCCGAACAGGAGGTCTGTACAAGTTGGATGTGAGACCTACACCGGCTCGATCGTTGACAACAGTGAGCCTGACTATAGAAGAGATTTGGCATCAGAGATTCGGCTACATCAACTACAATGATTTGCTGTTACTACAGAGGAAAGAAATGGTAAGAGATCTTCCTATGCTAAAGCAAGTACATAATGATTGTGATGCATGTACTTTAGGAAAAATGCATATAGAAGAATTCCCTATTAGAGTAGAAAAGAAATAGAAGGATATATTGGAGTTAGTACACACAGACCTTTGTGGTCCCATGCAGACAAAATCATTAGGAGGTGCACTGTATTTTCCAGTGTTTATTGATGATTGTACGAAGTTTTCTTGGGTGTTTTTCTTAAGTAAGAAGAGTCATACATTCGAATACTTTAAGTAGTTTAAAAACATGATTGAAAAACAAACACGTAAACAGATAAAAATTCTCCGCTCTGATCAAGGGGGATAATACAGGAAGGATGAAATCATAAGATATTGTGAAGACCATGGAATTTTGTAGCAGTTTACAGTACCCCATACTCCACAGCAGAATGGAGTAACAAAAAGGAAAAATAGAACTCTGGTGGAATGTTCTAGAAGTATGCTTAAAGGTAAGAATCTTTCAAATGGTTTTTGGGTTGAAGGAGTGAATACTGCAGTTTATTTGAAAAATAGGAGTCCTACAAGAAGTCCTGAGTTTAAACTCCTTTTGAAGCTTTATATGGATATAAACCTGGAGTAAAACACTTAAGAATATTTGGATGTAAAACATTTTCCCACATACCAAAGGAAGATAGAAGAAAATTAGACTCAAAAGCCATTAGACGTACGTTTATAGGGTTTTGTTCATCATATAAAGCATACAGATTATTTAATCCCTCTACTCACAAGATCTTTGTTAGTAGAGATGTTAAATTCCATGAGTAGGATAATGAAGACCCTAATGAGCACTATGATGGATGGGACATTCCGTACTTTGAGGAAGAAGACGCAGAGAACAATCAGGGTCAGCAGCAAACAAAGGCAGAGGATGAACAACAACAACAGTAGAAACAACAACAGCAGTAGCTGTAGCAGCAGGAAGAAAAAGTAAATGATGATCAAATAAGGTTTGAAACCACTACTAGGAGATCGGGTAGGAAAGCTCAAATGCCTGCAAGATATAGGGAAAATGCTTTTATAACTAGTATGATGAATGTGGTTGAATCGTCTAGTTATAAAGAAGCAAATGAAAGTAGTGAATGGAAAATAGCCATGGAACAGGAATATGATTCAATAATTAGAAATAACACTTGGGAATTGGTTGAACTTCCTAGAGGAAAACAGACCATAGGTTGTAAATGGTTATATAAACTGAAAATTAATGCAGACGGAACTTCAGAAAAACTAAAAGCTAGGTTGGTTGCAAATGGGTACACACAAAAAGAAGGGATATATTATGAAGAAACCTTCGCCCCTGTAGCTAAATTGAACACCATCATAATGTTAATCGCTTTAGCTACTAAGAAACATTGGATGATGCACCAACTAGATGTAAAGTCTGCATTTTTGAATGGAGAACTGAAAGAAGAGGTTTATCTAGAGCAATCAAAAGGGTTTGTCCAGAAAAGAAAAGAACATTTAGTCTGTAGATTGAAGAAAGCACTTTATGGACTAAAACAAGCTCCCAGGTCATGGTATGAGAAAATTGATTCATTTTTTCTATAAGATGGCTGCAATAGAAGTAAGAATGACCCTAATCTTTACACCATTAAAGATGAACAAGGGTGTGTAGTGCTGATTTCATTATATGTAGATGATTTGATAATTACAGGTGATTTTATATATCTAATTGATGAAATCAAGCAAAATATGTCACAGATGTTTGAGATGAAGCATCTCGGTGAACTCAGATACTGTTTAGGTCTTGAGATATGGAGAGATTCAGGTCAAACATTTCTGTCTCAAGCAAAGTATGTCAAAGGCTTGTTAGAAAAGTTTAGAATGGATCAGTGTAAGCATGCACCGGTACCATTGCAGCAGAACATCAAATTGCAGTGTGAGGATGGCTCAAAAGCGGTGGATGCAACACTTTACAGATAGCTAGTTGGGAGTTTAATCTACCTAACCACCACTAGACCTAATTTGGCTTATGTGATCAGTGTGTTAAGCCAATTTATGTCTAAGCCACTCGAAAGCCATTGGAATGAAGCGAAGAATGTTTTGAGGTATCTACAAGGTACTGTAGATTATGGAATTATTTACACTGATTCTTCTGATGTTAGATTTGTAGGATTTGCATATTCAGATTGGGCAGGAAATATAGATGATCGCAGATCTATAACAGGTTATGCATTCAGTCTTGGATCTGGGGTGATCACATGGAGCAACAAGAAGCAGAACACAGTCTCCTTGTCTTCAGCCGAAGCAGAGTATCAAGCCATGTGTGCAGCAACATGTGAGGCAGTTTGGTTGCGGAGACTTCTCCAGGATGTCGGGGAAGAACAGATAGTCTCAACAATCAGATGCGACAATCAATGTTCAATCAAGCTGGTCAACAATCTGGTGTTTCACAAAAACACTAAACATATTGATACTCAATTCCACTTTGTAAGGGAGAAAGTGCAATCTAAAGAAATTAATATGGAATATTGTATTACATGTGATAATGTTGTGGACATTTTCACTAAGCCTCTTGGAAAAGTTAAGTTTCAAATGTTTAAGGAGATGTTAGGCATATATGTGAACCCATTCTCCATTAAGGGGGAGTGTTGAAGATAATGGAGAATATCCTAGAATAGGTAGAGTTGGTTCACATAACCTCAGAATAGGAATTAGTTTCTATTTCTTAGGATGCTGTTCTAACTTCCCTAAAACCATGTTTTTGCCTTAATGTGTAATGTGGATGAACAATGTAGAGTGTTGTGCAGAGCCAGACTCTTCTGGTTCAGACTCTCTTTCGTAGAGCTGACCAGTGGGTTTTATTTTTATTAATACAAACATTACCATTTTTATCATGGTATCAGAGCTTCAGGGCTAAGGAACCTGTATGCTGGTCAGTGGGTGGTTACAATGCAAGGCAAGTTGTTATTTTATTTACTTGTATCCAGGGCAGGCAAATGATCTATGCCCCATTGGATTGTGGAGCCCTATAGAGCATTGATTGTCACACATCATTATTTGCACAGTTTATCCTTTAAAATGGTGGTGGTTCATGAAAAATAATATTTTGCGATTTTTCTTTGGTCGGGAAGGAATATAAAAGAGCTTTTCAATTTGAAGCCTCTTGCTGTCTTTAGAATTTCCGAGGATGATGGAACCATATCTGTTAAACTTTTATAATTGTTGTTGACAAAGCACGGAGGAAAAAGAAAGGATCTAGATATGCAATGTTCTATAATAACATTTCACTTGGTATTCTGACAAAATACATATAAATCCAAGCATGAAATCCAACTAAACATTGACGTGAGAATTGAAAAACTTGGGACATGAAAAATTAAGCATGAAATCCAACTAGACATTGATGTGAGATTGAAACATTTGGAACATGAAAAGATAATGTGACTAATTGAATTTTATTGTTTAGATTTGAAATCCAAAACAAATGGTGTCATTTTCAATATGTTCATAACTTTATTTTAAGAAATGTAAGCGTTGAGTAGGTGTATATATATTTGTATTAAAGTTTTTTCATATTGTTCATATTTACACCACATTCTACACTACTTGGAATCACATTCTCCTTGAATTGTGACAATGTCCAATGCTTGAAACATAAGTTATATGTTACATCACAAAGTGCGAGAAGTATTTGGTGTAAGTATGCTACTTATACTTGGTTAAGGAAAATTTGAAGGAATTTTTTATTTAAAAAAATATTAATAATTATCAATATGAAATAATTTTATAATTAGAAAAACAAAATTATAATCTTGCTTTCAAGTTATAAATGCGTTGAATTTAATATGAAGCATTGAGTTAAATACATTGTATGCTCTAATCATAACAGTCATTGGTTCACTTCTTTCAATGTTTTTGACTCCAATTTAACCATACTTAAACAAATCAAGAATTTAGCCCTTGTTCAAATCTGCTAATTAGTTCAATAATTAAACTAGGCAGCAGGGAACGCTAGCTATGTGGCCTTGTTTACACATTAAAACCTTCAAGGTAAAGTGGAGGTAAATTTTCATGGTTAATAATCTTGTTCCATGTCTTTTTTTTAAATGCATATATGTGTAACTTATATATTACTTTTTTTTTATATAATTAATTATGTTGATTGGGGTGTCTATTTTGGAATACGACTTCTAAAACCTTAATTTAATTATTAATAAGGTAGATGTTAGAGATTTATTTTCATAGTAGTATACACAAATCAATGATTGAGATTTATCTCCAAAGTAGCTATGTCATTTTGTCTTTTTAATTAAATTGATTAATTAAAAAATGTTATATGGGTAAGTGTCATATCAAGTGAGTTACGATTTTTTGGGCATATGGTATTAACAAGGAGCCACTGTTGTGGCGCTAGTCCCTGCCGGTTAATAGAAGAGTTTGGTGAGTTATTATTATGAGATTTAATATGTGTTTAATTTGCATTATCATCAGAGTTGGTTTGCATTACTAGTGTGTTGTAGGCATGCTTATTTGTATTAAGATTTAGTGAATTGGATAGCGATTTGTTGTATGGACTTTTTGACTTTATGCAAAGAGTGAAATATAATGAACTTTGTGTTTGTTAAGTAAGAGTTGTGATAAATGTAAGATTAGTTTTAGACGTAATTTTCCATTGTGTCATGATTTAGAAAATGTTTAGATTAATAATTAAAATGTAATAAAATTTAAGAGTGAATCATGGAAACCTTGACGGGAAAAAACTATAAAAGGTAATAATAATGCATTATAATGTATGAAGAATTAGAGAGTGTTAAAGTAAGTTATGTATTTTAATAAGCATGGGGTATAAAATATATTTAAATGCATAATAATGAATTCATGGTGCATAAAAGATAGAATTTTGTTATTTTTTTACATTTGAATATTATGGAAATATTCATAAAATGATAATGAGCAAATAAACATTATTATGAATATAAATTTGTTAATTAAATCCGTGGTGGAGAGTGTTCAATATTTAGATAAATGATTGTCGAAAGTCAAAGAAGAACTTAAGCATTTAAAAATTATGGAGTCTTGAACCCATAATTGAAAGATTAGATATCTAGTAACATGTTTGGACATAAGTGATTCCATTCGGGTTAATGTCAATGATTGGGGAATTACTCCATGGTCAAAAGAACAAAAGATATATTTATTTAAAAATATTGTTTATATAACTTTAGTGTGAACTTTAAATTTGTCCAATTACTAATTAGCAAAGAAAATAAACCCTGCATCTAATTTCTAATTAGTAATTTGTTGCATTTAATTAGTAATTTGTTGTGATGCAAAAGGACATGACTTTTGGTCTTTTTTATAGTTTTGGGTTAGTAAATATAGTATCTAAGTACAATAGCAAAGTAATTTTGATAAGTTTATTTTATAAATTAAAAACTAAAATAAACAGATTAAAATTAAAAAAACATTTAAACTCTACGAGTTGAAATGTAAATTGATCATGACCTGCAAGAAAAAATTCATTATCTTTTGGTGTTGTATACTCTTGCTTTCTGCAATATCTGTGTTCCATTTAAGCAAGTTAGTTTTTTTATTGAAATTTTTTCAAAGTATAATGAAAGCACTTACATCACAGATAAACAGATGGCATTAAACATAGTTGTTTTTCTATTTTGTGATTATCTTAATTAGGGAGTATAGTTTAATATAATTCATTTATTTGGCATAACATAAGCATAGGAGATATGATGACATATAGAATGACGAAATTTGGGATAATTGAAAATAATAAAAGAATGGAGATTGACTATACCACTTCAAATTACTCTATTTATTAGTTAGAAATAATGTTTTGACACTTCAAATTACTATATTTATTAGTTAGAAATAATGTTTTGACAATTCAAATTACTCTTTATTAGTTAGAAATAATGTTTTTACAGCGTGATTTTTTAAAAGTTATTATGTTATTAAACTTTATACCTGGTGACAAGAAAGGCTTGCCTTGCCATAAGCTAATTATTGCAGGTTAATACAACTGGGAGAAATGATATTACATGTTATAAATTATGAAAGTCATATTCAATTAATACTGTTTAAATAAAAAATAGATAACAGTTCATTTCAATGTGGGAATCTTTTTATTCAAGGAATTTTATTTCTTTGTGATTGGAAGTGTAATCTTTCCATTATGAATACTGAATAATAAAAATATTATAGGAAATTTATACTTAGTTAAAACTATAAATAATTTAATAGTTATAATTAAATATGAATGGATAAGCAGTATTTAATATTATATGGGTAATTTAAATCATAAAATGCATTATTTATTTAAACAATGCAAGATAGAGTGTGATATTACAATTAAATGAAAATAAATAATAATAATATTTTTATATTAGATCAGAGATATTGAAATTTAATTAAACATTAGCATAATGAATCAAGAGCCATAGACAAAATAAAAACTGCCAATGCAATTTTTATTAACTAATAATTAATGCATTAAACATTAGCATAATGAAAAAATATTGGACCAGAGATATTGAAATTTAATTAAACATTAGCATAATAAATCAAGAGCCATAGAGACAAAATAAAAAGTGCCAATGCAATTTTTATTAACTAATAATTAATGCATTAAACATTAGCATAATGAATCAAGAGCCATACAGACAAAATAAAAATTGCCAATGCCAATTTTTATTAACTAATAATTAATGCAACATTCGACTAGATGAATGTTCAGATATAAGATGATCATTTAAGAACATAGGATTTGTGCTGTAACATTTTGCCATTCTGTCAATACAATGTCATTTTGTCAGCAATGATAGCACTTCATTCCAAGTCTGCATGTTTCAAAAATTTCAGTTGAAGGGGATCCCATGGAATTTGCAGATATTTATGCTTCTTTATACTAGCTTAACTGCTGAATTTTAACAAGATCATTTCCAGACTTTCCTAGAATGGCTGCAACTGTGCGTTCAGATGTTACAACTTCAACTGTAGTTTTTGTGATAAGATGACCAACTGCTGTCACACTGCCAAAGGTGATATACAATGCCAAGGACATTAGTACAGAAATATTGATCAGCAAAAGCACTATGATAGTAGCAATTGACAAAATTTTGCAAATGTTGTGTACCTTTCAAATCTGGCAGAAGTCTGTTGACAAAGAATTGGGTCCTCAAACTCAGAGAAATTGCCAATACTGTTTATATTGCGATTTGACTGAATTTTGAAACAAAGCATGTCGTTAGTACTGCAAGGGTTCGTGTTTGCAGACAGATTTATGGTTAATTATCTTAAATAGAAATTTAATTGAATCAAGGAATCTGCTTTTGTTCTAAGAAATCAAAATCAAAAAGTAGCAACAGAGCGACAGTAGACGAATTGTTGGCAAATGTTGGAAAATGTCGGAGGGAGATCAAGAACTGCATACAAAATTGGTGCACTTGTTTGGTGTGGATTGCCTGAAATTTGAATCAGTGATTCAGATTTTCCTGGTCTAACTTGAAGAAGATTAACTTTGGCATGAGAAATCTGACCATACAAAGAAAACATGATCAGTAAATAAAGTGTGTTCATAGCAAGGCATCAACAATTGAGCTTGTTATTTGAGCATGCAAGAGTCCATGGTTATTTGAGCATTATAAGTTAATGGCATTGTGGTTGAATACTGAGGATTTGTCTTAGCTGTGGTCGGCATGCGCTGTGGTGGTCTGATTGGCAGCCAGCTGTTCCTCCTCGAGATGTTGGAAAGTTCGGCTTGGGTTTTACTGTCTTCGTGGCCTTTGGGTTTTACTGTCTTCGCGGCCTTTGGGTTGGTATTGTTACTTGCTTGTTTAGCTCTGCAGTCTGTGTGATTTTTCGTCTGTGGTGGAGTTCCTGGTTGCTCGGATATTGTTACTTGCTTGTTTAGCTCTGCAGTCTGTGCGATTTTTCGTCTGTGGTGGTCTTGTGGGCGGACAACTGTCCCTCGTCGAGATCCTGGAAAGTTACTCGACTTGGGTTCTACCGTGTTCGCGCCCTTTGGGTTATTATTGTTACTTGGTTGTTTAACTGTGCAGTCTTGCCTGCTTTGTAGGTCCAGCAGTATTGTCTCTTCGTTTCCCTCAAGAGTCCATGGCTATTTGAGCATTATAAGTTAATGGCATTCTGGTTAAATACTGAGGGTTTCTCTTACCTGCATGGCTTTTATGAGCGATATAAGCTAAGTCGAACCAAGGTTTTGGAGGTTGGAAAGGTTGGTTTTGGGGGTGGAAAGGTTTTGGGGTGT
This sequence comes from Pinus tabuliformis, assembly GCA_031772625.1. Taxonomy (NCBI): domain Eukaryota; kingdom Viridiplantae; phylum Streptophyta; class Pinopsida; order Pinales; family Pinaceae; genus Pinus; species Pinus tabuliformis. The sequence goes on from CM062819.1 coordinate 872,264,046, forward strand.
TATTGGGGGCCTTGCATCGTTGGAGGTGAAAGGCATGTGTCTGGCGACTCCCAAGCCGTTGTGTAACGTTGGTATGAATCGGACCGTGTTCGCGCCCTTTGGGTTATTATTGTTACTTGGTTGTTTAGCTATGCAATCTTTGCGATTTTTCGTTTGTATTTGTTGTATTGTCTGTGGTGAAAACACAATGCGGTTTCTGCCGGCTGTGATGCTGTGGACTTGTCTTAGCTACATGGGTTTTATGGAAATTTCTGTAAATGTCGGTTTCGACCGGCATTTGGAACAAGACGACCTGAGTCAAGCTATGGAGTGTATTCAAGGTTTTTCGGTTGTATAATTTATGTGTATGTTTACTTTGGTGCATAATGTTTTTTTAAGTTTGTAATTCTGTTATGGATCTATGGATATTCGACTTTGATATTACTCCTAGAACGGAAGGTTGCTTTGTTGACTAAAGTTGTATAAGACTAAAACACATGCCTAAGATGGCTTGTTGCAGGTTTGCAATGTTGACGAGATCTGTTTTGATTTGCAAAAACAATTTATTAGAAAGTGAGTATTGTACATACCTCAACCAATTGATCAGTTTCGAAAGCACACCGAGGAAGCTGTTCTCTTTGTAATATTCTAATATTGGCAGCTGTTGTGTGCCTCATATCAGAAGTCAGTACAACATCCCTGCCAATTAGACAACACAATTTCAAAATAAGATCAAGTTGCTGAAACGTACTTTATCATATGCAATCCTATTACTGGTTACAGAACTGTATCTGCGATCAAACTTCAGATTCACGGTAACTAGCTAAACATGAGAATGCAGAAGGAGAGATCAAAAGTGTGAGTTTACAAAGCCATAAACTTTTGGAACAAGGCCTGTAGCATGTGCTTTTCAATCAGGTCTAATAGAGACATTGGCTGAAAATATTGCACAATGCTGAGGATGTAGGCAATTAAATGCAAAGAACCGACTAGAAATTTTAGGCACGGGTTTCATAAAAAGTTTTAAGTCCCCTTGCCGAAGTACTCCAAAGGTAGCTTCTGCATACACAACACTGTGTCTGAAGTGCACTTCAAATGATATAAAAAATGAAATGGGTTGAGGTAAACTTACTGCTTGGACATTCTTTATCATGCTTATTTTAAAAGCTTGCATCATTCTATTTATTATTTCTAAATAACTATGTGTCATGATCTTTCTTTTTTTATTCTCGAGTCAAATGAATGCAATTAAACTAAAACAGAATGCACACAGAATCCAGACTAACACGTAGCAAAGTTTTAGAGACATATATGTAAAAGCAAGTGAAGCAGAAAATAAACGTACTTTCACATTGAACTCTGAGCGGTTCTGTTTTAGAAGATAAAGAATTGCAAAAAAGTCATTTCTATCTATATCTGAATCCAACAGAATTTGATGCGGTGCTCCATGCGATGGAAAAATTTGACAACTTACGTAAGCTAACAGAAATATTTGGGAAAGAATAAACACATGTAACATCATCATGATGCTCTGTGACGAGTTGCACTTTATATGATCAACTGCACTTGCTCATGCAAATAAACTAGTTGAGTCAAAACAGTACTCAAATTATGCAAGACTGAAATAACATGGAAGTGTAACCTAAAACATTTCAACTCAATTTTGCATCTAATAATATCTTGACCCATAAATAAAACAAAGATGTCTGGATAAGGTATTTGCAAAAAAAACCTGAAATACTTGCAAACAGAAAGAAGCATCAAATAGTTGCAGATTGCACTTGCCTTATGTGAGCAGGGAACAACATAATTTCAAAATAAGATCAAGCTGCTGAAAGGTGTTTTATCGTATGCAATGCTATTGCTGGTTACAGAATTGTATCTGCAATCAAACTTCAGATTCACGTTAACTTGAGCCTCCTTTTACCCTGATTGAAGCTGTTTTTCTTCTGATGCACCACCAAGTAAAACAGAACGTCAACAATGCAGCAGAAGATTCAAACTGATATAAAAGTGGTTTCCAACATTAATGCAATTGATATATCTAGCCATTTAGCTAACCAATGTATGCAAAAGGTATCACCCCATAAACCTCGTTCAGACTCCTTTATATTTGTAGATGCAGAATAACGCATTTTATGAAGATATGTACCAATATCATTAACTCGTATAGGAACTCAGGTGCTAGTTCATATTGATATGACTGTATTGCTTCCACGTCATTGTTCTTTAAGCAAAAAAGAAAGTGGTCTATTAACCCATTTCGCAATTCATTTGAAGTATAACGAAAATGTAGAAGCATTTCGAACGAGTCAAATAGACAATCTCCTACAGTATATGAAAATGCATTTAGTCTAAAAAGACCATTTCTTTTTAATACAATATCAATGTTCTCAGGCAAAATGCATTGCAATCTGAATTTCTAATTGTCAACATCTATTATTTCTTCCATCATTTGCAATTGCTTACCAGTGTTGGCTTTTGCAATTGTCTTGTAAATAAACTAGTTGAGTCAAAACAGTACTCAAATTATGCAAGACTGAAATAACATGGAAGTGTAACCTAAAACATCTCAACTCAATTTTGCATCTAATAATATCTTGACCCATAAATAAAACAAAGATGTCTGGATAAGGTATTTGCAAAAAAACCTGAAATACTTGCAAACAGAAAGAAACATCAAATAGTTGCAGATTGCACTTGCCTTATGTGAGCAGGGAACAACACAATTTCAAAATAAGATCAAGCTGCTGAAAGGTGTTTTATCGTATGCAATGCTATTCCTGGTTACAGAATTGTATCTGCGATCAAACTTCAGATTCACGAGTACAAGTCAAAAGAACATATAAAAGTAAAACTTGAACAAGAAGACAAGATCCATAGAAAAGGAAAGGCAAAAAGAATATACTGTGTTTATTTATGTTGCATGTTGTTGTTCTTTTTTCTTGGTCGTTCTGTTCAATTGAAAATGGTTTTACTAGCAGAATCTGCATGCATAAATAGATGAGGTCATATCTGCAAATTTATGATAGGATAGTTCTGTTGATTAATTGAAAAGGTTGTCCCTGGCATAAGTTGCATTGATCAATACAGAATGCCATATATGTAAATGTAGAATAGAATGCATAGTATGTATGCTGTTATCAGTTCGTTTACCGCAAAAAGATATTGTAGTATGCTTTAGTAAAATAGATATGGTAAAAGCAATGAGATATTGCAAAAATTTCAAAATTTGGAATTTTGTAAACTGTTTCATGTGTATACCATAGGTCAAGGAGAAGAGATATTATATCATGGTCAGACCAATAGGCATCCAATACGAAAATTCTATACTTTATATTGCCTAGATTTGCCCAAACATGGTCAATCAATGATTTGTGCATGCTATTAGTTTTGTCAACTAGGAAATGAAGATTGTAGTTTTGCATGTAAGTTTCTAGCTGCTTTGTTTTTTGATTGCAATGCACCATATGAATATTGAAGTCCCCTAGTATAACTATGATATTGTTTAGATCTAACTGGTATAAGGATTTTGCAATGACGTTGAGGATATTGTTTAGGTTTGCATGTGGCAATGCATATATATTGAGTATTGCAATTTCTAATCTGTCAACTTTTATTTTTGCAAACAATGCTTCTACAAAGCAGTCTTCAAAATGGGTATGTTCAAGGATAATGATATTTTCCTTTATCAATATCATTACTTCATGCTTAATGCAACTTGAGATGCAATTGAAATTTTTGAAGTATTCATTTAAGTCGAACTAAGGTTTACGGGGCGGAAAGGGTTGGGGGTCTTATTACACGCTTTGCATGGTTCGAGGCGAATGGCACACGGCGCGCGTGAGGGGCACGTGGTTGCATGCGGTCTGGTGGTCTGATCGGCGGCCAGGTGTCCGTCCTCGAGATGCTGGAATGTTCGGCTTGTGTTTTACTGTCTTCGCGGCATTTGGGTTGGTATTGTTACTTGCTTATTTAGCGCTGCAGTCTGTGCGATGTTTGGTCTGCGATAGAGTTCCTGCGGTAAATGTCTGCGTGAAGCTATGATTCTTAGTTGTATTGTTTAGAGGTTAAGTTCGGCTACTGCATTATAAGTTAATGGCATTTGGATATGGTTATACTATATGGATCTAAACAGAATTCAAGGATCAAGGAACCCAAACAAGGCATTGAGAACCAGATACGAGTACTGCATAAGCATAATTCCATAACGCTTCTCAAGAAGATCCATCATTATGGGACACTGCAGGTATGATCCATATAAATGATGAACATGTAATATATTCAAAGCACAGGTTTGGCAAACACAGCAACAATCTGCCTAAGCAAATTGTCCCAAGACTGTTGGCAATTATCGCATGTGAAAGAAGATGCCCAAAAATTACAGATCTTTGATGATTCACAAATTGTGGTGAATTCGATGAATGGAACAAATTGATTGGATAATTATAAACTTCAACCTATATTTCAGGAGATTCGACTTGCTTAAACAGAGTATTTAACACATTATGTTTGAACATGTTTACAAAGACAGGAACATGGAAACTGATGGACTGTCAAAAGCAATATTACACTTGGTAGCATGAGCTTGGCTCATTCAATAGAGAGTGGAAGGAGAGCTGATGGAATGTCTTTTAAATGTCAATATCTATATGTATAATTTTTTATGCCACTGTTTATGAACATATCTAGGACCTGATTCTTCATGAGACAAAACTGGTTTCAAATCTCTGATGTATGTCAGAATGACCATGACAGGGCTGTCATATTGACATTTTTGAAAACTGGTTATGAAGCAACATATCTTCTCAGCCATACTTTTATCACTTCCTATGCTTAAGCATATCTCTATATCTATATTTTTTTATGGGACTGTTTATGGACATATCTAGCAGCTAATTTCTTATGAGATAAAACTCGCTTCAAAGCTGCGATATATGTTAGAATGACTATGATAGGGCTGTCATATTGACATTTTTGGAAACTGTTTATGAAACAAGATATGTTCCCAGCAATACTTTTATCACTTCCTATGCTTAAGGATATCTGTGAAATGCAGGAACATATGTAATAAATGTAATTTTGTTTTCATAATAAAATAATTTTTTCTCTCTGAGCAGAATAAGATAGTTGAACATCATATGAGAACCAATCTGGTTATAACTAGCTAACATGACATTTTAATCTAAGGTTTAAATAGACAAAATGTCTTGATTCATCATTATACGGAGCTAGTTGCATGCATTACTCAACTTCTACTTGTTGGGATCATCTCAAATAATATTGTTGTTATGATTATAACAATTGATAATATTAATATTAATATTAATGTAAACACAGAATAAACAATGACAATTTCAGATTTGAATTCCAGTATAATTGAATGACAGAAAAGATATAAATGACTGAATACAGCTTAAATATCTATGTTTTTTAAAACAATCACAGAGTAACTCGACTATAAATCTAGAGTAATTGAACCATAAACCTACACAATGCAAAAATTAAAAGCCTAACAAATTCACAAAAAGCAATTAATAGAAAAATTGACAAAAAGCAATTAGTCGAATAACAGCGTACTTGGAACAAAGCCGACTATTCAAATTGCTTCTCGTCTAGACCATATTCATGCACAACAGAGCCTGTACCAAGAACCACAACTTCACCTAGGTCATCTCGGCCCAAATGACAAGGAAGTCACGTGGTGCTCGAAACTGACATTTACGGGAATTTCCATAAAACCCATGCAGGTAAGAGAAACCCTCAGTATCACAGAAAAGCTTATAATTTTTGCAAACGAAACATTTCATCCAATATATAAGCAACAACAAACGAACAACATCTAGTATCAATATAGCAAACCTTCAATTCAGCACTTCTTAACAAAGCAAATGAACTTAACACTAACTAAATAAACTTAACAAAGTTGTTAACAAAGCAACCTTCCGTTCTAGGAGTAATATCAGAGTCGAATATTCATACATCCATAACAGAATTGCAAACTTCAACAAACATTATGGACCAAAGTAAACATATACATAAATTATACGAGCGAAAAACGTTGAATACACGTCTAAGATAGGAAACCGTGCAGTTACAAAACAGACTGCAATCTTCAATATTTTAACATTTCAAACAATTCAAAATCCCCAATTTATTTAGATCTTCATGTGCAAAAACAGTTCAAACTACAAAAGACTGCGACTCAATCTGTACCAAGAACCATAGCTTCGCCCAGGTCCACTCGGGTCAAATGATAACGAAGTCACATCGTGGCTGAAACCCACATTTACAGAATTTTCCATAAAACCTATGCAGGTAACAGAAACCCAGAGTATCACGGCAGTCAGCAACCGCATCGGTCAACCCAAAGTCAGCGATCTATCAATCGCATATAGTCCCCAGCAGGGATGACGGAGTAACTGCACTATAAACCTAGAGTAACTAGATCGTAAACCTACACAATGCAAAAATTAAACCCCTAACAAATTGACAAAAAGCAAGTAATACAAAAATTGACAAAAAGAAATTAGTAGAATAACACCGTACCTGCAACGAAGCTGAGCATTCGAATTCCTTCTCGTCTAGACCATATGCATGCACAACACAGTCTATGCCAGTACCATGACAAAATGTGCAAATGACGAAATTGGTTAACGAAGTCTGCACACAAAACCCTTAGTATTCAACCAGAATGCCATTAACTTATAATGCTCAAATAACCATGGATTGTTGCATGCAGGTAACAGAAACCCTCACTATTTAACCAGAATGCCATTAACTTATAATGCAGTAGCCGAACTTAACCTCTAAACAATACAACCAAGAATCATAGCTTCACGCAGACATTTACCCAAATTTCCATAAAACCCATGCAACTAAGACAAACCCTCAGTATTCAACCAGAATGCCATTAACTTATAATGCTGAAATAACCATGGACTCTTGCATCCAAGTAACAGAAACTCTCAGTATTTAACCAGAATGCCATTAACTTATAATGCAGTAGCTGAACTTACCAAAGCGACAGCACACAGTCGAGCGATACAAGATGCACCTAGAACAACAGAACCGCAACCAAACGTTTGCGATAGAGTTAACCGAGCAGCCAGGAACCGCATTGTGTTTTCACCGCAGACAATACAACAAATACAAAGGAAAAATCGCAGAGACCGCAGAACTAAACAACCAAGCAACAATAATAATCCAAATGCCATTAACTTATAATGCAGTAGCCGAACTTAACCTGTAAACAATACAACTAAGAATCACAGCTCCACGCAAACATTTACCGAAATTTCCATAAAATCCATGCAGCTAAGACAAGCCCTCAGTATTCAACCAGAATGCCATTAACTTATAATGCTCAAATAACCATGGACTCTTGCATGCAGGTAACAACAATCCTCAGAGCAGGCAGGAACCGCATTGTGTTTTCAGCGCAGACAACACAACAAATAGAAAAGAAAAATCGCACAGACCGCAGAGCTAAAGAACCAAGTAACAATAACAACCCAAAGGCCGCGAACAGGATAAAAGCCAAATAACCATGAACTCTTGCATGCAGGTAACAGAAATCCTTAGTATTTAACCAGAATGCCATACAGTACCCAAACTTACGAAAGCCATACCTAGCAGGCAGGAACCCCAGCGCAGACGAAAAATCGCACAGACTGCAGAGCTAAACAAGCAAGGAACAATATCCGAGCAGGCAGGAACTCCACCGCAGACGAAAAATCGCACAGACTGCAAAGCTAAACAAGCAACTAACAATACCAATCCAAAGGCCACGAAGACAATAAAACCCAAAGGCCGCGAAGACACTAAAACCCAAGCCGAACTTTCCAACATCTCGAGGAGAAACAGCTGGCCACCGATGAGACCACCACAGCGCATGCCGACCACAGCTAAGATAAACCCTCAGTATTCAACCAGAATGCCATTAACTTATAATGCTCAAATAACCATGGACACTTGCATGCACGTAAGACAAAACCTCAGTATTCAACCACAAGACAAACCCTCAGTATTCACAATAATAATCCAAATGCCATTAACTTATTCCGCCCCGTAAACCTTAATTCGACTTAGGAAAAATCCCAAATATTTGCAAAAATCGCTGCGGTCAACCCAAAGTCAGCGATCTATCGATCTCTTATAGTCCCCGGCAGGGACTAATAATAATCCAAATGCCATTAACTTATAATGCAGTAGCCGAACTTAACCTTTAAACAATACAACTAACAATCATAGCTTCACGCAGACATTTACCGCAGACCAAACATCGCATAGACTGCAGAGCTAAACAAGCAAGTAACAATACCAACCCAAATGCCGCGAAGACAGTAAAACACAAGCCGAACATACCAGCATCTCGAGGACGGACACCTGGCCGCCGATCAGACCACCAGACCGCATGCAACCACGTGCCCCTCACGCGAGCCACGTGCCATTCGCCTCGAACCATGCGAACGTAATAAGACCCCCAACCCTTTCCGCCCCGTAAACGTTAGTTCGACTTAGGAAAAATGCCAAATATTTGCAAAAATCGCGTCCGTCAACCCATGGACAAACCCTCAGTATTCAACCAGAATGCCATTAACTTATAATGCTCAAATAACCATGGACACTTGCATGCACGTAAGACAAAACCTCAGTATTCAACCAGAAGACAAACCCTCAGTATTCACAATAATAATCCAAATGCCATTAACTTATAATGCAGTAGCAGAACTTAACCTCTAAACAATACAACTAAGAATCATAGCTTCACGCCGACATTTACCCAAATTTGCATGAAACCCTGTAGAACCTCTATTTTACACCCATTTGTCTACCATTTTCCTTCACTTTTCCTTATCTTTCCTTCACTTTTGCCTCATTTCCACCATAAAACCTCTCAGATCATTACATTCAGTGTCAATAAGCATGATCAAGCAAGTTTGCTAATGGATGATTATTTGTTTAGTTTTTTTGACATACTTACAGGATCCCGCAGCTATCTGATGATCCCGCAGCTATCTGGAGATCCTGCAGCCATTTTGTTAAACACTATGATCCACGTGTCAGATTGCTAGACGGGCCACATGGGCACCTAGATATCATCATGGTCGAGGTTCCTATCCTATTGTTTCAACCATACACGTCACCTTCAGCCATGGTCAAAGCAGGTTTAACCACGGTCAACTCAAAGTGGTTCAACGGTGTTTGAAGGCTGTTCGGTCACGGCATCTCCAATAGCGATTTGTCCAAGTTCTGAAGGCGATAGGGAACGCAATCCAACCAGGATTTATGATCCATGATGACAGGAACCATCAAACTCGTTATGCAACCGTGATGTGTCAAAACAGACCTTTAATACGCATGACTGTCTTTCGTTTTTCTGTTAACTAGTTGTACACGTAGATAGGTTAGAAAAGCCTATAAATTGATGCGTCTGCGTACGCTCAAAAGACTTTTTGATTGGTAATATTTTGCTGTACTGTGTTGAATTAAGGAGCGGTTGTAAACTCTGTTTTTTTCCAGCACTCTATTTTGTGACCTGTTGCAAATGGAGTAATAAATACAAGCACTGTTTTGAAGTTTCCAGCTATTTGAAGTCTTTTATGGTTGAATGGACAGAGGGCCCCTGCCCATCTCAGCCTTTTGTAGAGTATTTCTTGTGCAGCATTTTATCATTTCCTTATTTGCTTTCTTGAAAATGTATAGTTTTGTTTACTTGTCTTCTTTTATTTTCAGCTGATCAGTGTTATCTTTTGCAGGTTCCTTTTTGCCCGGGATTTATTTTTATATGTGTTGTGTTTGCTTTGCAGCTGATGGTATTTTAAGTTGACAATTCAAGTGTTGTTTTTGCCTTTATAGCTAGTTTTTAAATTTATTTCTCAAAGAGCTGTTTACATATATGCATGATCTTCATCATAAGCTAACATCTTTCAAGATCAAAATATTACTAACTTGCAGCTTGTTTGGGTACTTTTTGGACTGTTTTTAAACTACTTTCTTTCCTTACTTTACACAGTACATGTGCTTTGAAGTATTGAGTTAGAAAGAGTAAATCATTACCACTAGTCTTTAAAGTAGAAGTTTTGATTTTAAAGTGTTTCCTAGACTATTTCCTCACTACTTTCTAATCATGCTTCCCATAGTACATATGGCTGAAGTAGAGTATTAGGAATAGCATATTATTATCATTAGTCTTTCAAGCATATTTTTCTCACTTTTATAATTCCACTTAAGCTACTTTCTTTCCGTGCTTTACACAGTACATGTGCTTTGAGGCATTGAGTTAGAAAGAGATTATCTTTCATTCTTGGGTTCTAAAAGTGATTCTTTTTCCTTTATTTGGCAACAACTTGAACGGTGTCTAGTACCATTAGTAGTGGTCATTTATTTTCAAAGTTTATTTCAAGTCATTTCAATTTCATTAATTCATTCCAAGCATTTCCTTTCAAGCAAATAGTTAGAAATCACTCAACACACACTTCCACTCATTTAGAATTCACTCTACACACACACCATCACTCACTTGTGTATAAATTCTCATTCCATCTAGGAACATAATTAACCACAACAACAACCCAACGATAAGAAAAACTCTAAGAGGATACTTAAGTACATATAGTACACCTTCACTTCATCAGCTTACGAGCCCCGGGTTGACAATAAATACTAGCAATTTAGCTAACACTAAATTGACTAAACATTTTGGCGCCGTTGCCGGGGAAGTGAAATTAAGTAGCCATATTCTTAGAAGAAAAAAATATAAAAAAAACAACAACTTCAAGGAAAGCAATTAATAACCTATCTAAGTATGCTCTCCTCTTGCACTTTGAAGTGATCTGGAGGATCAGAAAGGAGAAAGTTATTAATCTAATAGTTTCTTAAGTATGCTCTCTTCTTGCACCTAGAGTGAACTGGAAGATCAGAAAAGGAACTATTTAACTTGACTTGAGGATAAAATAAAAATGACATGCATAGAGCTAGAGATTCTAGGGGAAGGTTTTTAGCTAGAGCTCGAAGTTCAATTTTTACAAGTCCATCTGCTTCAAGAGATAGACAAGAGATACCTCCCTTATCTCCAACCGAAACTCCTAGTCCTGAAATTCAAGAACCAAGAGTTGACTCTCCTATACCTTCTATTGAGTTTGAACTAGGAAGAGACTCTTCTCTTTCCCCTACCAGACAACCAATTGTAATTGAGGAAATAGACTCACCTGAAGAGGAAGGAGAAATCTCTTCTCATTCACCCTTTGTAGAAGAACCAGAAGATTTTGAAATCCCTAGGAGAATCATCATGGCAGAAGAAGAAGGAGGCGGTAGAGGTAGAGGTAGAGGAGGAGGAGGAAATAACAATAACAATGGAGGAGGTAGAGGTCCCATTGGTGGAAATAGAGATGGAGATAACACATTTGGGTTTCCCATTGTTGATGAGGATTCCCGAGCCACTATGAAAAATATCTCACCATCCGTTCTCCCAAATTTTCATGGATTAAGAACTGAGGACCCTGAAACATTCTTGTTTGAATTTGAAGTTGTGTGTCGAACTTATGACTATCTGGATGATACTCAGAAACTCAAACTGTTCCCATCAACATTAAAAGATCAAGCCTTGAAATGGTTCATGGGATTAGTTACTCAGTCCATTAGGACCTGGGATGAAATGAAACAAACCTTTTTGGATAGGTATTTGGACTATTGTATGCCTACTGATCATAAGGGTGAAGTTTTTAAAATGATGCAAAAAGAAGATGAGAGCTTAGAAGATTTACTTGAGAGATTTCAATATAATCTAAAAAGAGCAAAAATGAGCACCTTGGATGAAGAGACCTTAAAAGCCCTCTTATTAAAAGCCATTAGGGATGAGTGGATAGATATCTTAAACATGATGGGGAAAGGGGATATTTCTCAACTTCCTCTCAGTGAGATAGCAGAACTATGTACCCATCTCTCAAGAGGCAAATCAAAAACTCAAAAAGGGCCTAGAGATCCTTCTCTCCTTAGGGCAAATAAATCTGCAACAGGATCAGTGAGTAGGGCTGAAATTGGTAATATGCTAGATGAATTTAAAACTGACATCTTAGGGAGTCTTAGTGAACAAATTGATACCCTTAAGATTCAGAATAAACAAAAGGCAGAAGCCGAGGCTATGACCATTTTTTGCCCGAAGTGTAGAAAGAAGCATGCTTTAAGGGAATGTCCCTTGGAAGCACAAGTTGTGGAAACCTGTGTAATTTGCTCAGAAACCCATGAGACCAAGGAATGTCCTTCAATCCCTGGCCTCAAAGCAGTCTTTCAAGAAGATCCAAGTACGCTTGAATCTCTTTGTTTTGTTGCAAGGAAACCTTGGCAGGGGCAGCAAAATCAAGGGTCTAACAACTCTATGAATTTCCAGCCCCCACCAAATTGGAATCCTTGGCAACAACCTTGGTCACAACCACAAAATCCTTTCCAAGCATGGTTGCAAAGCATGCAAATGCAAAATCCTTATGGGAGATTTGCCCAATTCTATCAATATCCTCAATCCTTTCAGAATCAGCAAGCTCCCCAACTTCCAAATCAAGGTCAACAATTGTCATTACCATTCCCTCAACAACAATCTCCTCCACAAAATCAAAATTCTCAACTCTTGTTACAATCTCAGCAGAGGCCAAATCAACTTCCCTCTCAACCTCAACCAAACCCCAATAATAGGAATCCTCAAAATGCTTATGTGATGGAAGGTCAACCACTTATGGAAGGTCAACCATTCCCTACCTATATGGTTGTCCCTCTCAATGAGGTCCAACTCAGATCAGGTAGAATCTTAGACCAACCTTCTACAAGTACTCAACAACCAAGCATTTCTGAGGAAGAATCTCTCAAAGCCAATAAAGGTTCTGAAGTATCCCTTCAAAACCCAAGCATTAAAGAAAAAGAAAAAGAATCAACTCCCTTAGTAGAGCAACCTACATCTTCAACTATTCCTCCTTTTCCTGAAAGATTGCAAATTGATAAAGGAGTGGAGAAGCAGATTTGGTTGCCTGACTATAGCTTTCTAGATGAATTAAAAAATGTCTGTATCAAGATCCCCTTGTTAACAGCCATTAAGGAGATTCCCATTCTAGCAAAGACAATAAAGGAGATGAGTTTGAAAAAAACAATAAAAAGAACCAGAGACACAAAAAGGATACATCTAGTTGGAAAGATTGCAGACATTATGATGGGTAAAATTACCATGCAAAAATATGTAGATCCCGGTAGCCCTATTGTTAAAACTCATATTAATGGGGTTGAAATCCCAAATACTTTGATTGACTTAGGAGCCGCTATCAACATTATGAGTAGACAGACCATGGATCAGTTAAAACTTCCTAATCTTCTCTTTACACCTACTTTGCTGCAACTTGCAGACAGATCAATCATTAAACCTGATGGTGTATTGGAAGACATTCCAGTCTCACTAGACTCTTGGGAGTATCCAGTTGATTTTATGATTTTAACTCCCAAGAACAATCTAGGAGGACATCCTCTTATTTTAGGAAGACCTTGGCTGGCCACAGCTGATGCTTTCATAAGTTGTAGGTCGGGAGACATGTATATATCAGATGGTAATTCTACCAAGAAATTCAACTTGTATCCTCCCGCAAAGGCAATAACAGAAATAGGAGAAGATGAGTGGATTAATGATGAGGAAACTCTTCAACCTGTTCTAACCATCTCTGAAATCAGTGAGGACAGTCAAATTCTAAATACATTAGAAAATTTTGAGGCACCTTTAGAATATGACTCTTCACAATTCCAGTTAGATGCAGATATTGAATATCTCTCCTCTAGACAAATGTCTCTCTTCTCAATGGAAGAGTTTGGTAGTTCTTCAGTCGAAATCTTTCCAGGAAAAACATTAAACATTAACAAAAACTTGGAAAGACTACAACAAGAAGAATTAACTAAACTGTTGCAAAAACATTCCACTGCCTTTGCATGGGAATATACCGACATGAAAGGAATCAACCCTAAGACTTGTATTCATCATATTTACATTGAAGAAAACAGCAGACCTATTAGGCAGCCACAAAGACGGATGAATCCAAATCTTAGGGAAATTGTGAAAGAAGAACTTCAGAAATTGCTCAAGGTAAACTTCATTTACCCCATTTCAGATAGCCAATGGGTTTCTCCCTTGGTTATAGTACCCAAAAAGAATGGTAAATGGAGAGTTTGCATTGACTATCGAGAATTGAACAAGGCAACCTTAAAGGATCATTTTCCTCTACCTTTTATTGATCAGGTATTAGACACTTTAGCAGGTAAAAAGTATTTCTCATTCTTGGATGGTTTTAGTGGTTACAATCAGATTCAGGTAGCACCTGAAGATCAAGACAAAACCACCTTTACTTGTCCTTGGGGGACATTTGCCTATCGAGTACTCCCTTTTGGTTTATGCAATGCACCAGCCACATTTCAAAGGGCTGTACTAGGAATTTTCTCAGATCTGATTCATGATTGTGTAGAGGTTTACATGGACGATTTCACAGTCTATGGTAATACATTTGAAGAAACTTTGGCAAATTTGGAAAAAGTACTGGTAAGATGTAAGGAAACAAATCTTTCTTTAAGTCATGAAAAGTGTTTTATGATGTTTACTGAAGGGATTGTTTTAGGACATCATATTTCAGGAGATGGAATCAAAGTTGATAGATCTAAAGTAGAAGTCATCTCTAAGTTACCTGTTCCAAACTGCCAAAGAGATATTAGAAGTTTTCTTGGGTTTACTGGTTACTACAGAAGATTTATTGAAAACTTCACAAAGATAGCATCCCCTCTTTTCAAATTACTTACCAAAGATTGTGAATTTAAGTGGGATCCTGAATGTCAATCTGCCTTTGAAGCTTTAAAATCTAGAATATCTGAAGCACCCATTTTAAGGGGTCCAAATTGGAAACTCCCTTTCCACATTTCTACTGATGCTTCAGATACAGCTTTAGGAGCTGTTTTGGGACAAAAGGATTTGACCCCTTATGCCATTTATTACACGAGTAAGAATTTGACTCCAACTGAGTTAAATTATACTGTTACTGAAAAGGAGTTTCTAGCCGTTGTTCATGCTATAAACAAGTTTAGACACTATATAACCGGCTATGAAACCTTTGTCCACACTGATCACTCTGCCATTAGATACCTCATGAACAAACCAGTCACTAATGGTAGAGTTACAAGATGGCTTTTGCTTTTACAGGAATTCAACATAACTGTGTTAGATCGACCAGGTAAGCAGAACACAGTAGCTGACTTCTTGTCTAGAATCCAAAACACTAATGAGGACTCTCCGGTAGAGGACAAATTTCCAGATGAGTATTTGTTTGCAGTAACTACCAAAACCCCTTGGTATGCTGATATTGCTAATTATTTAGTTACTGGAAAATTACCTTTACATTTATTTCCTAATGAGAAAAGGAAAATCATTCAGGATAGTTCACTTTATTCTTGGATCTCTAATGAATTGTTCAGAACAGGGCCAGATTTGATGATCAGAAGATGTGTACGAGAGGATGAGATGCCTGACATCCTTAAAGCATGTCATGACGAACCTTGTGGCGGACATTTTTCTGATAAGAGGACTGCCTATAAAATCCTTTCATCAGGATATTATTGGCCTTCTCTCTTTAAGGATGCAAAGCAATATGTTAAAAGGTGTGACAGTTGTCAGAGAACTGGGAGACCAACTCTTTCAAATGAAATGCCACTACAGCCACAGGTATGCATAGAACCTTTCGAGAAATGGGCTCTAGATTTTGTTGGACCAATTAATCCGCCATCCAAGCAAAATAGATATATACTGGTTTGTACTGATTATGTTACCAAGTGGGTAGAAGCTATAGCATTAACTTCTGCTACTGAAAATTCAGTTGTTCAATTTCTTTTCAAGGATATTTTCACTCGTTTTGGTGTCCCAAGAGAGATTGTAACAGATCAGGGAAGCCAGTTTACATCAAGGATGGTGGAAAAGCTGATGGAGGAATATAAGATTAAGCATAGAACATCTACTCCATACCATCCGCAAGCGAATGGTCAAGTAGAATCTACAAATAAAGTTCTTGAAAGCATCATCACAAAGACTGTTCATCTTCATAGAAGAGATTGGGCAGAAAGGCTTCCTGAAGCCTTATGGGCCTACAGAACTACATGGAGGAACACTACAGGACATTCTCCCTATGAACTTGTTTATGGGAAGGAAGTCCTGTTCCCCATTGAGTTCCAAATCAAGACCTTCAAGACAGCAGTTCAATTGGGGATGAGCTTATCAGAAGCCCAAAAGCACAGAATGGACCAGTTAAATGAACTAGATGAAATGAGACAAGATGCAATTCTAAGAACCGATCTAGTTCAGCACCAAAGAAGTAAATGGCATGATCGACATATCAAGGAAAAGAAGTTTCAAAAGGGTGATTGGACACTCTTGTTTGATTCGAAATTTAAAGACTTCAAAGGGAAATTTCAAACTCATTGGCTTGGCCCATATGAGATTGATGAAGTCTTTAATAACGGAGCAGTTAGAGTGAAGACTATCGATGAACTTCAAACTCCCTTTATTGTGAATGGCCACCGGTTAAAAGTCTACCACAAGCCACTCTCAAAAGAAGAGTTTGTTAAGTTATTTCAAGACGATTCTGGAATGAGGCTGGTGGAGAAGAATTCTTCTCCTCCATCAGCCTAAATCTCTGTTTCTTTCAATTTGAAAAAAAAAAAAAAAAAAAAAAAAAAAAAAAAAAAAAAAAAAAAAAAGAAAAAAAAAGAAAAAAAAAGGAAAAAAAAAATAAGTGTATGAGCCTGAAAACCAATCTCTGATTGGCAGTCTCATACAGAAAACATAAGGTGAAAATCAGGGTCACCTGACACCTCATGTTTTCCCAAGAAAAAAACTCCCTTTCCCTCTTTCATTTCCATTCCATTTATTTCGTTCATCCATTCATACATTCATTTCTTCACTCCACCTCACTGTTTTTCACTCATCCATTCATCCATTCATTTCTTCACTCCATTTCACTTCAATAATAAAGTTTTTTTTGGCAACTAAAGTGTTTTTCTGCAGCTAAGAAGACTTCACTACAATTCTGCAGCTGTTTGACGATCCTGCAGCTGATTAGCTTTCCTGCAGCCTTCTGTACCTGCACAAAAAAAAACACAGTGTGTCTGAAGAAAACGTTTACAGCTCAGAAGTATCAAAGACCAGGAGAAAGATCATATGCTAGCAATAAATGTTTACAAAGGTTAATAAATCATCAGAAGCCAAATAAAATATGATTCAAGGTATGCTCAAAAAACCTAGACTTATGATTATTTCATTATGCGACTTTTCTTGGATTATGTTTTATTGGCCACTTAATGTAATGATGACCCACTCTCCTTTCTCCCATGCAACTACAAATCTCCGAATCCTCCACGTCTACCAGTTCATAATCACTACAGGTTTTCAAATTACATATGGCTGTTACGGTGGTGCGTCATTAAGGGCCTGTACCCTAATGACGTAACCTAACGCACTACGTCTCTCTGCTCTCGTTTCATAAGCCATGTGTCACTCCATAATCAGAAAACGAAGAAGGTAGCCGCTCCGTCCATAATTTCAAAACCCTCCATGTTTATCATTCCTTACCATCATCTACCGTGTTTCATTATCTACGGTTACCATCCTCTGTTTTTTTTCTCCTTTGCCATACAGCCGTAAACCTGAGATACAGTCGTATTGCGACTGTCAGTCACTATTTCTACCATATCCACGCTAACTCCACCGCTCAACTCTCAATTCCATCCGTAAATTCCCAGTATCTAAAGCCGTTTTCGCACCGTATATCCTCTGTTTCACAAAAAGTTACTGTGTGAAGTCCCGAAGTTACTGCGTAGGGTCACCATCAGATTTGTATATAAACAGAACCGAGGGGTCAATGGGAAAGCTTCTGAGGGCTGAACCGGAAGGTGAGAATTTTTTGGAGGCATATCCTCAGGTCGAGGAGGCACTACAAAGAGCTAATTGGTTACAATGTATCAGAAAATTTAAGGGCTATCATAAGGAAGTAACCAAAGCTTTTGCTAGATCGTTTAAGGATAAGGAAAGCCAGGCAGAGGTGGGAGATGTAACAATCACAGTCAGCGAAGGAAGTGTAGCAAAGGCTACTTCTCTACCCCAGACCGGTGAACGATGGTTCAAAAACCGGGCAGTCCAAGATCAGCAATGGAAGAGGATTCTCAAAAATCCAGGTATGGACACAAGTGTTTTTACCAAAGGCATTCCAATTTCACATGTTAAAGATAAATGGAAAACTTTATTGCTGTTAGTACAAAAGTTTTTCACTTGTGAAGGAAGATTTGGAGTGATGTATGTCTACCATGGTAAAATTATGATTCAGTTCCAAGGAGAGCATGATATAAACCTCCCTTATTTCCTATTTCAAAGCCTTAGGAAAATGTGTTCCATGGCTCAACGAAATCCACGAAATGTAGAAGCTTACCTCTGTCACCATGGTCTTGTAAAGTTATTAATAGAAGAACAGTTAAAAGAAAAACGAGACACATGGGAAAAATTCCTTGTAAGGAATCATTTTGCAGAGCCTGGAGAGTCTTCTATACCTAGAAAGAGCAGAAAGAAGAGAAGGGAAAGTATCTCTGAGACTGATGTCTTTGAAGGACAAACTGTAGAAGAAATAGAAGTCCATCATCCTGAACCTGAGATTGAACCCACTGAAGACAGTGCTCAAGAGGTCATCTCGGAAACCCTCGCTGAACTTGCTAAGGAAACTGCCAAAAAGAAAAGAGAGGACAAAAAGAAACAAAAACAAGATAAGGGGAAATCCATAGTGCAAGAAACTTACCAGACCACAGAGCATTCTAGTGGTGAAGAAGAGGATAACCAGCCTTTAGCACAGAGGATAACCAAACTTCTTGAGAAAACTGCCCACTCCAAAGAAGTAAAAGTTCAAGAACCAAAGGAGAAAGCACAAAAAGAAATGCAAAGTGATGTCATTCTGAGAAGGAGTAGTAGGTTGCAAGGTAAAACAAAAGCCATGAGGACACTCTTTGTTGACCTTAGCACACCTGAGAAGAGTGCTACACAAGTAAATCTTGAGGATAGTCCATCATCACGTGAGGCAGCCACTCCTCCAAGAGAATACAGCCTATTCCAGCCAGAGATGGAAACTGAAATTGAACAAGAATGTAGCCCAAGAAAATCACCAAGTATTGATCCAATGCAACAGGAGGTATACAATTATTATGAGACATTGGAGCAAAGAACTGCTGGGCCAAGTAATGTTCTGTCTTATGAGAAGCAAATAGATTCACTTAAACAGGAAATCTATGAGCTTGAAGTGTTGAACCGTCACATTAAACAAAGGAATGAGGAAATGAAGCAACAAGCGGACATTGCTAAGGCAATTCAAGATAATACCTACCTTCATATGAGCATGTGGCAGAAGAAACATAACAGACTCAAGAAGAGATGCAGAAGGCTGAACAGAGCCTTAATTAATTTGAAATTCAGATGCATGTTCAAAAGGCCAAAGATTAATGTTTCTACACAAAGGAAGAGAAGGAGGTTGGATGTCCTAGCTGAGGCATCCCAGCAGATGGACTGAATTGTGTTTTCATTGCATGAGGACATGCAATACCCTCGGAGTGGGGGTATGTAGAACCTCTATTTTACACCCATTTGTCTACCATTTTCCTTCACTTTTCCTTATCTTTCCTTCACTTTTGCCTCATTTCCACCATAAAACCTCTCAGATCATTACATTCAGTGTCAATAAGCATGATCAAGCAAGTTTGCTAATGGATGATTATTTGTTTAGTTTTTTTGACATACTTACAGGATCCCGCAGCTATCTGATGATCCCGCAGCTATCTGGAGATCCTGCAGCCATTTTGTTAAACACTATGATCCACGTGTCAGATTGCTAGACGGGCCACATGGGCACCTAGATATCATCATGGTCGAGGTTCCTATCCTATTGTTTCAACCATACACGTCACCTTCAGCCATGGTCAAAGCAGGTTTAACCACGGTCAACTCAAAGTGGTTCAACGGTGTTTGAAGGCTGTTCGGTCACGGCATCTCCAATAGCGATTTGTCCAAGTTCTGAAGGCGATAGGGAACGCAATCCAACCAGGATTTATGATCCATGATGACAGGAACCATCAAACTCGTTATGCAACCGTGATGTGTCAAAACAGACCTTTAATACGCATGACTGTCTTTCGTTTTTCTGTTAACTAGTTGTACACGTAGATAGGTTAGAAAAGCCTATAAATTGATGCGTCTGCGTACGCTCAAAAGACTTTTTGATTGGTAATATTTTGCTGTACTGTGTTGAATTAAGGAGCGGTTGTAAACTCTGTTTTTTTCCAGCACTCTATTTTGTGACCTGTTGCAAATGGAGTAATAAATACAAGCACTGTTTTGAAGTTTCCAGCTATTTGAAGTCTTTTATGGTTGAATGGACAGAGGGCCCCTGCCCATCTCAGCCTTTTGTAGAGTATTTCTTGTGCAGCATTTTATCATTTCCTTATTTGCTTTCTTGAAAATGTATAGTTTTGTTTACTTGTCTTCTTTTATTTTCAGCTGATCAGTGTTATCTTTTGCAGGTTCCTTTTTGCCGGGATTTATTTTTATATGTGTTGTGTTTGCTTTGCAGCTGATGGTATTTTAAGTTGACAATTCAAGTGTTGTTTTTGCCTTTATAGCTAGTTTTTAAATTTATTTCTCAAAGAGCTGTTTACATATATGCATGATCTTCATCATAAGCTAACATCTTTCAAGATCAAAATATTACTAACTTGCAGCTTGTTTGGGTACTTTTTGGACTGTTTTTAAACTACTTTCTTTCCTTACTTTACACAGTACATGTGCTTTGAAGTATTGAGTTAGAAAGAGTAAATCATTACCACTAGTCTTTAAAGTAGAAGTTTTGATTTTAAAGTGTTTCCTAGACTATTTCCTCACTACTTTCTAATCATGCTTCCCATAGTACATATGGCTGAAGTAGAGTATTAGGAATAGCATATTATTATCATTAGTCTTTCAAGCATATTTTTCTCACTTTTATAATTCCACTTAAGCTACTTTCTTTCCGTGCTTTACACAGTACATGTGCTTTGAGGCATTGAGTTAGAAAGAGATTATCTTTCATTCTTGGGTTCTAAAAGTGATTCTTTTTCCTTTATTTGGCAACAACTTGAACGGTGTCTAGTACCATTAGTAGTGGTCATTTATTTTCAAAGTTTATTTCAAGTCATTTCAATTTCATTAATTCATTCCAAGCATTTCCTTTCAAGCAAATAGTTAGAAATCACTCAACACACACTTCCACTCATTTAGAATTCACTCTACACACACACCATCACTCACTTGTGTATAAATTCTCATTCCATCTAGGAACATAATTAACCACAACAACAACCCAACGATAAGAAAAACTCTAAGAGGATACTTAAGTACATATAGTACACCTTCACTTCATCAGCTTACGAGCCCCGGGTTGACAATAAATACTAGCAATTTAGCTAACACTAAATTGACTAAACAAACCCATGCAGCTAAGACAAACCCTCAGTATTCAACCAGAATGCCATTAACTTATAATGCTCAAATAACCATGGACTCTTGCATGCAGCTAACACAGCAAAAAGGAACCACATTGTGTTTTCACCGCAGACAATAGAAGAAATAGAAAGGAAAAATCGCACAGACCGCGCAGCTAAACAACCAAGTAACCATAATAACCCAAAGGCCGCGAACAGGGTAAAACCCAAATAGCAATGGACTCTTGCATGCAGGTAACAAAAACCCTCAGTATTTAACCAGAATGCCATACAGTAGCCGAACTTACCAAAGTCACACCGAGCAGACAGGAACCCCACCGCAGACGAAAAATCGCACAGACTGCAGAGCTAAACAAGCAACTTACAATACCCGAGCAGGCAGGAACTCCACCGTAGACGAAAAATCGCACAGATTGCAGAGCTAAACAAGCAAGTAACAATACCGACCCAAAGGCCGCGAAGACAGTAAAACCCAAGCCGAACTTTCCAACATGTCGAGCAGGAACAGCTCCCCGCCGATGAGACCACCATAGCGCATGCCAACCACAGCTAAGACAAACCCTCAGTATTCAACCAGAATGCCATTAACTTATAATGTTCAACTAACCATGGACTCTTGCATGCACGTAAGAGAAACCCTCAGTATCTAACCAGAAGACAAACCCTCAGTATTCAACCAGAATCCCATTAACTTATAACCATCGACTCTTGCATGCAGGACACACAGTAGCCGAACTCACCAAAGCCACACCGAGCAGGCAGGAACTCCACCGCAGACGAAAAATCGCACAGACTGCAAGTAACAATACCCGGGCAGGCAGGAACTCTACCGCAGACCAAACATCGCACAGACTACAGAGCTACACAAGCAAGTAACAATACCAACCCAAATGCCGCGAACACAGTAAAACACAAGCCGAACGTTCCAGCATCTCGAGGACGGACACCTGGCTGCCGATCACACCACCAGACTGCATGGAACCCCGTGCCCCTCACGCGCGCCACATGCCATTCGCCTCGAACCATGCGAAGCGCGTAATAAGACCCCTAACCCTTTCTGCCCCGTAAACCTTAATTCGACTTATGAAAAATCCCAAATATTTGCAAAAATCGCCGCGGTCAACCCAAAGTCAGCGATCTATCAATCGCTTACAGTCCCTGGCAGGGACTAATAAGTCATGGTATTGCAACAAAACATATTTACATATTAAGAATCTATATCTAAACTAAGGTAAATCTTAAAAGTTAAGAATCTTGTTCCATGTTTTTTTAATATATGTTTAGCTTTTATATTAATTATTTTTATAATTAATAAATAATAATAATAATTCAAACTAGTTATATTTTGATTAGTTTTATGAATTTGTTTAATGTTAGCAATGCCATGATGTATAATGAAGTAAGTGTTTTGATGATTAATAGGGATTGATGCTTATTGACATTTGCTAGTCATTTAATATATATGGTTGTGCTAGTAATAATAATAATTTAAAATAAGGTTATAGCTTATTTAGTTTATATATATATATATTAAATTAAAAAAAAAAAAAAAAAAACACTTGAAATGTATGATGAAGTAAGTGTTTTGATGTTTATGATGGATTAATGTCTATCAGTATTTACCGACTATTTATTTTATATGGTTGCTCTAGGATGTGTATAATTGGGCCTTATTCTATGGCAAAATGTTTATATTAAAATTGATTGACATTGGTTTGTGGCAAAAATTGAAACATAGATACACTTTAGTGTAATAGACAACTGTGTTGTGTGAGATAGTTAATACTAGTAAAAGTTCTTTAGGCAATTCTAGTTTATTGGTATTCTCTTACCTGAATACCCAAAGGAATCTTGGGAAAACTTCAACAACTATATTTTTTCTTCCTCTGGGCCAACCACAAAGACAAGAATCCACTAGTGTTATCATGTTGGAGGAAGTTGGGCACCCCAGAATCCCAAAGGGATTGGAGCTTGAAAAATATTTTATGGTTCTCAAAATCCCTTGCTACCAAATGTTTGTGGAGATATATACTAGAGATGAGCACTGTGTGGGCCCAAGTTACAATGGCCAAGCATATCCTCCATGTTTTAATGGTGGAATGGATCATAGAACCTAAACAAAAAACACAAAAATGGTTCCATTGTTTGGAAAGCCATCTTGCATGTTTGCCCTCTCATTGGTTAATGCTTTATGTGGCAAGTTAGTGTTTTTTAATTGGAAAAGACTCCTGGTTAGGATGTCAAAACAATCATTTTCTTCCAATACAAGATCATAGAGCCCAAACAAAAAACACAAAAATGGTTGCATTGTTTGGAAAGTCATCTTGCATGTTTTCCCTCTCATTGGTCAATGCTTTATGTGGCAAGTTAGTGGTTTTTAATTGCCAAAGACTCCTAGTTAGGATGTCAAAACAATCATTTTATTCCAATACAAGTTATTCAAAGGCTCAAAAAAGAAGGTTTTTTCTTTTCTTAAATCATATCTTGAAGCAAGACATTGTTACAAGTCACTAGTTATCTAATAAATACCTTGATCTTGAAGCAGAGTTTGTTATTATGTGGGACTCATACATCAGAGCACTACAAAAATCTTTTGTAACTCCCTTAGAATAAGTAGATCAATTGATTTGGTCCATAAATCCCTCTAGGGGATATGTCCTGAAGTTTGATTACACTACTCTTATCAAGGAAAATTAGTTAGACCTTGATCCCTGGTGGGAAAAGAAGTTTTGGAAGCTAAAATATCCACCAAAATATAAATTATTCATGTGGCTTCTACTACACAACAAAGCCCCAATGTGGAACATTCTATAAAAGAAATCCTTTGAACTAAGGCGATGTTTCCTTTTCTCCATAAAAGAAGAGACCAACTCCCACCTTTTCCTACATTACACCTTTTCAAAAGAAGTTTGAAAGGAAACCTAAAAATTGCTACGTGAATCTTTCATTTGAGAATGTGACACAATTTACGAGCTCTAAAATATTAATTGAACACTTAGAGACCTAAAAAATATAAGGCTCTTACATTCCATGTTGTATGGGGAATTTGGATTGGTCAAAACCATGCTATATTTGAAAATTCATCTACTTGTCTTTAATGCATGACTATATAAAGCCTAGTTTGTTTGTTTGTTTGTTTTTCTTAATAAATAATAATGAGTATTATATTAGATAAAATATGTGCTTGGTCAGAGTAAGTACTCAAATGTTACATATTTTGTCATGAGACTGTGTCTTCTTATGAAAGCTATTGAGTTCAAAATCTTCTGATGGATTACAAGAATTTAACAAAATCGACTACATATTCTGATGTATACGGCTAACAAAAAGTGCCTTATATAAAGAAAAATTTACAAAAATACATTGGTCATTTCTTGGTCTCATCCTTATCCTCCAGAATTTGATTAGGATTTAAGCATTGGTTTACCTCTTGCCCACTCCCTGAGCTAGGTTCATTTGCATTGGTTTGCAGAATTTGAAGTTGCTCCTGCAAGGTCACAATTTTTTTATGAAGCACTTCCACCTCATCCATTTGTCTCGCTACCATGCCTCAAAGCCTTAGGAGTTACTCTAACACGATCGATTCAGTCTCCAACTGTTTTTGCTACCTCATTGTCATGGCCATCATATCAACTTGCAGGGCACCAATTTGTTTGGTCAGATGATTTTTGCTCCATGTAGATGAACCCATGAATCCTTTCTTTGTCGCTAACACTCCCACCTATTTTGTCACCACTCTTCATTTTCTCCTCATCCTTTCAGGCATTTCCACCACCTATTTTCCAAGACCAAACCATTCCCCACACTCCATTGTTCTCATCCTTTATCCTGAATTCCTACATCACACCCTCTCCACAGAGGATGTCTAGCCACAAAATCTTTTGGTAATCTTGTCTAAATTGCCAATATTCTAGCTTTTGACGAGACGACATATGTCTTTGGTCAATTCCGAAAAGTCTCTAAATGAACCAATAATGCATCACAAGCTCAATTCTTTGTGCAAAGGGGGTGTTTGATGCAAAATTTAATGAATTAGATATTCACATGACACCGACAAAAGAGGTTGAGAGGCCCAAACTACCTAGACCTCAATAAATCCCTAGACAACTAGACTATGAGGGCATCTATTTGTCAAAACTCTGTAGTTCATCCCAGGGTTGCCCACTTCCCAACAATTCCTCACAATAGAAACTAAAAAGATAAACTCAAAATCGACCAGCCTTTGGAGAAGGTGGTTAAGAGTAGAATTTCCCCACAACCATTCGAACCAAGGCAGTAGAAATTAAAAACTAGGAAAAGAGACTTACTAAATTGGCCATGCCACCAGGAATCCGACCAAATTATGAAGCTTTCCCCTGAGTTTGTTGATGCAAAAATATCCTCGTCCAATGACCTATAGATGCTTGATGTTCCTTGGATTATAATGTGCCTTCAAGAATTCCCACATGTGCAAAAATAATTAGAAATATGCTTGTTCATAATGGAAAAATTGGAATGGATAACCATCGGTGAAGTTGGGAGCGCCTTTGTAGAGGTAAGTCGCATGTTGTGAGCTACCTCATCTACGATGTGGAATGTACCGATTCATGTGGGGCGCCATGATGGAAGCTTGTACTTAATTTTTTAATTGAATGATTCCCCTTATTATAATAATAAACATAAAATGATTTTAAGGGTTGAATTGGACCTATTTTCCTATGGTAGAGGCCATGGCCTACTACACCATTAATTCCTATTTTCCCTTCCTAAAGATGATAGGCATGATTGGAAAATTTATCTGCTTCTACATTTTGAGCTCGAAGAACGTGGACATATTCTCTCTTTGAAATATCTTCTAAGAGTCTTATGATCCTATTCAGTAAATTCCCCAAGCACTTATCTCCAGGAAAAGTGTCTTTGGATATATGTTGTATGATGATTACGGAGTCACCCAAAATTCCGAGGTTAGATACTTGAAGGGGTCTAGCCAAGATTAGACATTGGATTAAACCATGCAACTCTACTTGTTTGGTTTTCATTGACCCTAAACCCCAAGAATATGTCTTTTCCAAGTTTCCTCAGGGGCTATACAAGATCCTGCCCACTCCCACCACTCCCTACTCATAGTTATACAAATCCTAGTTGTCTTGGAAGCGAATCCACATTTGGCACATAAACATTCCTCCAACACACAATCTTACATTCCAATAAAAAAGCATCTCCCTTGGGGATTTTTCCTTTGAGGCCACTCATGGAAACCCATCTTAAGAGGGGTGGGGCAATTTTATTCCTCTCAAAATCTCACATTATTTCGTTCTAAGTAGGAGTGGGATTTGCCACAAACAATTTTGTTGAACTTATGGCACTTATGCTTCTTATTTCAACTTTCTAGGGAAGGGAAATTCCTCATATACATGTTTATGGAGATTCACAACCAGTTATTAAATGGACAAATTGTGTTTATAATCTATAAAACTATGCTCTTCAACCTCTCTTCCAAAATGTAAAACTCAGTTGTACATATTTCACTCACATTACTTTGACCATGTTTATAGAGAGAGGAAATGGGAAGTTGACTTCCTCTCCAAAGCTAGATTGGAATTAGAATGTCACATCTAAAATATCCAGGGAAAATCTCAAAATGGCCAATTGAATATTTTCATGAATTTTGACTACAACTAGCATAACTTCTAGAAATTATTATTATTGATCACTCTTAGGAATATTGTCTCATGAGTCACATATCAGTTGTATACATGGAGATTGACATACCTTTTTTGGCCCCTTCGGGATGTTTGAAAATATGTTGTAGCTGTAATTCTAAGACCCTATGATGATATCTCTTTGAATTTGAATTTGTTAGGATAAACAATTTTTTGACTACCTTGTGGACAAACTATTCTTGGACCTAGTCGAATGGAATGCCTAATAACATTTACAAATGTAATTTTGTTACTATGATACAAAATTAATATATTTTTGTGAGCAAGGACTCTTGCTTTTGGCTAGGACAATTTTTTTTTTGGATGGACAACTAGTCTTAGACTTAGTCATATGGAATGTTTGATAACATTTACAAATATATATATATATATATATATATATATATATATATATATATATATATATATATATATATATATATATATATAGATATATATATATATATATATATATATATATATATATATATATATATATATATTTGTTTTTATATAAAATTTCAATTATATTGTGATTTTTATATTGATAAACATAATGATAAAGAAGCCCCAAAGGATAGTTTAGTTGGTCGAGTTCATGTTGCTAAGTACCTCTCCTATTGGGAGGTCACTGGCTCAAATCCCCTCGATGCCCTTGGGGTTAGGCCTTGCTAATTTGGCTAGCGGGTGGATCCCTTTGAGTTGATCTACTTGGATTTTCTCGTGGATGTAGTAGCCACTTAGTAATCGTGAACCACCCTAAAAAAACAAAAAACATAATGATAAAGAAGAAGTATCTCTTATTGATGATGATGATGATGATGATATTAACATCCACTAAGACCTATATGGTCTAATGGACCTTAAGAAGGTAAGAGATTATTTGGAATTCTTTAACATTTTATTTTGATGCTCGAAAGAAGTGATAGACCTGTTCCCATATCACTATAGTTTTGCCGACTTAAAAGGTTAAGAACGTTGGTAGTGTGATAAATATTTTGAAAATTAGATTGAATGTGAGTATAAGATGAATAATATAATAAAAAAA
Source organism: Pinus tabuliformis (assembly GCA_031772625.1). Taxonomy (NCBI): domain Eukaryota; kingdom Viridiplantae; phylum Streptophyta; class Pinopsida; order Pinales; family Pinaceae; genus Pinus; species Pinus tabuliformis. The sequence goes on from CM062819.1 coordinate 872,292,324, forward strand.
TGATTTTCATCTTCAGTTGCCTTGGGATCACATAGGTGACATTCTTTATTCCAATGGCATTTTGGGATTGACCAATTCCTAGTTTCACTATACAACTCATTAGAAATAATCCTTATATTAGCAATGTTCATTTTCTCCTTAAAACTAGTCAAGACAGAAATATATCTTTGGTTTTTGAGATTGGGGTTGATGACCTCCTTATAATATCTTAATTTCTCTTTTACCTTTAATTCTTTATTGACCAACAATTTCTCCTTAAATTTGTAAGGAATAATATGTTGATGAGTGAAGTTTCTTATGCTTCACTGCTGGCACCCTTGAATCTAATTGCACTAGTGAGTTAACGAGAGACGTTTCCTATGATTTGTTGTAGACACCCTTGAAACTCATTGAGCTAGTGAGATAATGGAACTAGGCCCAGGGTTTAATGCCCTTGCACTATTTATTTACAGTATGCTCCTTACACTTATTTACAATAGACTTGTAGAATAAAATGGAGAAAAACTATTTACAGTAATGAAATAAAAATAAAATCAACCATAGCCCCCTGGGGGTAGGCAAGTTGGTAATCACAATGCGGTGAAGTTTGTTAGAAAGGCGGGCTCTGTACTGAAGGTCACAAGTTCAAATCCCTCGGACTAGCCCGAAGCTGTGGAGAGGGGTGGGCACAGTTCCCAGGGGTTATAGTGGTAGCGGTCAAAATCGATCCCGTGTTACGCGAGTTGTGAGGCTGCTCCAGTTGCCGATTCCTTTTTAATAAAAAAAAAAATCAACGATATATACAACCATATACATTGTTAAAAGTAAATAAACTAATGACAAATTGATAAATAAAATTACAGGTATATTTTTTTTATCATACCCTGCCAACCACAGGACTATATATGTATGTTATGAAATCTGATATAAATTAAATGATAATTTCAACCACTAATATTAGAAAAATTTTCTCCTAAAACATTAATAATATAAGGTAAAATTATTGGGTAAATATGCTCATAAAATATCATCTACCAAATGCTAATTTTATTGATAAAAATGTGTGTACAACATACAATTTTGGTTGATCTTGCAAGAATATGGACTATAAATCAGCGTCAAATGTCTAAGATGTAACAAAACTCATACATAGACCCTAAAAATGCCAAATATCAAGCAAGATAATTTTGTTGGGAAACTTGGACTCTTTCAATAATATTGGATCAATAATGCTTTCTGCAAAAAGTGCACTAGTAAGCAGTAATATAACATACCTTCTGTCGGCCGAACTGGGCTGCCTTTGCTCGGACTGTGCCTTACCAGGCTAGCACTGCGCATTTCCAGAAGTAGAGGCTCTGCCTTCCCCCCAGAAATTATGCAAGGCTAGCAGGTACTAACCTCTAGGCTTGCATTGCACAGTTCTTGGAGGCAGTGTCCTGTTGGCCCCAGAAACTGCGCAATGTAGTTTGTTGGTTGCATGTCACTGCTAACTGAAATTGCACATTGCGCAATTTCAGTCCTCAGTAGGCTAGGCTGGACCGTGAATTGTGTAGTTCCAGCAATCAGTTAGCCTCCTGACAACCTGGATTGTGCCTTACGTAGTTTTGGCAGTCAGTCTCCCGACCTCCGGCGGAAATTGCGTGACCTTCATGATCAGTCACACAGGTATGTTGCAAGTCAGTTCTCAAGTTCGTTTTGGTTTTCGACTAACAGATTGCTTTCCATGAGTGTTTCCATTTCTCCAAGTATGCAGGTGTTCATTTGCCTCTCAGCAGCATAGGTACAATGGTTTCCAGGAGATCAGAGTTGAAGACACCGTTCAGAGCACACTTGGGGATGCAATCGATCAAGTGTCTATGAACTTGCCTACCCACGAAGACATCAAGTTGTTCATAGACAAGGACATCAAGATATAATGATAGCAACATCACAACTAGTAGCACCATCAACATCAGCTGATGGCAACATACCGGATGCAATGAACACAAGAGGGTGGTTTTTAACAACACATAGGCAAAACAAAGTCACAAGCTCAGGCATATCCACTTATGATAAAAGCAGCTTTGGAGACTTAGGCTATGAGGTGACGACACGACATGAATATCGTGTGAAGATAGAGAACGGAACATAGAAGGAGTTGCATGTGCTGAAGCAACAACTCAAGGAAGAACGAGAGCTGCATAGATGAGAGAACGAGTTGCAACAAGAACAGGTACAACAGCGGGTGCAACATGCACTCACGGATGAAACTGCACCCGTACAAGTTATTGATCCATCCTAGCAGCTGGCACGGAGAAGAAATGGTGAGAAGTTTTGTTGATCGCATGCAATGGAATTCAGCAGCATGCATGTCATTATGCGCATGCATGTGATCTAACCTGTTTGGCACACTCACCGAGGCCAAGACAAGAAGCAAGTTCGACTGGAGTTGAACATGCAGTTTACAGTTGATGCGCATGACCACTAGCACACACTAGAAGATCAGCACGGACACTATGCATCAGTATGTTGTCGGTTCAACTCCACCCGAGAAGACCATGCGCATGTTAGTAGACGAGTTGGAGGGAGGAGCCACACCAATGCACCAAGATGCAACAGAGGCAAGAGTTTGCTTCAGCAAGATGTCACCATGGAGCGCATGCACACCATCACAGACGACCAAGCTTGGCATTAGCTCACCACCTTCACCATCACAAGCATGTCAAAGAATTGGTCTCATCACAATGGACTGAGTGTCAGTGATGTCTTGCATGGTTTGCTCAAGGCATTTTGTCTCACATGGGCACATGTGCATTGTAATGTAAGGTCTTGTCAAGTGGAAGTTCAAGTGTCAATAGTTGGATGTAAGAGTCATAGAGTAGATGAAGATTCATGAGGGTAGATGAACTGTCACAAAGGGGAATGTCAAGGGTCACCCCACCCTTTGCTATAAATAGAACCTCATAATTCATTGTAAAGGCTTTTGGTCAGCCAAGCTTTCGATAGGACTATCTTAGAGAAATCTTGGATAGTATTGTAACAAGCCTTGGCTTCTCCACTGTGCAAAGCTAGTACATCTCTTTGGAGGATTAGGTGGTCGTGGCTGTAACGTTTTGCCGTCGGAACTAGTGGTTGGACATGGATGTATTGTATGACTGGAACTTACACTTCTTAATATAATAGCGCCAACATGTTTCATGCATATGTTGTATTGTATTCTATGCTATCTGGTTTACTCTAAATGATATATGTATTTATTTTCTTATGCATGAATGTATGGACTATTTTGTATAAGTATGTATGAATTTTTCTAAAATGTGTTGTTAGTTTAACCATCACTTTGGATTGCTCACTAACTTGCTTTCTAGCTTTTGATGCATCTTCGCTCATGTGTTCCATTCCAAGCTGTGTACTATTACAGGTTTCCAAGGGGTGCACTTACTTCACCCTTAGTGTGTTAGAACCTCTCATGCACCTTCCTTGACTTATTGCAGCTGTCACACCCTTTCTACCAATAGGGAAATCTTACTTGCCTCTGTATAAAAATCGTAGTCAAGGCATTACCGTACGACCCACTGCTGGGACTCCTACACCAAACAGTATGAGGTCTAATTGGGGCTTCTTACCAGGGTATTGGTCCATGGTATTTGGTCCGAGGTATTGATCCCAAGTATTGGGTCCAAGGTATCGGTCCTACGTGGTTTTGGACCATGGTATTGAGAGAGGCCTAAACCTATATAAGGAGAAGAAGATCATTAGGCCAAAGGGAAAGTGTGCAAGTGATGAATATCTAATGAAGTGTGAGATCTAGTATGTTGGTTATGGGTTTGTGATGCTTTGCTTGATCTGAACCAAGGATGCACCTATGAGTTTGATGATGGATGATGGGTCGAGATCATAAGGCTTGGAATGTATTATCATTATGTGGTTTGATCATGGATAGACTAGATCTGAATTATTGACGCATGTTTTATTGTATAAATGTTATGATTTGGGTATGACTAATTCCTGGAATAGCTACAAAGTTGTGAGTAAATATTTGCAGATCTTTACGCGGGTTAACTTTGGTAAAAGCGTGTATACACACTGGTTCGGCTCATCATAGTAGCGTATACAGTATGAAGTATGATATTTGAATTTGCAGTTGGATCTGGTTGTTGTTGCAGAATTCTATGGTCTGCTCTGTGTTCTGGTGACTGTGTTTTGTCGACAGGGTTTCAGTGTTGAGTGATTTAGAGATTGATGATGCAAGTGTAGTTGATGGGTGTATTGCAGTGGTGATTAATTTTGTGCTTCAATGTTGTTGATGGGTCCAATATGAAAATTGGATGAAACGTGGCCTTCAGATTATGGTGTTGTGGTTCAGGAATATCCAGTATGAAAATTTATGAAACGTGGTCCTTGGAGGAAGAGAGAAGGTCGTAGCCTTCTGTAGGTCGGCACCTATGTATTGGTAAACATATCGGCCAATACAAGAGCCAGGGGGTTGGAGCTCCCTTCTAGTAGTAGCTGGAAAACGAGTGAAGGTTGGAGCCTTTAGTAGGTCGGCGCCTACGTACTAGTAAACATATCGGCTAGTACAAGAGCTAGGGGGTTGTAGCTCCCTTCCAGTAGTAGCTGGAGAACGAGAGAAGGTTGTAGCCTTCTGCAGGTGGGTGCCTGCGTACTGGTATGAGTCTACGCCAGTACAAGATTGTAAACAGGTTTTTCTTATATTAAAGGAATACGGCAGTAGGTGGTTTTTGCCCCGCATTGGGTTTCCACCTTATATCATGGTGTTCATGTGTGTTTCTTATGTGTGATGATATGTTCTGTTTTACTGCACCTATTTATTGTCTATATGGTTAATGAAATCTGATGCACTGATTAAAGATCAACATATAATGGATTAACTGAATCATAAGTTTACTAGATATAAGTTAGTTGCATTAAACACAGTTGCGTGTACACGCAGGTTCCCTTAACTGAAGTAGAGTATATGAATCTGATTATGGAAATGAAAAAGTTAGTGATTTGCTAATACTAATTCATCCCCCCCCCTCTTAGTATTATTTCCAACAATTGGAATCAGAGCAGGTCCTTTGGAAGAAGCTTGATAGCTTGAAGGAGATCCGTAGACACAATGGGAAGGAAGCTAAAGAAGGAGAACACAGCTCAAAGGAACAAGGACAATAGGAGAGAAAATTGGCCGTCAGATGGAAGCAAGGATTCAGATTCCAAATCACGTCAAGATGAGAAAGCAAATGAAGCATCAAATAAAATCATAGATCAACAATATCTATTTAACAAAAGGGAGAGTACCCTCAAAGAAGAAGTTATCAAATTAAAAGCTCAGCAGGAGTGTGCCTTCAGAGTACGTCAAATGCTGCAGGAGTAGAATGAAGAACAAGAAAATGAAATTCTCAAACTAAGGCAACAAGTGGAAGAAGGAAGAAAGTTTGAAGAAATCTTGAAGAAGCAATATCTGGTAAAGGAAGAACAACATCAGGTTGAGGTAAATATCTTGAAAGAAGAAAATGATAAACTATTACGATTTCAAGACAATACTAAGATTTTGGATGATATTCTTAGTAGTCAAAGGTTGCCTACTATCAAAACTGGTCTTGGATTTTATGAATCTGTTGAAGGTGAATCTAGCTCACAAAGTGAGGCAAGGAACTCTAATGCAAAATATGAAATGCTCAATAAGGAGATGAGAAGTCAACAACTAAGGAAAGAAATTCTCCAAAGAAAATCTTTTTCTCCTAACTGTGGAAGTGATGGACGGTTATTTCCTCCGATGAATAATGTTGAATGTTATCTATGTCATAATCTTGGACATGTTGCAGCTAGATGCAGAAGTAGAATGGTTCAAGATCGTCACACAGAAAGATCATCACGTTCCAGGTACTTTAAGGGATATTGTTTTGCTTGCAATATGTTTGGTCACAAATCCATTGACTGCTATAGAAGGAATATGAAACATATGAGATGTTATGCATATAACAAGCTTGGACATATAGCAAAGGAATGCAGGAGAAGATTTTGTGCACCATACCAAAAGGAGAAAACATCATCACAGTCAAAGATATGGAAGAAAAAGGAAGTAAAGTCAGAAAGATGTAGCATAGGAGAGTATACAGACATGACAGGCTCAGAGGGAGCTGATGGTGTGGAACCTCAGTGTTCTAAATCTCATATTCAAGTTTCATAAAGACAAGTCACGTGTATATGTGAGTTCAAAGCTGCACAGTCGCGTATATGTTGGTTTGAGGAAAAGCAGTGGGACAGACTCAGGATAAAGAGTCTGATATGATTCAGTCAATTATTTGCTCTATTTGATAATGGTTAGAATCTGCTGATGATGTGTGGAAATGTGTTGGTACTCCTAAGATGTTATTTAGAAGTACTTAACTTGATGTATATCTGATTGATGATGATGTCTCGATACTTCTTGCTGATATATGCATGATCATATCTGACAGTGAATAGATGGAACAGGTTCAGGGGGAGCATATGCTTTGAATAAATGCATTGTTAGCATTATGGTTAGAAATCTTTGGTGATGATGCTTATGTGGCTAAATGATTTTTGGTTGGCCAAGAGAATGGTATTGCAGGTTACAGGTCTGGATGCTGTTGATAGATGCTTATGGTGCAGATCATATATGGTGTATGATAGTTGCTGATGACTATCATGGTCTTGTTTAGATTGCTGGTCTTTGTTATAAACTTCATGAATATCATTTGGTGTAAAGGTCATGCAAAGACCTAATTTGTATACCCACTATGCATGGGAAGGATGATGTAATAATTTCTATTTTCAGTCATGTATAAACATTTGGTATATCCCCAATTGGTTGGGTGGATGAGTCAAAATGGTGTATCCCCACCTAGTTGGGAGATTGATGTATGTATAAGTCATTGATAGGAAGGTCATACTCACTTAGTTGAGTTGTAGAGTCATGTTATTCTTTTGAAAAGTATTGTTGCAGATTCGGCATGTGCTCAGGGGAGCATGGACGGATTGATACATCTTAGCATGTACAAAGTGGGAGCTCAATCAGAGATTTTAGCATGTACTTAGGAGGAGTATGGATAGCAGAATGTATATCAAGGGATAGAATATCTTGGTCTGCCCTTTGCCCTTGACGTCAAAGGGGGAGAGTGACTTGGTGTGGTTATTGCCATCAAGTCCAAAGGGGGAGATTGTTGGCATTATGGTACAGGTATGACACAAGTGTTTTCCTTGATGGCAACTCTCTCAGTTGAAAGATCACAGTATAGCAGGTAAATAGCAAGAATGAAGAAAGAAAGGTATACCCAGGTTCACCATTGACCAAGTTGCATATACACGCAGGTTCACTATTTACAAAGGTGCATATAACGTACACACGCAATTTCACAGAAGGAAAGGTATGTACATGTTGGAAAACTAAGTTTTTGTCCGTGGTATTTGGACCATGGTATTTTGGTATTGGTCCATGGTATTTGGTCCGAGGTATTGACCCTAGGTATTGGGCCAAGGTATCAGTCCTACGTGGTTTTGGACCATGGTATTGAGAGAGGCCTAAACCTATATAAGGGGAAGAAGATCATTAGGCCAAAGGGCAAGTGTGCAAGTGATGAATATCTAATGAAGTGTGAGATTTAGTATGCTGGTTATGGGTTTGTGATGCTTTGCTTGATCTGAACCAAGGATGCACCTATGAAGTTGATGATGGATGATGGATCGGGATCATAAGGCTTGGAATGTATTGTCATTATGTGGTTTGATCATGGATAGACTAGATCTGAATTATTGACTCATGTTTTATTGTATAAATGTTATGATCTAGGTATGACTAATGTCTGGAATAGCTGTAAAGTTATGAGTAAATATTTGCAGATCTGTACATGGGTTAACTTTGGTAAAAGCACGTATACATGCTGGTTCGACTCATCAGAGTAGCATATATAGTATGAAGTATGCTATTTGAAGTGGCGGTTTGATCTGGTTGTTGTTGTAGAATTCTGTGGTCTGCTCTGTGTTCTGGTGACTGTGTTTTGTTGACAGGGTTTCAATGTTTCAGTGTTGAGTGATTCAGAGATTGGTGATGCAAGTGTAGTTGATGGGTGTATTGCAGTGGTGATTAATTTTGTGCTTCAATGTTGTTGATGGGTCCAGTATGAAAATTGGATGAAACATGACCTTCAGATTATGGTGTTGTGCTTTAGGAGTATCCAGTATGAAAATTTATGAAACGTGGCCCTAGATGAAGAGAGAAGGTCGTAGCCTTCTGTAGGTTGGCGCCTACGTACTAGTAAACATATCGGCCAGTACAAGAGCCAGGGGTTGGAGCTCCCTTCCAGTAGCAGCTAGAAAAAGAGTGAAGGTTGGAGCCTTCAGTAGGTCGGCGCCTACGTACTAGTAAACATATCGGCTAGTACAAGAGCCAAGGGGTTGTAGCTCCCTTCCAGTAGTAGTTGGAGAACGAGAGAAGGTTGTAGCCTTCTGCAGGTGGGTGCCTACATATTGGTATGAGTCTGTGCCAGTACAAGATTGTAAACAAGTTTTTCTTATATTAAAGGAAGACGGCAACAGGTGGTTTTTGTCTAGCATTGGATTTCCACCTTATATCATGGTGTTCATGTGTGTTTCTTATGTGTGATGATCTGTTCTATTTTACTACAACTGTTTACTGTTTATATGGTTAATGAAGTTCTGATGCACTGATTAAAGATCAACGTATAATGGATTAACTAAATCATAAGTTTACTGGATATACGCTAGTTGAATTAAACACAATTGCATGTACACGCGGGTTCCCTTAACTGAAGTAGCGTATATGAATCTGATTATGGAAATGAAAAAGTTAGTGATCTGCTAATACTGATTCACCCCCCCACCCAGTATTATTTCCAACTAAAAGATGATTTGATGATCAATAGAGTGATGTGGATATTCCACTCGATAGTTCATCACAACAGATTTGATAAAATTATATTTAAAATCTAAAATTCTACACTTTTATAGTTTTATTTCATTTTAGATTTTAGGATATGTAGATTACTGTTAATAGTGTATGCATGCACATTAAAATTATGAAAAAAATAGAGGACAACGAAATAAAAACTCACACACACATTTGACACAAGGTATGACTTGGGAAACACTTTCAAGAGAAAAAACTAGCTGGAAGGTGAGGCCGCTATGCTCACTTTCTTTGAATGGAAATATGGCTACAAGTACAAAGAAGTATGTCTAGTGGCCCATGGGCTACTACAGTGCATAAATCCAATATGTGTGCTCTATCTCCTATCCCTCTTAGGTATTTTTTCTCAGCCATGGAACAAATTCATTCGAATAAATGAAACCCCTTTTCCTCCTAGTGGCCCGGTTATAACACTACTTGATAAACTACTAGTTGTTAGGTTTAACTACCTCGACTCTTAACCAGAGTTATTATATAGACTCTTCTAGAGTATTCTACATCATAATCACATGGATAACCCGTTTTTTATGAATAAAGGGGGTTTACGTGGTATCCTCTTGAATTGTGTTGGTTAAAACAAGAAGGACAACTTCTGAGTGACATAAGTTTCACATATTGACTCCGATTGACACAATTCTTGTGTCATTGGAAATGCCCTTGTGTGTAGAATTGGAGAAGAAGGTGTGGTGGTAAAGCATAAAATAATTACTCCCAAAAAATGTCGTTTGATGCCTCAAAACACTCTCGGAAGGTTTTAGACCCCAATTTTCCAAACTAGGTCCCGCTTGTAAAAAGGGTCATGTGAGGTAAGTCCTCTACTTTTTCCCCTCTGAAAGCATTGATATGGATGAAAAATAATAGAGTGTTCCAATTTTGATAATTTGAAGTCAAGTTTCACATAATGCTAGAGTATTTTTATATATACACTCAAGGGAAATATGTAGAAGGGGAAGGGAATTATCCATGCATGCATCCAAGACAAGTGTAATGAAAACGTGTATGTTGATATGATGAATATGAAAGTAGGAATAAAAATATTTTATTGCTTATATGCGCTGTTTATTAAACATTATAGAATAATGTGCAAGAGCAATATGTAAAGCAAGTAGTTTTGAGATGTTCCCCTTGGTTTTGAAATAAATCAAAATATATATATATATATAGGCTTGACTCTTACTTAGCTACAGATATTTTATATATTTTCCACTACATTGTGTCAGGGACTTCTATATATATATATATATATATATTGTTGAAAATGGAAACAAGAAATGCTAAAAATAACATTGCTATAAATATCATTTCGGGATGGATTCCAATTTTAGTTAGTCCCTGAACTAAAATTGAGAAGTAAAATTCGAATTTGATCTTAGCAGCTATTTGTAAAATAATTAATTAATTCATGTTGAGTTAATTAGTTGGAGAAAATCAAACATGAAGTCTATGTGAAGACATGCAATAGTTTTTCCATTGATTGAGGAATTTATCCATCAGTTAAAGAGATAAGGACGAGTTGTAATATTGAGTTGTAATTAGTTGGCTTAGTTAACTGAGTCAAGTCTAGTTAGATTAGTTCAAATAGTTTGTTCAATTAATTGTGAGTTCAGTTAGTTAATGCTTGCAGGCATGTAACTGTTGCTCTCTAGATAACTGAATATTCTCTCATAAATAACTCATGCATGTCAATTTAGTCAGAGACAAAGTTGAGATCACAGGAAGGGACAATGTACTATTAGTTGGAGGATTTTTCCTATATAGGAAACTCATCCATGCAGAAGGAATTATCTCCTTCATGATTGCGTAGTTAGATCAGAGGTTAGTGAGTGTGTGAAGAGGCCAATTCACATAGGTGGCATCACTTGACCCCAAGGAAAACTGCGCAAGGGAATAGGAGGCTTGGAGGGCAGAGGAGAAGGTTTGTGAGAAGCCTTTGACTGTTTATGTGCAGCAGTTGGATTGTAGAGAGAGCAGGATAGCTTGTGAGCTAATTCTTTTTGTAATCTAGACATATTTCCACTTGTATGATAATACATAGATTGGGGTTTTAGGCCGAGGCTTTCCCTAGGTTATTCTTCTGTGTTCATGTGTGATTATTTCTTCTTCATCTGTTATATGTGTTCTATTTGATCTTGCTCATATTCGATTAAGCTTCCACAAAGTTTGCTGTAGAAGTAGATCTTGTATTTTGCTTTAGTATATTACATAATCTGTTGATCTACAGTTGGAATTTCTACATGGTATCAGAGCAAAGGTTATCGGAGCTGTGAACAATATACTAGAGGAGATTTTGAAGTTTTGAGTTTTTGGGCTGCGAGTTTTCAAAGCATATCTGAAATATTTTGTGAAAAATTTTCAGAAACAAATAGAATATCTGGATTCTTTGTGGAAAAAGACCCAAATTCAAAAAAAAATTGGCTAAATCGGAGTTTGGATGAGGGAGATATTGCTGATTTAAAATTAGCTCTTTTTCCAGAAAATTTTGTGACGGCGGGATAGATGAAACAAATTGGTGTGTTAGCCAAGAACCTATATGCTCTTAAGGTTCAAGATGCATGCAATGCCTTGAGGAGCAAGGAAAAGGTTAGAGACTTGGTGGTTGAGAGGGAGAGTAAATTACCTCTCAACATGCATACCCAGAAGAAGTCTGAGACAATTGTGGAGGAGCCACAATTGGAGATGCTGAGAGGAGATCGAGTGGAGGCATCCACTCATGCAGAGACCTCCAGTAGGGGGGAATTTTGAGCCAAGTGGGCAGAGGGATTACATGCAGCCATACCTCTAGGTGTGAGGTGGGGCAATGTGAAGCGATAGTCTCAAGAAGGCTGAAATAGGGGCAGGATCCTTGAGGTACCCAACCTCTTTGATTAGAGCTTGCTATGGGAGCCTCGACAAGGAGTAGTAGGACTGGCTGAGTAAGTAGAGACGGATGCGGATGGAGCGAAAAAGAGAGCTACAGTGAAGAATCCCAAGACAGTGCAGAGCTAGCAGGTTGCAACAATTCGAGAGGCACAGGAGTGTTGCACTAGTGTAGGATGGCATAGAGAGGTGTGCAATGGTGCACAATGCATGGAGTGTTGCAGCAGCTCAGAGGTCATAGAGGGAGCACTTGTCAGCGGCAAAGGAAGCTTCAACATCAGAGGATGTGTCTAGCCCAACATGGAGGTCAGTTGGGAGAATTTTTTTGTTTCTATAGTTGTTGGAGTAACAACACTTGGGATAAGTGTTGCATGCAAAACATTCCAAAATTTCAGGATCGAATTCGAGTTGAATGCCTTTCTTGTTGAGAGGGAGTGTTGAAAATGGCAACAAGAAATGCTAAAATAACAGTTCGGGTATCGGTGTTGGACATAGCAACAAGGAATGAAAAATAGAAATGCTAAAAATAGCATTGCTATAAATAGCATTTCAGGATGGATTCCAATTTTAGTTAGTCCCTGAACTAAAATTGAGAAGTAAAATTCGAATTTGATCTTAGCAGCTATTTGTAAAATAATTAATTAATTCATCTTGAGTTAATTAGTTGGAGAAAATCAAACATGAAGTCTATGTGAAGACATGCAATAGTTTCTCCATTAATTGAGGAATTTATCTATTAGTTAAAGAGATAAGGATGAGTTGTAATATTGAGTTGTAATTAGTTGGCTCAGTTAACTGAGTTAAGTCCAATTAGATTAGTTCAAATAGTTTGTTGAATTAATTGTGAGTTCAGTTAGTTAATTCTTGTAGGCATGTAACTGCTCCTCTCCAGATAACTGAATATTCTCTCATAAATAACTCATGCATGTCAGTTCAGTTAGAGACCCAGTTGAGATAAGAGGAAGGGACAATGTACTATTAGTTGGAGGATTTTTCCTATATAGGAAACTCATCCATGCAGAAGGAATTATCTCCTTCAGGATTGCGCAGTTAGATCAGAGGTTAGTGAGTGTGTGAAGAGGCCAATTCACATAGGTGGCAGCACTGGACCCCAAGGAAAACTGCACAAGGAAATAGGAGGCTTGGAGGGCAGAGGAGAAGGTTTGTGAGAAGCCTTGACTATCTATGAGCAATAATTGGATCGCAGAGAGAGCAGGATAGCTTGTGAGGTGATTCTTTTTGTAATCTGGACATATTTCCACTTGTATGGTAATACAGAGATTGGGGTTTTTGAGGCTTTCCCCATGTTATTCTTCTATGTTCATGTGTGATTGTTTCTTCTTCATCTGTTATATGTGTTCTGTTTGATCTTTCTCATATTCAATTAAGCTTCTGCAAAGTTTGTTGTAGAAGTAGATCTTGTATTTTTCTTTAGTATATTGCATAATCTGTTGATCTACAGTGGAAATTTCTACATATATATGGCTCCAAGCATTATCATTAAAAAAATTGGAGGCACATGATGACAAGTATATAGTTTAGAAAACTTGTATGACATATTTCCAAAGTAATCCACGATGCATAACATGGAATATTATATAAATTAGGTACGTATGATGAAAAGGAAGTGCGCCCAACATTGAATGCAAGTTGGGATGGGAGGAAACACAATATAGTTATGAATGATGAGTCATCATATAAGATAGAGGAATGCATGAGCTTTAACATGTTGCAACAACTTTTGTTTTATTATCATGTTGTGAATGGAGAGGGCTCTATATCCTAGTGAGGCCATACAAAAATATCACAATTTTGCAACATAAGATTATAGTGACTTAATGATACCAAAATGTAGGCCAAGGTGACTTGTTCTAGAACATAAACCATTTTTTTTGGTCTAGTTATGCTTCGTAAGATTGAACTATGCTAGCCATGGCCATAGGCTAGTTAAAATGATTGTAATATAGAGGCATGGTATAACATGAATGCGTTAGAGGCATATGTAAGCTTGAAAATGAAAGAAAAATATATCAGAGCTCACAACTATATACATACAGTAAACACAGTGCATTTAGTAGTAGACGTAGTCTTACTGCAAAAAGGGTACCCTTATGTTAATCACATGTAGGGAAAAATAAAGAATCATAGGCAGAAAAATATCTTTCAAACTCATTTATGAAGCTATCAAGATGACAAGACATAAATGACATTGCTCATAAGAGTCATATCACAAAGGAAATGAGGTTTTCATGCTCTGAGTGTCAAAAATTTTTTGAGACTTCACAATGCCGATGGAGGTTTTCATGCTCTGAGTGTCAAAATTTTCTTGAGACTTCACAATGCCAATGGTTTAATTGATATATTGGGGTTGTGGATTGTGTCACAACTAACCCTATTACACATGACGCCATTAAAACATTCCTAAATGAACCCGTGGAATCAAATTATGAAATAACACAGGGTAACTAGGAATGAATAGATATTTTACATTATGAAAAATTTCCATATCTTACACATGCATGACAATAATGAATATAAGGGATGGTGAAATAGGAAAATTGTGAGAATGATTAACTCTTGCATCACGTCCAAGCCAACTAAACAAGCCTAATATTTTCTGAAGTATGACTAACCAGAGAGAAGGGGCTGACTACTTGTCATACTTGTAAGCACAAGATTTATTTTCCCCTGATCGTTTGTCGATGATTCATGTGAGTAGTTGTAAGAACACGACTAATATTCCCGAGAGCTGCAAACCTCAGTTTCATTCCTGTAGCGGAGATACACAATTAGAGGCTAGCGAGCTCAATTTCCTGCTTCGGCTGAGAGCCCCGATGTTATCCTCGATGTGTGGCACAATAAACTCACATTGTATCCCATTAATTAATCAATTAATTGTATGATTCACCTACGATCATGGATTCATAACTCATATAATATAAATTTCCCAAAACATTACAAATTGTTTAATATTCATATTGTAATCATCGATGTGTCTGATGACATTGAATTAATATGGTACATGTCAAGTAATGCAAGGAAGGGCGTGCCATTTTTGCACCAAGTGTATTTTGACAAGTATGGTTTCATTGCGTCATAAATGACACAGTTAACAACATTCCTATATGCATTAAGAATGTTGGCAAGTTTGTATTGTAGGTGTTAACCATAGCCTAACAAAATGTTGCATATAAAATGTTTTCCCACATGTACATTGTGGGTGATATCTCAATACAATAACTTGAGTTGAAAACAATGTATTAAGGCTAATACATTTGGATGAAGTCTTACTGCCACACCTTCACACCTTCATGCCTAGGACAAGTTCTCATATGACCAATGATGATTAATATTTTGGACGATTAAATTTCATGGTCAACATCTTTGCATATGTTTTAATAGTGTCAGGGGAAGGCACATTTTATAATAATATTATAATAGTCCCGAGACTATGAGCCCTTTAAAACTCTATATGTCACAATTAACACAACACAGTATCAATGAGTCTAAGTTTTGTAATCTAGGAAACAACATGATGATCATATCTTCATAATCGCTTGAACCATGCTACTATATAGATTATATGCTAAATGTATACCACATATGCCAAGGCGTCTTAATGAAGTTTACATCAACAAGGAAAACTTATAACAAATAATAATACCATCATGACTATAGCTCACACTTTAGAGGGAGGGATTTGTCACATGATCTTTATATTAATATTAAAGGAAGGGAAAATTTCACCACCATATGTGTCATTTATGTCCTGGTCAAGGGATTGTCACTATGTATATGTATTCATAAATGTAGACATGATTGCTCCATGAAGTGAGTATTCATTGTTTTTGCATGCCAAAGACTAAACATGTGAACAAGAAAAAATATAGGTGATTGTATGATGTAATAAACATCGTCAATATAATAAAAAACTTTGAGACCATATATGAAAGTACATATATGCATATCAAAAGAATTTATGACTTCTTATATCATTATGTGTAAAACAATGTCATGCAAATATTCCTTATTTCTCGAGAGGACCCCACCTAGTGAGACTTTGGATTTTAGTTATTTTAGGAGCTTTATGTTTAAGTATTTTTAGGAGGAGGAATCATGATACTAATGCAATTATTTGCATAACTTTTTATGTATTGTAGTATGCAAGCTGATCTCCTCCTTTATACCCCAATATTCTAGCCAAGTCTGGCAATCCTTATTTCACCATAGCTCAACCCGAAATTTGGGGTTTTCACTAGATTCAGAAGCAATTTTAGGAAACTATTGTCATCCATGTTGTAAATTATTCTTATACATAAGATACTTAGTCATATCCATGCTTTCAATGCCGGAAAGGCTTACTTCAATTAGGAGGATAGGGTAGGGAGTATTTCCTTTTATCTTGAGGTTGCAAGTTATAAACTGCTTTTGGATTTATTCAATATTCCTCAACTACTCTTTGGATATACTACAACCCCAAACCTCACATCCATAAAAAGTAATAGAAGTGACAAATTTCAAAGAGGAGCCTCTATTTATTCCATATCCAAAAATATCACAACTTACAATTGTTTTCAAGCCTATATTAATATTTCCAACTTCCTTTTATCCTTTTCCAAATGCACTCCTTCTAATAGAGCTTATGATGGATGTTGATTCCAAAATATTTTTTCCTCGAACTTTTCCCAAATATTTGTATAAAGGAACTTCCTCCAAGGGGTTGTTGTCATAACTGAAAGTATCACATGTGATATTTTTGGATTTAATTATCATGACTTTTAAGTTTTCCATTATTTACAATCATACCCATCATGGAGGATTATCAGTTGCTTTTGAACATCATAGTGGATCTTTTCCAAAAGAAAATATCGCCCATATAAAGGAGAAGGGTTATTACCATACCAGTGAACACGAGCCCAACACAACTTGCATCTTTCAAATACACTTCTATCTTTTCAAAGTATATGCCAAAAATGGTAAGGGATAAGGGACACCCTTACTTGACTTCGATATTTCATTTAATTTCTTTTGACCAACCCTTAGTGATCTTAAGCTTGGAATTCACACTCTTGTACAAGCTTGACACAATAACCCTCAACTCAAGAGGAACCATTATCTCTTCTAGTCACTTCCATAGCTTTTGTCCTAGGAACTATTTCAAAAGCTTTTATCAACAAAATAACTAAAGAGATCAGTTTTATTATTAAAACATTCCTCTACAATTATCCTAAGGGTAACATGATAGTCCATAGTTGAATGACATCTCCTAAATCGACCTTGGATTTTAGCTCATTTACCATGGATTTCTAGCCCAAGGCTAAACTTCTTTTCAAAAATAAGTCCATACATCTCGATTAAAATGTGGCTAATCATAGTGAAGGAAGGAGCGGGAGGGGTAATATACTACCCCAAAGAACAAAATGAATATGGCTTTTATTGGGGCCTAATATTGACAACTAATAATAAAGCTGAGTTATGGGCACTTTAGAAATGACTCGACCTTGATAAATAAAGAAATTGAAGGTTATGGGAGACTCAATGATAGTAATAAGGCATATAACTAAGGCGTTAGGAGGAAGCTCCTCTTTTTTTCCCCAATTTTTCGTTGAATTTCTTTGTTGGTGCCAACAATTGAAGAAATCTCTGTCCGGCATATCCTCAAATCTCTTAATGAAGAGGCGTACATCCTTGCCAAGCAGGGTTCACATCTAGAACAAGGTGTAATTGAGCTCCAAGATGGAGCAAGGTTTACAATGACAATCCTGTAACCAATTGTAATAAATGATTTTTTTTGGAGATCAATCAAATCAATTCTTTTGTCAATTGAATTAAGGAGAATAAACACATGCCACTAGTTGGAAACATACTTCCACAAGATGGATGACGAGGGAGGACATATGGGTGTCTATTTTACCCTGCACACATTGCATACCATGCACGATGTAATTCACACTTGGAGCATAAGCGTTGAGGGGCGAATTTATTTAAATAATCAACGATCTTCTAAGATACTGTCTATGAGGGAATTGAAGTCATTTGAGGAACAATTCTTTAATGCCTTCATGCGAACTCTCTGTGCGAGGACAAACCCAATGGTTGGGGATAATTCTTTGATGCTTCACCTGTAGGAGGAATTAATGCTTGCAAATGAGGAGAGTCCTTCCTGGTAGGAGCGAAAGCCAATAAATAAGGGAAGATATGAAGCGCTCGATCTTGTCTAGCTATTATCAGACTTCAATTCTCTTATGAGGAATTGGACATTGATTGTGATGGAGAACCAAGAAGCTCTTGGGGATTTCTCTCACTAGAAGAGAGCAATAGTGAAGCTCTTTTAAAATATGTTGGGCATGTATGAATTGCTGGCCAGGAGGCTAGAATTCATTGAGAAGGAGAGGGATGGGCGAGAAAATATGATGGACCATAAACTTGAATGGGTGCAGGCTCTTATGGAACAAAGGATCATCTACATGGATACATAAATCCTTCTTCTGAAGACAAGGTAGAGAGAGTCTGCACAGAGCTCAGAGGATAAAGAAAGGCAGTGTCCCCTGGAACCAACATTAACAATGCAGGTTGTGGTCGTCATAGGGGCAGCTCATGGCAAGCTGGTGACAGTTGAGGACAAACCAAACCCTAGCTCCTCTAGGGAAAATTACTTAATAATGTTGTTTGCTTTGCAAATATGAAGTATTTTTGGGGCAATTTTACCGAATATATGAACATTATCTATATATTATTGTAAAACATAAAGCTTGGGCACTAGGAAAACAAAATTGTGGCTGCATTGGAATTTTGAAATTACTGACGTAACAGAGGAATAGAAATGGAGCTGACCATGAAAACCAATTTTTTTAATATAATAAAATAACTACTTTGTTTAAAAAAAATTGGGTAATCATAATCATCTTTTAATTAAAAAAAATACTTTTATCCCCTCTCTTAAAAACAAACACAATAAAACTCTACGTACAAGACTTAAGAAAATATCGCTTCACTAGCAAATTAAAAAACTTATGTAATTTTATATATATATATATATATTAATTAATTATACGTGTAAAAAAATGCATCTTTTAATTATATATTTATAATATTTTTTCCCTATGAACCTATCTAAATTTGTATAAAAATATTTCATCTTTTAAAATATTAAAAATTGTAATAAAATTTTAAAAGTAATATATTATTATACCTTCATAATTTAGTCTATATTAACCTATACTAAAACAACTAAAAATAATATAAACCTTAACATAATCTCAATAATTTTTTTGGATGTAAAATGTTATGTAAAAATATTAGTTTTAAAATAGAATGGTTTGACCTATAATTAAGACCGCACACTCACCGACATTTAACTTACCTTTGTCTTAAAAATACACAAATAATTTTTGGAAAGGATCATGTTTGTTGCATTATTTTTTATTTAACATTAAAAATATTTTATTTTCCCGTCCTTTACCATATTGATCTGAACCACTTTTTCATTCAACATGATATTGGGTTGGTTCATTCAACATGATATTGGGTTTCATTCAATGTGATGTAATACTTTATGCATTATGTATTATTGTAGTTGAATTATTATTATTATTATTAATTTTTTTAGTAAGTAATATGTAAGTATAAGTATAAGTGTAATTGTAATTGTGTTTTATATAAAAAGTAATTGATATTTAAATTAAAGTAAAAATAAGAAGATGGAAATGTTTTTTTATTAAAATTATTATTCAAATATCATAATTCTAATTATTAAAATTATATGAGAAATGTAAAATTAAATTTAAATTATGATAAATTTTAAGTTTGTTTGTTTGTTTGTTTGTTTTTTTTTTTTTTTTTTTTTTTTTATTATGGAGTAATATAGTGATTCGTTTATATATTTATTTATGTTTTCATCTTTTTTATTTGAATTATTGATTTTCATTTGATTGTATTTTTTTTCCCAAAAAAAAAATTGTAATTTTTATTATCAAAAAAAATTTACATGTTGTATCATCTGCATAATGATTATGCGAATATTAGAGATGGGCCGAGCCATCTATCCAGAGTCACATCAAAGTTCATACATAAAAAAGACCATAAATATTTACATAAAAAGCAATATAATATAAACATGATAAAACATCATATCAGTCAAAAGTATCTATCAAAATAAAACCAACCAAAAGATCATGGAAGATCATTCGACACATCTCCTCTAGCGTGTTTGATGATTTACTTGTGGTACAACTGATACAATTCTTGATCTAGGTGTTCTTGAATTATCCACTGCCCCGTGGGTTGCTCTGCGACTTCCTTAAAAAGGTCATCAGAAATCTTGTTCCTTTCCCTGTATATGTGCAAGCAAACAATGAGCAAAGAGTGATTTTAGTGTAGTGACCTCATCCAGTAATCCCCTAAGTGTGTGCACGTGACAATGAGATGTAGAGTTGAACCAATTGATGGAAATATTTGAGTCCCCAAAGATTTGAATCCTGTTGCAGTTTTTCTCAAGTGCAAAAATGAGTAGGTGTCTGAGACTGTTTAATTCTGCATAATTGTTTGTGCCCCACCCTAATCCCATTTTGAGCTTGTAAAAATGTCTTGTCTGATATGAATAGGATTGCTCCTCCTCCACAACCAGTATCTTGGGCCGATCCATCAAAATAAGCCCATGGGAATGTTTTATCAATAACTTCAGGTGTAATAGTACGGGTTGGTTTCGATAGTTGTTCCTTAGGGACTAAATGATATAGTGCTTCAATGTTATTGCATATAGATGTCCACTGAATGAGGGAGTCCTGGAATATGATCTGATTCCTAGCTAGCCATATACCCCAGCAGACAAGAAGGGGGAGATTTCAGATTTTTTGTGATGATGCTGAGGTCCACCATGTTTGCCAAGATGAGGTGAGTTGTACCCCATTCCATCTGATATTGATGTCGAGGGAGATATATATCGGATTCCACATGTTATCACTCAGGTTGTCCTTAAGCTCCGGAAAAGGATACGGCCGAGGTAACCACAGACCAACTTTGGACTGCAGGTTCTAGCCAACCTGCAATCAGAGAGGGCTCTCTCTTTTAGGTTTAGCTTTGTTTAAAAATGATTTTAGGCTAGTTATTGAGTTCAGGGGTCTTTGTTTTGTTTTTGGTGGGAAGGAAGATGTCTCAAGTAGAGAGGCAAAACATAGTCTGGTAAGTTTCAAACCATTGGGCGTGGAGTTGAGGAGTGGGACTGCTGGTGCGTTTTCTTGGTCATAAGAGAAATAAGGAGCAAGGTAGCTGCTCATGAAACAACACTTAAAGCTTAAAAGGATGGAATGAGAGATAAGGAGTGAGAGGCAATAAAGAATGTCTCACTCAGCTTAAAAGGGGGAAAGGTGAATGAGCTCTGTCTAGGAGCAATTAAGAATTCCTAGACAACTGTCAAAGATGAAGGGATTAGGGGAAACATGAGCCATATGGAATTCATATTCATTACTAACCCAGATGAAAACATAAAGAAATAGCAGAAAATGAGCATAGAGGGCGTTTAAACCAATTCTAGACTATTCTTTCTTTCTACTATTTTAGACGGTATACCAATGGAAAAACAGAGGTAGGAAAACTTATTGAGTCATGTTGCAGCACAAGAATTCCAAATTCACTTCTTCAAAACCATTAGACACAGAGCAGACAGTCTTTCCTCCAAGCCTTTCAGCAGTCTTTGATTACAGAAAACATATCAGGTATACAGTGCGAGTCTCCCCTAAAGACTATCAACTAACCGACCCTTAAAACAATACAGAGGGTGGTATATATAGGGAAGATTTATCCAAAATTTATCTATTGCTGCCGACCTAACAGGTCTGACAGAAAACTGATTGCTTTAACCTAATCTTATCCAGAAATAAATGCCAGAAAAATATCTTTGAGCTATGCTGGGGGCAGCTGTAACAAGATGAGTTAACGTCTGTCCTGGTGGCTGTGTGCTGTTCATCTCTTATAACTGTGCATTGGTCTTTGCACCCTTGCTGTTCGGCGGCATTGAATGCTTCTGACTGTGATTTGAGAGCTAGGACGGGCTTACTCTTCTTGTTTTTGACTTTCTGGGGGGCTCATCAATGTTCAAGTGCTTCGAGCCCCAAAAAAATCTTCGGCTGATACTCTTTGGCTCTCCTCCTTCCTCTGATACTCTTTGGCAATAAATTGATGCTGTTCTGGCGTGCTGTGGGTCTCATTCACAAATTAATGGCCGCTTTTCGGCCTCTGTATCCTCTGGAACTGTCTTCTGATCCTTTCGGTATGCTCTGCGAAGAAAACGGGTCATTCGGTGCCTTTCGGGCTTGCTGGGGGCCGCAGAATGAAAAGATTCCCTGAATATTCCCCATTCAGACCCAAAAAATCTAGCGATGAGGCGCAAATCGCTCATCAAAAACTGCCTTAGAATTGGATTCCGAGGCCCCAAAGTGCGATTTTCGTCTCTGCGCCAAAAACTGATGATGACGTCAGCATGACGTGACATTGTACGGCGGGTGACGTCAACGATGACGTCAGCATGATGACGTGGCGGGATGACGTCAGCATGATGTCATCATGTACAGACGGTGACGTGGCATGACACGTGGCAAGGGGCCACGCAGGCAGATGACTGGACATGTGACTGGGCAGAGGGGGGTGACGTAAGCGGTGACTGTGCAGGGGGTGACGTATGCGGTGACGTCACCGGGCAGGAGGCGGTAAGCGGTATTGTGGTGCACCACCTTTGGGGGAGAGCGGTTTCGTGAGGGGGGCCTCCGCCACAGCCCAGGAGCTGACGCGTGGCGGGAGTACGGCGGTAATACCACCCATCTCCCGGACGCTAAAGCTCGGGCGGTTCGGGGATGGGGCGGCCCGCCAGCCATTGATCTGCGGGGCGGATAATCCGACGGCTGGCGACGAAGGTAATACGGCGGGGGAATATTAAAAGAATATTCCTTTTTTAACAATGCGCGCGGTGGGTTATAACTTAGGGAACGGTGGATTATGAGGGTTAATAGGGGCGGGGTTAATATTTTACACGAAAAACTTTGGGTTAGGGGTGGGGAAAGGGGGTTTATGGATGTAAAATGAGCGCGGTTGAAATATTTACAGCTGGGACTTGGGGATGAGGGGTAAAACATGGGTTTTTGAGGGTTTTAGGGCTTGGGGAGAGGTTGTTTAGCATGACCAGGTGTCATCTAACCCCTGCTATGACTCGGATGGGTTAAAAACAACCCCAGATGGACTATTTTTCCCCGGACTTATAAAAATATGGCTATATTGTCAGGGAGGGGATATTTACATAGGGGAGTTATATGTACATAGCTTTAGTAAGGGAATGGGAAAACTGATAGGGAGTTATATAATACCGTTAGTGGTTAATATGAAGGTGACTAGCAAGCGCTAAGGTCAGGGACCTTAGGCTAAATTTTGGGGAAAATAACTTGAAAGGAACTAAGATCCTTGAGTGAAGGAGATCTTCACCAAGGTGACTGATATGGATGATGATGAATAAGAGGAATCAAGCAGATCTTGACCTCTTTGGGGAGTTAGTAAAAGACTTGGGAAATTAGAAGAAGGGGGAAGTTAGTGATGTCCAGCTTTGATCTCTTTCTGAATGAAAACTGCCTACAATGTGATCTGTAAAGATAAAACACAGTTTGAAACACAAAATTGATCATGAATCAACTTTCTGCAACCACAACTACCTACCCATCCTACTTTCCTAACATTTTTTCTTCTTTTCTGATTTGGGTGCACTTAGACTTGCAGACCCAAATTTACAATTTTCTTTTGAATTCCTCCTATCTAGATCTACACTTATTTCTGCCAGGGCCCAGATTAAACGATTGGGTCCCTTTGATTCTCTACCTATCTACAAATCTGCCAAGATTAAACTGTTTGGACAGATATCATTCTCTATATTCTAAAACAGGAAATTGAAACCTAGGGAGGCCAGGATTTAGCTGTTTGGCCTTCCCTTAACTAAAAAATGGAATACAACAGTGGCCTTTGGACCAGCACACTTTCATGGCTTCTTGTGGAAATATGGAACACTGCAGCTTGCAAAGTATGACATATTTGGCATGTAAAAATGTCAATCATGAAAGATGAATACCTGCTGCAGCAGGAGGCTAACAGTGGCTCCACTTGGGGATGGCTTTTCCTTGTGAAAAGCCAAGAACAGCAGGTCAGACTGCCTTGTATTCAATTGCTGTTGTATTCTGCAAAATTTGCTTGGCCGGCTGCCTTATTAATCCTACCTACCTACCCTAACCAGCATTTCCTTTGCTGTTAGGTGTAATGAAACAGCCAATGCAACCACTTAAGCATTATGAACATGAATGGCTTCTGCTGCTCGTGCTTGTTGTTACTTGAAATGGAGATCTTGCAATCTGATGTGGCTTTGTTAATCTTTGAGAAGATCAGGTAACTGCTGACCTTCTTTGCTGAAATAAGAAACTGTACAAAAGGGTCCTGTAGCATATATACATTATTGCTGGACTGAACTAAAGAACTGTACAAAAGTTTGGGATAGCTATCATGCTTTAGAATTGGGGGATCATCAACCACTTGATACCATGGTTCGCAGCCTGCTAGTGGAGAAGAGCAGTGTTTTACCTCATCACGCAGCTTACTATCAGATGAATTCTGCAAAACATGGGATGGTACCTGTAATTCTTTGAAAGCTGGCTCAGATGGCACTTGACAGATTTGCGCTGACTGTTCTTTTTCTTCTTCAAATATCTGAGATGGCTGCAAACCCAATGGCAGGGAATTCAGTTGGATTATCTGGTCACATGCTGCCACTTCTGAGTCTTCCTCAATCTGACATTCACTGGCACTTTGGGGCTGCAAATCTAGTGGTGATGCTTTAGGAGCAGGGCCTGGATTTTCCTCTAGCTGATCAGTAACAGAATATGGTGACACTTGATTATTAACGGCATGATAATTATCCCTAATAAACTGAAAAGACTTGAAATAAAATGGTAAAGCTCCTTCACTGAATTTACAATTTTCTGCTTTTTCCTCCTTTTCTTCATAGCTGAAATGGGCATGCTAATCATTGTTTTCAGGCAGCTGATCCTGAACTGTGCTCTCTGCAAAAATAAGATGTAACTCTTCTGCAAGACTGATTTGGTCGTTAGACTCACAGTCATCATCATACTGATCATATTTAGGCAGACAGTTGAAAGAAGAGAATCTATTATATTCATACATTACATCAAGAGACTGCTCCATCATGTATGGCGGTATGAATATGTCATCTGTTTTGTAGCTGGTTTGTTTATGAATATCATTACCTTCCTTTTGCAAAACAGATCTGTTCTGGCGCTCTAAGCCTTCAACTTCCATTGTGCACATCTGCTTTAATTCCTCTGCTTTCTCTAAAAAGATGTCAAGTTCATCCTCTTTTTCTGCTTTCAACTTCTCCTCCCTAACTTTCAGATTAACCTCTACATCTACTGCCATGTTCTGCATCTGTTGCATAGTAGAGGGGCTCCTTTCTCTCAGATGAAATTCCATTTCTGGATCAAATGCTGCTGGATAATGTAATAGGGCCAAATCAGGGGGAGGTCTTATATTCAATGGTATGGAATGATAAACTTGATTGAATCGGTCAGAAAACTGCTGAACAGATTCATTTGGAATTCTTTTTAACTGATTATATTCTTCTATGAGCACGAGGAAATTGACTTTGATCATCCATCTATCAAGGAAGAGTTTGAATAACTGCTGGAGATTTGAGATGCTTGCCTCAGGCAATGCTTTAAACCAAGTCCTAACTTCACTTTGCAAAGAAAGGGCAAACAGCCTAACACTAACATCCTCATCCTCCACTTCAAAAATGTTCAAATAATCTTCAAAGGCCTGAATATGCTTTTGAGTAGTAACTCCACTCTCTCCATCAAATCTTGGGAGATACATGGGATGATTTTTGGGCAAAGGATTAAGCACGGGAGGCAGAATGAGTGGTTTATATCTATCAGGAACTTTACGAGGTACGTGATTGTGTACAGGGACTAAATGACTGGGTTCGGTATGAACAGAGATATGATGATTTGTTTTGACAGTAGTGTCCTCCTTGACTATAAGGTGAGCATTAGCAGCATTTAAAGGATGCTGTTCGGGTGTGCAAGGAGGGATTTCTTCAACATTTTCTACGGGAAAAACATAAAAGTCAAGTTCAAACAATATGTACAACAAAACTTTATGGAGGAGAAAGAACATGACCTCTTGGATAATAATCCAGGTCAAAAGCCTGATATGCTCATAAATATCTTTTGGGTTCATTTCTCCAGTGGAGTCTTTATTATGAGGATGATGTGGAGTCGCCAGGTGGATAAATCATCTTTGAGGTGTCTGATCTCTGTCCACCATCAAAGATCAGAACTTAAACTTTGGAAAAGTAGTTCTGAAGGTCTGGGTCTTCCCAGTGGAGCTTTCCAACTTTCTTTGTGAAACTATTTGAGGAAGTTCCCCAGCGGAGCATTCCAACTTAATCAATAAAACTTTCTGAGGATTAGGTCCCCAGCGGAGTCGCCATTATGTTATCACTCAGGTTGTCCTTAAGCTCCGGAAAAGGATACGGCCGAGGTAACCACAGACCAACTTTGGACTGTAGGTTCTAGCCAACCTACAATCAGAGAGGGCTCTCTCTTTTAGGTTTAGCTTTGTTTAAAAATGATTTTAGGCTAGTTATTGAGTTCAGGGGTCTTTGTTTTGTTTTTGGTGGGAAGGAAGATGTCTCAAGTAGAGAGGCAAAACATAGTCTTGTAAGTTTCAAACCATTGGGCATGGAGTCGAGGAGTGGGACTGCTGGTGCGTTTTCTTGGTCATAAGAGAAATAAGGAGCAAGGTAGCTGCTCATGAAACAACACTTAAAGCTTAAAAGGATGGAATGAGAGATAAGGAATGAGAGGCAATAAAGAATGTCTCACTCAGCTTAAAAGGGGGAAAGGTGAATGAGCTCTGTCTAGGAGCAATTAAGAATTCCTAGACAACTGTCAAAGATGAAGGGATTAGGGGAAACATGAGCCATATGGAATTCATATTCATTACTAACCCAGATGAAAACATAAAGAAATAGCAGAAAATGAGCATAGAGGGCGTTTAAACCAATTCCAGACTATTCTTTCTTTCTACTATTTTAGACGGTATACCAATGGAAAAACAGAGGTAGGAAAATTTATTGAGTCATGTTGCAGCACAAGAATTCCAAATTCACTTCTTCAAAACCATTAGACACAGAGTAGACAGTCTTTCCTCCAAGCCTTTCAGCAGTCTTTGATTACAGAAAACATATCAGGTATATAGTGCGAGTCTCCCCTGAAGACTATCAACCAACCGACCCTTAAAACAATACAGAGGGTGGTATGTATAGGGAAGATTTATCCAAAATTTATCTATTGCTGCCGACCTAACAGGTCTGATAGAAAACTGATTGCTTTAACCTAATCTTATCCAGAAATAAATGCCAGAAAAATATCTTTGAGCTATGCTGGGGGCAGCTGTAACAAGATGAGTTAACGTCTGTCCTGGTGGCTGTGTGCTGTTCATCTCTTATAACTGTGCATTGGTCTTTGCACCCTTGCTGTTCGGCGGCATTGAATGCTTCTGACTGTGATTTGAGAGCTAGGACGGGCTTACTCTTCTTGTTTTTGACTTTCTGGGGGGCTCATCAATGTTCAGGTGCTTCGAGCCCCTAAAAAATCTTCGGCTGATACTCTTTGGCTCTCCTCCTTCCTCTGATACTCTTTGGCAATAAATTGATGCTGTTCTGGCGTGCTGTGGGTCTCATTCACAAATTATTGGTCGGTTTTCGGCCTTTGTATCCTTTGGAACTGTCTTCTAACCCTTCCGGTATGCTCTGCGAAGAAAACGGGTCATTCGGCGCCTTTCGGGCTTGCTGGGGGCCACAAAATGAAAAGATTTCCTGAAGATTCCCCATTCAGGCCCAAAAAATCTAGCGATGAGCTAGGCGCAAATCGCTCATCAAAAACTGCCTCAGAATTGGATTCCGGGGCCCCGAAGTGCGATTTTCGTCTCTGCGCCAAAAACTAATGATGACATCAGCATGACGTGACATTGTACGGCAGGTGACGTCAGCATGATGACGTGGCGGGATGATGTCAGCATGATGTCATCATGTACAGACGGTGACGTGGCATGACACGTGGCAAGGGGCCACGCAGGCAGATGACTGGACATGTGACTGGGCAGAGGGGGGTGACGTAAGCGGTGACTGTGCAGGGGGTGACGTATGCGGTGACGTCACCGGGCAGGAGGCGGTAAGCGGTATTGTGGCGCACCACCTTTGGGGGAGAGCAGTTTCGTGAGGGGAGCCTCCGCCACAGCCCAGGAGTTGACGCGTGGCGGGAGTACGGCGACAATACCGCCCATCTCCCGGATGCTAAAGCTCGGGCGGTTCGGGGATGGGGCGGCCCGCCAGCCATTGATCTGCGGGGCGGATAATCCGACGGCTGGCGGCGAAGGTAATACGGCGGGGGAATATTCAAAGAATATTCCTTTTTTAATAATGTGTGCGGTGGGTTATAACTTAGGGAACGGTGGATTATGAGGGTTAATAGGGGCGGGGTTAATATTTTACACGAAAAACTTTGGGTTAGGGGCAGGGAAAGGGGGTTTATGGATGTAAAATGAGCGCGGTTGAAATATTTACAGCTGGGACTTGGGGATGAGGGGTAAAACATGGGTTTTTGAGGGTTTTAGGGCTCGGGGAGAGGTTGTTTAGCATGACCAGGTGTCATCTAACCCCTGCTATGACTCGGATGGGCTAAAAACAGCCCCAGATGGACTATTTTTCCCCGGACTTATAAAAATATGGCTATATTGCCAGGGAGGGGATATTTACATAGGGGAGTTATATGTACATAGCTTTAGTAAGGGAATGGGAAAACTGATAGGGAGTTATATAATACCGTTAGTGGTTAATATGAAGGTGACTAGCAAGCGCTAAGGTCAGGGACCTTAGGCTAAATTTTGGGGA
The DNA here is from genome assembly GCA_031772625.1 of Pinus tabuliformis. Taxonomy (NCBI): domain Eukaryota; kingdom Viridiplantae; phylum Streptophyta; class Pinopsida; order Pinales; family Pinaceae; genus Pinus; species Pinus tabuliformis. The sequence continues at coordinate 872,321,087 of CM062819.1, forward strand.
AAATAACTTGAAAGGAACTGAGATCCTTGAGTGAAGGAGATCTTCACCAAGGTGACTGATATGGATGATGATGAAGCTAAGAGGAATCAAGCAGATCTTGACCTCTTTGGGGAGTTAGTAAATGACTTGGGAAATTAGAAGAAGGGGGAAGTTAGTGATGTCCAGCTTTGATCTCTTTCTGAATGAAAACTGCCTGCAATGTGATCTGTAAAGATAAAACACAGTTTGAAACACAAAATTGATCATGAATCAGCTTTCTGCAACCACAGCTACCTACCCATCCTACTTTCCTAACATTTTTTCTTCTTTTTTTATTTGGGTGCACTTAGACTTGCAGACCCAGATTTACAATTTTCTTTTGAATTCCTCCTATCTAGATCTACACTTATTTCTGCCAGGGCCCAGATTAAACAGTTGGGTCCCTTTGATTCTCTACCTATCTACAAATCTGCCAAGATTAAACTGTTTGGACAGATATCATTCTCTATATTCTAAAACTGGAAATTGAAACCTAGGGAGGCCAGGATTTAGCTGTTTGGCCTTCCCTTAACTAAAAAATGGAATACAGCAGTGGCCTTTGGACCAGCACACTTTCATGGCTTCTTGTGGAAATATGGAACACTACAGCTTGCAAAGTATGACATATTTGGCATGTAAAAATGTCAATCATGAAAGATGAATACCTGCTGCAGCAGCAGGCTAACACCACACTTAATTGGTTGTTGGGAAATGTAGGAAGAGATGGTCTATGTCTTCATCCTGTTCCTTGCAAAGGAAACATCGTGATGGTCCGTGTATAGCCCGACGATTAAGATTATCATCAGTAGGTGCTTTATTTGATAATATGCACCACATGAACAACCAAGATTTGGGAGGTGCCTTGAGTTTCCAGAGGGGTCACCACCACCATATAGCCTCCACCGGTTCCTGTTCTGAAATAAGGAAAGTATATCCATCCCTGGGGGTATAACAACCACGAGGGGATGCAACCCAAATGATTTCATCCTCACGATCAGTTATTCTAACAAGTGACTCATCAAGTGCCCCAATGTATCTGGTCCAATCGTTTCTCCATATTTCTGGTATCATGAGGTCCTGTGTTGATTTCCAAGCCTGTGAGAGCCATGTAGTGTTTCTCCCATCTGCAATTTGGGAGAGCTGTGTGATACCAACCAATTCAAGATTCTGTTTGAGCTCCAACGGTAGTATGTGCGCATTCCCATAGCCCGACCATGCATCAATTCCTAAGCGTACTAGCTCACCAGTTCCAATACGCCATGCCAATCCTCTTTTTATGACCGATATGGAATGAGTAATAGCTTTCCATATGATGGATGAACCAGTTCTACCCCTGTTCGACCTACGAACCCATTCCATAATGGTAAGAGGGTATATGTATTTGTGATAAACCACCTCTTTCCATAAACTATCTGATGTTATTATCTGCTAGCCTAGTTTTGTTGCAAGAGCCGTTGCAAATATATTCAAATCCTTTATGCCCCAGCCTCCCCATTTTTTGGGCTTTCCAATTCTCTCCCATTTCACCCAGGCAAAGGTCCTTCCAACATGCTTCCCTCTCCATAAGAATCTGCGACATATTTGTTTTATTTTGTTGGTGATGCCTTTTGGTATCCATGCCAGATTCATCCAGTATACTGGCATAACCTCTAGTACTGATTTGATTAGTACTAATCTGCCTTCTCTAGATAGCCATCTCTACTGCCAAATGTTGACGCGTCCTTCAATTTTTGCAATGAGCCAAGACCATTCTGCTATACGGTAATTGTTTTGTTTGAGTCTAAGGCCAAGATACTTGAGGTCAACCTCAATGTCTAGTCATGTGAATTGAAATTGTTGTAGAGCAAATCTTTGTTCATTTAGTGAACAAAAACATGACAATGTCAAAATTTGAAATAATTGCAAGTAAAATGAAGCAAAATTCCATGATATGAAAGAAATAACTCAAGTCAGCTTAAGTGGCCTTCTAGGTCCAAATATGTAAGATGCCCCTTTTACCCCCTTCTTCCTCTCTCATTGTACCTTCTGGTGAATTTCTTGGAAGGATATGTCTCTCATCCCTCCTCCTTAAGTTGTGGGAAATTCAAAATGAGTATGAGACGAGGTGGCTTCAAAGGGAGAGTGCACAGGCATAACGAACACATGGAAATTTTCTAATGCAAGATGTGCAGAGAGATTAAGAGGTTGTTGATCATGGAATGAAGTAGCTTGAGATAAAGAAGAGGGTACCGAGGAGGGATGATAATAGGGGGGATTGAATGATGAAAAATGGTAGGCCAATGAGAAAATATATATGCATGCCTAAGAGGGTTTGTTTCCCAACTATAATTATGAATTGGTTACTGCAGGGCTGCATGTGATTCAAGAATTTCCATTATACTCCGATGACGAAGAAGCATGTTCTAAGAAGCATGTGGGGTGGGAGGAGCGGGAGGAGGACCTCTGAGGTATAAGTGACCAATTTGAGTTAACTACTTGAATTCTTTAAAGTCCACATCAAAATGAATATAAAACCTAATCCTTTTATTCCTATTTTCCCTCCATCAAATATTGGTTCTTTTCTTTTGTCCTCTTTTGTTTCCTCGTGAATCTATGCTAAATGAACTTATATCGTATTGTAATCAAGACATTTTTCTAGCAACCATCAATTTTCTTAGCATATAGTGAAATAAAAGACTATTTGATGATCCATAAACTATCATGGATATTCCAATGGATAGTTCATCACAACAAATCTGTCAAAATTATATTTAAAATCTAAAATTCTACACTGTTACAATTTTATTTCTTTTTAGATTTATGGATATGTAGATTACTATTCATAGTGTATGCATGCAAATTAAAATTATGGAAAAAATAGAGAGCAACGAAATAAAATCTCACACAAACATTTGACACAAGATATGACTTGAGAAACACTTTCAAGAGAAAAAACCAGCTGGAAGGTGAGACCGTTGTGCTCACTTTATCTGAATTGAAATATGGCTACAAGTACAAAGAAGTATGACCCATGGCCCGTGGGCTACTACAAGCATAAATCCTCTTTGTGTGCTCTATCTCCTATCCCTCTTGGGTAGTTTTTCTCATATATGGAACAAATTCATTGGAAGGAATGGAACCCCTTTTCCTTCTAGTGGCCTAGTTATAACACAACTTGATAACCTACTAGTGGTTAGGTTTAACCACCTCAACTCTTAACCAAAGTTACTATATAGACTCTTCTAGAGTATTCTACGTCATAATCACATGGATGACCCCTTTATCATGAATAATGGGGGTTGACGTGGTATCCTCTCAAATTATGTTGGTTAAAATAAGAAGGTCAAATTCTTAGTGGCATAACTTTTGCATATTGACTCCATTGACACGATTCTTGTGGAATTGGAAATTTCATTGTGTGTAGAATTGGATAAGAAGGTGTGATGGTGAAGCAACAAAGTATTACCCCCAAAAAATTTCGTTTGATGCCTCAAAATGCTCTTGAAAGGTTTGAGACCCTAATTTTCCAAACTAGGTCCCACCAGTTAAAAGGGTCATGTGAGTTGATTCCTCTACTTTTTCCACTCTGAAAGCATCGAGATGGGTGAAAAATAATATAGTGTTCCAATTTGGATAATTTGAAGTCAAGATTCACATAATATTAGAGTATTTTTGTATATACACTCAAGGGAAATATGTAACAAAGGGAAGGGAATTATCCATGCATGCATCTAAGACAAGTAAAATGAAAGCATGTATGTTGATATGATGAATACGAAAGGAGGAATGAAATTATTTTATTGCTTGTATGAACTATTGATTAAACATTATAGAATAGTGTGTGAGAGCAATATGTAAAGCAAGTAGTTTTGAGATGTCCCCCCTTGGTTATGTCATAAATCAAAGTATATATAAAAATAAATATAATGTATTAGATGTCCCGGACATAATGTAGTGGGAAATATATAAAATATTTGTAGCTGAGTAAGAGTCAAACCAATATTTATGAATTAATTTTTACTTTTTAATGATAACTACAAATATTAGCATGGGAGGGCTCTTATACAAGGGATATGATTGAAATTAGCAATCTTTACATACAAAAATGATTTAATTTGAAATATTTTGTTACCTGTGAATGATGTAAGGGCTGAGCTTCACATCTTTTGCTTTTAATGTACAAATAAACTTTAAAAACAACCAAAAAAATGCTTTAATTTGAAATATTTGGTTACCTGTGAATGATGCATAGGCTAAGCTTCATACCTTTTGCTTTTACGATACAAATAAACTTTAAAAACAACCAAGGTTTATTCTAGATATAGTTATGAAAAAAATTGTAGATGAGAGATGTTGTGTTAGCATGAGAGATGGCAAGTGATAAGTATGGCATGAAGTGAGCTTGCCATCTCCAAATGGTCATCTAAATTTTTAGTAACAAATTCAAAATTGAAATATATATATATATATATATATATATATATATATATATATATATATATATATATATATATATATATATATATATATGTATATATAAGCATTATCATTAAAAAAATTGGAGGCACATGATGACAAGTATATAGTTTAACAAACTTGTATGGCATATTTCCAAAGTAAGCCAAAATGTACTAGGCCAAGTTGACTGAACTATGCTAGCCATGGCCACGGGCTGGTTAAAATGAATCCCAAAACATTACAAATTGGTTAATATTCATATTGTAATCATCGATGTGTTCAATGACATTGAATTAATCTAGTACATGTCAAGTAATGCTAGCAAGGGTGTCACATTTGCACCGAGTGTATTTTGACAAGTATCGTTTCACTACGCCGTAAATGGCACAATCAACCACATTCATATATGCATTAATAATGTTGGCAAGTTCGTATTGTGGGTGTTAACCATATCCTAACAAAATGTTGCATATAAAATGTTTTCCCACATGTACATTGTGGGTGATCTTTCAATACAATAACTTGAGTTAAAAACATTATATTAATGCTTTGGATGAAATCTTACTGCCACACCTTCATGCCTAGGACAAGTTATCATATGATCAATGATGATGAATACTTTGGACCATTAAATTACATGGTTAACAACTTTGCATTTGTTTTAATAGTGCCAGGGAAGGCACATTTTATAATAGCTTATAATAGGCCCGAGACTATGAGCCCTTTAAAACTATATATGTCACAATTAACACGACGCAATGTCAACGAGTCTAAGAAACAACATGATGAGCATATCTTCATACTTGCTTGGACCATGTTGAATATATAGATTATATGTTAATGTATATCACATATGCTAATTTGCATCAACATGGAAAACTTATAACAAATAATAATATCATCATGACTACCGTTCACACTTTAGAGGGAGGGATTTGTCACATGGTCGTTATATTAATATTAAAATAAGGGAAAATTTCACCACCATATGTGTCATTTATGTCCTGGTCAAGGGATTGCCACTACCGAGTTCTGTGCTGCTGTCACTTTTCTGCTGACCTTGCTGTGTCTCTTCGATTATCTCTGAATGCTGACTTCTGGTGAACCAGTGGTGAACCTACTCAGAACTTTCACGCTCTCATGGCCATAACAACGGATTTTTCACCTAACAAAGGCCTTGGCGTCCCTTCGTTCCTTTGGCGAACTTCCTGTGAACTTCGAATGTAAGCTTCAGGGACAACTACTACACAACAGACTTTATGTATGCGCAAAGTATTTAGATACAGAATGGTATACTCATTTTATTTCAGAATGGATAATGCTTTTTACAGAGAGATCCTTACAGAGATTGACTATCTTCGCATTTATCGGACTTTATGCCGTTCTCAAGGAACAAGCAATACCGAAGGCTACCTGGCGAAAGATAGGCTCTGCCTCAGATTATGACACACCTCATTTATAGACTGGAAGACTCTCTAATTGATTCGGCCACTTTAGGTTCTCACCAGTGCCGAGCACACTGATGCGCAGGCTCCCAAATCACCTAAGGACTTGAGTTCTTCTCGTGTTGCAAGCAGATCAGACAGAATGTCCATAGATGCAGAGCAGGAGAGGCACTCGACTCAAAACACACAAAGACTCTAACTGACTCCAAATGCCAATGCCTCAACAATGAGCCTTACCCTCATTATATAGGGAGAGAGGGGGGACAAACATTACTGTAGGCCATCCGTGAATAGGTGGATGGAATCATAACTTTTGGATAGTGCTAGGGCGACGTCTGCACAAGGATTCCAATCTGATGGATGGAATGATTGCTTTCGGGTAACGCCAAAGCAAATCTGATAGTAGATTCTCGTCCGAAAAGTAAATCTTACGGAAAATGGGTTTGACAGAACACGGTGGATACTTTTATCAAAGCCCACGAGAAAAGATAGACCCGACAAGACAAAGTGGATGCTTTTCCTAAATGCCCACGGGAAAATAATGCATGAATTATTTACATAGTGGAGGCTTTAGTACAGCAAAGTCCACAAGAAATCTGGTCACAATTAAGCCCTTGTGACTGGTACTTGTGTTTACAATATGGATGCTTTTATCGGAAAGCCCACGAGAACCATCAAAATACTGTTAGATCAGGGAATCTATCTCTTTTATACAACATTTCATCCCAGGCTTTTGTGTAAATCCTGCGGACAATCATCAGTTTTCCTAGTACAATCTGGTATTGGACTTTAGTTAATACAAGCCACTCCATATGTTCTCTCATATATTCTTCTAGGGAATTATTATAGGGAGATGACCTGTAGGTCGTCCATTCTCTTTCTGTCATTTCTTTGACAGTATTATAGGCAGGATGCATACATTCTATGTTTTGATGATTACATATATCACAATGGGTTTTACAATATTTTTCATGCCATACTGGGTCCATTGCAGTCCTACTTACACCATAATCAGTCCACCAATCTCTGAGCCACTTACATTGTTGATATCCTTGATAATGGCCAATGGCACTGAATTTTAGTTTGGTGTAGTGGGTTCCCACCTTATCATCGACATTCAGAAAATCCCACCAGAGTTGCTTGTATTCTGCAAAATTGTACACTGTGTCTGGAAAAATGATCTTGGGATCATTTCTTGGCCATCTAGCAGCAGGTTGTGTTCTGATATGTCCTGGCTCATTCCAGAGATCTCTTGTCCTGTATATGCAGACATATCTTTCGTGAATGCCTGTGCTGGGTCCACCATGGTACCAAATAGTGGCAATGTCATGAAAATTTTGCTCCAATGCCCATTGTGCAATGTCAGCATCTCGTCTCGCCTTGTCATATATCATATCATGAATCCACTTGCCTCCTTTAGGGTACACTTTCCTTTCGGGTACAAAGTGTTGAATGTCAGTATGAGGCTGTAGGTGGGCATCTAGGACCTTAGTATTCCTCAACTGCCAGGTGGGTCTCCAGTTTCTTTTATATGTGTCCCAGTCTTGGTTTTCCGGGATGGTCCTTAAGACTTCTTGTTTCTGGTGCTGGTCCCATTCAGTGATGATCATCATGACATGATCTTTTGATTCAATATATTCTCTGCTTAAGAAATCAGGGAGGTTGTTGTCTTTTCCTTTAATATGTTCTACCTGAAAATCAAAATTTGCAAATAAAGCTTGCCATCTGGCAAACTTGGCTTCCCCTGCTTTCTTGATGTCTTTTGTTAATACCTTCTGTAGAGCAGATGCATCAGTCCTTAATAAAAAAGGTTTATTAATAAGATAAACTTCAAACTTACTGATGCAGTTCCATGCTGCCTTGACCTCTTTCTCTATTGTGGAGTAATTTAATTCGGCTGGGTTCCATACTCCAGAAGCAAACTGAACAACTTGTTCATCCTTTCCAACTTTTTGCTTCAAGACTCCACCCCATCCAATATTACTTGCATCTGATTCAACAATTTTGTAAGCAAGATCATCAGCAACATACAAGATAGGCAAGGATTTTACCTTTGCTTTGATATTCTGGACTGCTCTTGTATGGACTTCTGTCCATTCTGGAGGATTCTTCTTTAGCCTTTTGTTCAGTAACCTTCTGTCACTGGCACAATCCTGGTAAAAATTGCTGACATAGTTGAGGCAGCCTAAGAACCTTTGCAACTGGTTCTTATCTGATATGACATCTGGAAACTTGTCTGCAAACTCTAAAGCATGTTTCTGCAGAGATATCTGCCCATTGCAGATTGTATGACCCAAAAATTTGATAGTGGTCTGAAAGACCTCTATCTTCTTCTTGCTAAGCACCAAGCCATTGTGCTTAACTAGATTCTTAAATATATTTATATGTTTAAAATGTTCTTGAATGTTTTTGGAAAATATTAATACATCATCAATATATACAATCAACCAATCAAAGTATGGCTTAAAAATACCATCCATTACCTTTTGGAATTTTGATGGAGCATTCTTGAGTCCAAAAGGCATAACGTTCCATTCATAATGTCCTGCTGGAATGCTGAAGGCAGTCTTGAATTTATCTTTTTCAGCAATGGCCACTTGCCAGAATCCCGCTTTCAGGTCAAATTTGGAAAAGATCTTGGCACCTGCTATCCTCCTGATTAAGTCTCCTTTATGTGGGATTGGATAGGTGTCATCAGCTAGGACTGAATTGAGAGGCTTATAATTGATAACTAGTCTCGGGATGCCTCTGATTTGCTCAGCTCTTTTGTTTACATAGAACCCATAACAGTTCCAGGGACTGTTGGATTCTCTGATTAATCTTCTATTAAGGAGCTGCTGAATTTCTTCCTGGCAAAGATCTCTATATTCTTTGCTCATCGGAATAGCTCGGCTCTTACAAGGTTTACCAGCATATCCTTCCTTGTAAGGGAGCTCCACTGTGTGCTGCTTCCTATGCCAGAATGCATTAGGTTCCTCTGAGCAGCAATCATCTTCTATTTGTTTCTTTATTTCTCCAATTCTGGTTTTGATCTGGGGTGATTTGAGCTGTTCTTCGATTCTCAAAGTAGATTTCAGATCTTTTAGATTTGACAATCTGGCTTCAGCTCTATCCAGATCTTGCATAGTGTGTACCATTGTAGAAATCCTAGGATTGGAGATATATGGAAGTTCAATTTTCTTTCTTGTCCCTTTTGAAGTGGGGACAGAAATAAAATATCCAGCTTTGCCTCCTTTAAGTCTGAGTGACCCATGAGGTTCTACTGCTGCAAGAAAGACATTACCAAGTATGCAGTCTACTGGAATGTCAGCTACTGCAAATTTTAAATAAATACAGTGGCTGTCAAAACAAACAGATGCTTTGGGTACTTCATATCTGAGTTTTTTATTACCCAGTCCTACCACTTCTCTTTCTGCAGTTACCAAATATTTTGCTGGAATATTTTTCATATTCAGAATGTTTATATCTACTCCTGAGTCAATAAGAGCAATCATTTCAAACATTTGCCCTTTTATGCAGATATTTATCAGGACATGATGCTGTTGGTATGAGATAGTTAATAATCTCATATCTCTGAATCCAAAATTTGGATCTTTCATACCTTCAGCAATTTGAACTTCTTGATTATTGTTGTGTGAAGCAGTCTTCCATGGCTGATCATCATCTTCTTCTTTTGCCAGTTGTTTCCCTTTCTGTATTTCTGCAACTTGAGCTTTTATTGCAGAAATTTCTGTCTTGAGATTATGAATCTCTCGATTGACTTCTCCTAGAGTAAGTGATCTTACTCTATCAGGCTTCTGTTGATGCCTCTGGAATGATTTTGTATTTCTTTCATATGAAGCATCAACAAATAGAGGTTTCTTACCTGAGCCGTTAGAAGCTTTTGTTTTTAGCTGATCCATAAAAGCTTCAGTCAGGCGGTTTTTCATCTCTCCATCCTCCATGGCTCGAATCTGGGACAAGATCTTCAATTCTTCTTCTTCTGTTGCGGCCATAAGGACTTTTTCTTTTTGGGGCTTAGGCTTTTCCCCTTCTTCATAACTGGATTCACTGAGATATTCAGACTCAGAATTATATTGTATTTGACAAGCACATTCTTCAGAGTCAGAACATAAACAATCTGAAGAACCAGAGTCTGAATATTTTTCCATATAAGCATGGAGTTCTTCTGCAGATGAAGAACTGAAAGAATCATAAGAAGACTCTTCTACTTGATGCTGCTGGGCTATATCTCTGATTGTGAAATTTGGGCAGCGTTCTGTGCTGTGGGCATGAGAGCCACACTTCATGCATACTATTGGCCTTCTTCCTTCTTGCTTTACTTGTTTGTTTCTTTAGGCAAAGGCTTGAGATTTCTTACCTCTGTTCAGCTTTGATTCTTCTCCTTCTGGACATCTAGAGGAAGTGTGTCTAGTTTTCCCACAAAGCCAACAAGTAATTTTATTCCATTTGTCTTGCTTGGTAGTATGCAAATGAATGTCTGAGGGATTATAATAGTGTGTCCTGGGAACATACTTTTAATACCCTCTCTTTTGTCTGGAGGCTTGTCCTTGCCTAGGCTTTGAATATCTCGTTTTGGCCTTTGGATAATTTCTTCAGTTTTTGTAGAAAGTTTCTTTAAACTCTCTTCCGGCTCTTTTCTTAGCCTTCCTTCGTTTTACCAAAGGATCATCCAATGTTAATCCATACTTACTGTAGATAGATTTTTATCAGGTAATCTGGAAAGTTTTTCCAGAGACTTATTTACCTTTGAGCTAGTACAAAGACTGACCAGTGTCTTTGTAATGAGAGCATAAATCTCTCCCCATGTGTATGACTCAAAAGGTAATTGGAAGACTTCCTGCATTCTTATATAGTCAACAAATTTAGATGGCAGAGCTGCAAGATATACCTGTTTCCATAACAGGTTCTTTGAGTCCTTGACTTCATATATCCTCTGCATCCAATCCCTGTGGAAGTCATCATATTGGGACATTTTATGGCACTTTAAATTCATTAGAATAACTTCATTTTTATCAGCAATTTCTGTTTCACTTCCACACCAATGTTCTAAGATCATTGATGTAAGTGCTCCTATCATGTTGCTGATAACTGTGCCATCAGGATTATGTATTACATCTCCTTTCTCATCTTTAAGTACTTCTGCTTCCATTGTTTCAATAAGCTTTGGAGATGATTCTGTCTCCCACCACCTGAGGAGTGTCCTTGTAAAACACTGAATAATTGTCCTGCAAGCATCAATTTCAGATTTCCCTCTAAGACACATGAGTTTATATTCTGTATACATCATGTCAATCATTTGCCTGATTTGGCCAACACTCATGTTATCTATATTCCATTCTCTGTGGGAATCTGGGAAAAAAGTATGTGCTTCAGGAAGCTTTCCTTTTCCCTCTATGTCAGGTGCAGGATATCTGGTGAACCTATGATCAAGAGGTTCATATATGGGAAAGATCTGTGTATTTTGATCTTTGGATTCTTTCCCTGTATCTGCTTCTTCATCCTTGAATAAGGATGCAATGGTGATTTTATTTGTAGCCTCAGAGTCTGATGATGTGGCTACCTCTTTAGGAAATAATGCTGGAAATCTATCTACAGATTTCACAGGATCTTGAATTCTTATGCTTCTTTTTACAAGAAAAGAGTTTGGGACTGGTTTGTCAATTTTGGGCAGATTCATCTTTTCAAGTTTGTCTGTTAAACCAGTTATAATATGTTTAGTTGCATCTAAATGATCAACTAATTTTTCTTCAACTCCTTCTATCTTTGTCAAAGAATCTCTAGCATAAGAACGAAGCATACTAGATTCAAACTGTACATTGTTCAAACATTTATTTACATCATTAATTGATACTTGGACAGTATCAATTTGTTCCTTAACTTCTGCTGATTTTGCAACATTCATTTCCAAGCCTTTTATTGCAGTATTTGTCCAGTTTATTTGTTCACTGGCTTTCTGTATTCGGCCATCAATGCCTAAAGCAGTGTCATCTTTCTGGACGAGTGGGATGGCTTTGGCTGCATTTTGATTTTCTCCTATGACAATTCCTTTATAAGGAGGAAAAGTTGTAGGGGTTTCAACTTTTGATCCATCTAGTGCAGTCCAAGCATGCTTACTTGTTGGGGTGCTGGTTGAACCAGTGAAGACATTTAATGGAGCAATATTATCTTTCCATGAATAGAAAGATATCCAAGTGTTATTCATTTTCATATAGTGCTTCCAACCTTCAACAAATTGTTTCTTCTCTACTAAAGTATAGTTCTGGTCAAATTCAGTGTACAGATCCCAATTTAACATGGCTTTTATCCACTTGGCATTGATTTCAAACTTCAAGCATCCATTCATGAGAGAGAAGAATTTATGCATTTCCATTACTGCAGGCTTTTTGTAGTCAGAAGGAACAGGGTGAAATCTGCAATCTGGAATCAGACCATTTTCCTACTCAAGGTATCCCAAACCATATCTGGGCTTAGCTGGTCTCATTTGACACATCATTTCAGTCATTCTAGGATCTTCTCCTTCTATGGTAACAATTTCATGCATCATGAGTACATGATCAACATCCGGTTCATGAGGGAAGGGGATGTCTGAGCATTTTGGATTTGGGCATGAATTCACAGAAGTGGAAGGAGGGGCTATACCAGTTCTGAGATTATGGTTTGCATGGATGTCAGACTCTACCAGAGTAAGCAGATTTACTGGTTCTTGACAATTTGGACATTTAACTTCTAAAGAACAATAATTTACAAGCTGGGCTAATTCATATAAAGAATTATGCTTACAAAAATATGAAGTAGAACAAGCAGTGTCAATTGTACAAGGATCTCTGTAATATTTGGATTGTTTATAGTCTGACTCTATTCGTCTTCGATCAATGGTAGATCTTCTAGGGAAAGAGATAACTGCAGAAGACGAATGTTCTATGATAGTAGCGGAGGTTATAGCTTTAAGAATAAGAGGTTTAGGATTATTTACAACCCAGTGTTCTGGAAATGTTAAGTCTTCCCATCGGATAGTCTGATGCTCAATTTTTTGATTCTTAGCATCAGTGAGGACGACTATGCTTGACTTTGAGTCTCTGCTGGGTGTATGGCGAATGGTTGGCCAAAGGGTATTGATATGTCAGAAACAACCCTTGGTCTGGATGGCAATATTATGTCTCTTTTTCTTCATGTCGAAACCATTTGTTTGAATCTGCAATTGCAGAATCTGATCTATGGTTTCGTTAAAGGTGTACACAGAGAAATCAGGATAACAGTCAAAGTAGATAGGTCCATTAGATGGAGGAGCAACAATCCCGCCTATTAGGGAATCTGTATACTTTTTGTGCGTCATATCTCTGACAGTAGCAAGCACAAAAGTATTTAGGCCTTTGTGGGTTAAGGCATTGATCCCTACTCGAATTCATCCCAGATGCAAATAATTTGCCTTTAGTCTCTTTGCCTCTGCCTGTAATTATTTGGGGTTTAATAGAGATATAGTCTGTATATTATCTGAATTCTTCTGGATCTGGCTTACAGACTCTTTAATGCTTATTCTAGTGGCGACTATTAAATGAAAAGCAGACAGATCATTATACACTTCTGAGGGAGCTATTGCAGGTAGTTCCCATCGGGCTAAAGGCTGGGATTCTTCATATGAAAGTTCAACATAATTTAATACTCTGCTAGAACTAGCAGCAAACATATCCCGTAAAGGGTTCTCTTCAGTCTAAGAGTCTCTTTCTTCTAAATCTCAGAAAGAAATTGATTTCCGGGCAGGATCCATTCTTTTTAATGAGTATAGGATTTTTGGAATACCGACCTCTGAACCAGACGTTTCTGTATTCATAAATGTAGACATGATTACTCCATGAAGTGAGTATTCACTATTTTTGCATACCAAAGAGTTAACATGTGAATAAGAAAAAGTATAGGTGATTGTATGAAGTAATCAACATCATCAATATAATAAAAACCTTTGAGACCATATACAAAATGTGTATATCAAAAGCATATATGACTTCTTATAACACCATGTGAAAAACAATGTTATGCAAATAATCCTTATTTCTCCATAGGACCCCACTTACTGAGACTTTAGATTTTAGTTATTTTAGGAGATTTATGTTTAAGTCTTTTTAGGAGGAGAAATCATGATAATAATGTAATGATTTGCACAAATTTTTATGTATTGTATTATGTAAGTTAATCACTTCCTTTACACCCTAATGTTTTAGCTAAGATTGGCAATCTTTAATTTACCCTCACTCGACTTGAAAGTTGGGTTTTGAATAGAGTTAGAAGAAATTTTAGGAAACCTATTTTTATCCGTGTTTTATAAATTTTGCTTATACATAAGATACTTAGTCATTAACATACTTTCAATGTCGGAAAGGCTTGCTTCAATTAGGAGGATATGGTAGGGAGTATTTCCTTTGATTTTGAGGTTTCAATTTATAAACTGCTTTTAGATTTATTCAATATTCCTCAACTACTCTTTGGATATACTGCAACCCCAAACCTCACATCCATAAAAAATAATAGGAGTGACGAGAATGTCAAAGAGGAGCATTTATTTATTCCATATCCAAAGATCTCACAACTTACAATTGTTTTCAAGCCTATAGTAATATTTCCAACCTCCGTTTATCCTTTTACCAATGCATTCCTTCAAATAGAGCTTCTGACGGATGTTGATTACCAAATATTTTTTCCTCAAAATTTTCCCAAATATTTGTATGAAGGAACTTCCTCCAAGGAGTTGTTGTCATAACTAAAAGCATCACAAGTGATATTTTTGGATTTAATTATAATGACTTTTAAGTTTTCCATTATTTACAACCATACCCATCATGGAGTATTATCAGTTACTTGCCAACATCATAGTGGCTCTTTTCCAAAAGAAAAATATCGCCCATATAAAGGAGAAGGGTTATTACCATACCAATGAGCATGGGGCCAACACAACTTGCATCTTCCAAATACACTTCTAGCTTTTCAACATATATGCCAAAAAGGGTAAGGGATAAGGGACACCCTTGCTTGACTTCGTTATTACATTTAATTTCTTTTGACCAACCCTTAGTGATCTTAAGATTGGAAATCACACTCTTGTACAACCTTGGCACAATAACCCTCAACTCGAGAGGAACCATTATCTCCTCTAGCCTCTTCCATAACTTTTGTCCTATGAACTATTTCAAAATCTTTTATCAACAAAATAACTGAAGAAATCAATTTTATTATAACAACATTCCTCTACAATTATCCTAAGAGTAACAAGATAGTCCATAGTTGAATGATATCTCCTAAACCTAGCTTGAATTTTAACTCTTTTACCATGGATTTCTAGCCAAAGGCTAAACTTCTTTTCGAAAACAAGTCCATACATCTCGATTAAAATGTGGCTAATCATAGTGAAGGAAGGAATGGGAGGGGTAACCCACTACCTCTAAGAACAAAAGGAATATAGCTTTGCTTGGGGCCTAAGATTGAAAACTAATAATCAAGCTGAGTTTTGGGCAATTTAGAAAGGACTTGAGTTTTGGGCAATTTAGAAAGGACTTGACTTTGATAAGGACAAATGAATAAATAAATTGAAGGTTATGGGAGACAATGATGGTAATAAGGCATATAACTAAGGCATTAGCAGGAAGCTCCTCTTTTTTTTTCCCCTAATTCTTCGTTGAATTGCTCTGTTGATGCCAAAAATTGAAGAAATTTCTCTCCAATATATCATCAGATCTCTTAATGAAGAGGCAGACATCCTCGCCAAGCTGGGTTCACATCTAGAACAAGGTGTAATTGAGCTCCAGGATGGGGCAAGGTTTACAACGCCAATCTCGTAATTAATTATAATAAATGATTTTTTTTTGGAGATCAATCAAATTGATTCTCCTGTCAGTCGAATTAAGGAGAATAAACACAAGCCACTAGTTGGAAACATACTGCCACAAGATGGATGACGAGGGAGGACAGACGGGTGTCTGGTTTACCCTGCACACATTGCATACCATGCACAATGAAATTCACACTTAGAACATAAGCGTCGTGGGACGACTTGTTTTAAATAATCAATGGTCTTCTTGTTAAGCTCCATCAATTTTTTTAACCACTGTTGCCTACAATTATGGAAGTAAACTGCAGTCTTTCCTTAATTTCTGGAAACCAACTGCAGTAATTCCTTAAATTAAGGAAATCAACTGCAGTTAATAAATTTATTGTTGGGAGCTACTGAAGTGGTCCATTACTCCATCTGGAGTTCTCTACCTTGATCTGTGGAACACCTGACACATAGCCATCAGAAGCTTGATGGAAGCTTGGCTATAAATTTATCTGTTTGGTCCCCAAGCTTGTATCTCAATCCCCTTCAGTTTTTTACACCATCTAGCTGAGAGAGCAGAGCTTGGAAGTGCCTTCAGACTTTCTGTATTCTTTTCTTTTTCCTGGATAGAAGCTGGAGCGTTGTTTTCAGTAAAGAAGCAAGTGGACTGTGGTTTGCATCAAGAACGTCACCAATGGCTGGAGGTAATTTATATTTCTGGGCATTAAGTTTTACGATTCTTTGAGTTTTTCCACATATAGAATCGCTATAATAAATTTTATCATTTGGTATCAGAGCTTATGTTTATTTATCTCTGCCTTGGTTGGATTCGAATACTTTGAAGTGATTTGATTTGAACCGTATACAGAAAATTATTTTCATTTATTCGACTGAATGTCTGAGCACAGAATCGAACTGGGTACCTTTCATTTATATCTGTTGTAATGAAATATTAACATAGTCATTTCTGGTTAGGTCCGAATACAAATATATAAAAACTAAAGCGCACACCATGGCTCATGCACTAATCGCACAAGGAACGAAACTTGTCTTAAAGTGATTAGCCTTCGTGATTTTGAACTTTAATTGTAAGTGAATTCTAATATAGAAATTTAACAATGGCTGAAGTCAAGTTCCGAACTACGACTGTTGCATCAAAATCTTAGTTCTTCGAAGATTGGCCATTACTTCATTTTTCGCATTATTAATTTAAGGATAAGGCCTTGATACCCTCCTCCACGATTTTGTTCTCAATTTCCTGAGTAAAGAATTGTGATAGTTAGCTTGCAACTTGATGTCAATATTTAGTTATTTATTGTGTCTTCTATGCCTACTGGTGACTGGTTTCACCATTCAGTTGGGATTCCCTTTTAAAATCCCATTAGGAATAATTGTATCAGACTTTCTTGTTGTTTGTCTAGATATTGTCTTCAAGTTCTGCTAATATGCATATTTTAATTCTCGCATTAGTTTTCTTGGTCTTCATGAAGTTTCTGTGGACTAAGAACAATACGTTCCCCAAAATATCAACTATTTTAATTATATGGTTTTCATTAAAAAGGAATTTAAGGTTTATTTATTTTAGAAAGAAATTCCTGCTGTCATTTGAAGTAATACTAATATTTATCGCAGTTTTTACTCATATAGTTTTCTTGTATGAAGTTTATTTAAAATGTCATTTTGACATATTCATTTTACTGAACATTTTTTACTCTGGTTAAAGAAATGTTTATAATTTTGTAAGAATTTTTTTTTAAGAGTTTGATTAGTGCGGTAATTGTTTCCGCCTTCCATATATATATATATATATATATATATATATATATATATTTATGCAATTTATAATGGATAATGTCTAGTGATCCATATAATTTTAATTAATTAAAGAATAGCCACAACATCTTTAATTAAATAAAATTATATATTATGATTGGTTAGATCACATAAAGATTATTTAGACATTAAATTGTAATTAATTAGACTAAATATAATAAATTTTATCCCACAGGAATTTTTATTATATTTATGTAATTAATTAGGATAAAATTTCATAACCTACCCACAGGAGTTATGAATTAATAAGTTTTATCATAAAGTTCAGAATTATGAATAATTGAATCTGTTTGAATTGAAAATTTAGCCCACATGCAATTTTTATGTCATTAGATTCAATTTTGAGCATGATTTACATTGGTAAAACATGAAATTTTATCTAAGCCTCAATTTTAACATAAGCATGTAATTTTTTAATTTTGATGCAGTTGTACAACCTGCAAATTTCTCTGAAATTCGTTGTGACATTCCCAAACTTAAGGGAGATAACTATAAGATTTGGAAGGAGAGGATTCTCCTTCATTTGGGGTGGATGGACATAGATTATGCTATTAGGAAAGATGAACCACCGGCACTCACTAATACCAGCACTGCAGCGGACATCACGCTTTATGAACGATGGGAGCGATCCAATCGTCTAAGCATGATGTTCATTAAGACTAAAATTTCAGCTGGTATTCGTGGTTCCGTTGATCAGCATGAAAAGGTCCGAGACTTGTTGAAGGCCATTGATGATCAATTCGTCACTTCAGACAAGGCACTAGAAAGCACCCTAATCATGAAGTTCTCATCCCTAAGGCTCACCAGTGTGAAAGGTGTGCGCGAGCACATCATGCAGATGAGGGACACTGTGGCTCAATTGAAGAAACTCGAGGTTGATATATCAGAATCCTTCCTAGTGCACTACATCCTGAACACCCTTCCGCACCAATATGGACCTTTCAAAATCTCATACAACACACATAAGGATAAATGGTCAATTAATGAACTCATGACCATGTGTGTTCAAGAGGAAGAGAGACTGGTGATGGAACTGGGAGAGAGTGCAATGCTGGCAACGCGTGGAAAGGGAAAATCTCAAGCCAATCGGAAAGGGAAAGGTAAAGTACCTGCCCAAGCCGATATCAAGAAGGATTCCAAGTGTTTCTTCTGTAAAAAGAAGGGACACATGAAGAAGGAATGCGACAAATTTCAGAAATGGCTTGCGGAAAAAGGTAATTTAATCTCATTTGTTTGTTATGAATCTAATATGGTTAACGTTAATATTAACACATGGTGGATTGATTCTGGATCAACAATTCACATTTCGAATTCCTTGCAGGGTTTGCAAAACCCAAGGAAGCCAGTGGGAAGTGAGCAAAGCATCTTATCAGGAAACAAGATGGGCTCGCATGTGGAAGCTATAGGAACATGTTATTTAACTTTAAGTAGTGGCTTTGTTTTAGAATTAGAAAAGACCTTCTATGTTCCAAGTTTTTCTAGAAACTTGATTTCAGTTTCAAGGCTTGTACCTTTTGGATATTCCTTAAACTTTTTAGAAAAATCTTTCAGTCTATTCTATAAATCTAATTATGTTGGGAATGGTATTTTGTCTAATGGTATTTACTACATTAATTTACAAAACAATGTCACTTATGATTCAATGCATGTTCACACTGGCACTAAAAGATGTGTTATTAATGAAGATTCCTCTAAATTATGGCACCAGAGACTAGGTCATATCTCCATAGAAAGAATTAAAAGATTGGTAAATGAAGGAATACTTAATACTCTAGATTTTACTGATTTTGAGACTTGTGTGGACTGCATAAAGGGAAAGCAGACCAACAAGTCAAAGAAAGGTGCCAATAGGAGTTCGGACATATTAGAAATCATACATACTGATATATGTAGTCCAGACATGGACTCACATGGTCAGAGATACTTCATCTCCTTTATAGATGATTACTCACGATATATGTATCTCTACATGCTTCATAAAAAGAGCGAAGCATTAGATGCCTTTAAGATATTTAAGGCTGAAGTAGAGAAACAATGCGGCAAGCAAATTAAGATCGTGAGATCAGATAGAGGTGGAGAATATTATGGTAGATACACAGAAGATGGACAAGCACCTGGGCCATTTGCTAAATTTCTTCAAGAGCATGGGATTTTTGCCCAATACACCATGCCTGGTTCACCCGACCAGAATGGTGTAGCAGAAAGAAGAAATCGAACATTATTGGACATGGTGCGGAGTATGCTTAGTAGCTCCAATCTTCCTAAATCCTTGTGGATTGAAGCACTTAAGACGACAGTGTATATATTAAACCGAGTTCCAACCAAGGCGGTTCCTAAAATGCCATTTGAATTATGGAAAGGTTGGAAATCGAGTTTGCGACATATGCGCGTTTGGGGATGCCCGTCTGAAGTGAGAATTTATAATCCACAAGAGAAGAAGCTGGACCCAAGGACCATTAGTAGATATTTCATTGGATATGCTGAAAGGTCTAAAGGTTACAGATTTTATTGTCCATCTCACAGCACTAGGATTGTGGAATCAAGAAATGCAAAGTTTCTTGAAAATGACTTGATCAGTGGGAGCGATCAAACCAGAAACATAGTTTTTGAGAAGGATCATTCAGAATCTCAACCTTCCACTTCAAGTGATAGATTGGTTATTATTCATAGCACCCCTCAAGTACAAACTGGTGTTGAACAACCAATTGTTGAAGTTCCACAAGCTGCTGACGATATTCCAGTAGATCAAGGAGTTCAAGAGTTGCCAAGAACTTTTGAACAACAAGTTGAACCACATACTTCTCAGGAAGATGATGGTACAACATTAAGAAGATCTACTAGACCAAAGAGATCAACAATTCCTAATGATTATGTTGTGTATCTACAAGAATCTGACTACAACATTGGAGCTGAAGATGATCCCGAGTCATTTTCACAAGCCATGAGTTGCAAAGAATCAGAACTATGGTACAATGCCATGAAGGAAGAGATGAATTCCATAAAGAGTAACAAAGTCTGGGATCTTGTTGAGTTGCCTAATGGTGCAAAAGCCATTGGATGTAAATGGGTCTTTAAGACAAAGAAAGACTCATTGGGCAACATTGAGAGATACAAGGCAAGACTTGTTGCTAAGGGATTCACTCAGAAAGAAGGAATCGACTACACGGAGACCTTTTCTCCTGTATCTAAGAAAGATTCCTTGTGCGTTATTATGGCATTAGTAGCCCATTTTGACTTAGAGTTGCAACAAATGGATGTGAAAGCAACTTTTCTTAATGGAGATCTAGAGGATGAGGTTTACATGAAACAACCTGAAGGATTCCCCTCTAGTGATGGTGAGCAATTGGTTTGCAAGCTCCAGAAGTCATTATATGGTTTAAAACAAGCATCCCGCCAATGGTATTTGAAATTCCATAATGTAATTTCTTCTTTTGGTTTTGTAGAAAACATTATGGATCAATGTATATACCTGAAAGTTAGTGGGAGTAAAATTTGTTTTCTTGTTTTATATGTGGATGACATTTTGCTAGCAACCAATGATAAGGGTTTGCTACATGAGGTGAAACAATTCCTCTCTAAAAATTTTGATATGAAGGATATGGGTGAGACATCTTATGTCATTGGCATTAAGATCCATAGAGAGAAATTTCGAGGCATCTTGGGTCTGTCACAGGAAACCTATATTAATAAAATTTTGGAGAGATTTGGATGAAGGATTGTTCACCAAGTGTAGCTCCCATTGTGAAGGGTGATAGGTTCAATTTGAACCAATGCCCGAAGAACGACTTTGAAAGGGAACAAATGAAGAACATTCCATATGCTTCTGCTATCAGAAGCCTAATGTATGCTCAAGTCTGCACAAGACCTGACATTGCATTTGTTGTGGGAATGTTGGGACGATATCAGAGTGATCCAGGTTTAGACCACTGGAGAGCTGCAAAGAAAGTAATGAGGTACCTTCAAGGAACCAAAGACTACATGCTTATGTATAGACGGACGGACAACTTGGAAGTAATTGGCTACTCAAATTATGACTTTGCTAGATGTGTTGATTCACGCAAATCAACATCAGGTTACATTTTTATGATGGCCAGTTGAGCTGTATCATGGAGGAGTGCCAAGCAGACCTTGATTGCCACTTCCACTATGGAAGTCGAGTTCGTCTCCTGTTTTGAGGCTACTTTACATGGTGTATGGCTTAAGAGTTTCATTTCTGGGCTTAGAATTATGGATTCTATCTCTAAGCCATTGAGAATATATTGTGATAATTCAGCTACTGTTGTTATGGCTAAAAACAACAAGAGTGGGAGTCGAAATAAACACATCGACATTAAGTATTTAGCTATAAGGGAACGTGTTAAAGAAAAGAAAGTGGTCATTGAGCACATCAGCACTGAGTTGATGATTGCTGATCCTTTGACTAAGGGCATGCCACCATCTAAATTCAAGGATCATGTAATGAATATGGGACTTGGTTCCATTATGTAGTTTCTCATTGTATGGACAATGTTATTTTAATGAAATTCTTAATTATTGTGATGTTTTTTCTCATATTTATGTGCACCTTAAGTTGATTTGAGAAAATTCATTTAAGAAGGACCAAGAATAAACATAAGGTTTATTCATTAAGAAATTGTTGCCACATAAATTATAATAAGAATAAATACATAGTAATACATGGAAGATAATACTCGTCATTAGAGGACTTATCGCCATGATTCATGTATCTATTACTTAATACAGATTATCAATGGGTTTTAAGTTGAGACATTAAGTTTGGAAGTATGGACCAAGTGGGAGAATGTTAAGCTCCATTAATTTTTTTAACCACTGCTGCCTACAATTATGGAAGTAAACTGCAGTCTTTCCTTAATTTTTGGAAACCAACTGCAGTAATTTCCTTAAATTAAGGAAATCAACTGCAGTTAATAAATTTATTGTTGGGAGCTACTGAAGTGGTCCATTACTCCATCTGGAGTTCTCTACCTTGATCTGTGGAACACCTGACACATAGCCATCAGAAGCTTGATGGAAGCTTGGCTATAAATTTATCTGTTTGGTCCCCAAGCTTGTATCTCAATCCCCTTCATTTTTTTACACCATCTAGCTGAGAGAGCGGAGCTTGGAAGTGCCTTCAGACTTTCTGTATTCTTTTCTTTTTCCTGGATAGAAGTTGGAGCGTTGTTTTCAGTAAAGAAGCAAGTGGACTGTGGTTGAAGCAAGTGGACTGTGGTTTGCATCAAGAAAGTCACCAATGGCTGGAGGTAATTTATATTTCTGGGCATTAAGTTTTACGATTCTTTGAGTTTATTCCGCATACATAATCGCTATAATAAATTTTATCACTTCTTAGACAATGTCGATGAGGGAATTGAAGTCATTTGCAGAACGATTCTTTAATGCCTTCATGTGAACTCTCTGTGCGAGGACAGACCCAATGGTTGGGGATAAATATCTGATGCTTCACCTGCAGGAGGAATTAATGCTTTCAAATAAGGAAATTCCTTCCTGGCAGGAGCAAGAGCCAATAAATAAGGGAAGCTATGAAGCGCTCGAGCCTATTTCGCTGTTATCCAACTTGAATTCTCATATGAGGAAATGGACATTAACTATGATGGGGAACCAAGAAGCTCTTGCGGATTTCGCTTGCTAGAAGAGAGCAGTAGTGAAGCTATTTAAAAATATGTTTGGCATATATGAACTATGGCCAAGAGGCTGGAATTCATTGAGAAGGAGAGGGATGGGCGAGAAAATATGGTGGGCCATAAAATTGAATGGATGTAGGCTCTTATGGAACAAAGGCTCATTAGCATGGAGACATAAATCCTTCTTCTGAAGACAAGGTAGAGAGAGTCGACATGAAGCTCAGAGGATAAAGAAAGGCAGGGTCCCCTGGAACCAACGTTGACAATGTAGGTTGCAGTCGTCGCAAGGGAAGCTCATGGCAAGCTGGTGACACCTTAGGACAAATCAGAGCCTGGCCCCTCTCGGAAAATTAGTTAATAGTGTTGTTTGCTTTGCAAATATGAAGTATTTTTGGGGCAATTTTATAGAATATATGGACATTATCAATATAATATTGTAAAAATAAAGCCCGATACATTAGGAAAACTAAATTGTGGCTACTCTAGAATTTTGAAGCTACTGATGTAATAGAGGAATGTAAATGGAGTTGGCCATGAAAACCAATTTTTTAAATATAATATAATAACCACTTTGTTTAAAAAAATGTGGCTAATCATAATGATCTTCTAATTAAAGAGAATGTTTTTATCCTCACTCTTAAAGACAAGTATAATAAAACTCTACCTACAAAACTTAAAAATTTGCTTCACTACTAATTAAAAAACTTATGTAAAATAAATATAATTTTTTAATATAATCTTCTCTTTTTTTTATATACGTGTAAAGCTTATAGATATATCTTTTAATTATATATTATAATATTGGTTCCCTTATGAACTTATCTAAATTTGTATATAAAAACCTTCATCTCTTAAAATAAAATTTTAAAATATTAAAAATTATAATAAAATTTAAAAATAAATATATTATTATATATTACTACTTTCATAATTTAATATTTTCTGTATTCAAGCTTCTGTGATCCATAATGAATTAAACAAAGTCTTTCAGTGGAAATCACATGAGAGAATTTTTTTGTCACGCATTTTGAATCAACAAGTGTGGTTCATCATCTGGTCCTAATGATGAACCACACTTGTTGGTTCAAAATGCGTCAGCCAAAAAATTCTCTCATGTGATTTCTACCCAAAGACTTTGTTTAATTTAATCTTTATTAACACTTAAAAATAATATAAATATTAACATAATCTCAATATTTTTTATATAAAATGTGAGGTAAAAATATTAGTTTGAAAATAGAGTGAGTTGGCAAATAATTAAGACCGCAAACCCGCTCACATTTAACTTATTTTTGTTTTAAAAATATACGAATAATTTTGCAAACGAGTTGTTTTTAGTGAGATTTTTGGAAGCTTTTCCGTTGGGTTTTCCGGTCTAATTTCTTTAAAATATGGCAAGAATTTATTGAAATCACAAGCTTGAGGGGTAACCCCTGCATAATGGAACTGCCCTAAGAGTTTTTCAGGGTGCTGAATTCATATATACAGTCAAAAAACCATTTTAAATAACACAAATCAAGATTTCACCTCAAAATTTCCCCCAAAGAAAGTCCAAAAAAATCGGACTAAAGGCAACTCCCTTTAGAAAGGGTCATGTTTGTTACATTGTTTTTTTCTTTATCATTAAAAATATTTTATTTTCCCCTCTTTTACTATATTTATCTAAACCCTTTTTCATATCGGGTTTCATTCAACGTGATGTAATGTATTGGAGTAGTTAAATCTTTATTTAAAATTATTTTTAAAATAAATTTTAAAATGTAATATGCAAGTGTACTCGTCTTTTATGTAAAAAGTAATTAATAACTAAACTAAAGTAAAAACAACAAGATGAAAAGGTTTTCTTTATTAAAATCATTATTCAAATGTCATAATTCCAATTATTAAAACCATGTGAGAGAACTAAAGTTGGATTTGACTCATGATAAATTTTAGGGGTCTATTTTTAGATGGAGTAATATAGTGATTCATATATATATATATATATATATATATTTATTTATTTATGTTTTCAATCTTTCTATTTGAATTATTGATTTTAATTTTATTGTATTTATATTAAGGTAAAGTGAAATAGTTTTATTTATGATTTCAAAACTTTAATTAACTTCATAAAATTTGTTTAAAAATTTCAAAACTGATTAAAGGTTAATGCTTTTTGACCAAAATAAAAAACAACGGGGTGAATATAATCATATAACTGAGTTACATTAACTGTATAATTTAAACACCACAACCTTGGTGGAGGGGGAATCAAATTGCTAATAATGTATTGGTACATGATAACATAGTTTTATGAAAAATATTAAACTATCAATTTTTTTTTTATGATTAATACAATATATTAATGGAAAAAAGTGAAAAAACATTGTTATTAGAAATAATACAAAAGCAAGCAAGGAATCATTAGGAATCATTATTAGTTAATAAATATTTGTTGATAAAAATAATTATGATAATGCATGGAAATAAAATATTAATTATGAAAAAATCTTTGACATAATTAATTGTATTTCAAAAAGGTGAAAAAACATTGTTATAAAAAAGAATACAACAATTAATAGAAAGCAAGAAGGGAATGATTATACGTTAATAACTATTTATTATTATAAATAAGTATGATAATGAATGAAAAAAATATTAATTATGGACAAAAAAAACTTTTACATAATTAATTGTAATTTATAGTCCTTAGTGAAAATACAGAGGGAAAGTCTCAAATATTTCCAGTGAGAATTTATTAGGGGTCATAGGGTTTCTCTGTGGGGATCTACTTCTTGTGGTTTATTTCGTGGGCATTACTGTGGTTCCTCTCACGGGCATGTTCCCACCGGATATGCTAGAAGTACTCCACATTATTTGTCTTTTTCTTTGAACCGTCTACATTTTGGTCCTAATCTAGTTTGAACACTCTCGTCCAACTCGTAGGAGGTCCAACGTGAGATTGGCGAGATGCTCTTAAGGGTGTTATCTGTGGGGATAATTCTGGGGACCTTGAACAACAGAAACTGCTCCGTTTTTGACAACTTTGACACAAATGGGTTAACTCTTTCAACATCTCGTGGTCGTTCAAAGATATCAATTTCAAATGCTGTCACTTATGGCGAAAGTTCTTAGGATGTTGGTGCTGTGAATGAACTAGGTTGGGTGGGTAGTGGCGTTGGTTCATGTTCTACTATGTATACACCAGTTTGGGTGGGCGGTGGCGTTGGTGCATGGTATCGATTGTGCTAGGGTGGCAAACTTTTCCATCGTCATTTTCATAATTCCCACGATCTACTTTCCTGTCTAACGATGTGATTAGGTGACTCTCATTTATTTGTGTCTGTGTATTTCTATCAGGTAGTTGGAATCATCCTATATGTGTTGTTTCGTGGATGCACTTGGGAGTTGGGTGGATCTGCCCATTAACATATGTTCTGGTATGCATGAACTCTTGATCGGATGACCTTGCCTACATGCGATTTTTTAATTTGTGTGGCGGCGAGAACATCTCAGGCTCTAATCTCCATGGGTATTTTATTCCCATTCTTTGACATTTGCCAAATCCAGTGATCCTGATAGTCTGACTTTTCTTGATCCTCCATATTCCTCACACATGGGTGGATTTTTACTTTTTTCGGTTTGGTCCCATTTGATTTTTTTTTTTTATTTCTTAACAATTAAGGACCCTCAATCCTGATGACCTCCTAGGGTGTTGGTGACTGGTGTTGATTGACTTGCCTGGGGTGGTGACTAGGATTTATTTTGGTTGCATGGAGGGTTTTTTGGCATCTTTGGACGTTGTCGTATCAACACACGAGGCATTTCTTCGTGCCACTTTGGAGGCGGAGTGCGCAAGGGGTGGGGGTTCTTGACCTCCATCGAATGCCACATGGGACATGCATGCACATGCCACATGGCCCCTAGACTCACATCCACATCTAGTCTCAGCGCATACAACAAACTTGTCGACTCCGGATGGTGATCCACTTGTTCGTCTCCCATGATCTCAACGGGGACATCGACATAGGAACATCAAAATGGCCAAGGTGCCTAAATTGCTCAGTTTCAGCGATGATGTGCTTTGGGACCGGGTCCAGATGTTGCAGAATCACGCTCTTGTTGGAAGGTGGGTCTTATCTGGGGTTCAACAGTTGGATATGGAGGCGTGGGTATTGGCACAATGGAAGCCCATTTTGGGCTACACTCCTAAGGTTAGTCGTCTTTTGAATCAATGGTATAGCTTTCACTTCCTCCACCACGCAGATGCAAAGAAGATCATGGGGAATCCATGGGTGTGGGGTAGAGGTTTCTTACCATTTAATCGATGGTATGTTAGATTTAACCCCGTCTGAGATATCCCTCAGAAAAAATACATTTGGGTGAAGCTTCCTGGTCTATCGTTGTAGTTTTGGACAAAACTGGCCCTGAAAGCGATCAGAAGCACTGTGGGTAAATTTATATACATGGATTTGAGGATGTTGGGGGTTCGGGACAAGCAGATCGCTTGGATTTTGGTGGAGGTGGATTATGCAGGAAACTCTGCGGTGGAGATTACTTGGAATGGGGACCCCTACGGTTTATATATCATGTTGACTATTGGGGCGTCCCATTCTGTCTCTTATTATGTCATAATATGGGCCGTCTTTTGGAGAAATTCCCTCAGCATTGCTTGCATTCTTGGGACAAACGATGGGACAGTCACTATAACACTAGCGAGCTAGAATTGGAGGGCTCCATGTCTGAGACGGGATCAGACAGAGGTACCTCATCTGACGCTCTTGCATAATATTTGAAAAATTTGACATATACCTCTTCTTCGTCTTATTACTCTTCTAGTGAGGAGGAATTAATTCCTCCCCATGGCCTTTGCTCTGCCTTGGTGCGCATGAATCCTTCCTCGACTCGTTCTGACCTCCCCTCTACATCTCTCGCTCTGGACGATCTTTTTATTCTGCCTCCTTCTGATCGTGCTGAGGACATTCTAGAGCCATCACAGACTCTTGTTCCTAACTCTACTCTTATCCCATCCTCGCTGGATCATCTCTCCTCTCCTCCACTACCATTGCTTTCTCCTTCTCCACATAATTTGTTGGACAGTGACCTCGAATTTCTTAAACATAATTCAGAAATGGACCTTTTGGCTCTCACTATTCACAAAGGCTCATCTCGGATTCCACCCCCTTTGGTCAATCCTCCGTCTACTAAAAATATCACCACTCGTTGTAAGGGTAGTGGTTAGGGCAGCAAACATAAGCGGGGAGGGTCTAGGAAAAAATTAAATCTTAATGACGATGGTTTGCATGACATTCATGTCCTTAACAATTCTCTTGGGGCCCTTAGAGACGCTATGCCCCCCATGGATGGTCCTCCATGACTATCCTATCCCTCAACATGTGTGGCTTGGGGGACGCCGCAAAAAGACTCTCTCTCTGCCACCTATTCCACACTACTCATCCATTTGTAATTCTTCTCTAGGAGACCATGGTTGACTCTGTTAGGTCCCTTGAATATTTTTGGTTTATCTATCCTCCCTGGTGCATAATGGATACAGACTCTTGTGGTTTATCATGGCGTTATGTGGCACTATGGGATCCCTACTGGGTTGATTTTCGTGCCTATAGAGTTTTTGTAGGAATTTTACTATCTGAGCGTATTAGGGGTTCTATGGAGCGAGTCCACATTTGGAATATATATGCCCCTTATGCTAATAGGCATGTTTTTTGGGAGTGGGTCCGTACTTCTAATATTCTAAATATTGGGTCATTGATAATTGTAGGAGATTTTAACATGATATTTCTTAAGAATGAGGTTTGGGGATCCAATGGACAGATGGACTCACTATCTGATTTTCTCTATACCCTTTTTGACGAGAATTGTCTAGTTAACATATGTCTGGCTCCACTGGTTCCCACATGGAACAATGGTAGGGGAGGGCTAGAATATACAGGTAAACATCTGGATGGTTTCATGGTCCATCAGAGCCTAGTCAAGTATATGGGAAATCTTCGGTCATAGGTGGTGGATTCCTTCATCGCAGACCATTGCACTATTGTCTTGCAGTGGTGGTAGGAGGAGAAGTTGTAGGGGATCCATTTTAAGTTTAATGGGATATGGTTGGAGGATGAAGACTTCATAAATGTGGTAAGGGAGACATGGTCCTCTAGTTGGAGGTATCCATGACAATCAATAATGGAGTTGATTTCTACACAACTGTCCACTTTGAAGAGTCAAGTTCGAATTTGGGAGCGTAGGAAAAAGGCCCTCCTAGGTGCTGAACTTAAAGCCATTGTTGCGGAGATTCGAATTCTATCTGCTTGCTTTCTGGGGGCACAACCTTCTCCAGAATCCACTAATATAATTCAACAACCAGAGCAGAGGAGGAAACATATTTTATTGATTCAGAAACAATCATGGCAATTAAAGAGTTGCGCCATATGGATACAAGCTGGTGATCAGAATACAAAATTCTTCCATAAATTTGCAAACCAGAGACACAATACTAATGCAATATGGGGCATCAAGGGAGAGGATGGCACTTATAAATTTTCAGATGGTGACATATGAAGAGAAGCAGTGAGACTCTTTGGTGGACTTTATATGGCTAACTCTAATGCTAATATTGGGGATCAGTTGTGGGCGGTTGAAGATTTCTGGTTTATGTTCGATCAAGCTGCTAACGAACATCTATATTGGCCTATCACTTTGGATGAGATTCTCTCTGTATTATAATCCTTCATAAAGGATAGATGCCTGGATCCACACAGTGGGACTATAGAACTCTTCATATACTTTTTTGACCTCGTGGGGGCTGCTGTTCTGGACTTGGTGGAAGAATCCTGAACTGAATGCCATATGTTGGGCTCTATAAAATCCACTTTCATCGCCCTCATCCTGAAGGTTAGTGTCTCGGAGTCTTTTTCGGACTTTAGGCCTATATCTATGTGTAATGTTATATATAATATTATTTTGAAGGTGATAGAGGAGTGAATCAAAGGCACACTCTATGCGTTTATACCAGACAAGTAATTCAGATTCCTTCATGGTAGATCCATTCATGATGCCATTACAATTGCCCAAGAGTGTATACACACAATTCAAATAAAAAAGACTTAAGCTGTTGTGATGAAGATAGATCTAAAAAGAGCATATGATTGTGTAGACTAGGGGCTGCTTTGGATCATTCTGACTAAGATTGGCTTGGAGATTTGGAATGTTGAGTGGATCATGGCATGTGTTACAAACATTTGGATCATTGTCATTATAAATGGATATCCCACTGTTTTTTTCCAAGCTCATAGGGGTCTCCGTCAGGGATGCTCTTTATCTCCCTTACTTTTCATTCTGGTAATGGATGGTTTTAGCAGGAAGATATCTTCGGCCAGGGACTTGGGCACATTTCAGGGTTTGAGGATGACTCCTTAGGTTACTATCATGCATCTATTATTTGTTGATGACATCCTGACTTTTGGCATGATATTGCGGGATCAATGGGCGACCTTTCACCATATTTTCCAGAGATATGGATGGGCTTCGGTGCCTCTTCCTCAATGGTACGAAATCTTGCTTATATTTTTTGAATGGTAATCCCTCTAGAATTACACATATAACAGACATGTTTGGAATGGGAACAAGACTATTACAAGATGGCTTTACATACTTGGGTTTTAGACTGAAACCAACCCGCTATAGAAGGGAGGACTACATGTGGCTGTTGACGAAATTTGAAAAAAATGGGGGTTTGGATAATTCGCTACTTATCTCTAGGAGGTAGGTACATACTTGTGCAATCTATTTTGCAACAAATTGTGATTTACTAGATGCATCTCTTTGTTTTTCCTGCTCACATTTTCTCTCAGATAAAACATCAACTTTCCCATTTCATATGGTCAAGATCTAGGTCGGATAGTAATATCATATCACCACATGGGATTCCATCACTAAACCCAAATACTCTAATGGATGGGGTATATTGGACATTAAGGTGTTTGGATGCTCACTGCTCATGAAGTCTTTTTGGTGAGCTCTTTTCAGTGGTGGTATCTGGGGTCGCATCATTACTCGAAAATACCTGAGACACAAACATATCACATTTTGGATAAAACTTCAGCAGATTGGTATCAAGTGAGGGTCCTACATCTAAAAAAGCTTCCAACGAATCTTACCATGGTTTCTACTGTGGGTGCATTGTACTTTTGACAGGGGAACTAAGATTGTTATTGGTTTTGCTCGGGTTGTTGGTTTACATGCATCCACACAACTATCACATGAGACAGTGGTAACCCTTCTGTATAGGGGCTTCTTTGACCCATACCAGACTATACATGGCTGGAAAGGTAATATCCCTACTTGGAAGTTAGCAGCTCATATTGGATTGCAGGGAGTCATTGTTGAAGAATAGAACCAATACATTCGAAACCTATTGTAGCACCTACAACCACCCTCAAATTTTTTGTGTTCGCTTCGTTTTGGAGCCTCCCTCCTCGAAATCATAGCAGTTATCCTGCGCTGATCTGGTACTTGTGTTTATTTGATTTTATATGTCACTTAACAACTTATGTTCACTAACTTGTCCTGTCGATCAACCACAAGCTGACCCATCACTTGGTTCACATGTGGTCTTTGTGCTGTCGGGAAAAACTACATAATCCTAGAGGGCAGTCTGTCTTCCCCTAAGGAATTGCGCAGAGCAGCCCAACAACTATCCTACACTCAAAAATTGTGCAGAGCAGGCCAACCAACCTTGCTCTAGAAAATGCACATAGCAAGCCAGCTAACACTGCTCTCCATAAATTCATAGAGCAGGCCAACAACACTGCTCTAGAAAACTGTGCAGAGCTGGCCAGCTAGCCAAGGCCACTCAGCCTAGAAACAACGCAGAAGCTTTCCATCAGTGATTGTCCGTTGCATGTGCCAGTAGGTGGCCTGGTTCCCTCTAGAACTACAAAATCCTTCCTTGCATGCCGGGTAGATTTTCCCCGAAAAAGCAAAAAAATCAAAAAAAGCGAAAAAAACATCCCTAGATTTTAGGGACCTATTTTTAGTAGCGGGAGTTACATGCAAAGTCGATTTTAGAAACTCCCCGCCAAGTGTCTCCTTTTCCTATATTTGTGGCATGCACATCATAAACCCTAAGTTTGCCAAATTTATTTAAACGACGCCTTAAAGCTCATTCTTCACATTCAATCTTGTATCTCTGGCATTCTCGAGGCATCTAGGAACCTCCAGCGCAGTCAACACAACTTTTTCGGGTAAGTTTTTCTTTTTATGCCTTTTGCAGCTTTCTCTATCACTTTTTATTCTTTGGCTTGTATGAGTGTTGTTTCTCTTGTTTTATTGAACGACCACTGTTGTTTCAATGTATTTCAACTTGTAGAAGTGTTGTTTCGAGTTTTGCATTGCCTTTCCTTAGTGTCACATGCATAACACTATTTCTGCGCTGACAGTCGCTATTGTGGCGACTATCTTCATGAGCTTCATGGTTTTTCTGTTTCACTGATTTCTTCACTTGCTTGAATTGCATGCATGTTTATTCACTCAGATCTGCACCAGCTTTGCACACACATACAGTCCTTCGCATTTTGAGGTTGTCATTGTGTAGATCTGGGCTATCTTGGCCCGGATCTTGTTTCTCTCGGCATGCAATGCGCATTCCTGGAAGTCAAGGCTCTACCTTGCCTCCAGGAATTGCACAGAGGCTGCCCACAATGGCTCCCAACTATGCTCTACATAATCTTGGGAGGCAATTCCCCAGTCCTGCCCACTAGAACTGTGTAAAGCGCAGTTCCAACCAGCAACCCAGCCTAACTGATTTACGTATTGTGTAGTTTCAGCTGGCAGTGAGCCTCACTGGGTTGCGCATTACGCAGTTCCAGTCAACAATGAGCCTCAGTGGTAGCTGAGACTGTGCAATGCACGGTTCCAGCTGACAGTCCCTCAGCTTCCCAGCCTCCCAGGGTGAATGTTGCGTAATATTTCCCAGCAGTCACTAGTTTTTTTCCCGATTGATTCTCGAGTTGCTTTATGTTTTTAGTTGACATTGTCTTGCTGTGAGTGTCTTCTCTGTCTCTAGGTACCACAAGTTTTTGAGAAGCTTCTCAGCAGTATAGGTATCATGGCCTCCAAGAGAGCTGGATCAAAAGACATAGTTGAAAGAAGTACTGGAGATGTGGTTGAGCAGGGGTCTATGAGCTTGCCCGTGTACACAGACACACACCTGTTCATTGAGAAAGACATCAAGATCACATGGCAAGACATCAACACTATATTCGTAGGCAACTTTGAGGAGAATATGGACCGATAGGTCTATGTCAATATTCATAAGTCAAGATTGTACAAGGTTGCATGTAGGTATCCCACCTTCCCATGCGCAGATGTGATCCATTGGATTGTCTCACACACTGATCCTGAGATGATGATACTGAGAAGTTTCAGTGGAGTAGAGCTTGCTTCCTTTAGGATGGAAGATTATCAGTAGATGTACCATTTTCCACAGCTAGTGAACAGGATGGATGCACCTTTCTACACTCCCAACAACAACACGAATACAAGAGACATCTTGAAGCATTGGGTAAGGGAGCCATCAAATTTTAGGACGACACCCAACCAGATCTACAAGACGAAGACACTTAGGAAGGCTTATCAATTCTTAGTCATCTTTGCAAGCCACTTGTATGGCCAAGGGAGTACGAAGGCCTTCCTGCAAAGTTGGGCTATTATGTTGGATCAGCTGGCAAGTGAAGGAAAACCTTTCAACTAGTTTGACATGTTGGATCTCTAGATGAAAGTGCATGTATCCAATGCTTGAAGTCTGCCCAAGGATCAACAAGCAATATTATTCATGTATGCCTACCTACTTGATGCAATCTATACCCGTCAGCAATTTCCTCACATGGGTTGGGCATGGACACCTTCAAAGAATGTTTTGAATGTATATTGCAGGTTTCTCTTAGAATGCAACTACCAAGGAGTCATGGCTATACTATTCGACCACTTCATTGCCCATCTGTACATGATGATCTTTGAACAGGATCTACCTTCCATGTCCTAGGCATCAATGGAGGTGTTGCTGAACATTAGATATTGGTATGTCTCACCTAATGGAACCTTCATCAGGATGTACGGTGCAAAGAAGGCTCCACATGTGTTGTTGAGGATTTATATAGACAAGTTGGTCATGCAAGAGTTTGCATACCACATCTCAATAGGGTTATCAGCTAAATTGCATAGGAATAAGAAGGCACCATGGCCTATGCTTGCTTTTCAAGTTGGGTTGTACGCGATCCGGAGTTTGAAAGAAATGAATGTTGAGGTTGAGGACTTCAAGAAGTTTAAGTTCAGCACCAGGAGTTTCAATTCGTACAATCCACATGGCTTATGTAGGGACCAGTATGCGAGAGTGTACTATTCTTGGATCCACGGGGCGTGTCATTGGCCAGAGGAAGACCCATGGAGATATTGTTATAACTCCTCTACGCTTAATGAACCAGTCAACATGGTAGTAGAGTGGCTAACAACACTCAAGGCCGCAACACCACAGGGAGTAGCAACAATAACAACAACAAGCAACAAACTTGTCCAAGACAAAGGCAAGAGGAAGATTGTTGAAAGCACAAAAATGGAGCAAAGATACAAATTTAAGGAAGACATGCTAGTGGAAATAGTAGCTTTGGAGATAGATGTAAGGAGGCGACAACGCGAAAGGAGAGTAGGGCAGAGAAAGAGGGAGAATCAAAGATTGGATGAGATGGAAAGGAAGTTGTAGGAAGTAGATCAAAAGCAAAAAGAAGAACAAGAGCTGCACAAAAGAGAGAAGGAAGCGCAACATGAACATGAACAAGAACAAGAGGAAGTGCAAGGTGCAAAGACAATGCAAACCACGTTGATACAGGTTGAAGACTTTGAACCAACAGTAGATGAGGAACAAGGTGAGTAGCGACAGGAACAAGAACTTGCTCCGTGGGATGAACCGAGGGTAAAACTGATGGACATGGAGATGGAGCAGTCGGAACAGGATCAAGACACCGACCTCATGCCAAAAGAAACCGAGGTCACCCCACAGGATTCACCAACTCCAACAGTAGAGCAAGTCCTAAGTGAACAAGGGGATACCATTCTCCTTGAGGATAATCTGGGAACAAATGTGTACAACATAGCCTTTGATGAGTCACATCATAGAGTTGTACATGCACATAGAGCGCACACTCTGGATGAGCATGCATCACCTGCGCACTTTGAAGAATGGGTGATTGTGTTAGATGTATGAAGACATCCAACTGCCTTGGTCGATGCTACATAGGCTTATACCAAAGCTACGAGCTCGAGTGTGAAGTTCTTGATAGCAGAAAACAAATGCATGGTTACAGGGTTGCAAGAAAGCAGACAGAGAGAGGAACAATCAACAGGATCCACTAGGGCAGAGATGAAGAAAGTGATACCTGTTGAAGTATCGGCCCTTGAGATAGTCACGCAGAGCTATAAGATAGGTTCATCACTGTGCATAAGGCAGTTGTCCATCTACATCGTTATCAGCAGCGCTGCACCAAGATAGCATGAACACTCACAGATATACATGTCGTTATTGATCATGTACATACATCGATAATGAGGTATAAGGGAACCCTACTTCACTTGAACAAGATGATGAAGTCGCATGTAGAGTTGGACAAAGCATGCACCCAGAGTCTGATCTGGAACTATGAGGAACTCTCATCGCTTATCACCAGTGTTGAGGCTTCATACACACGGTTTTTCAGGATTTTGGATGTCATGGTGAGAAAGTATGGCACCCCATCAATTGGTACCCTCACCAAGGCCAAAGAGAAAATCCAAGGTAGACTAGAGCTTAATGTGTACTTTGATCAATTGATGCTCATGGCCACCAACGTAGATTTGTAGGTCAGTGCAGATAACATGCGATGGACATTGTCGGTCCGGCCTTGCTCAGGACTAAGTTACGCATGTTACAAGACGAGTTGGAAAGAGGTTCCAAATCAGTAAACCTGGAAGAAATGTAGACAAGAGTTCATTTCCAGGAAGACATCATCAAAGAGTATGTAGACACTATTGTGCACTATCAAGCATGGTATCAGCTCGTCACCGAGGATCATGGACAGGATGTTGATGAGCTGGTCTTTCTATAGCCATCCGAGTCTTAGTGTTGTCTTGTCTGGCTGACTCAAGCCTATTTTTGTCCCACATGGGTATATATGGAAAATGTATTATTATTGTAAACATTATGTAAAGTGAAATTCCAAGTGTCATTAGTGGAATGTAGACAATCATATATAATGTAAAGAGTTATGTAATGAAGTTGAAGAGTCATGAGGGTAGTGCAAGAGTCACAAAGGGGAATGTCAAGGGTCATCCCACCCTTTGTTATAAATAGAACCTCATAACTCATAGAGCGAGCTTTTAGGAGCCAAGCTTTTGCTAGGCATTGCTTAGAGAGGGCTTAGAGAGTATTGTGACGAGGCTTGGCTTCTCCAGTGATAATGTAGAGAGAGTACATCTCTTTGGAGGAGCAGGCAGTTTTGACTATAAAGTTCCACTATTGGGGCTAGTGTTTGTCATGGTTTTATGTATGGATGGAACTTTCACTTTATATAACATAATAGAGCCAACCCGTTTTCATGCATATGTTGTTATTGTAGTTGGAATATTCTGGTTACTTTAGCAATGTATGTTATTTAAATTACGCATTCGTGTATGAACTACTTTGTATATGATTTATGAAGCTTGTTGCAACCATGTTTGATTTAACCTATCACCCTCGATTGTGAACTATTCCGCTTCTAACCCGTGATGTCATTTTTCACGTGTGTTCCTTTTAGATTGCGTACTATTATAGGCTTCTAAGGGACACACTTCCTTTTTCCCTTCGTGTGTTAGAGCCTTCCCATGCATCTCTCTTGACTCGATGCAAGGCCACACACTTACATCCGACAAAGATATCATGCTTATCTTTGCGCGCTATTGCCCTCAAGACATAGCTTTACTACCCACTGCTGAGACTCCTACTCCAAACATCCTGAGGTCTAGTTGGGACTTCTTACTGGGGAGATCCCCTGACAGGTTGGTGGGTCCAACACCGTCAACATATTTGGCGCTAGAAGGAGGGCCATATGACAAGTTGAGTCCTCAAAATTTGTTTTGAATCTCTACACATCTATCATGACTTATGTTACGGTTCACCCTCTGAGATGTATGTCTTATGAAAATATGTTTGAAGTCTCGAGGGAGTTTTGGGATCTCTTGTTACAATACACATATGAAGGTGAAGGTGGAACAACTTGGCTTAGGGATAGAGCTTCTTTCGAAGCTCTCTATGATACCTTGGAAGACCCTCAGGATTATGTGGCCTGCTCGCTATTCACATTCATGCTTTGAAGGCAACCATTGCAATGGTGTGTCACACTGGCAAATAAATCTATTCACTCTGTTCATCAATTCATTGAAGAGATAGACTGTGTTTTCCATCATTATGACCGCAATTCACTCAAAAAGAAAATACTGCAATTATGAAAAGCACCTGATGAATCCCTTGTACAATTTTGGGACCGCTTTCGTAAT
This sequence comes from Pinus tabuliformis, assembly GCA_031772625.1. NCBI lineage: Eukaryota > Viridiplantae > Streptophyta > Pinopsida > Pinales > Pinaceae > Pinus > Pinus tabuliformis. Next base: position 872,358,823 of record CM062819.1, read on the forward strand.
CTCGCCTTTCAAATTCAAGAGGATGAAATTGATTGGAAATTTCTTCAGAGAGATTTCAATACCTTCTTCACATATCAGAAAATCTAGAAGTGTTAGAATCATTCAAACCTCGCCCAACATACCTCGATGTTAGAGCTACTAAATCCAAGGTGGACAAGGTTGCTATCGCAAGTGATTGTCTGTCCTCATCTCATCAAGCAGCTCTAGCCCGGCTGTTAGTATGTAAAGAAGGAAAGACATATGTGGATAAATAGATCTTAATGGTACTTATCCATATATGCTAAATGTAGGATGAAGGATCTCATACGAAGCTTTCTCTCCTCGGTGCTGCAGGTGGGACATACCGATTCTTAATTGGACTGCACAGATAATTGCAATGACCATAGCACTTAGTACGATGAATAATAGGCAAACGGGACTATCTATAGGTCAATTAAGGCAGAAGAGCATTATATAAGTGTTAGTCGAGGAAAATTTCTCAACACAAGCTTATTAGGTAGCAGGTGTATAGGTTAGTTGGGTTAGGCAGACAAGAAGATAGGTAGATGTAGGAAGGGTATATGTAAATGGCGATAGCATGTGCTAGAAGAGGCATTGAGACAGTTTTAGACTTTCACTTAAGCCTTCTTTCACACTTAAGTTAAGCTAGGTAGAGGGAATAAATAGGAGGTGTATAACCTATCATCTTTCTGGTCTCTAGAGGTTCTATAATGGAAATAAAGACTTTTCCTTCCATTTACTTACCTCAACAAAAGGGAGCTGAGCTTACATGGACTAGAAGGATCAAGCCGAGAGATTAGACTCTGGGGGAGGATAAGATCAAGTTTTCGACAAAGTTGGTGTTGAGCAACCAACTTGCACTATCATTTATGATGAGTATGTGTGGGAATCTAAAAAAGAACCTGTGGTGAAGGATGCCATCCTTATGTCTGCACCTCATTCACTTTTTCCTGACGTCTTTGGTGATTCGGCCACTGTTAATTTTCTGTGTGAGAATTCATTCCCGAATGCATCTACTTTAGATCATTCACAAAGTACATCAGATGTCAGTCTATCATTGCATAATAGAGAGGACACATCTGTGTCTGCAAATCCACTCAATATTTCATCTGTCATTTCTGGAAACACATAGGGTGAACATTCTTGTTTCTCATCAACCACTCTGTATGATTCACCAGATCATGAGGATGCCGATGAACATATCGAATTTTCTGATCATGGTTGTCGTGATATCTTTACTCCTCCATTCAATCACAGTCATGATTCATTCACTATTGACCTTTCCAAGACACCCATCTTTGATGATCTACCTACTGATGAAGTCAAAACACCTCAAGCTATCGAGGCACTTCAGCCCTAGCTAATGGTTATGCCAGGCCCTCGTTTTCTTGAGGTCAATTCCACTTCAGATCAGAAATCTGATGAAACACCCAAGACTCCTAATCTCTCTCCTGTTTACATTGAAGATCAATCTAGTTCAGAGATTCCACATCCTCCACCTGAATCACATGATCGCATTGCTCATGCATTAGAGGAATCATACACAACGAGCACTCTTGTTAAACATAATTTGTCTTTCTTTCTCATGTTTGCTTGTTTTTCATGGTAAAAGGAGTGTGCATGTTTATCGTCTGCGCACAGTGTGTTGCATAACCATGATATGTTTGCAGAATGCTTATCTTGCACTTTTATTCTTTTATTTTCCGTAGAAATTTTTAAATTTGGAGCGTGTTGATCTTCACTATTATATTTTTCTTGTTTGTTGGTTTACACGCTTACCTTTCTCGTAAACCATACCTTCACCAACATGGGTGCATTGGAAATATCACTTTATGTGAAGAGGCTCATGCACTGTTTAGTTTAGGAGTAGGAGTAGTGTTTTATTTCTTGTTTTGCTTTGTTTGCATGCTTGCTTTGTTTACTTTGTTTGCATTTCTTATTTTCTTGCTTTGCTTTCATTGACTTCTGTCCTTTTCTTTCTTGTTTGTTTGCTTGTTTTGCACCCATAGGTTTAGTTTCACATGAAATCGTATGTGGCTCTCGAGACAAGAAAGTAAATTATAGGAGGACTTGTATAACTACCAACACTTGGTTATATACTGTCCTCTCTCTTTATGAAGAGCTTGTTGTCTTTAGTTGATGATACCCTGATGGAAAATACATTTTGTTCAGAGTGAATCTTGGTGAAAACACAATGCTTGCACTTTTAACTAGTATCGCCTACTCTAATCGGTTCCTTTGGGTTAACCCTTATCATCTTAGTCAAGTAGAGTAAGGTGAGGGGGAAAACCTTAACAAGTATTGTTAGAGATATATATAAAATAATTCTCTAAAGGGACAACCTATTCTGCTCTCAATAAGTCGGGATCCCTCTTTCGCCTTTGAAATAAATAAGTTCCTATGCACAGTTCTTTGAAAAATGAAAAAAAGGTGAAAGAAGAGAAAGGATTCCTGCGTAGAGAGTTGATGCAGGTAACTCCGCTGAGGTAGTAACTAGGCTCGCTGGTAGTAGAGCGATGCTTGTGTTCCTGCGTGACTCTGTCGGGGTGCTGTTTAGGCTTGCTAGCAGTGGAGAAACACCAGAGATGAAACTAAGACTCTGACATTTATATTACTTGTGCACCAATATACCCTCATCTCCAATCGAAACAACTCAGCTGATTTGGCTTGGTATGTGTGCTGACCGATCAAGGGAATGGAAAGGACTGTATCTTTAACTCAAGCTTAGTGTTCAAGTCATGTCGATCAAAGAATCAAACAATACTTCTGGAGGAGTTAGACTCGATTTTCACGAAAACGGTCCATACAGAGATCTGGAGTTCTACTAATGTGTCGCCAATGTTGTAGTGGCTACAACCACCCTCAAAAATTTTGCCTTCTCTTTGTTTTGGAGCCTCCCTCAAAATCATAGAAGCTATCCTACGTTGATCAAGTACTTGTGTTCTTTGATTTTATATGTTGCTTAACAGCTTGTGTTCACTCACTTGTCCTATCGGTCAACCACAAGCTGCCCCAACACTTGGTTCACATCCGGTCTTTTGGCTGTTGGGAAAAACTGCACAATCCTGGAGGGCATTGTGTCTTCCCCTCAAGAATTACGCAGAGAATCCCAATAGCTACCCTGCACTCAAAAATTGCGTAGAGAAGGCGAGCAAGCCTTGCTCTGGAAAATGCGCAGAGCAGGCCAGCCGACACTTCTCTCTAGACATGTGCAGAGCAGGCCAGCCGACACTTCTCTCTAAAAATGTGCAGAGTAGGCTAGCAACACTACTTTGGAAAATTGTGCATAGCTGGCCAGCCAGCCAGGGCTACTCAACCCAAAAATAACATAAAATCTTTCTCTCAGTGACTGTCTGTTGCATGTGCCGATAGGTTGCTCGGTTCCCTAAAAAACTACGCAATCCTTCCTTGCATGTCAGGCAACTTTTCCCTGAAAAAGAAAAAAAGTGAAAAAGCATCCCCAGATTTTAGGGATCTATTTTTAACAATGGGAGTTACATGCAAATTCAATTTTAGAAACTCCCTGCAAAGTGTCTCTTTTTCCTAGATTTGTGGTATGCGCGTCATAAAACCTAAGTTTGCCAAATCTATTTAAACGAGGCCTCATAGCTCATTCTTCACATTCGTTCTTGGAGCTCTGGCATTCCCGAGGCATCTAACACCCTTCAGCATAGTCGCACAACTTTTCCGGGTAAGTTTTTCTTTTCATGCCTTTTACTTCCTTTTTTGTCGCTTTTTATTCTTCGGCTTGTATGAGTGTTGTTTCCCTTGTTTTATTGAATGACCATTAGCGTTTCAATGTATTTCAACTTGTAGAAGTTATTTTTCGAGTTTTGCATTGCCTTTCCTTAGTGTCGCATGCATGACACTGTTTTTTCACTAACAGTCATCATTGCGTTGACTGTCTTTATGAGCTTCATGGTTTTGTCGTTTGACTGATTTCTGCACTTGCTTGAATTGCATGCATGTTTATTCACTCAGAACTGCACCAAATATGCACACACATTCAGTCCTTCATGTTTTTAGGTTCCCCTAGGGAATATCTGGATCTTCTTGGCCCAGATCTCATTTCTCGTGGCATGCACTGCTCATTCCTGACAGTCAAGGCTCTGCTTTGCTTCCATGAATTGGGCAGAGGCTATCCAAACTGGCTCCTAGCTGTGCTCTGCGCAATCCTGGGAGGCAGTGCCCAGTCCTGCCCACTGGAACTACGTAATGTGCATTCCCGACCAACAACCCAACCTGATTGATCTACACATTGCACAATTTCAGTCAGCAGTGAGCCTCACTGGACTGTACATTGTGCAGTTCCAGTCAACAGTGAGCCTCAATGGTAGCTGACACTGCACAATGTGCAGTTCTAGCTGATAGTCTCTTAGCCTCCCAGCCTCCTAGAGTCAGTTCTGTGAAATCTTGCCCAACAGTCACCAATTTGTTGCCCGATTGATTCTTGAGTTGCTTTATGTTTTTAGCTGACATTGTCTTGTCGTGAGTGTCTTCTCTATCTCCAGGTACAATAGGTTTTTGAGCAACTTCTTGGTAGTATAGGTATCATGGCCTCCAAGAGAACTAGATCAAAAGACACAGTTGAAAGAAGTATTAGAGATGTGGTTGAGAAGGGGTCTATTAGGTTGCCCGTGTACATAGACACACACCTGTTCATTGATAAATACATCAAGATCACATGGAAAGACATCAACACTATATTCACAGGTAGTTTTGAGGAGAATCTGGAGGATCAACAGGTCTATTTCAACATTCATAAGTAATGATTATACAAGGCTGCATGTAGGTATCCCACCTTCCTGTGCGCAGATGTGATCCATTGGAGTGTCTCACACACTGATCTTGAGACGATGACACTGAGCAGTGTCAGTGGAGTAGAGCTTGCTTCCTTCAGGACGAAAGATTATAAACAAATGTACCATTTTCCACAGTCGGTGAACAGGATGGATGCACTATTCTACACTCCCAATAACAACACCAATACAAGAAACATCTTGAAGTGTTGGGTAAGGGTGCCATCAAAGTTAAGGACGACACCCAACGAGATCTACAAGACGAAGACACTTAAGAAGGCTTATCAATTCTTGGTCATCTTTGCATGTCGCTTTTATGGCCAAGGGAGTATAGAGACCTTCTAGCGGAGTTGGGTTGTTATGTTAGATTAGATGGCAAGTGAAGGAAACAATTTCAATTGGTTTGACATGTTGGATTTCCAGCTGAAAATGCATGTCTCCAATGCCCAGAGTCTGCCCAAGGATCAACAAGCAACATTCTTCATGTCTGCCTACCTGCTCGATGAAATCTCTGCCCATCAGCAGTTTCCTTGCATGTGTTGGCCATGAACACCTTCAGAGAATGTTGTGAATGCATATTTTAAGTTGCTCTCAGAGTGCAGATACTGAGGAGTCATGGCTAGACTATCTGACCACTTCATTTACCCTTTGTACAGGATGATATTTTAACAGGATTCGCCTTGCATGTCCCAGGAAACAATAGAGGCATTGATGAACATTGAAGATTGGTATGCCTCACCTAATGGCACCTTCATCAGGGCGTACAACACAGAGAAGGCTCCGCATGTGTTGCTGAGGTTTTCCACGGATAAGCTGGTCATGCAGGAGGTTGCATACCACATCTCGATAGGGTTATCATCTGGATTGCACAGGAAGGAGAAGGCACCATGGCTTATGCTTCCTTTGCAAATTGTGTTGTAAGCAGTTTGAAAGAAACTCCCCGCATCAATACCAGTGCTCCTTGAACCATTTTGCAGGTATCCTTCTCGAACATTATTTTTACACCTGCATCATCCAACTTGCTTACAGAAATCAGATTTCTGGCTAATGCAGGAATATGTAGAACACCTGGAAGCGTTCTAACCCTTCCACCTTGCAACTTCAACTTTAATTTTTCGCGACCAATGATTCTAGTCTTCCTGTCATCCCCCAAGAAGACATCACCACCATCATATTTCTCATACTCGCAGAACCACTCTCTATGGGGAGTGAAGTGAAAGGATGCACCTGAGTCAATCAACCATGCCTCATGATCTACATGTGTACTTGAAGAAGCCAAGTACACATCCCCACCTTCATCTGAGGTGGTTTTTGTCTCTGCAGAGGGAGCCTCATCAAATCCCTTTCCTTTGTCAGGAGCTTTAGATTTATAGTCCCTTTCGAAGTGGCCTTCCTTTCCGCATTTCCAGCACACCACCTTTACATGTTTTCTTAGAGATTTATATCTCCCTCTAGATTTAGATCTCCCACTCGATGACTTATTTTTGTTTCTGTTCTGGGACCATCCTTGTACAGACAAGGCATCACCATTTTGGCTCTCCATATTTTTCCGTCTCATCTCCTCCATCAGCAAGGCTGAGACTATTTCATCAAACTGCAAGGCAATTGCATTGCTACCTATTGCAATAACCAGACTATCCCACGAATTTGGTAGGGAACACAAAAAACTGATGCACTTATCTTCATCTGAAATTTTAATATCAATAGATGCTAACTGACTTACCACAGTATTAAATGCATTCAGATGCTCTATCACCGAGTCTCCATCTTTCATCCTCAGGTTATATAGCTTTTTCCGCAGGAACAGTTTATTCACCAGAGACTTAGATTGGTACAAAGTCCCTATCTTGTCCCACAAAGCCTTCGTTGTAGCTTCCCTTGATACATTCAACAATACTGAATCTGAGACACACAATCGTATTGTGCTCTTTGCCTTCCAATCCAACTTCTTCCATTCTTCATTGGACACTCCCATTGGTTTAGTACCCAGATCTACCGCAATCCACTGGTCTTTATCCACCAACAGATCCTCCATCTTGAGTTTCCACAACTCAAAACTCTAACCATTAAATTTCTCGATCTTTATCTTTCCACTACTCGCCATCTTCTTTCACCACTAGAATCGATCTCGCAGATCTCCCACTGAACAGGGTCTACCACAGGCCCGAGCGAAACCCCTCAGCAACAAAGGTGTCCCCTTGAAGCCAAAACTGCTCTGATACCAAATGTAGGTTTTAACCCTGTACAGAAATTACTTGCATACGGATTCTAAAACATATAAAATAAACAATGCAAGAGCATAACACATAAAACACATATACACAGAGATTTTCCCCTGGATCCCAAAACCGGGACTACCAGCTTGATTTTTCATTATATTCCTTTCAATGTTACAATACATATTTATACATTCCGAAGCATCCAATACCATGGACCGAGAACCATCGCGTCCAATACCATGGAAAAAAAACCATCGCGTCCAATACCATGGACCGAAAAACCATCGCGTCCAAAAAACATGTACGAAAATCATGCACAAAACCATAGGTGGGTCCGCCCAACCTAACACAGGGTTCAAAACCAAAATTTTCCGGGGCGCTGCCCTGGACATGGGATTACGGGTGCCCTTCAAACCCCATTTTTACTACGTGGAAAGAATATAACACAACCTGACAACATGACGAGTTGGACAGAGGTTACAAATTAGTATACCTAGAAGTAATGGAGGCAAGAGTTTGTTTCTAGGAAGACATCATCAAAGAGTATGCAGACACCATTGCGCACTATTAAGCATGGCATCAGTTCATCATCGAGGATCACGGAGAGGATGTTGATGAGATGGTCTTTCTACAGTTGTCCGAGTCTTAGTGTTGTCTTGTCTATCTAACTCAAGCCTATTTTTGTCCCACATGGGTATATGTGGAAAATGTATTATTATTGTAAACATGATGTAAAGTGAAATTCCAAATGTCATTAGTGGAATGCAAACAGTCATATGTAATGTAAAGAGTTATGTAATGAAGTTGAAGAGTCATGAAGATAGTCCAAGAGTCACCCCACCCTTTGTTATGAATAGAATCTCATAACTCATAGAACGGTACTTTGGGAGCCAAGTTTTTGCTAGGCATTGCTTAGAGCTTGGAGAGTATTGTGACGAGTCGTGGATTCTCCACAGTGAAGAGTGAATACATCTCTCTGGAGGAGTAGTTAGTGTTGACGGTAACATTCCACTATTGGGGCTAGTTGATGTCATGATTGTATGTATTGATGGAAAGTTCACTTTGTATAATATAATAGAGCCACCACATTTTCATGCATATGTTTTTATTGTAGTTGGACTATTCTAGTTGCTTTAGCAATGTAGGTTATTTAACTTACACATTTGTGTATGAAATACTTTGTATATGATTGTATGAATCTTGTTGGAATCATGTTATTGATTTAACCCGTCACCCTGGATTGTGGACTATTCCGCTTCCAACCCGTGATGTCATTCTTCCCGTTTGTTCCTTCCAAGCTGCGTACTATTATAGGCTTCTAAGGGACACACTTTCTTTTTCCCTTCGTGTGTTAGAGGCTCCCCATACATCTCTCTTGACTTGTTGCAAGGTCACACACTTGCATTCGACAAAGATATCACACTTACCTCTGCGCGCTATCGTAGTCAAGGCATAGCTTTACTACCTTGGGAATCCTACTCCAAATGGTCTATTTAGCCAATTTAGTGTTCTTAAATTGTCAGCATAAATTATCGACCAGGGCAGGTATACTGATGAAGCACAAGTGCATTGTATGTGCTAGAAGTTATTTTATGTCATTAAGATATTTAGGTTACTATTAAGGTCTAAATTTAGAATTAATATGGAGATGGTATTACTGTCTATATTAGAGTATTGTCCCTAAAATATGTTAGCCGGTTATTCTAAAATTTATCTTAATTGAATCAAGTTTTGTGGATGGTTAGAAAGTGATCCTAGACTCTACTCTGTTAGACTGTTTTTGTTTTTATCTTGAATTTTATGATGCAGCCAAACTAGACTAACTTTGAAACCATGTACACAAGAGATCTATTCTATAGAATTTAAAATGAATGATGTTTGAATTTAGTTGCCAAGAAAAAGACTGTCACTCTTTAACTAATGCAGCCAAACTAGACTAACTATGAAAGCATGCACACAAGAGATCTATTCTATCGAATTGAATATGAATGATGTTTGAATTTAGTTTCCAAGAAAAAGACTGTCACTCTTTAACTAATGCAACTTGACTCAAACAAGAACTAAAATTGATAAACTAAAAAACATCTAAACTGTGAAATGAGACAGTTCTAAAGGAATTCTATTTGGAATTGATCAAAGACCTGAACTGGACGTACGAGACCTCCACGAGACAACCATCAATCTTTAATTAACATAGCATGGAAAGTATGAACCAAAATCTATTAATTGCAAACAGTTTTGACAAGATGTTCTTCAAAATTTACATACAGTGGCGCACACCAAAACATATAGTGGCCATTGTTCTTATAACATTATTCAAATAACAGTATGACAATTTTAAGCCTACATATCTTTTATTACGATCCCTATTAAATCAAACTATATGGCTTAATAATCGATTTGCTATTTGGAAAATAAAATCGATAAGATTTCTGGAAATTCATACTCTATTCCAGCATATGATCTTGCAATTGACTTTGAGGTTGACCGTATTACAATGCGATCTTCTTGAAGGATTGGCTCGAGAGCATAGAAAAGAATCCACGAGGGGATCATTTCTCATCCAGCCATATCTTCTTTTCTTGAGCTGGTGCACTCGAACCCTGTCAACAATGGAGGTAGCCGCGGAAATGTGGATTAGCTACATAATTAGTCAATTATGTAGCTGAATGTAAACTTTAATAAAACAATAAGGTATATAGACAAAATATGAAAAAGAGTACATGTAAGTGCTTACCTTAACAAAACTTTATGTTTATTGCATTTATTTAGATGATAGGAATAGGAAAAAGGAAGAAGAATAGGCAAAACGGGGTGTGAAGGTAAAACAGTCATTGGACTTTACATTCCCCCACGTTGGAGGTTTTGTATGTCCTCATACAATTCATCATTGTCATTCTCTTGTTCGTTATGGTTATCACATTTAGGATTCACTTTCTTCTTTCTGACAACCACTCGCATTCTTGGTTTCTTCATGAGGATTTTATATTTTAGGTTGATGATTTCTCTTTGCATTGCCCTATTTTCTTTCATAAACTTCTTGTTCTTTTTGTACCATAAACTCAAATGAAGAATAAGGTTGTCACTCTTTGCAATTTTAATTCCATTTTGTGCTTTTAGTGTCTGATTCTCATTTTTGAGGTATCTGTTCAATGTCTCCAGCTCAAAGATCTCTTGCTCTAAAACATTAGATGTTGAAGGTTCTTGTGGCTCATTGAACTGATTACTTCCTTCTCCTGGACTTTGGATTGACTCTTTAGTTGTTGCTTCCTTCCTTTCTAATGACTCTATGTAGTCATAAATTTCCTGTTGAACAGGATCAACACCTGGACTGTGCACTGGACTTCTTGGAGGTGAACTGAAGGGGGGTGATGACACCCTTGGTGATAGTTTTGGTGATCCTTCTAGAGAGTCTTCAGGGTCTTCAATCGGCTCCTTCTCCTCAAGATCGATATATTCTGCAGCTCCTAAGACTGCTTGTTGCATCGTGTTTAATCTGGTACTTCTCCTTAGACCCGAGGTCAGTAATCCATGAGTTTTACTCTTTTTAGCTTTTGGATTCTATTTTTGAGGAAGGATCTTGGTTTGGGATAAATTATCCTCTGTTCTTTTGCCAACTTTCTTTCTTCTAGGATTCCCTTTTTTCATTTTCTGAAAAATATCCACTATGGGTAGTTCATCCTCTGATAATTCCTATTGAGACTAGGGTTCTTGTTCTTTTATTGTCTCCATTGTTCTCTTCCTTCACTTGAGGGTTTTACTACCATTGGTTTGTTCAAGATTTCTTTCCTCAAATGATTCCTTACTAGAAATTTTTCCCAGTTGTCACCTATAGTTTGAAGGTGAAACTCAATCAAGATCTTTATCAATCCATTATGGTACATGGTATTGTCCATGAATTGAATTTTCTTAAGACTATGCAAGAGGAAATATGGAAAATTTATTTGATGTTCCTCAAGAAAATTCATCATTATCCTAATGTGGTAGAAAAACATATATCCAATCCAACCTTCACAAGTAATAAATTTTTGAAGTACAAGGAGCAAATTCCTCCATTTACTCTTAAGGGTTGTACTATGATTACCTTTTTTGAAGATGGTGGTGTCCATGTTTGGATTTTTCAGGAAGAATTTCCAATATTCCTCATTGATTCCTCTGTTTTTGAATAATTTTTCTCCACTTCTGGGTAATTCGGCCACTGCTGCAATCAAGGACTCCGTTATGGTGAATTTGATGTCGCATATTTCAACCTCTATTCCATCAAAAGAACGTGTAAAAGTTTTCATTACCTCCCTGTGGAAACCGTCGAATTTCTCTATGAATTATAACCATTTTACTTTATGCAACAACTCCCTGGTCTGAGGATATCCTTCTAAGAACTTCTTTCCTGCTAGTTCGGTTCAGACAATAACACCCATTATGGAAGATGCTTCATCTCAAGGACTGTTCACTTGACAGGAAAAATGGTGTTGGTAGGGTTTCGTTCAGTGGCAGAGAGATGGAGAGGCTATGTGACTTTAGAGAAATGGGAGAACAGGTGAATTATAATGAAGGTTGTGGGAATGAACTAACCGTTAGAGCGCATTCAAAATAATGATTCAGCAATTACTTCGATAGATTCGAAATGGGGACAAGACAGGAGTTTAAGTGGTGGATTATGATGATTTTGAAAAGCGACCATCACCCACGATTTGCAATGATTTCATTTTATTTTGGTAGTGCTATGTCCTCTTAGTTCATATATGCAATATATTAATCCTCATTGTAAAATTAAAGTATCACATACCTTTGACTAATTTGCTAACCTTATTTTTCCTTTGATATCTTCTGCAGGTACTTTGCACTGTCAATTATTCTTCAATTCAAATCACCAAGTGTTCCTGTCAAGTTGGCTACAAAAATTTTATTAGAGCTATAGAAACTTGTCCGAGCTACGGGAAGTTATTAATTCTGTAGCTGAAAAAAACTTTAGGAAAGGGAATTTCTTTTTGGAAAAGAGAAAATTTAAGGTGCCAACAGGAGTTGGTTTTCACTTCAAATTTTCTCTATAAGCATGTCAAAAACATGTTGGTTTTCAAGTTTATACATTATTATTATTATTATTTTAATGTTATATATATATATATATATATATATATATATATATATATATATATATATATATATATATATATATATATATATATATATATATATATATATATATATATATATATATATATATTATTTTATTTATTTTTATATTTTTTATGTATATATAGAAAAGTAAAATTTCTAAGGTGGAAAAGAAGAAGAATTCTTCTCAACCATCTTCAATTCTGAATTATCTTGGAAAATTTTGACAAATTCTTCTTTTGTCAATGGCTTATGATAAAGTCTAAGTCGATTTCCATTCACTAAAAGAAGAATTTTTTCTTCATCAATAGTCCTGATTCTAACTGCACAATTGTCAAAGTCATTTTCAACTTCATAAGGTCCAAGCTAGTGGGTTTGGAATTTTCCTTGGAAATTCTTGAACTTTGAATCAAAGAGTAATGCCCAATCTCCTGGATGAAGTTTCCTTTATTTAATGTACTTATCATGCCATCTGGATCTCTGTTGCTGAACTAGGCTGGTCTTCTGAAGGGCTTCTTGTCTTATTTCATCAATCTCATTAAGTTGTCTCATCCTTTGCTTTTGTGCTTCTGATAAGTCAAGATCTAATTGGACTTCTGTTTTATAGGTCTCGATCTGGAACTCTATTGGAAGTAAGAGTTGCTTCTCATAAACAAGTTCATAGGGAGTATGCCATGTAGTACTTCTCCATGTAGTTCTATAAGCCCACAAAGCTTTTTGAAGCTTTTCTGCCCAGTCCTTCCTATGTAAGTGTACAGTCTTGGTAAGGATTGCTTCAATCACCTTATTTGTAGACTCAACTTGGCTGTTGGCTTGTCGATGGTATGGATTGGACTTCCGATGTTTGATTTTATATTGCTCCACAAGCTTCTGCACTAATCTGGATGTAAACTGTGTCCCTTGATCTGTTACAATTTCTCTTGGAACACCAAAACAAGTGAAAATATCCTAAAAAAGAAATGAAACTACAACATTTTCAGTAGCAAAAGGATGTGCTTTAGCTTCTACCCATTTAATGACATAATCAATACATACCAGAATATACCTTTTTTGCTTTGAAGGTGGATTGGTTGGACCAACAAAATCTAGTGCCCATTTTTCAAATGGTTTAATGAGTACTTGTGGTTGTAATGGCATTTCATTTGAAAGAGTGGGTTTTCCCATTCTCTAATAACTATCACATCTTTTAACATATTCCTTGGTATCCTTAAAAATGGAAGGCCAATAATATCCTGAAAGTAAGACTTTATAAGAAGTTCTTTTGTCAGAAAAATGTCCTTCACATGGTTCATCATGGCAGGCTTTAAGTATTTCTAGTATTTCATCCTCTTGAACACATCTTCTAAAGATGAGATCTGGTCCTGTTCTGTATAACTCTTCGTTTATCCATGAATAAGATGTGCTATTGTGAACTATCCTCCTCTTTTCTCTAGGAGACAAATGAAATGGAATTTTGCTTGTAGCTAAATAGTTAGCAATAGATTCTGCATACCAAGGTGCTTTAGTAGATACTACAAAAAGATATTCATAAAGAAATTTATCCTCTATAGGCTGATCATTATTATCATTCTGAATTGTATTATGTTTTCCAGGTCTATCTAGAATGGTGATGTTGAATTCTTGTAACAATGAGAGCCATCTGGTTATTCTTCCATTAGTGATTGGTTTATTCATTAGGTATCTAATGGCAGAATGGTTTGTGTGAATGAAAGTTTAATAACCAATTATATAATGTCTAAATTTGTTAATGGCATGAACTACAACTAAAAACTCCTTCTCAGTTACAGTATAATTTAGCTCTGTAGGAGTTAAATTTTTACTGATATAATAGATTGCATAAGGAGTAAGATATTTTTGCCCTAACACAACTCCTATGGCTGTATCTGAAGCATCAGTTGATATATGGAAAGGAAATTTCCAATTAGGTCCTTTTTAGATAGGTGCTTCAGAAATTATCTTTTCCAAAATTTCAAGGACAACTTGACAATCAGAATGCCAATTGAATTCACAGTCCTTGGTAAGTAGTTTAAAGAGTGGAGATGCAATTTTTGTGAAGTTTTCTATAAATATTCTATAATATCCAGTAAAACCAAGAAACTCCTAACATCTCGTTGATAGTTGGGCATTGATAATTTATAAATGACCCCGACTTTAGATGAGTCTACCTTAATTCCATCTCCTAGAATATGCTGACCTAAAATAATTCCTTTGTTAAACATCTTGAAACATTTCTCATGACTTAACATAATATTTGTTTGTTTACATCTTATTAAAACTTTTTCTAAATTTTCAAGTGCTTCATTAAAAGAATCTCCATATACTGTGAAATCATCCATGTACACTTCCACACAATCATGAATAATATCAGAGAAAATTCCAGTGACTACTCTTTGGAATGTTTTCGGAGCATTGCATAATCCAAAGGGAAGTACTCGGTAAGAATAAGTTCCGCATGGACAGGGGAATGTGGTTTTATCTGGATCTTCAGGTGCTACTTGAATCTGGTTATATCCACTAAAACCATCTAGAAATGAAAAATACTTTTTCCCTGCTAATGTGTCTAAGACTTGTTCTATGAAAGGAAGTGGAAGTGGTCTTTTAATGTTTCTTTATTCAATTCCCTGTAATTGATGCATACTGTCCATTTTCCATTTTTCTTTGGAACGATTACTAGGGGTGAGACCCACTAACTGCCTGATATCAGATAGATGAAATTTACATTTAAAAACTTTTGCAATTCCTCCTTAACAATTTCTTTTAGATTTTGGTTCATTCTTCATTGAGGCTGTCTAATTGGTCTTGCACTTTGTTCGATGTAGATATGATGTATGCAAGTTTTAGGATCAATTCCTCTCATATCAGTGTATTCCCATGCATAAGCAGGAGAATGTTTCTGTAAGACTTCTACCAGTTGATTCTTTTGTAATTCTTCCAAGTTTTCATTAACATTAAAAGTTTTACTTGGAAATGTTTCTATTAAAGAATTTCCAAATTTCTCCATGGAGAGCAATGATACTTGTCTAGATGCGAGATATTCATTTCGACTACAGTCATAATGTGAGGAATATTCATTATTTTCCAATAGATTTAAAATTTTCTCTTCCTCTCTTATTTGTTTAGTAGTGAAAACAGGTTGTATATCATCATCATCATCTATCCATTCCTCATTTTCTGTTTCTATTATTGTTCTTGCAAGTGGGTATAATGCAAATTTATTTGTAGAATTTCCATCTGAGATAAACACGTCACCTGATCTACAACCGATGAAAGTATTAGTTGTAGCTAAACATGGTCTTCCTAGGATTAATGGATGTCCTCCTAAATTATTCTTGGGTGTTAAGACCATCAAATCAACAAGACATTCCCAAGAATCTAAGGATACACAAACATCTTCCAACACACATCAGGTTTAATCAAAGACCTATCTGCTAATTATAATAGTGTTGGTGTGTATTGAAGGTTAGGAAGCCTAAGTGAATCCATAACGTGTTTACTCATTATGTTTATGGCTGCTCCTAGATCAATAAGTGTGTTTGGTATTTCAATTCCATTGATGTGGATTTTTACAATGGGGCTTCCTAGATCTAGATATTTTTGGATTGTCGTTTTCCCCATCATGATGTATGCAATTTTCTCGACTAATTGAATTATTTTTATATCTTTTTTTTTTCTTCCTGATCTTTGAGTACTTAATTCCTTAATCGTTTTTGCAAAGATTGGTATTTCTTTTATGGCTTGTAATAAAGGAATTTTGATACAAACATTTCTTAATTCATCCAACATATTATAATCAGGTAATGTGATTTGTTTTTCTACCCCTCATCAATTTTCAATCGTTCAAGGAAAGGTGGTCTAATTGATACCGAGGATTGTTCTATAATAGGAGTATTTATTGGAACATTTTTTGTTTGATTATTCTCTTTTTAAGGGAGAGAGGTATCTCCTTCTTCAGATTCATTTTTATGTTTTTGAAGATTTGTCCTTGCTTCCTGACTGACAAGAAGGGGTTTTCTTTGCAATACTCTTCCAGAAATTAATTGAACATTATTTAGATTTAGTGGAGTTATTACATAAGTTTGAGGATTTTTCCCTTCCATGTTGTACACATGTTGTTGTGACATTTTATTATTAGGATTCTGAAGTGGTTGAGCGGGTAGTTGATTTTGTTTTTGTGCAAATGGTAGGGAGAGCTGTGGATTTTGACTCTGAACTTAGACTTGAGGTAATTGATTAGCTTGAGGAATTTGATTAGATTTGGGTAGAATTGTGGTGGAAGATAGGATGGTAAATAATTTTGATATTGAGCATAAGCCTCATAAGGGTTTTTCCATCCTTGATTCCAAGATTGTGGTTGTGGCTGAGCCCAAGGCTGCCAAGATGGATTCCAATTATTTTGTGAATACTGAGCAAATTGTTGTGGTCTGAAGCCCTGTGGTTGATTTGGTTGGTAGTTTTTCCATGGTCTTTTGGCTATGGAGTAGAGAGGGTCTACTTGTTTTGGTATTCCTTCATCATTAAATACAACCTTGAGACCTGGTAAAGAAGGACACTTCTTAGTATCATGATTATCTGCAGATATGGCACAAGTTTCTATAGCTTTTGAATCCAAGGGACACTCTCTTAGGGCATGCTTCTTCTGACATCTAGGTCAGAAAATGGATAATGTAACATTTTCAGATTTTTTCTTATTCTATATTTTAAGGGTGTCTATTTGTTCACTTGGACTCCCTAAAATATCTGTCTTGAAAGTATCAAGCAAGCTTCCTAATTCTGCACTATTGACTGTCCCAGTTGCAGATTTATTAATTCTTGATAAGAGATGGTCTCTAGGACTTTTTCCAACTCGTGTTTTTCCCATTGAAATATGTACACATAGATCACAAATATCTAGAAATGGTGATTTAGAAATATCTCCTTTCCCTATTAAGTTAAGGAGATCGATCCATTCATCTTCGATAGCTTTGAGTAGGAGGGATTTCAAAGTTTCCTCATCTAAATTATCCATTTTTTCTCTTTTAATATTATAGACAAATCTCTCTACTAAGTCTTCAAGATTTTCATCTTCCTTTTGTGTCATTTTGAAGACTTCATCCTTAAAGTTACTAGGCATACAACCATCTCTATATTTTCCTAAGAAAGCCTCTTTCATTTGTGCCCATGTTCTTATAGAATTCATTCCTAAACTCATGAACCATTTTAATGCTAAATCCTTTAAGGTAGCAGGGAACAATTCTAGTTTTTGAGCATCATGCAGATAATCATATGATTTGCATAATACTTCAAATTCGAAGAGAAATGTCTCTGGGTCTTCATTTCTTTTTTCGTGGAAATTAGGAAGAATAGAAGGTGAAATATTTTTCACTGTGAGGGTTGTATCTTCATCGAAAATAGGAAATGCAAAAGAATCTTGATTTCCTCTACCTCTACCCCCTCCTCTATTCCTATATCCACCTCCTCCTCTCCCTCTACCTTCTCCAATCCTATTTTCCTGACCATTGACATTGTGTACCTCTCCTTCCCCTTCTTCAGCCATAACAAATTCCTCAGAACTATTGTAAGGTTCTTCTAATTCTTCTGGTTCCTCTATCAATGGATGGCCAAAATAAGTTTCTTGTTCCTCTTCTTCACTAGGAATTTCTAATTCTTCTCCTAAAATTTGTTCACCAGTGGAGGATAGAAAAAATACTCCTGTAGTTGGGGATGTAGGATTTTCTTCAATTACAGCTTCGGTAGATGAATTAGGTGAAGTTCTGGATTGGATTTTTGACCTTGAGACTTCAGGAAGTCTTTTTTGACCTTCAAATGGAATTCGAGTTTGAGTAGGTGGTGCGGAATTTCGAAGTCGTGGTAAAGTGAGTGGATTTTTGGGAATTAAGCTTCTTCCTCGTCATATAAATCTACCTCTAGAGTCTCTATCCCTACGCATATCATGTTTTGAATTGATAGTTCTTATCTCTCTTTTTTAACTTCTATTTTCACTTCCCCGATAACGCCGGCAAAATGTTTAGCCAATTTAGTGTTCTTAAATTGTCAGCATAAATCATCGACCAGGGAAGGTATACTGATGAAGCACAAGTGCACTGTATGTGCTAGAAGTTATTTTATGTCGTTAAGATATTTACGTTACTGGTAAGGTCTAAATTTAGAATTAATATGGAGATGGTATTACTATCTATATTAGAGTATTGTCCCTAAAATCTGTTAGCTGGTTATTCTAAAATTAATCTTAATTGAATCAATTTTTTTGGATGGTTGGAGAGTGATCCTAGACTCTACTCTGTTAGACTGTTTTTGTTTTTATCTTGAATTTTATGCTGCAGCCAAACTAGACTAACTATGAAAGCATGTACAAAAGAGATCTATTCTATCGAATTGAAAATGAATCATAGTTAATTTAGTTTCCAAGAAAAACACTGTCACTTTTTAACTAATGCAGCTTCACTCAATCAAGAACTAAAATTGATAAACTAGAAAACATCTAAACTGTGAAATGATATAGCTAAATTACACTAGATAGAAAGCAAATGAGATGATCAAACTGTACCAGGTAGAAAGAAAATGAAATAACCAAATTATGCTAGGTAGAAAGCAAAGGAAATTGCTGATGCAGACAACAGTTTAATTGCGAATTCCATTATACGGTATTTTAAAACATGAAACAGAGCATCCATAATTTAACTTTAAGAAATCAAAGGAAATCTATTTGCAATCGATCAAATACCTAAACTGGACGTAGGGGCCACCCACAAGACAGTCAACAATCTTTAATTAACGCAGCATGGAAAGTATGAACCAAAATCTATTAATTGCAAACAATTTTGACAAGATGTTCTTCAAAATTTACATACAACAACACGCACCAAAACACAAAGCGTCCATTGTTCTTATAACATTTTTCAAATAACAGTATGACAGTTTTAAGCCTACATATCTTTTATTACAATTCCTATTAAACCAAACTATATCGCTTAATGATTGATTTGCTAGTTGGAAAAGCAAATCAATAAAATTTCGGGAAATTTAGACTCTACCGGCATATGATCTTGCAGTTGACGTTGAGGTTGACCGTATCACAGTGCGATCTTCTTGAAGGATTGGCTCAAGAGAATATGAAAGAATCCATGAGGGGATCATTCCTCATCCATCCATATCTTCTTTTGTTGAGATGGTGCACTCGAACCCTGTCAACAATGGAGGTAGTTGCGGAAATGCGGATTAGCTGTAGAATCAGGTCAATTCTATAGCTGAATGCAAACTTTAATAAAACAATAAGGTATATAGACAAAATATGAAAAAGAGGACATGTAAGTGCTTACCTTAACAAAACCTTATATTTATTGCATTTATTTAGGTGATAGTAATAGGAAAAAAGAAGAAGTATAGGCAAAAAAGGGTGTCAAGGTAAAGCAGTCCTTGGACTTTACATGGTTTGAGGTCTAGTTGAGACTTCTTATTGGGGAGATCCCCTAACATGTTGGTGGGTCTAGCACCGTCAACAAAACCTCGTGCAAACAAGATTATGGGGAATCCATAGGGTGACTACAATACATGGGATGACATCACCCAAAATGGATCGATTGTTGTTGCAGATAATTATGATTTTATCACTCGACAACAATTGGGGGCCCTCACAAAATCATGGTTTGAGGTTATATAGTGCATTAAAGTGCCCCTTAATATCACTATTTTTTCATGGCTTTCTTGGAAAAACCAAATCTTGACCTAGGACAACTCGGTTAATTGTGGCTTTTCCTCTACATACTCTCAAAGTCAAAGAAAATTCTTGGATGAATGGAAATGTATAAAGCATGTCCTTTTGTGAAAGGGTAGCATTTGAAGAATGGTTTAGGATGTACTAACTCATCATGATGGAGGGAAGCTCTCGATGGTATACATAATTCTTTCATAAACAACGGGAAGCTCTCAATGGTATAAATAATTCTTTCATAGACAACGAGACTTGGTTAATTGT
Organism: Pinus tabuliformis; assembly: GCA_031772625.1. Classification (NCBI taxonomy): domain Eukaryota; kingdom Viridiplantae; phylum Streptophyta; class Pinopsida; order Pinales; family Pinaceae; genus Pinus; species Pinus tabuliformis. Next base: position 872,378,928 of record CM062819.1, read on the forward strand.
GGCTCTTCCTCTGCATATTCTCAAAGTCAAAGAAAATTCTTGGATGAATGTTAATGTATAAAGCATGTCCTTTAGTGAAAGGATACTCACAATTAGAAAGTATTGACTATTAGTATAATGAAACATTTCTTTTGTTGCGTAGGTGACAACTAATTATGGTCTTATTGTTAATTTTTCTTAGGGTAGTATTGTTTTTTACTTTAGATAATTGCATTAAATTATTTATATCATATTCACCCCATAACATTTAAACATAGTTAGCAATTATATAGAAAGAGAAATATCATCATCAATGTAACGGAACATAAAGGAAAAATAGAAGAAAAGAATTCACACATAGAGACACTAGGATTGGTTGGAGACTAGGGCAAAACCCCACAAAGGGGAAAAACCTTTCAAATTCTTCTTCTTATTAGATTGTCATAAAATGTTCAGTAAAGAGAGAGTACAATGATCCAATTATTCAATAACAAAACTATCCAGTAAAACCAACCAAACAATATCCAATAGACGAGCCCAATAATTATACTGATCAAAGTAACATTCAAGGATGCGATCAACTATTCAAAATTACGGTCCACTGTCACCAGAAACCCTAGGTCTCAGCCGCATGGAGAAAGTGATCATGTATGTAGCTAAAGCATTCCGACCGCACGAAGAGGCTTGTATGCGTGTGGCTACAACTGAAAATTTCCTATGGAAACCCTATAGCTATAGACTAAAACCCTAATTTACATGTGCAAGCTTTGAACCCTGTAATTTCAGACTTGTATGAACCAATCTCTGTGAACCACTTCAAACCTGTGCGAGACAAACCAAAGAAGAGAGAAGAGAAATATGCTTAATGATTATCTCGAAATGAGGGTCACTTGACTTGTAATTATATCCATCCAAGGGTGTCCAATTTTCTTTTAGGGTTGACTTGTCCTTTTTTGCACATGTGGGTTTCCATAATAAAATTACATTTTTCCTCAACCAAATTAAATTCTTTCAAGGGCTAGGAGGGGTATTTATTGATGAGGAAGGTTGTCTAATGGAAGGAATTTGTCTCCGAGCTGCCAAATTAACACTCCCTCTCAGGTAGGGAGAAATTATCGACTGCAACATATGTCCCATCACAAGTATCTCGTCATCATCTAATGTTGTCATTGATAATCTCAACTCATCTCTACTAATCTCTACTCATATCTGCTCATATGATCAACACTCTTGAATCTAAAAGATGAATAATTTGACATCGCAGGGGAGCTCAAGCTACCACCCTCTATCCATCGAGAAGCCTATGATACAACCCGAAAATCTTTGCCAATGCCTAATGCTACAACCCAAGAAACTCTACTAGCGGGGTGATCAATGCTACAACCCGGGAAACTCTGCCAACAGGGAGCCCAATGCTACAACTTGGGAAACTTTTCTAGTGGGGAGCTCAATGCTACAACTCATGAAACTCTACCAGCGAGAAGCTCAATGCTACAACTCAAGAAATCTCTAGCTTGAGAGGGATGGCACTTGCCATAAATGGTAAGGATCATGCTTTACTGAAGCAACCAAAAACCATTGGCTAGATGGGTGGGAAAGACAAATGTCAACTGGGGTATACTTTATCAAATCTAGAGGTCCCTCAACCCCAGGTGCTCTATGACTCAATTCCTCACCCTAGGAGCTCAGACAGTGGGGAAGAGCTAGCTAAGTGTCCTCGACCAGCCCATATCCTTACCCAGGAGGGTCACATCCATTAATCCATGCTTCTCTTTGAAGATCATAAACATATCAAAGTGCTCGTATCTGGTATCGGCTCAAACAATTCACTGAAGAGTTTTGAACAACGGTCCCTTTTTTTCCTATTCATACAGGGCATCAAATCAAATATTATGTTAGAGCAAATACATGTCATAAAAAGGATACCTTATCCATCCTTTCTTCCTCTCATGAAGGCAACAACCACAACAACATTGTCTCAATACGTGAAGACATCTTTGTCCCAGCTATATACGAGATTCTCTGCCAATCATATCCCACCATTGTTGTCACAAAATGTCACTGTTGTATCCAAGACATGCTCACACAGTTCTCCAAAGAGATTTCTCCACCAAACTACCTCACAGCTAGCCATGCTAGTAGCAATATATTTTCCCTCGGTCATGCTTAAATCCATAGACTTCTATTTCCTACTCATCCAAGATATCATCACAAATCCCATGCTAAAGCAACACCTAGATCTTCTCTTCCTATGAATAATGTTTCTTGCCCCGTCATCATCAGTGTATTCATGCAGTCTCACATTTATGAAAGTAGTGCATCATACCAAAATCCTTCATCTTGAACTCAGAGGCCACCTCCCTCTTACACTTCATCCTCAAAGGCTCGCTACCTGTCAAGAATAGATAATCAATATATAAAACCAAAATCAAAGTCATACCTTGAACCACCTTGAAGTAGAGAGTGGAGTCAACATTGCTTCTTGTGAATCCAAGCTTCATCAGGTAACTATCAATGTGGGCATACCAGGCTCAAGGATCTTGCTTCAAACCATACAATGATTTCTTCAACCTGCAAACATGGGTTTTTCTGTCATTTACTTCAAATCCCGTCAGCTGCTCAACATATACTTCTTCCTGTAAAATGACATGAACAAATGTCGTCTTCAAATCTATCACAAATAATAATAGGTGTTGGTATCTCTTTAAGAGTCTCTCCCTCTGAATGAAAAACCTTTTCAATCATAATCAATTAAGACATCGACCTTCTATCATAATATTGTCACACACAAAAAATTATCAGATCACTCAGTCAAACTATGTTAGGTTCACAGACATTTATACATCATAGTTGTGCAAATCATCATCAGTTGCTTCATTGTCACATATGAACATGTCATCAATCGTTCATCAAAGATTAGGGTCATATAATTACGACAAGTGAATCTTCATACTTCAAGGATCATAATCACAACGTCACTTCTTTATCACATTACTCAACCATAAAGTCAAGGCATCTAGCTCAACAAGAAGATAATCAGAAGATCTATTATCATCAGGGTTACCACATAACAAAAATCAATGCTTCTTGCTTGCTTTATAAAATCAGGAAATCCACCATGTCTAATAAATGTAAGATATTTACCAAATATCAATACATCACATGAACCAGAAATCAAACTTACTTTCATATGCATGCATGAGTCATTTATGAAGGTGATATTCTCGTAATACCTTAGGGCTTAACTTGCCACCCAATATTGCGGCCAAATCATAACGCTAAAACAACAACCATACATACCTTGTAATATTTAGATGCCTTTGCTACTTGTTGCACTTATTTGTCATTTGCACATTTTATTCTACTTTGTCAATTTTGCAAAAACTTTCATCAAATACCTCTTCCTATTCTAGCACCAACTCTCCTCTTTGTACACTAGCTCTCTTTTCTTGCACCTTAGATGATCCTCAAGAAGGATTTGCTTATCACATCTCATATTTAATGAAAAGTGACCATCTCCCTCTTGAGCTAGCCTTCAAAAGTTATGAATATCCATTATCCATATGTTTTAAATCGTCTTCATCAGCAACCAGGTGTAATTGAGACTAACACATCTAGGGTTACACTAAATCTGTCTCAAGTGCTAGAACAACTTCTCTCTGATCCTGCTAGGGTTTCAAAACTAGAGCCTTTATCATACTCCAGGGTTTCTTCCAAACCCTAACCTCAAGATAATCATCAAACCCTAATAACCAGATTTCCTAGGGTTTCCTTCAAACCCTAACATTCTTTTAGGTCTCTGCCATCTTCACTTGATTCCATCAATGGTGTCTTCACATAAATTTTCTTCAGCCCAACTCTGATACCATGTTAATTTTTCTTAGGGCAATATTGTTATTTGCTTTAGATAATTTCATTAAATTATTTATATCATATTCACTCCATAACATTTAAACATTGTTAGTAATCATATAGAAAGAACAATATCATTATCAATGCAGCGGAACAGAAAGGAACAATAGAAGAAAAACATTCCCACATAGAGACACCAGGATTGGTCAGAGAGCAGAGCAAAACCCCACAAGGGGGAAAACCATTTCAAATTCTTCTTCTTATTAGATTGTCATAAAATGTTCAGCTAATAGAGAGTACAATGATCCAATTCTTCAATAACAAAACTTTCCAGCAAAACCAACCAAACAATATCCAAGAGATGAGCCCAACAATTATACCGATTGGGGTAACATTCAAGCCTATGATCAACTGTTCAAAATTACGGTCAACTATTCAAAACTGCGGTCAACTGTCACCAGAAACCCTAGGTCTCGACCACATGGAGGAAGTGATCATACGTGTGGCTGAAGTATTCTAGCCACACGAAGAGACTTGTATGTTTGCAGCTATTATTGAAAGTTTTCTATGACAACCCTGCAACTGAAAACCAAAACCCAAATCCGCACGTGCGAGCTTCAAACCTTGTAATTTCAGACCTGTACGAACCCATTCAAACATGTGCGAGCCAAACCAAAGAAGATAGAAGAAGGAGATGCTTAATGATTATCTCCAAATGAGGGTCACTTGACTTGTTTTACAACCATCCAAGGGTGCCTAATTTCCTTTTAGGGTCTATTTGTCTTTTTGTACACGTATGAGTTTCCACAATAGAATTATATTTTTCTTCAATCAAATTAAATTCTTCCAAAAGCTAGAAGGAATCTGTCTTGATGAGAAAAATTGTCCAATAGAAAAAATGTATCCCTCAAATGCCAAATTAACACTTATAATCTTATAAATAATATTAAATGGATATGAAAACAATAGAATACATTTAAAAATTATGTTAAAGAAATAAAAAAAAATGCGGATTTTAGTAATTTTTTAATGTATATATTTTAATAAAGTGTTTATTTGAAAGCTTTACATAAAATAATATGATTGCATTTAGATAAATTAAGTGTAATTTACGAACAATGTTAATGAAGAGTGTAATATATCTATCTCAGGTTTATTTGATATGTGATATTAGTTAAATCAGATCTAGTATTTAATATAATATAAAAAATAACAGTTAAATATAGGTCAAATATATAGTGTCCCTACTTATAAATTAAAATTAATTTAATATAAAATTTAGATATAGACTGTAATATAAAATTTAGATATAGACTGTAATATCTATCTTACTGTGAATGAAATGAAATGTGTAACATCAGTACATATATTCATGTGTAACATAAGTACATATTAAATGATATTTTGTTTGTTTGATTTGAACCAATAAAATCCAAATAGAAATCATAAAATAATATGCCTCAGCTATCATAAACAGGGAAAATGACTAAGAAGCATTTAAAGGTTGTCAAAAAATAGTTCAGGTTGCGATTCAAATGCATGCATTCAACTCAGTATTTTCAGTTGCAAGAGCAAAAAGTAAGTAAATAGTTCATAGTGCATGGCTACAAACTTTGACTGTATGGAAAACATAATTCTTCAAGGGGACTCTGAATTCGAAATAGCTTTTTTTGGAGGGTACCTTGGATTGTAAAATTTGTATAATCTAAGAAATATGTTTTTTATAAACGAACCCAAAATTATTCATACTTGCAAAATTTATGCAAATTTATTAAAGGATGTATATTCTATTAGAAAATAGTCGCACCTTGACAATTTGATATTTTATTTTTCAAACCTTCAGATTGAGTCAGCCAAGGTCAATTTCTCACCTTGAGGCAGCCCTCTGTTTCTTTTATGATCACCCTGCATGCATCCCAAAAGGCTCTACAACTCATCCTGTGGAGGGCGATCCTGTGCTGACCCAGGATTCAATCATAATCTGTGTATGAAGATTCTGATCAGCGGGGGCAAGATGGCCTGCGCGTGCCACAACGACATGGCTGAGATTCGAGTGGGAGCGGACGTACCCAGCCAGCTTGTTGGACACTTTCCAAACACTTCTTTCGGAAGCCAGAAAGTCGTCCAATCCCTCCCAATCCAGAATAGAAATCCAGCTTTCGGTGGAGACAACGCCACCCTGGAGGTCGAATTGGCCATTATACAACAGGACTGGCCTCCGCCGTACCAGGGCTTCCACTTTCCACTTACTGCTCTTCATCACGTCGTCGCCCAATCTGTTGCGCACCGACCGCCTGCAAGCCTCCCATTTGATATGGTCATCCACCTTAAGGGCTTCTTTGACAGCAGGCTGATTGACGAACAGGGAGAGGTAATCGGTTCCATTCTCGGAGGTGTAATAGGGAGCCGTCCTCCTTATGTTGTACAGAGAGGTCAGGCCTGTAATGTTCTTCAGGCGTTTGACAACACGATTTCTGGCAATGTGGGCATCATGCCATTTCTGTTGGCGGGTGAGGTTCGTTGCCTTCTGCTGCAGAGCTTCGAGGTGGAGCTTTTCTTGAGCATCGATGAGCCCCACGGCGTATGCAACAGAGGCGTGAGATTGCACCTGCACGACCGGGTGGACCAATCCATTGCCGATGGCCAGTCCATCCAGCCGCAATGGCAATACCTCATTATTGTCCAGCTGGTTGAGCATGTACAAGCTCAGGGAAGGAACATACTTTCCTCCATAGCTCTCGCCCGTTACATAAAATGGGCGTTTGCGAAACAGGGGATTCAGGTCGAAGAACGCCTGTAGGGCAGCATACAAGTCCTTGGCAACCTCGTCCTGGTTCGTAGGAATGTCTTCCTTGGAAGGGGCAATGCTGAAGCCGCTTCCAATAGGATTGTCCAAGAACAGTAGCCCAAACACACGATTCCAAGGCGCAGGATTCTGATTCAAGCCGAGATCTGGGCTGTCACTGACTGTCCAGGGCCCTAATTCGTAGAAATTTCCGATCATGTCAGAGCAGCCGGGACCTCCTTGCAGCCACAAAAGAATCGGAGTATCAGAGAGCTGTTTTTTAGGGGAGATGGCCTCGTAGTATGCATAGAACATACGGGCGCCGCTCTTTCCTTCTATATCTAGATACCCAGATTCCGTCGGCAGTGCCTCTTTGGGAAACGCTCCGGTTTCCATGCCCGCCACTGCCACCACATCCCAAAATATTATTGTTATGAATGGCACAGCCACCACAGCTGCTACTGCAACTGCAATGGAATTTCTACCGCGGAGCTTCATCGTCAAGCAGCTCAATCTGTTTGCTTGCCTGCCTTCTATCAACTTTCAAACCCTGATTAAACCCTTGGCAAGTTGACAGTCTGTGGGAGATGCATCAATCATATTCCAGTCTACAATTAATAGAACCGTGGATATGAGCTCCCCTCCAAGAAAGACAATACCAGAGGATTAGTGGTATGACTCAAGAGCCGGGCCTATTCTACTCTCTATATGTGCGCATAAAAAGTTATCGGTGGTCTATTCCCAGGGAAAAGTCACGGACATGTCGGCTCCATGGGCAACCTTTAAATTCTCCTTGGAAGTGGAGGGTGTTTTATTCTGTTACGCCATTAGAATTTTTTAGTTGAAAATTTGGATGGTTTTTAGTGTGATTTTTTGGAAATTTTTCCGGTAGGTATTTATAGTCAAATGTCTCTAAAATTTGGTGGCAATTTATTGAAATCACAAGTTTGATGGGTAATCCTTGCACAATCCAAGCATACTAAAAGTTTTTCAGGGTGTTGAATCCAAATATACAATTAAAAAACAAGTTTAAATAACTCAAATCAAAATTTCACCTTAAATTTTTCTACTAAATTCTAGCACCTGAAAATCCAAAAAAATCACACTTAAAACAACTCCCTTGAAAATATTTAACAGTCAAAAATTCTTAAATTTTTCTACTAAATTCGAGCACCTGAAAATCCAAAAAATCACACTACAAACAACTCCCTTGAAAATATTTAACAGTCAAAGATTCTTAAGATATCCAGATTTAGGGTACATTGAATCTGCGGAGCCGTACAGTCTATGCGTTGTGATTCAGAAATATTTGACAGTCAAAAAGTCTTAAGTTATCCACATTTAGGTTTCATTGAATCAGAGGAGCCGTGCAGTTTATGCATTGCGATTCAGAAATATCATATGTCAATCCAATTGCATTGACGTGCGTGCATTTCAATAAATCAAACCGTAAGCCAATTAAATGTTTAATGCAGGTGTCGTTCTCCTTTGCTGGGAATCTCTGAACAAGTCACTGTACTTTCTGCTGTTTACTGGATGAGATAAAAGCAAAGCTTAAAGAACCTATAATTTACCCTAAAAATAATAGAAATTCTAGTAATATCATGATAAAATTGGGCAGATATTTGTGCAAATTTCAGGAACACTGAATGGCGCTGAATCGTTGTAAAAACCTGTGTTTTTTCGGAGCCTCCGCCCAAGCCTTTTTCTTGCTTAAAATCAAATTAAAAAAACATCTATTTCTTTTCAATACTCATATTAAATAAAAATAGTTCTATGGTTCTGGAAGCCAATCGTTGTGTGGTTTTCTTTGGTTGAACGATACTTTTTTTTTCGCTTCGAAAAAGAAAAGGGAGGTATGTTTTTAAATATTACTATCATTCGCATTTTTCAACCCACCTGCACTTCGCCAAATTCGCATTTTCCAACCCACGTGCAGATTAGGTATATGCAACAATAACATATATTGATTGTCACTATTGTGTCTGCATTTCTTTCACGCTTGTGGACTTGGATCCGCGGGTTTGTGGGCTTTCGGATCCAACAAATCGATAATGCTTGAAAATGGGATTTATTGATTTTGGTTGCTTAATATGGGTCATGGCCGGCCTTGAACCAACGTATTTGACTGTGTGAACTACTAAACCTGAAGGGGATCCATTGTATTGGCTGCCTGCTCTTCTCCCGTGACGCCGTGAAACCAGGTGATGGGTGTATATTACAGTCAAGATAAATGAGCATTGAGCATTAATGTTGTGTAAACTCATGTTTTCGACGAAGAATAAGGAGCGGCAGAGAATGGGAAATGACATGTGTAAACACCTATCTTTTGATTCAACTTTTTTTTTAAATCAACTCTTTGCCTCAGATTACTACAGTCATTGATAACGATTCAGACGAAACATATGTTGAACTACTCTCTATCATAAGTCAACTTTAGAATAGTGGCCTCCCTCACTGCCGAGACAAAATGTTTCCGTGCACAGTAGTGATGGATACATGTTCACATTAAATTTTATTAGATTTGTCGGTCAATTTGTTATCATCAACAATATAAACATTTCTGTTACCAATGATTTGGGCATAATCACTAGTTATTATTAGAAAATCTGATCTTTTGGAAATGTACTTTAATACTAACACAAAAATATATATACCACCATATTTTCCAATGTCATTGATATATACCAATAGATTTATATGAACCATATTAATAATTATTATGGATATTTTTTAAACACCAACTGTTTATGATTATTAATAACTATATAAATAATAACAATCATATTATTTATATATATTATTATATAAATATTATAATAATATTATAAACTCATAATAACAATCATATTATTTATATATATTATTATATAAATATTATAATAATATTATAAACTCATAATAATATTAGTAATATTAATTAATAATAAAAATAACCCATAATAATATTAAATTATCATTATATTATTATAAAAATATAAAAAATATAATTATTATAATCATAATATAAAATTATAAAAATAATAATAGCAATTATATTGTATTATTATCATATTCGATCATCTTTCTCTCGCCCTGATGATGGATCCCATTTGGGATTCGAAACGTTGGTGTAAAAATTCTATCACTGTGGATTCTCCGGTCAAAAATTCAAAAATATAATATTATTATAATAATAATATTATATTGAAGGAATTTGAGGTGGGCTATGAATCAGAGGGAAGGATGGAGTAGGAAGGAGAATACGGCTAGCAGTTGCGTGTCTGCAGCACAATGATGCAGCTGGCTGTGTGCAACAAGTACACGTCCTCTGAACAGGGTAGGGTTCATCTTATATCTCCATTACTGCTACCGTAACAAGGGTTTTATTGATTTATTGTGCCCGTTATTTTTACCTGCTCCACGGTCGACGCATAGACCTTTGGCTACCATTGCCCGCTCTCCTAGCTGCACTCTCCCTTGACGGTTACCACAGGCAGCTGGTGTTTCGAGTTTAACTGACAGTGATGGACCTCGATCTTGTTGACTACTTGGAAGAACCACTGGTGGAGGGCTCTATCTGGACGACCCCACATTCTGTCAAGAAAGGCCTGCATTCATATAGTAGTGAGCTGAACGAGACCATATCCGGTCTCCCCTCGTTCACAGGCCCTTCAGATCACCCAGTGATACTACTGGACGACCCCCCGACCTGGCCGTCCCTCTCCACTCCTCCGCCGTCACCGTCATCTCTAGGGTTTGCAACGGGCTGCTTTAACCCTAACCCTCTGATTCCAAGCTCTGGTCAAACCTCCCATCCTCCCCAATCTGGTATTTCCCCCGATCCACCCGTTACATCCTCCTCAGTGTTTACCCTGATTACGCCGCGCACATCTGTTCCCTCATTTGGCTATTGCACTAACATTCCCCCTTTATTGGATGCCCTCCTTGTCGACCCATCCCCTCCCCGCGAGAACCCCCCTGTACCTGAGAACAGCTCTGATCGTCGAGAAGACTGTCGCTGGAGCAAGACCTCGCAAGAAATCCAGATGCTTTAGGTCAAAAGCTGTTGATATATTTCTCAGGCTCGAAGAGGATATCCAATTAGGCGATACTATGGATTTTGCAGATAGGGTTTTAGTCGAAAGAATTCGGGGACGAAACTACATGACGACTCGCTTAAAAACATGGGTCTCAGAGGTCTGGGGGCATCACTTAGCTGACCTACCCATAGTACAGACTTTTGTGAAGGGGTGGTTTGCCTTACGTTTCACTAGACCAGATCACACGAACTGGGTCCTATTGTCATACTGGCACTTTGAGCATGCCCCTGTCCTCCTAAAGCGATGGTCATCGCTTTTTGATCTGGATACAAAGCAGATAGGTGTTGGCCCGATCTAGATCAGATTACCAGGGCTCTCGTTACACTTCTGGTTCGAAGACATTTTCCGTTGTATCGGGAACTCACTTGGCACATACATGGAATTTGATAAATCCCATCTATCCACTGGCAAGATGGCATTCACTATGATTTTGGTGCATATGGATACGAGGGGACATTTACAGGAATATATCACCATGCAATGGAGAACATACACTCGGAAGCAGCCACTGGATTATGAAGGTATACCCTACAGATGTCGAAGATGCCAGAAGGTTGGACACATATACAAGGATTGCCCCCTGATCAACAAGAGGGGCCATCAATCTGCGGGAAAAGACCAGGATGCTCATACTCTTCAGGAACAATCTCAATTAGCTATGGAAGTGGAAGAACAGCCACACCAAATCCCGATAGATGCAGACAAGGTACACGAGAAAGAAGCAAGGAAGAAGTGTGGGAAAGATCCACTCCAGCCTCCCTCCCCACCTCTGACAAGAGCTCGGGTGACTATAGGGGATGCTTATTCCATGGGTACGATTAATTCTCCACTCTCTTTTGCTTATACTGCTTTTGTTTCTCCTATTTCGCCTACTCTTCCACCACAAGACTGGATTACAGACACTTCGGCTGCTCCCCTCAATGTTACTCATTCGTTGTCTCATCCTCCCTGGCTCTTCCATCAGCCCCCTGTCATTCAGCACTGCCCCATAGCCCCCCCCCCCTCCTGCTTACTCCTTCCCCTAGCCTTCCCTCTCCGAGACTCCCTCCTCCACATCCCCCGTCCATCCCTTCCCTTCGGAATCTCATTACCCCCTTCGCTCAAGAATGTGCTCACAGGGCCTCGATATCATAGGTTTTGGGATAGACTCTACTCCCTCTCTTCCTAAATCCCGGGGTCGTCCCTCCTCACTTTCCAAAGCCAAGCATCAGGCAGGGGAGGAAATTGCATCTGGCAAACAGAAAACCATTGACTGGGTTCTTAGAGCAGAGAAAACCCCTAACATCCCCCCTCCATGAAGCTGCTCTCCTTCAACTGCCATGGGTTGGCTAGCTCGGATAAAAAACTAGCCCTAAAGTGTCTATTTGCTACAGAAGCTGTAGACATTATCTTCCTTCAAGAAACCCTTGGCCTTGCTAGCACCATCACTCCCCTACTCAAATCTTGGCTACCAAGCTAGTATTTCCACTCCCTAGATGCCACAGGAAGATTTGGAGGGATAACCTTGGGAATTTGCATCGAACCATCAAGACTCTAAGAGTTTGGGGAGGACATGGGTTTTTGGGAGCGGACATCTTCTCTCCCACTCTTGAGGCAGACTTTAGGATCATTAATGTATATGGTCCCTATCAGGATAGAGTAGATTTTTGGAGAAAACCACTTAACACAACACTCCTCCAGCAAGACAATATCATCACGGGGGGGACCTGAATTTCTCCTTGGGGTATGCGAAATCATGGGACAATAAAGTTCAGGTGGATGTGTTGTCGATATTCTTTGAAAATCTCTTGGAGGACAACAACTTAATTGATATTCCCTTAGCCAAATTATATCCTCCTCAGTGTTTCCCTTGATTACGCCATGCACATCTGTTCCCTCATTTGGTTGTTTCACTAACATTCCCCCTTTATCGGACGCCCTCCTTGTCGACCCATCCCCTCCCCCCGAGAACCCCCCTGTACCTGAGAACAACTTTGATCGTCGAGAAGACTTTACCGCTGGAGCGAGGCCTCGCAAGAAATCCAGATGCTTTAGGTCAAAAGCTGTTGATATCTTTCTCAGGCTTGAAGAGGATATCCAGTTAGGCGATACTATGGATTTTGCAGATAGGGTTTTAGTCGGAAGAATTTGGGGACGGAACTACACGGTGGCTCACTTAAAAACATGGGTCTCAGAGGTCTGGGGGCATCACTTAGCCGACCTACCCATAGTACAGACTTTTGTGAAGGGGTGGTTTGCCTTACGTTTCACCAGACCAGATCACACGAACTGGGTCCTATCGTCATACTGGCACTTTGAGCATGCCCCTGTCCTCCTAAAGCGACGGTCATTTCTTTTCGATCTGGATACAAAGCAGATAGGCGTTGGCTCGATCTGGATCAAATTACCAGGGCTCTCGTTACACTTCTGGTCCGAAGACATTTTCCGTCGTATCGGGAACTCACTTGGCACATACATGGAATTTGATAAATCCTATCTATCCACTGGCAAGATGGCATTCACTAGGATTCTGGTGCATATGGATACCAGGGGAGGTTTACAGGAATATATTACCATTCAATGGAGAACATACACTCGGAAGCAACCACTGGATTATGAAGGTATACCCTACAGATGTCGAAGATGCCACAAGGTTGGACACATATACAAGGATTGCCCCCTGATCAATAAGAGGGGCCATCAATCTGCGGGAAAAGACCAGGATGCTCTTACTCTTCAGGAACAATCTCAATAAGCTATGGAAGTGGAAGAACAACCACACCAAATCCCGGCAGATGCAGACAAGGCACACAAGAAAGAAGCAAGGAAGAAGCGTGGGAAAGCTCCACCCCAACCTCCCTCCCCACCTTTGACAAGAGCTCGGGCGGCTATAGGGGACGCTTATTCCACGGGTACGATTAATTCTCCACTCTCTTTTGCTTATATTGCTTTTATTTCTCCTATTTCGCTTACTCTTCCACCACAAGATTGGATTATAGACACTTCGGCTGTTCCCCTCAATGTTACTCATTTGTTGTCTCATCCTCCCTGGTTCTTCCATCAATCCCCTGTCATTAAGCACTGCCCCATAGCCCCCCCCTCTTGCTTACTCCTTCCCCCAGCCTTCCCTCTCCGAGACTCCCTCCTCCAAATCCCTCGTCCATCCCTTCCCTTCAGAATCTCATTACCCCCTTGCCTCAAGAATGTGCTCACAGGGCCTCGATATCACAGGTTTTGGGATAGACTCTACTCCCTCTCTTCCTAAATCCCGGGGCCGTCCCTCCTCACTTTCCAAAGCCAAGCATCAGGTAGGGGAAGAAATTGCATTTGGCAAACAGAAAACCATTGACTGGGTTCTCAGAGTAGAGAAAACCCCTAACATCCCCCCTCCATGAAGCTGCTGTCCTTCAACTACCATGGGTTGGCTAGCCCGAATAAAAAACTAGCCCTAAAGTGTCTATTTGCTACAGAAGCTGTAGACATTATCTTCCTTCAAGAAACCCTTGGCCTTGCTAGCACCATCACTCCCCTACTCAAATCTTGGCTACCAGGCTGGTCTTTCCACTCCCTAGATGCCACGGGAAGATCTGGAGGGATAACCTTGGGCATTTGCAATCGAACCATCAAGACTCTGAGAGTTTGGGGAGGACATGGGTTTTTGGGAGCGGACATCTTCTCTCCCACTCTTGAGGCAGACTTCAGGATCATTAATGTATATGGTCCCTGTCAGGATAGAGCCGATTTTTGGAGAAAACTGCTTAATACAACACTCCTCCAGCAAGACAATATCATCATGGGGGGGACCTGAACTTCTCCTTGGGGTATGCGAAATCATGGGGCAATCAAGCTCAGGTGGATGTGTTGTCGGTATTCTTTGAAAATCTCCTGGAGGACCACAACTTAATTGATATTCCCTTAGCCAAATTGCAACCCACTTGGAGGAACAATAGATCAGGGGAGGCAAGCCTGGCCAGACGGCTTGATAGATTCCTCATGAAAGAACTTTTGGTCAACAGGGGATCCCACACCAGACAAAGGGTTGGCTCCGGAGGCTTCTTTGATCACAGACCCATCTACCTAGAGCTACAGGATGAAAATGACAAACCAAAGGCCCCGTTCAAATTTAATTCCACATGGCTACAGGATGTGGACTACATAAAAATGGTGACTGAATATTGGAAGGCCAACCCTCCCAGCTCAGCAGGGAACCTCATGAATGATTTCGCACATAATATGAAGGAGTTGAAATCCCTCTCCAAGATCTGGGCTAAGAGGAAAAGGGAAGTGGAAGAGCATCTTCTCAAAACAACAGAGGAAGAAATCTACTCTATTGAGGAGGACACGGGAGGAATCATAGCCTCTCAGGAACAAAAGGATAAATACACTGCAACATTGCAGAAGAGGACTCAAATCCTAAAAGATAGAGAAGAGAGCTGGAGACTTCGTAGCCGAGAAATCTGGCTGAAGGAGGGGGATGACAACACTAAATTTTATCATAAACATGCCAACGGGAGGAAGGCGATTAACACAATTTGGGAGCTTAAAGATACACATGGAAAATTAGTACAATCTTTCCGAGAGCTGGTAGCACTGGCGTGTACACACTTCAAAGACATCTACAAGGCACCTCCTAATGCTACCCTGGCTGAAGTGATGCAAACTGCACAACTCTTTCCCAGTTTTGTTGACCAGGAGGCAGAACAGGAACTCTCACGAGAAGTCTCACTAGAAGAGCTAGAAGCTACTTTGAAGTGGCTCAAGAAGGACAAAAGCTCGGGGCCGGACGGCTGGACAGTGGAATTTTATATTGCCTTCTTCGAAGTCTTAGGGACAGACCTCCTGCGAATCATAGAGGAGAGCAGAAGGAGTGGAAGGATAACGGATGGTCTAAAATCCACTTTCATTGCACTTATACCCAAAGTTGACAAGCCCTCCTCCTTCGATGACTTCAGGCCTATATCCTTATGCAACTGCATATATAAAATTATCGCCAAGATAATTTCCAATCAGATAAAGCCTATCCTGTCCCTACACATCTCCCATGAAAAATTTTCCTTTTTACAAAATAGGCAGATACATGAGGTGATTGGCACTGCTCAAGAACTCCTTCACTCCATACAGCTCAGGAAACTAAAAGGAATGATTCTGAAGATAGACCTATCTAAAGCCTTTGATAGAGTCAACTGGCTATACCTTCGGATCCTATTAACTCATCTGGGATTTCCTTTCACCTTCATCAAGTGGATCATGAGTTGTATTACCAATGTCCCTTACAGTGTTCTCATTAATGGATCGGCATCTCCCTTTTTTCATGCAGAGCGGGGCCTCAGGTAGGGATGCCCTCTATCCCCCCTTCTTTTTCTTCTTATCATGGAGGGTCTAAGCAGAATTATAGGATAAGACCACAGACAGGGGAAAATCAGGGGTATCAAAATCACTGACACCTGTATATTGACTCATTTGCTCTTTGTTGACGATGTTCTCATATTCCTCAATGGGGGCATCGACGACCTCACTTCTCTTCACCAAGCTATTGGCACTTTTCAAAAAGCCACGGGTATGGTGCTGAATGAAACTAAATCCACTATAATAGCATCCAGATGCACCCAAAATGAACTACAATTCACCCTAAGGAGATTCCCCTTTACTACCCAACCTATAGAGGAAGGTTTGAGGTACCTCGGCTATCGCCTGAAGCTGTATGGATACAAAATAGCTGACTGGATTTAGCTAATTACTAAGGTAGAAAAGTGTTTGAACATATGGTACCATAAATATCTGTCAAGGGTAGGCAGGTTGATCTTGATCAAAGCAGTATTAGAAGCAATGCCTGTATATTGGATGACTTTGGCCTGGATCCCTAGGGGTATACTGGACAGGCTACAAAACATTTGTTGTCATTTTCTATGGAAGGGGAAACAGACAGGGAGAATTTTTGCTTGGACAAGATGGGAATCTCTGGCACTGCCTAAATGATGGGGAGGATGGGGGATTAAGAGATTGGACACTTTCTCCAAAGCACTTGCAGCAAAGCTTGGTTGGCAGCTACTCAACAACCGCAGTCTATGGACGAAGGTTGTCGTTTCTAAATATATTACCCCTTCAAACCCACTTGATTGGATTAGACATGCCCACCGACCCATTGGGAACATATCTATCATCTGGAAGGCAGTAAAAAATGCTATGGACCTGATAAGAAATGGACTGACTTGGAGAATCCGATCTGGCTCCCTGGTGCACATAGGAGAAGACCCCTGGGTTGGTTGTGGCAATGCACATAGACTTCCTGAGGAGTTGAAAACACACCTTGCTGATCAAGGTATAACACACATTTGTCACATCGCTGATAATGGCCGATCCTCTCTGACACAACAGGCTTGGAAATTAGGATTTGTTTTAAACATCCCCCCACCCTGGCAACAAGACTGGAGAGACTACATTACTGCATTAACAGAGGCCCATATCAGGACCACAGAAGGAGATGATGAGCTCATATGGGCTCTTGCCAAACATGGCTCTTATGCCCCCAAGATAGGATATCTGGTTCTGATGGATCCCTATAAACCGCCAGCCTCTGAGCCTTGGTGGAACCTCTTGTGGAAATTAAAAGCGGCCCCAAGAACGAGGTTGCTTCTGTGGTCTATACTGAACAACAAAGTCCTGATGGGAGCAAACCTGATGAAACGATCCTTCTCAGGGCCTTTTTGGTGCTACCTGTGCAAGAACAGCAATGAAGATACAGATCACCTCTTTCTGGATTGCCCTATTTCTCAAGAGTTATGGCATTGTTTCCTCTCATCGCTCTCCACCCACAGTCGGTGGCACGGTAACAACATAAAGGATGCATGGAATAATTGGTGGAAAGATACTACATGCAAGGAAAGGAATATACCTCTGCTCATTTGCTGGGCATTATGGATAGCTAGGAATCAAATTATATTTCAGCAAAAGCCCCCCTTTTGGCCTTCCATACTGAACAGAACCTTAGCCGATTATCATTCGATTCCTGACGACACCTCTCAACAACAACACAGGAATATCGAGCCAGAAGTCATCAATACCTCCATTCCATGGGCTTATTTCGATGGATCGACACAGGAAACAGGTGGTTGGGGGGGGGAGCTATATTACACTTATCAAGTTCTCACTCTTTCAAAATACAAATGGGTTTGGGCAGAGGAACAAATAACTACGCTGAGCTTATAACTGCAAAATATCTCATCCAATATGCTTTATATAAACAATGCACAAACCTTCAACTATATGGTGACTCAAAACCGTTGTCAATTGGATCAACAAAAAACACATCTACAATGCATATTCATTGAAGCATATTTTGGATGAGACTCATAGACTTATTATGTCTTTTGACTCTTTCACTTGTCATCATATTTACAGGGAGCAGAACTCAGTTGCTGATCACTTATCCAAGGAAGCAGCGCTCAGGGATGACGATACTTGGTTGATATGCGAGGAAAAGGATGGTGCTGCCTACCAGCACTATCACATACCTTTCATAGACCCAGAATCCATTTGAAGCATCATGCAAGGGACTGAATGTTTTTGTTAATATTTTTTGCTTATATTGTAAATATTTATACAGAACTTATGTTATAGCACCATATCCTCTCTGCGAAGAGGCCAGTAGCTCTCTATTTTTGTTGTTTTCTAATTAGCTCGCTCCCTGCGCAGAGGAATGCACAAAAGTTTTTATCTTTTTATTTGAACAGGCAATGCCTCACTTAAGTAATGCTCTGCATATACAAAATGTAATTTTCTCCTATAATGAAAATTACGACTTTTTCCACGGGAAAAAAAATTAAATTATATTATTATAATAATAAGAATTTAATCATAAAAAGCCCCAAGGGTTAGCTCAATCAGTCAAGCCGGGGCCTCGCCTATGGGAGGTCACAGGGTCGAAACCCGAAAGCCCTTGGGGTTAGGTCTGTGATGGCCGAGGGGTGTGACCCCCTTCGGGTGGGGTCCACTCTAGAGACTTTCGATCCTGGACGTAGCGGACCACTGACCATGGTATCCGTGAACCAGAAGTGAAAAAAAAAAGAAAAGAATTTAATCATAATAATATTAATTAATAATAATAATATCAGATAATAATATTATATTATCATTATATTATTCTAATAATATTATTATTATAATAATATATTATGATTATTATTATATTCTGATAACAATAATATAAAATAATAATAATAATAATAATAATAATCAAATTATTATAATAATAATAATATTAATTCATAATAACAACCATGATCCAATAACAATAATAATTAGAATTGTGATAACAACGATATTCTTATATTTTTATATATTTATGATTATTATAATAATATTAGTAATATTAATTAATAATAATAATAATAATAATAATTATTATTATTATTATTATCATCATATTTTAATTCTTAGGTTTTATTAATTCAACCATGTTTATTTTCGTATTTTTAATATTTATCTTAGGGTTTGTATACATTGGGTTTATAATATTAGTCCCTTTTGTTTAATATTATTCCCTCGGGTTCATAGTCCCTTCGAATTTTAGTATTAAACCCTTGAGTAATAATAATATAATGTTATTATTATAATAATAATATAATAAATATATTATATTATTATAATAATATAATTGTTATTATAAGATAATATAATAATTAGTATTTTAGTATTATATTATATTATATAATAATAATAATTATATTATAATATTTTGGAAGCGGAGTAATTGCTACTGTATTTGAGTCGATTATTGAAGCGGATCTCTTCCGGTTTCTCGCAGATCTCTCGCAGGTTTTTTATTTATTTATTTTAATCCTCCTACCTGTTTCCTGAATCTGCGATCTAATTTGTGGCCTGGAATCTGCGGCCTGCGATCTGTTGCCTACAATCTAATCTAGGAGAGCGATCTGCGACCCTCTTATTATGCTACATTATACTGCATATCCGCAAATGTGCTGCAATGCTCTGTATTTTTGTTTGACGGTGTAATTTCCAGCCCTCATAATTAGATTTACTGGAAGCAGGGCGCTGATTTACATATCTTCCTTTATAATACTTACACGGATATACGAGGTGTTTCAAACGCTACAACTGTTGAGCCATTTCACCTGTTCAAGACTCAACTGATTTCGAAAGTGCTGGTGTATCGATTTTTTAAAGCGGAAGATGTGAAGTCCTCGTTGATAGTCGGTGATTTATTTTTATCTGGAGCAGGATTTTGATTCTCGATATTAAAAGCAAGATTTTCCTATTAGGGTTTCTTGTAGATTAAAAGGCTTACTGAGACTCTGTGGTTGGGTTCTAGATCTAATCTTCTCTGGCTAGATCTAGATCTAGATCTAATCTTCTGCTTTATTTCTCTGCGGCTGGGTTCTAGATCTAATCTTTTGCGGCTAGATCTAGATCTAATCTTCTGCCTTATTTCTCTGTGGCTGGGTCTCGGCTCCCACGCTGTGTTTCAGCACTCTCCGCTGTCTCACACTGTGGGGTTATCAAAGGTAACAACCAATTTCATAGACGAACCACCTGTTCAATCTTTTGTGGCTAGATCTAGATCTAATCTTTTGCCTTATTTCTTTGCAGTTGGGTTCTACGGGCAAGTAAAATATGGCTCCCAGCTTCGCGAAAATAGCTGCTGGCTCAGTTCCATCCGCTTCTAGAGGGAAAGCTCCTGTTCATATCGTCAGTGAAGCCCTGGCTCCCACTGTCCAGGTGGTCCAGGCCTCACTCCATGAGGCTTTGAAGTTTTCCGAAACTGCCCTAATCTGCTGGTTCAATTGTTTTTGGCCACGGCTGAAAGCTCTCCACAATTGGATCTCGGAGGTATGGAAGCCTGTCATTTCTGATGAAATTAATATCTACCCCTGTGCTAGGGGTTTCTTTATAGTAGATTTTGAAAATCCTGAAAGTAGACAATGTATTCTAGATTCCAGCCCTTGGTTTTGGGAAAACTCAGGCCTATTCATGAAGCCATGGAACCCATCATTCGATCCCTCAACAATAGTCATAACCTCAACACCAGTTCGGGTGAGATTGCCAAGCCTACCCTTTCATCACTGGAATCTCTCCTCGCTAAAAGCCATTGGAAATTGGGAAATTTTACTGTAGCTGCCCAGAAATAGAGGAATATGTTAGAACCACCTATGCACACATCTGTGTAGAAATGGACTTTAGTGTTGGATTCCAAGCTGAAATAAACCTAACAAGTAAAGACTATGTGTGGAACTAGAAACTCGATTATGAAAGTGTCCTCTTCAGATGTCGATCTTGCTTTGAGACAGGCCATCTAGCCAAAAATTGCCCAAAAGCCTCCCAGAAAAATTTTGTTAGAAAAAACCACCATAGATCTACATGGTGCGAAGGAGCACAAAAAGAACGCTACACTATCATCACAGAAGAATACTCTAGAAAAAACTCTGAATCACAAGAAATCGGGCAAGAAAGAAACAACTCTCAAGACAAGCAGGGAGAAAGCCCCGCCCAACAACAAAAAAGTGAACTCGATAACCCCTCAAGCATCAATAGTTATGAGGATTCGAATATCGCACAAAATAAATCTTCATTTAACAGCAAAGCAGATATCCTAGACCAAACTTCTTCTCCAACTATCTTCAAAAGGAAAAACACAATAGATTGTGAAGCTAAGACACCAATGTCCCAAGAACCAAAAGAGATGAAGGAGATGCAAGATAAAGGAAGTTGGAAGACCGTAGAGAAAAAAAATAAAGCACAACACCAATCTCGCCAAGAAATATGAGGAGCTAGACAATTAAAAACTAAGAAAATTATAGGTCCGATAGACCAATTTGGTCTTAGTGGATGTTAACCACTATCATCATCATCATCATCATCATCATTATAATAATATACTATTTATTATATTATTATTATAGGGATTAATACTAAAATTCCAAGGGATTATGAGCCCGAGACAATAATAGTAAACAAAAGGGACTAATATTATAACCCAAGTTAATAATAAACCCAAAGGATTAATACTAAAACCCCAAGAGATTATGAACCCAAGGAAATAATATTAAATCCAAGGGACTAATATTATAAACCCAACATTGGTAAACCCTAATATGAATATTAGAAAGTCTAAAATAAACATGGTTTATTTTCATGGTGAGACAATCATTGTCACAATG
Source organism: Pinus tabuliformis (assembly GCA_031772625.1). Lineage (NCBI taxonomy): Eukaryota > Viridiplantae > Streptophyta > Pinopsida > Pinales > Pinaceae > Pinus > Pinus tabuliformis. The sequence goes on from CM062819.1 coordinate 872,400,779, forward strand.
TGACATTCAACCATGGTTGATCATGGTTGGCTATGATTGACAATGGTTGACCATGATCGATATTATAAACCTAAGGGAATAATAAACCCAAGGGATTGATATTATAAACTTAAAGGAATAATAAAGCTAAGGGATTAATACTAAAACCCCAAGGGATTATGAACCTAAGGGAATAATATTAAACCCATGGGACTAATATTATAAACCCAACATTCGTAAACCCAAATATAAATACTACAAACACTAAAATAAACATGGTTTATTTTGATGGTGAGACAATCCTTGTGAGAATGCGACATTCAAACATGGTTGGCCATGGTTTGCTATGATTGACAATGGTTGACCATGATTGATATTATAAACCTAAGGGAATAATAAACCCAAGGGATTGATATTATAAACCCAAATGAATAATAAACCCAAAAGATTAATAGTAAACCCCAAGGGATTATGGACCCAAGGGAATAATATTAAACCCAAGGGACTAATATTATAAACCCAACATTCGTAAACCCAAATATAAATATTTTTTTATAACAAGATCGGATAATTGTTATATTATCAAAAACGTTTTTGGAGCAAGCTCCTTTTACATTCCACTGTTATGATATGATAGACTGAGCAGTTAAATAGGCACGCAGACCTTTCTTCTGTGCTTGGTATCAAAACTTCAATTTTTTTTTTAGCTATTCTAGAGTACTGTTTTACATATTGACCCTATAAGAAAACAAATTTACATAGCATATTTCACAGAAATTTATGATTTGTAAACTGGGAGAGTATATTCTGTGGCCTTTTCCATATGTTTTGCATTTTGCTATTCCTTGTGCTATTATTCGTTCTGCTTGTTGTCCCTTGCTGCTGTTCCATCGATCTGCTGTTCCTTTGGTCTATTTTTCTTTTGTTTGTTGTTCCTTATGCTGCTATTCCTTTTTCTGGTTGTTGTTCATTCTTTTGTTGTTCGTTCTGCTTGCTATTCCTTCGGCCTGCTGTTCCTTCGTTCTGCTGTTCCTTCGGCCTACTGTTCCTTTGGTTGTTGTTCTTTCTGCTGCTGTTCCTTTTGGTTGCTATTCCTTCTGGCGCTGTTCCTTCTACTGATGTTCCTTCTGGTTGCTGTTCCTTCTACTGCTGTTCCTTCGTCTTCTTGCTATTCCTTCTGCTGCTGTTCCTTCGGCCCGCTGTCCCTTTGCTCTGTTGTTCCTTCAGCTGTTGAGTTGAGGCTTCTGTGATCCATATCAGGTTTACGAGAGATTTTTCGGCATAAATCACAAGATCTATCATTTGTCGACGTGTTTCGAACCAACTAGTGTGGTTCATTGTCAGGACAAGTTGAAGAACCAGATCCAGCTTTGCATGTTAAATAGCTTTTGCAGAGCTTCCAACGGCTAACTAGGCCAATGGCTAAATTGGACTAGGAACCTTACCTCTAAATATATAAATAATTTAATTTAATTGGAAGTTAGTTATAATAACCTTACCTCTAAATAAATATATAAATAATTTAATTTAATTGGTTATTAACTATTTAATAAATACATAGAAAATATAAAGAATAGAATAAAATGTATAATTAACTATTTATAGAGTTACTAACTAATCTAATACATACATAGAAAATATAAATAATGTAATGAAATGAATGATTAACTATTTATAGAGATTAAAATTGGTTGTTAAGTTAAAATAAAAATAAAAATAAAAATAATAATAAAATAATAAAAATATATATTAAAAAAATAAAAAATAAATAAATAAAATACATTATATATATATATATATATATATATATATATATATATATCTTTTTCAGTTGCTATTCCTTTTGCTGCTGTTCCTTTTGGTTGTTGTTCCTTCTGTAGCTGTTCCTTCTACTACTGTTCCTTCGTCTTTTTGCTATTCCTTCTTCTGCTGTTCCTTCAGTCTGCCCTAATTCTTCCCAGTGCCTCTGTTTTTCTCCTGAAATTTGTGATCCGAGCTGCCATCACTGACATCTTTCATGTGCTATTCCTCGCTGTCATGATTTTTCCTTTGACTATCCAAGTTATTTTGAATTTCCCTATGGCCGTGAATTCCTTGTTGCGCTGTACATTCTCTTCCTTGATGTTTCTCTCTACTTCTTCTACGCTGTCCTATTGTATACCAAAACTTCATTCTTGTCATTTTTTGATGGGAGTTATGGCACACTGAGATAGTATTCCTCTTGATTCTCTCTGACAATTCCTTCTTCCTTCTCCATAGTCTGATTTGCATGATGATCCGCTTGCTTATTATGCATCCCCAAGACATGTTTGAAGGTTGCCTTTCCGGATCCTGCTAAATTCCTTCTAGTTCTTTGAATGATTCAGCTCATAAACTTGTTGTTGGGGTTCCTGTTTCGAGCCATAATCTCAATTATGATGGCTGAGTCTCCTATGATGATAGGATCTTGAATTCCTTTTTTTTTGAATCAGCCTTGTTCCCATCAGTAAACTGTATGTTTCTGCCTGATTATTTGACATTTGTCCCAATCCCCACTCGTAGGTGGTTATTTTTTCCTCATTTGGATCATAAATTATTCCACCCGCTCCTGCTTTTCCAGGATTATTATTTGAGGCTTCGTCAAAATACATACAATGTCTATTCTGAGTTTTCTTCTAGCTTTCCAACTCCTCTTCCGTCATTCTTAGTTTCCATTTTCCTTTTGTATTTTCTTCTCTTTGACCTTTCTGCCCATTGTTATCTATTATGGCCTTGCTAAGCCAATCCCTTTCCTCTTGTTGGAGAATGCTATAGTCCGTTGGTGCAGTTCCTTTGGTGTTCAGAATTTCGGAAGTCATTCCCCAAGTTTTGGATAGTGTTTTCCCAATTCTTGGGTTTTGATTTTTGAAAATGCTCTTATTTCGAGCCAACTAGATTTTCCAACATAACATTGTTGGTATACATTTCCATATTCTTATAATCGTGGCTTTCTTCTTTGTTTCATAAGGGTAAGCTTTTTCAAAGTTTCCGAGAAATTCCAGCAATGGTTTTTCAAAGCTTAAGTTAATTTCCAATGGTTGTATTAGCTGCTTCCAACATTCCTTTGAGAATTCACACTCTTGGAATAAATGATGTATGCTTTCTTCTGCTTGCCAGCATAAAGGGCATCTTGATGGCCCTTGATTGCCCCTTTTTTAAAAAATTTCTGCAGTCAAAGTCTTCCCTTTTAACAAGGTCCATATGAAATTTTTTATTTTTGGCAGGCTTTCTGACTTCCAGGCTAGTTTCCAGGGGTCCCATTCCTGGTGATCAATCTGCTCTTGGAGGATATTATATCCAGATTTAACTGTGTACTGCCCATTTTTTGGATCCCATAGGTAGCTGTCTTCCTCATCATAGTTGGTAGGATTTGCCCCTTTTAAATATTGTTTGATTTTTTTCCATTGTCCTTCCAGGTTTACTAGAATGGCTAGAATTTCCATTCCCGCCACTCCTTCTGGTTCCATAGAGAGATTGAATGGATAGTGTTGTATCCATTTTCTTTTAGCCATTCTTGAATGCCTTCAACTTCCGAGAGATTTTGGATTTGATCTTTCCCCATGACCCTGTCCTCCCATATCGAAATGGTTTTCTCGTTACCTGGAATTTTTGAGATGTGGCTTCTCATTAATGGAATTACTTTTTTGACTAGCTTCCATACTTGGGAACTTTGTCTGATTGGGCTGATTCCCTTTAGCAATTTTTCTTTGGATCCATCCATGTATTTGTTAATTATGATTTTTTTCCACCAGCTTTCTTTACCTGTTATGAGTCTCCACACTATTTTCATACCAAGAGCTGCATTCATTAGTCCAGGCAGTCAAATAGATAGGCCTCCCTTTTCATATGGTAACACTACTTGATCCCACTTGACCAGGCTGAACTTCTTGTTTTCCTGCTTCCCATCTTGCCATAGAAAGCTTCTTATAATTAACTCCATCTGTTTATGGGCACTTGCTGGTGTCATGATTATAGCATATTGATAAATCAGTAGTGCTGCAATAAGACCTTTAATTAGAGTCACCCTTCAGCCATATTTAACCACATCATTCCCCAATTTTTTATCTTAGCTTGCATTTTTTCGATTTGTTTTGTCCATATTTCGACTTTCATGCTGTCTTTGGAGATTGGGAGTCCCAGGTAAAGGAAATGGCTTCATCTTTCTTGTGCTGGGATTTCCATGATTTGCGATATCCTTTGCATAATTCTACGCGGAACATTCCAGCCATAAATCCTGCATTTAGTGTTGTTTAATAGCCCACCTGACACCTGTAGGAATTTATCCAATGTTTCTTTAAATCTTATGGCTATTATTGTTGATGCTCCTCCCAGCAACAAATTATCGTCTATAAACAAGGAGTGATTTATGGCTTTTATTCCTTTTGCTATTATTATCCCTGTTATAGCTCTTTCTTTCCTTTGGGCTTCCAGAGCTCTGCTTAAAGTCTCTGCCATCATTATGTACAGAAAAGGGGAAAGAGGGCAGCCTTGCCTAAGACCTTTTGTGCTTTGGAAGAAATTGCTGGGTCTTCCATTTATGAGACGGGCTATCCATGGAGTGGAGATGCATCCCTGAATCACACTTGTTATTTCTTATGAGAAGCCAAGTTTCTAGAGGACAACCATGAGATAAGGGTGGCTGACCCTATCAAAGGCATTTGTCATGTCTGGTTTAACTATCATGCCTTTCCATTTATGAGAGGGGCTATCCATGGAGTGGAGATGCATGCCTGAATCACACCTGTTATTTCTTCTAAGAAGCCAAGTTTTTGGAGGACAACCATGAGATAAGGGTGGCTGACCCTATCAAAGGCACTTCCCATGTCTAGTTTAACTATCAATGATTTGCCGGTTTGGCACAAACCCTCCTTGGTTTTCAGATATGATTTGAGGCAGCACTTTCTTGATTCTGTTTGCCACTAATTTGGTTATTATCTTATAAGATGAATTACATAGAGATATGGGCCTGAATCTATTGAAATTAATGGGATTTTCCTCTTTTGGGACAAGCGCCAGATAGGAGGATTTTGTATTGCCTCCCATCTTTCTTTTTGAAGGTGTTTTTCACCATTCTTATGAAGTCCTTTCTTATTGTATACCAGTGATTTTTGAAGAAAGCTATGGTGAAACCATTTGGCCCTGGTGCTTTATCTGGGTGTAGACTCCATATGGCCTCCACTATCTCTTTCTCTGTTAGCTCTTTACACAAATCTGCATTTTTTTCTCTCTTTATCTTATTTTTTGTGTGCTGTAAAATTTCTTCATACTCATTCATTTCATCTGTGGCTGACAATAGATCTTTGAAATGCTTGTGGGCTGCTTTTTTTATTTCTTCCGCTCCTTTAATTTCTTGATTTTCCACTTGGATCTTTTCTATCTGATTTCTAGCTCTTCTAATCTTCATAGAATTATGGAAAAAAGATGTGTTCCTGTCACCTGCCTTGAGCCATAAACTCCTGGACTTCAATCTGTCCTCTTCTTTGTATTTCGTGTTTTCCCTATAGATTTCCCAAAAGATTTCTCTCTCTTTTAAATAGTCCTGCCTGCTTTCCTCTTTGCCCTCTTTCTCCATTTGCATGTTGTCCATTTTTTGTTGGAGCTCTTTTTTTTTGTTCCTCTGTTCTTGCCCATTCTTTTAACTTGGCTCTTAAATTTTTAATTTTTGTCTCCCATATGTAGTGGGGCGAACCTACTACTCTTGGTTCCCATACTATTTTAACTAACTTGTTGATTTCTATGTTGCTGTCCCAGGTTGAGCTATATCTGAAGGGGAGCGGCCCTGGTTCTCCAGCTTACCCAGAGCTATTAAAACTAGTTTATGATCTGAAGCAGAGGTGTGGATGATTTTTGATTTTATAGAGCTGTATTCTGCTGCTATACTTTCTTGAATTAATATCCTATCCAGCCTTTCTTTGATATTACTTTTACCTACTCTTTTGTTGTTCCAGGTGTATTTCCCGTTATTTGGGGGAATGTCAAGAAGGTTATGTTGCTCCATAATTTCTTCTAGAGAGTTCCTAGAGGGGTCCATTTGATAATTTCCTCCAAATTTTTCCTCAATACTTCTTACTAGATTTAAATCTCCTCCTAAAATCACCTTCCCTGCTTGATTTTCCTGTAAGATTTCCTTCAAAGAAGCCCAACACTGTTCTTTATCCTTATAGTGATTGGGGGCATAGATGTTTATGACCCTATACCTCTCCCTTGTATTGATTTTCTTGAGGTTCGTTATTATCCAATGCTGATCTATTTTCTTTTGAATCAATTCCCATATTCCTTTTTTCCATATTGTGCATATGCCTCATTGCCTGCATGGCTTCCCCTTCATACTTCCTAAACTTTTTTTTTGAGATTTTCGGTTTCTTGATTGCCTGACTTTGTCTCCTAGATCATTAGAATATTTGGGTTTTCATTTATTAATATATCTCTTGCTGCATTTTCCTTAATGGTTGACCGCATTCCTCTACAATTCCAAGAGACTATTATCATTATTTACCTTCTTGGTGGTACACGGTGCCCTTCCCCTTGGGTTGAATTCTCTCATTGTTCCCTGTGCTCTTCCCTAGGAAAGTGTCCATAGGTTGTTGTGTTCCTAGATCCATTTCTTTTGCTACTGCTTCATCCCTTAGTTCTTTGCTTGTCTTCCTTCCCACTTTTTTATGATTTTCAGTATTAGGGATTGCTTCCTTTGCTTTCTTTCTGGTTAAGATTCTGTCTACTGAGGGGGGTGGAGAGAGGTGGGGATTTTAGATTCTACGGGAGTGGGGAGAAGGGTTAGGGAAATGAGGAGTTCTAGATCTAGATCTAGATCTAGATTTGGAACAGGGAGATGGGGGAGCAGAGAAATCCAATGGATCAAATGGGTTTGCAGTTGCAAGGTTTGCATTCAACGAGATATGTTGGGCTTTTGTGGATGTTGAGGGCTGCGAAGAAGAGTGATTTGGTTACTCGTTTGCAGTTTTTATCTTCTTAACCTGTTCCCATTTATTTTCCAGATCCTCCAATTTTTCACTTTCATTTTCTTTTTTTTTGTACATCTATTTGCGAAATGACTGTATTCATGACATATTTTGCATTTGAAGGGAATCTACTCGTAGTCTAGTTGTTGTATGTGTGTCCACTCATCCACTTTGAATTTGATAGCTTCCGGGAGGCCTCTCCCTAGATCCACTTCGACACATATTCGGGTGCATGCATGCATATTTTCCTTTGGCTCGCATCGATCAATGTACTTCACCACTGCATTTCCTATGGTTTTAACTGAGTTGTCTCCCCAACAGTGGAGAGGGAGGTGTGGCAATCTAACCCAGATAGGTACAACACTTGGGACATCCATTTTTGGATCAAAGTCCAGGGTCCATCTGTTCAGATACAACCCTCTCGTATCCATGAAATACAGACCATTCCTGAAAATCAAGTCTCGATGCCCCTTGGTCTCGAAGTGAAAGGTATAATATCCTCTGCCACAAAAACTAATCTAGATCTTCTCGTTTATTGAAGTCGACCAATTTATTTCTACCCATTTTTGGACAGTCCTCGGTGATGGCCACAACCCCGTGAACTGCCCTATTAATCCTCGTTCTGCCAGGGAAAGAGCTGCTTTTCGTGGGAGGGCCAGAGGAAGAGATATCTCTGGTATTTCTTCCATTCTTTTAACGAACTTTGAGACCGTTGTTATGTTCTTAGTCGGTCCCATTGCCGAAATAAGGGAGGAAAATTCTTTGGTTGTTTCTTTTGATTCTTGATGGTGGACTAAATGATGATATTCATTCTCTGGTGGATCCATTTTCTCGAGCCTCAGCAGCAAGAGGCCACTGAGGGAAGCAACAAATTGCTTGCTACAGGGAGGTGCGCGCTCTCTCTAGTCCAGAAGAAGTCGATCCTCAGCAGCTGGAGGCCGTTGAGGAGAAGCAAGCATGTCTCTCTAAGAGCTGCAACAGCAGCTAGGGCTGTGCGCGGGCGGCCTCAGGAGCTCTCATATCTCTCTTCAAACCCAAATATAAATATTACAAAGACTAAAATAAACATGATTTATTTTCATGGTGAGACAATCCTTGTCACAATGTGACATTCAACCATGGTTGACCATGATTGATATTATAAACGTAAGGGAATAATAAACCCAAGGGATTGATATTATAAACCCAAATGAATAATAAACCCAAGGGATTAGTATTAAAACCCCAAGGGAATAATATTAAACACAAGGGACTAATATTATAAACCAAACAATCGTAAACCCAAATATAAATACTACAAAGACCAAAATAAACATGATTGATTTTCATGGTGAGACAATATTTGTCAAAATAGGACATTCAACCATGGGCCTAATATGGTAAACCCAAATATAAATATTACAAACACTAAAATAAACATGATTTATTTTCATGGTGAGACAATCTTTGTCAAAATGCGATATTCAACCATGAGACTAATATTATAAGCCCAACATTGGTAAACCCAAATATAAATACTACAAACACTAAAATAAACATGATTTATTTTGATGGTGAGACAATCCTTGTCACAATGCGACATTCAACCATGGTTGACCATGGTTGGCTATGATTGACAATGGTTTACCATGATTGATATTATAAACCTAAGGGAATAATAAACCCAAGGGATTGATATTATAAACCCAAATGAATAATAAACCCAAGGGATTAATACTAAAACCTAATGATAGCTAAGCCACTTTTACACAGCAAAGCTGCATCTTTACAAAATTAGCGTGTGGACCTATGGGTTATGGCCCCACATATATATCAGAATATTTTTAATAGGCGGACTTGATAACAAAACTCGACCAATCAACCAACGAACCAATAAACGGTCTTGATGGTCGAAACTAAACGAGGGTTGAATCCTGTTGTATAAACCCTTATCGCGGCTGAATAAAATGTTAGCCTTCACACACATTCAGAAGCGACATGCATTTGATCACCCATCCAACGGACGGTCCGATCACTTGGAACTTTAAACTCTTTTTAATGAGTTCACCGGGTCCGTTGGCTAAGATAACTTGCTTGCATGTTTTCACGTGATCACCGTAGATCTTCTTCCATCACACGGTTATCGCATCATCCGCTCGTCAACTAGGCCGGACGATCTCTACCGTCGATGTGACCTCACTCCATCCAATGGCTATTACGTGATCTCGTGCTCCAACTAGCACGACAATTAATATTCCGAAAGCACGCAAGAAAATTTGTTTTCTAGTGCTACGTTTCAACCACTAAGGTTAATCACGTAGAATTCAGAAATACAGCTTCCCACCTGCTGTGTGAGAAACTGCTTACCACTGGCCGAATACCACCCACATGCTTAAATCAAAACCTAAAGGAACTCGACTTAATAAAGGGTTAGCGCTTTATATTCGCCGATCTTGCTGATCCGATGGTTTCCGCTGTATCGACTCCATTTTCGATTGAAATTCCCCTCCTTTGATCTGTCCTCAATCCAATGGATCTCTTGCTTATTGATGGAATTCACGTTACATCACACATTTTACTTTGCCATACTCTATTTAAGGTGAAGTTCATAGGAACTTCGTCCTTTACACTCGTACATGCATATCTATTAACTTCACAGTAAAGAACGTATATATAAAGACACATACACACAAAACTCAAATAACACGCAGATGTGTATTTCAATTATATACAACACTCGATTACAGACTAAGGCCTCACGGCCCCAACCACAAATTTCCTTGCGAATACATTGTGTACTCCCCTCTTTATTTCACACAACACAAACTCTCTTATATAGGAAATTACAAAGGGAAGGATCGTTTAAGATCCATGAGTTTCTCCCACAATTGCTCAATCGAATCCCCTAAATCTCTCTATGGTAGATAATTATATTAAATCAAGCCTTATCAATTCCATTAATTTAGCTTTGTTTGAACAGAATTTTCCCCGGTTTACAATGGTTGTCCACGTTTTCCCTTTCACAAATTTGAATTCTAATTTGAATGAAGGGTGCTCAAATGCTCTTGCATCAAAACCCCAAGGGATTATGAACCCAAGGGAATAATATTAAACCCAAGGGACTGATATTATAAACCCAACATTCATAAACCCAAATATAAATATTATAAAGACTAAAATAAACATGATTTATTTTCATGGCGAGACAATCCTTATCACAATGTGACATTCAACCATGGTTGACCATGGTTGGCTATGATTGACAATGGTTGACCATGATCGATATTATAAACCTAAGGGAATAATAAACCCAAGGGATTGATATTATAAACCCAAAGGAATAATAAAACTAAAGGATTAATACTAAAACCCAAAGGGATTATGAACCCAAGGGAATAATATTAAACCCATGGGACTAATATTATAAACCCAACATTGGTAAACTTAGAGATAAATACTACAAACACTAAAATAAACATGGTTTATTTTGATGGTGAGACAATCCTTGTCACAATGTGACATTCAAACATGGTTGACCATGGTTGGCTATGATTGACAATGGTTGACCGTGATTGATATTATAAGCTCAAATCAATAATAAACCCAAGGGATTAATACTAAAATCCCAAGGGATTATGAACCCAAGGGAATAATATTAAACCCAAGGGACTAATATTATAAACCTAACATTCATAAACCCAAATATAAATATTACAAAGACTAAATAAACATGATTTATTTTCATGGTGAGACAATCCTTGTCACAATGTGACATTCAACCATGGTTGACCATGATTGATATTATAAGCCTAAGGGAATAATAAACCCAAAGGATTGATATTATAAACCCAAATGAATAATAAACCTAAGGGATTAATACTAAAACCCCAAGGGATTATGAACCCAAGGGAATAATATTAAACCCAAGGGACTAATATTATAAACCCAACATTCGTAAACCCAAATATAAATATTACAAAGAATAAAATAAACATGATTTATTTTCATGGTGACACAATCCTTGTCACAATGTGAAATTTAACCATGGTTGACCATGGTTGGCTATGATTGATAATGGTTGACCATGATCGATATTATAAACCTAAGGGAATAATAAACCCAAGGGATTAATATGAGAAACCCAAATGAATAATAAAATGAAGGGATTAATACTAAAATCCAAGTGATTATGAACCCAAGGGAATAATATTAAACCCAAGGGACTAATATTATAAACCCAACGTATATAAACCATAAGATAAATATTATAAACACTAAAATAAACATGATCAACCATCTTTGATTTTCATATGACATGATCCTTATCACAATTCCATGTTGGACCATGGTCGACATCATAATAAACCATGTTTGACTCGGGAATAATAAACCCAAGCGATTGAAATTATAAACACAAAGGAACAATAAACCCAAGGGATTAATACTAAAACCCCAAGGGATTATGAACGTAAGGGAATACTATTAAACAAAAGGGACTAATAATATAAACCCAAGGGAATAATAAACCCAAGGGATTGATATTATAAACCCAACCGATTCACACTAAAACCCGAAGGGATTATGAACCCAAGGGAATAATATTAAACCCAAGGGACTAATATTATAAACCCAACATTCGTAAAACCAAATATAAATATTACAAAGACTAAAATAAACATGGTTTATTTTCATGGTGAGACAATCCTGGTCACAATGTGACATTCAATCATGGTTGACCATGTTTGGCTATGACTGACAATGGTTAACCATGATCGATATTATAAACCTAAGGGAATAATAAACCCAAGGGATTGATATTATAAACCCAAAGGAATAATAAAACTAAGGGATTAATACAGAAACCCCAAGGGGTTATGAACCCAAGGGAATAATATTAAACCCATGGGACTAATATTATAAACCCAACATTGGTAAACCCAAATATAAATACTACAAACACTAAAATAAACATGGTTTATTTTGATGGTGAGACAATCCTTGTTAGAATGCGACATTCAAACATGGTTGACCATGGTTGGCTATGATTGAAAATGGTTGACCATGATTAATATTATAAGCCTAAGGGAATAATAAACCCAAGGGATTGATATTATAAACCTAAATGAATAATCAACCCAAGGGTTATGAACCCAAAGGAATAATATTAAACCCAAGGGACTAATATTATAAATCCAACATTCGTAAACCCAAATATAAATATTACAAAGACTAAAATAAACATTATTTATTTTCATGGTTAGACAATCCTTGTCACAATGTGACACTCAACCATGGTTAACCATGTTTGGTTATGATTGAAAATGGTTGACCATGATCGATATTATAAACCTAAGGGATTGATATTATAAACCCAAGGGAATAATAAAACTAAAGGATCAATACTAAAACCACAAGGGATTATGAAACCAAGGGAATAATATTAAACCCATGGGACTAATATTATAAACCCAACATTGGTAAACCCAAATATAAATACTATAAACACTAAAATAAACATGGTTTATTTTGATGGTGAGACAATCCTTGTCACAATGTGACATTCAAACATGGTTGACCATGGTTGGCTATGATTGACAATGGTTGACCATGATTGATATTATAAACCTAAGGGAATAATAAACCCAAGGGATTGATATTATAAACCCAAATGAATAATAAACCCAAGGGATTATGAACCCAGGCGAATAATATTAAACCCAAGGGACTAATGTTATAAACCCAACATTCGTAAACCCAAATATAAATATTACAAAGACTAAAATAAACATGATTTATTTTCATGGTGAGATAATCCTTGTCACAACGTGACATTCAACCATGGTTGACCATGATATATATTATAAACCTAAGGGAATAATAAACCCAAGGGAATAATATTAAACCCAAGGGACTAAAATTATAAACCCAACATTCGTAAACCCAAATATAAATATTACAAAGACTAAAATAAACATGATTTATTTTCATGGTGAGACAATCCTTGTCACAATGTGAAATTCAACCATGGTTGGCTATGATTGACAATGGTTGACCATGATCGATATTATAAACCTAAGGGAATAATAAACCCAAGCGATTAATATGAGAAACCCAAAGGAATAATAAAACGAAGGAATTAATACTAAAAACAGAGAAACCCAAAGGAATAATAAAACGAAGGAATTAATACTAAAAACAGAGAAACCCAAAGGATTAGTATTAATCCTTTGGGTTTATTATTGAAGAACGAAGTAACCCAAGCATTTAATATTATAAACCTAAAGAATTAATAAACCCAAGGGAAAAATATTAGAAACCCAAGGGATTAAAAATGGAAAGGGATCAATATTAGAAAAAAGGGATTAATAAAACATAGGAATTAATATTTTAAACCCAACGGATTAATCAACCATGTGACTATGAATATTATAAAACTAAGGGATCAATAAACCCTAGGGATTGTTAATACTATGAAAGCAACACGTTAATAAATTAAAGCGATAAACATTGTAAATGTAAGGGATTAATATTAAACCTTAGGACTATTATGTAAACCTTAATATTGGGGGTTAATAAACCAAAGGGAATAAATGATAAACCGAAGGAATTCTTAATATTACAGACTTAAAGAACAAATAAACCTAATCATTTATTATTATAAGCCCAAGGAAATAGTAAACTGAACCTAAGCCCTAAATCCACGGGATCAATATTATAAACATAAATAATTCTATAACACAAAACAATAATAAAAAACATAAACCAAAACCAATATAAGAACCACATTACAAACCATAAAGCATTAAAACATGATAAATCATCATCACATTAATAATAACACATTTATATAACTACATTATAAATAATAAATAAATTTTAAGCCATGAATACATTGATATCAATACATGAATGTATTAATAGTATAAATCTCAAGAATATTGATATAAACACCTAGAACATGAAAGCCCAACAATAATATTATAAATGTAAACAATATTTTCATTTATGAAAGACATGAACAAAGTGAAGGGATCCACACAAAAGACCACAACAATCACAAATGCAAGAGAAAAAAATAAAATAGTAACACTGCCATTGGAGCAAAGGAACATAAATGCAAAAAACACATATAAATTGCACACATTGGATTTAAAGAAGAACAACATAATAGGACATTTTAAGATGAGAGATATACAATTTTGTACATAAAAAAAACAACGAGAAAAAAAAAAAAATCGATTTCATGAACATCGCAACCATAGAAAGAACATTGAGTCCTAACATATATTTTTTGTTTTCTTTACATCAAATAATTCCACGACAAAATTAAACTTGAAACACTTCATCAAAAGTCATCTATGGAGCGACCTCTTCCAAAACACAACTAGACCGATGACAAAAGTAGCACCAATTCAAATCAACAGGATAATGATCACGATACTTAACGCTTTCCAACCAATTCCTTCTTGTTCTCCTCCCAGACTCCCTCTGGTGCACATGTAACAAGTATTTTACATGTGTTTTCGTTTGATCTAGCTCACAAATATGATCATCAATAAAATCAGGATGGAACCCATTTTTTTCTGTCAAACTTCTTTCGAAGATAGGAAAGAAAACTTATAGCTCCAACAATATTGCGTACTGTTCTAGAATAATAGATGACATCATTATTGTCCATATCTGCATTTGAAAGACAAAAAAGCAAAAGCAAAATCAATAAAGACATGCACAAATAAATAAGCATACACACATTGCTGGGTGCAAAATACCCCAAGGGCAGTTTTGGGGCTTAAAGCCCATATTTTGGTCCAATTTTGTAATCCAAATGTAAAGACTCTGCATTTTGTGGTCGCGGAGTGCGTAGTTGTTAAAGAGTCATAGGGTTGTCTGCCCTTATTTTGGAAATGTAATTTCATCTGTAGAAGATCTACCCATGGTCCGTGGACCATGGATTGTATAAATAGAGCTAAGTTCTAAGTAGTTAGAAAAAAGTAATTAAGATCGAACATGTATGAGAGATAGCTCTGAAGTGGAAGTCTAAGTTTTGGGTCGTAGCATAGGTAGAGGCTCTGCAGCTGAGCACTTTCTTGGGCAAAAGTGGAGAATTTTATTTTATTTTATTTTTTTTGCAGGATTTCGGGGGCAGCGAGTTTGCAGATCAGATCTATATGTTTTGGTTCAATATCTACAAAATATAATTGCAGATTTGGATTCTTTGTGAAAAAATAGCCGATTTCAAAAAAAAATTGGGTGAATCGGAGTCCGGATGAAAGAGATATCACTGATCTAAAAATCAGTGGTGTTGCAAACAATTTTTCGGGGTAGCGAATTTGCGGCGCAGATTTGGACGTCCTAGCACAAGATCTGCAAAATCTAATTGTAGATCTGGATTCTTTGTGAAAAAATACCTAATTTTTTAAAAAAAAATCAGTCGAATCGGAGTCCGGATGAGGGAGATGTCGCTGATTTAAAATCAGCTCTTTTTTGCAGAAATTGTGGTGACGACAGGAGAGTAGCAGCGCAGATCTGAAATTCCAGTGTCTGGATCAGGATTTCTATCACATGGGCAGATGCAGAATGGTTGTTCCATTTCCGAAAACAGGTCATAATACAAATTCTGAGCAATATTGACGGAATTGTGACCATTTCAAATTTTCGCCAATTTTTTTTGTGATGGTGGCCCTAGGTCAGAATTTCAGGGACTTGTATAAATTTGATGGCTCTCATCCAGCCAAATGGCTAGCACAAATGGAGAAATATTTTAGATTGAATTACATCATGGATGATGAGACTCAGTTGAGTGTGGGAAAACTGTACTTGGATAATGAAAGACGACAATGGTGGCAATGGCATCAACATTGCTATTGAAGGCCCTTGACTCTGGACACATTCACAAAAGATCTTATGGACCACTTTGACCGTAAAACTAATCTTGTGGATAAGCTCACACAAACAGACACACAACCTAGCAAAGATTTTATTTTTACAGAAAAGAAGGAAACCAAGGAACCTAAAGGGTTATTTTCTACTGGTATCTCCTTATTGCAGGGTCATGGATTGATTCAGAAAGAGAAGATCATTGTTTCTATAAATCCTAGTTGCAAGCATAATTTCATCAATGTTAATTTGGAAAACAAATTGCAAGTTCTAGCAAAACAAATTGAAAATACATAAGTTGATGATGAGGATGTTCAAATTTATAAGGATTTGAAGCTTTCTATGGATAAGTATGTGTTGCATGGTGATTTTTATACTTCAGAAATGGATAATATGGATGCTGTTTTGGGATATCCTTGGATGGAATCTGCAGGTACTATCAATATTAATGTGTAGAAGAAATTCCTGAAGCTCTGGTATAAAAAGAAGAAAATTACATTACAGGATATTTCCATCAATAAACAGGTAGAGTCCATGAACGTTGAAGCAGAAGATGTTCCAGGGACTGACATATCAGATGATGAGCCTTTGATGATCGACAATCAAACACAAACAGAGGCTGAAGCAGACAAGGTTACAGGTACCTCAGATGAGGGCTCAGTGGTTGAAGTCATATTGGAAAAGAAGACACCACAACAGGCACCACAACAGGGTGAATTAAAGAAAAAGACACCGTGGGTTAAAACTTCAACATATCATCACCCACATCACCCCGCAAGAAAACAACCAACAAGATGGCAACCAATTAGCCACAAGGACAACAACCCCCGTATGAAGGATAGCGAGGAGCGAAGATCCACCTACTACATATCAACACAGAAGAGCTGCCATGGTCAACTTCCATCTCAAGCAAGCGAGGCACCAGCGAGATCGAGGGTTCACCTTTCTCTTGGATGGCTAGATGCACGTGCATGGCACCAGTGGACTACTCTTTTGAGTAGATCTTATTATTTGTGTTCTTCCCATGTTTCGGGGACGAAACATGCTAAGGGGGGTGGAATGTTATATACCTAGGGGGGATAATATGGTGTACCAAGGGAGGTACCCAAGGTAATAATGTAATAATGGGATGGGCCATAGTAATAAATAAGGTGGTTAACCCATATCATGTAAGGGACCAGAAGTAGTTAGTAATAAGGTAATGGACCCATGGTATTAGTTTTATGGTATGAGGGAACCATGGTAATGACCCATGGTATTGTATGTATGAGTCCTATATAGAGGCTAGAGACTCCACATGGAGAGATGTCAAGGAATTGTGAAGGATTATTGTATGAACAGGCATATGGCTTGTGGAGTGCTCTCCTTCCTTAAGGAGTGAATGTATGGTGTTGCCCTACCTTAAGGGTTTGAATCAATAAAGTGAATCATTTATATCTATTTCTATCTTATTGTTTCTGGGTATATTTGTATTTTCATATATTTTTAGGATAGATCTATAACAAGTGGTATCAGAGCTATAATAGCTTAGAGGCCTAGATTTACGCAGCTGAGTGAGCGGACCCCTGCAGTTGAGTGCGCAGGGTGGGTTGAGTCTGTAATTGTTCAGATTTATCAATAAAGAGAAGTATTCTACAATTTATGCATCTTTATTTCCTGTTTATGCATCTGTTATATTGGGTATGAATTTTACTTATAATGCTTATATGATGCGCGAATGTATGTAAATATATTGGTTAAGTGAACGCAAGTAAGAACATCCATTTACGTGAATCTAACTAAGATATGTTAATAAGATAAGTAAGACACTTAGCCTGGTTTAGGAAATATCATAGTTCGCTGCCCTAGTAGCGCGAAAGTATATCAGCCCTTGGTTAGGGTTGTGTGAAAGCCAATTGTATCCTTTCGCGAAGGTACTGAAGGGTGGAACAGAGGGCTAAGAAACCTGCACGTAGGAAGGTATAGCTGAAATAAACCGACATCACAACCATCTCAAGGGTTCAGAAACTTGGTTCCAGCATCTCCCCATACTGCTTCGGGTGAGACTTCAGTCTGCGCTCCACAGGCTGATGCCGAAAGGGCTAGTAGTGTATGGATTTGTTTGGCTAACTAATGTTAAACCTAGGTCAGGCCCCCACAAGCCAACAAATGGTTCCATTGCCGGGACCAGAATCTGCATAGAGATGTGTGATGTTGTGTCACTTGAATCCAACTAAGAAATAAATCGAAGGCTGGTTGGACAAAAGAATTCACAAGTTCACGACAGAAGAAAACAGAAATCCGCAACTGTCAAAAGAACAGTGGTTGGATCGATACTTGTATACGGAGATCCACGAAATCTTTTTTGCGTCCTTACCTACTGAGTTATAGGAGTGGATCGTGAAGCTAGCAGATAGCTAAGGAAGGTGGAAACTTGACGATCCTATTGTGTTGACCCCAGAGCTAGTGCGAAGGTTGGAAGCATCGGAGGATAAGATCACACGTGCCATCGATCATTGGCTCGCTCACATTATAGGAAGATTTGTTACTGAGTTCGTGGTCGACACCTCAGTCAACTATAGCGAGGCAGAGCGATGCTTTTTCAAAGGACCGAGAGGTAAATACTTGGATTAAAATGCTATTGTGCAAAAAACAGGTTATGTGACTACCTTGTTGTTTGGAACTACGTGAAGTGGATAAAGTTACATAAATGAAAGAAATAAGGGTTCGGAGTATAGCCCCTTGATTTCACCATCGTGAAGGGAAAAAGAAGGGATAACAAAGGTCTCTCTGCAAAGTGCTATTCAGTTGATAAGACAAGGATTTCTGTGAATACCACCTCCACCCACACCACCTCCGTCTTCACCACCATCGCCTCCAACTTCACTCGTACCACCTCCACCACCACCGCGATTCAGTATGACAAACACAATGAAGTGTTGGGTTGTGTTATATTCTTTCCATGACTAGCCCACAAAGGTAAGCAGGGGTTAGAGGGGGGGAGGTCATAGGGGGTTTGAGGGGCACCCGTAACCCCACTTTATGGGGTTTGGGGAAACACCCCAGAAAATTTTGGTTTTGGACCCTATGTTAGGGTGGGCAGACCCACCTATGGTTTTGTGCATGATTTTCGCACATGTTTTTGGATGCGATGGTTTTCGGTCCATGGTATTGGACACGATGGTTTTCGATCCATGGTATTGGATCCTTCGACATGTATAAATATGTATTATAACATTGAATGGAACATAATGAAAATCAAGTTGGTAGTCCCGGTTTTGGGATGTAGGGGAAAATCTCTGTGTATATGTGTTATGCTCTCACATGGTCTATTTTCTGTGTTTTAGAATTTGTATGCAGGTAATTTCTGTACGGGGTTAAAATGTACATTTGGTATCATATTAGTTTTGGCTTCAAGGGGACGCCTTTGTTGCTGAGGGGTTTCGCTCGGGCTTGTGGTAGACCCTATTCAGTGGGAGATCTGCGAGATCGATTTTGGTGGTGAAAGAAGATGGCGAGAAGTGGAAAGATAAAGATCGAGAAATTTAATGGTCAGAGTTTTGAGTTGTGGAAATTCAAGATGGAGGATCTGTTGGTGGATAAAGATCAGTGGATCGTGGTAGATCTGGGTACTAAACCAACAGGAGTGTCCGATGAAGAATGGAAGAAGTTGGATCAGAAGGCAAAGAGCACAATACGATTGTGTGTCTAAGATTCAGTATTGCTAAATGTATCAGGGGAAGCTATAGTAAAGGCTTTGTGGGACAAGTTAGGGACTTTGTACCAATCTAAGTCTCTAGTGAATAAACTGTTCCTACGGAAAACACTGTATAATGTGAGGATGAAAGATGGAGACTCAGTGACAGAGCATCTGAATGCATTTAATACTGTGGTAAGTCAGTTAGCATCTATTGATATTAAAATTTTAGATGAAGATAAGTGCATCAGTTTGTTGTGTTTTGTACCAGATTCGTGGGATAGTCTGGTTACTGCAATAGGTAGTAATGCAACTGCCTTGCATTTTGATGAGATAGTCTCATCCTTGCTGATGGAGGAGATGAGACGGAAAAACATGGAGAGCCAAAATGGTGATGCCTTGTCTGTATGAGGATGGTCCCAAAATAGAAAAAAAAATAAGTCATCAAGTGGGAGATCTAAATCTAGAGGGAGATCTAAGTCTCCAGGAAAACCTGTAAAGGTGGTGTGCTGGAAATGCGGAAAGGAAGGGCACTACAAAAGAGACTGTAAATCTAAAGCTCCTGATAAAGGAAAGGGATTTGATGATGCTCCTTCTGCAGAGGTGAAAACTACCTCAAATGAAGGTGGGGATGTGTACTTGGCTTCTTCAAGTACACATGTAGATCATGAGGCATGGTTGATTGACTCAGGTGCATCCTTTCACTTCACTCCCCATAGAGAGTGGTTCTGCGAGTATGAGAAATACGATGGTGGTGATGTCTTCCTAGGGGATGACAGGAAGGCTAGAATCATTGGTCGCAGAAAAGTAAAGTTGAAGTTGCAAGGTGGAAGGGTTAGAACACTTCCGGGTGTTCTGCATATTCCTACATTGGCCAGAAATATGATTTCAGTAAGCAAGTTGAATGATGCAGGTGTAAAAACAGTGTTCGAGAAGGATACCTGCAAGATGGTTCGGGGTGTCAGTGTCGGTATCTTCATCCCTCCATCAATGATCAAATTCTCTTGTTGCATTGCATGTTAGGTGTCTCATCCGATCAGCTGCATTCCATTAGGGTCATGGATCATCTGATGGTAGTGGCATATTATAAATTTTCCCTCATGATCTTTACTTGTTGGCCCATTTTCATACATTTAGGTCATTTGCAGTCATTTTTTGTCTTTAAATCTGCAAAAGTCATTTTTAGGGTTTTAGGTCTCATTAGGTCTAGGGTTTTGTCAATAAGGTCTTGTAAATGCTCAATAATGGTCAGCAGGCACATGAGGAGGTCAAATAAAGTCTCAGCAACAAAAATTTCAATAATCACATGCTCAGTGATTGATTTTTCCTCAAAACCCTGTTTTGAGGAAAAAATAGAATTTTTATGTTTCATGTACTAAATCTTATATAATTTCATTTTTCCATATGTAATAAGTTCAAGAGGTATCCCTGGTCACCTTTCCAAGCCTTTTCAACTCCTGTTCCTGCAAAAGAAACACAATTTCAAAGCATTTAGTCCATCAAAGGAAAAAAGTAAGGCAAACTGCCCAAAATAGAGTTTTAAAAAGCAAGTGAAAAGCAAACATTAGCAAAGTGGGTTTTCATAAGTCAAAAAATAAAACCATTGCTATATAAAGTGTTTTCATATCAAAGGAGGCTCATTTGTGTCCAAATGAGAAGAGAGCAAGTGTGATTTGCATTTTCAAAGCCAAGGGAGCGATTTTGCAGTCAAAAGGTGAAAACTTGCAGGCGCGGCGCACTGAGCTAGCGCGGCGCACACAGAGCGCACTCCACATTGTAACTTATAATTGGCACAACACACCAGAGAGGCGCAACGCACCTGTGAGGTGGCGTGGTGCACCAGTCTACAATGCCTGAAATTCATCCAAACACCTCCTCCAAACTTCCAAATTGAAAATTCCTCATTGTACAAGTAAGTTGACATTCCCATATGGCCAATCCATGAGTTTGCTTCAGTGTTTATGGTGATTTAATAGGAAAATATTGAAACCCTAGTTCCTTGCACAGTTTGTTAAAAAAGGCTCCCTAGGGTTTACAAATCACTGTTTTTGCTGCTAAATCCCACCCCTATCATTTTCACTCCCTCACTCCCTCACTTCATTTTCTCCCTCTATTTTCATTCATACTTACCTATTCCCTATTCCACATATCCCTAAAACTACTAACCCTAATCCCTAAATTCACTTATCCCAAACCCTAATCAACAAACCTAAACCCTAGATATTATTCCCTAAACCCTTCTATTCCCTAAAAAACCCAACCAACACCATCCCCAACCTCTCATACATAGTCCCTTGAAAGTCCCTCATCAATTCATATCTTTTAGCAGCAAATACCTATTGACACTATAAAATCTCTTCATACTCATCTAAGAAACTCAAGCATTGGCAAACATGGAGTTAGATTCTTCTTATGACAGAAATCAGGAAACAGTCAGTGACTCTTTTAGAGAAATTCATGCACCAAGGAGACCTCATAAGAGTGGAAAACATAACCGGGAGGAGCCTACTTCACTTGCTGAGCTGTTGGCTTGTCCCCTTGCTGTCACATGCTTCCAACACCAATCTTGTTATCAATTTTGTGAGATGGTGGAAAGAGTCAAATACCACCATGAGCTGGCCAGACTGTTTGTGCTCCATCTTCATAATGGCCAGGTCAATTTGGCAGGTGTGACATTCACCTTGACACCTGAGACTATAGCTCAAGCAACCGGTATTCCAAATGTAGGTGAGCAGTGGAATAAGGGGTAGCTGGTGGAAAAAGATCATTATGAGCCTTATATCAAGGCTAGTTTTCAGAGGCATGTCAGTAGGGTCTTCCCCTTCAGGTACCTACAGGACACATATGCTCCCCTAATGAAACTCATAATCAAATATTTTAGTTGTGAGGGCAGATTTTCCCGCTTATACACCTATCATATTAGATTGTTGATGCACTTCACTAGGGTGAGGATGATGAACCTCCCCTATTTCATTTGCCAAAATATTGAGAAGATGACCATATTGGTTCAAAGGAAGCCTCCTCATCAACAGTATAACAGCATCTATCACTTTGCACTAATCAAAATTGTGGTTTTACATCAGCTCAGTTTACTGAATGTTTCATGGGAGGATTTCATTTCACATGAGGGCTTTACAGGTCCTCAAGTACCCCAATCAGCTTTTCATGAGGTAGGAGAGCCTTCACATCGGCAAGAGGTGCATGAAACACAAACCACCAGTGTGCCAGTGTTTTTCACTTACCAAAAGAGCACTAGAAGATTGTTTGCAGCAACAAAACGAGTACTATCTCCACCTGGGGTGGAAGG
Source organism: Pinus tabuliformis (assembly GCA_031772625.1). Classification (NCBI taxonomy): domain Eukaryota; kingdom Viridiplantae; phylum Streptophyta; class Pinopsida; order Pinales; family Pinaceae; genus Pinus; species Pinus tabuliformis. The sequence continues at coordinate 872,423,574 of CM062819.1, forward strand.
GGTCTTGTTTCCTCCATCAGCAGAGCAGGTACAGGACAAGGGTAAGTAGCCATTACATGATGAGGGGCCTTCAGGAGGTCAAGAGGCAGATTTCATTCTTATTCAAGATGATGACATTGATTTGAGCTCAAAGCTCAAAGAGATCATTCGGGAGCAGCAAGATGGCATTCATAACTTGTCTCTCAACCTGGAAAGAGCCAAGTGGATAATCAACTATTTGGAGCAGAGAAACAAATAGTTAGAGGATCAACAAACCATCATGGAGCTCCAAAACATAAGGGCAAACGGCAAGCTGCCAAGAGGAAGAATGTCAAGCTGTCATCACTTGAACAAGAAATTTAAGCTGATCGTGAATCTTGGCTCGAGATGAAAAACATGCACTTGGGAAAGATGTTGGAGAAGGCCAACAGAGATAAAAAGATGTTGAGGCACATGGCCTACCACTACTTGGCAAGAAACAAGGTGTGCAAAGCGAGAATCAAGATTTTGAAGGCCAAGTTGAGGAAAGCATTGAGGAAGAGAAAAGAGCAAGATAGACTCCAAATCTTGGCTGAGGCTTCCTTAGCCCAATACAACACTTGATGAAGGAAACTCAGCCCAAATTTCAAGAAATTTGGGAAACTTTTTGCAAATTTTGTTTTTTTGGACTAAAAAACAGGTTTTTCTACCTCGTGTGCCGCACCACCTCGCATGCGCTTTTTCTAGAGACCTCCTTTGGAGAAAAACTCAGCATTTTTGGATTCCTAATGGAAAAATATGAATTCCCTCACATGGCCAAGAAATTTTGACAAGTTTTGAGCTTCCAAAAGGGTCAAAAACACCTCAAAAATGCCCTTTCTGCCCCTTTTTGGCCACACAGGAATCAGTGTTAGGAGAACTCATTTTTGGAGGAGAAAATGGAGACCAAATTCAGAAATTCCACTTGTTCTGGAAAGTAGACAGACAAAAATTTCCAACGAGCTCACTTGGAGCAAATTTGGTGCATGGTAAGGCCTCCAAAATCAACTCCAAAGTAACGCGGCACACAAGATGAAATTTTGTCATTTTGGCCAAAAAAACTCTGTTTTTCGCCTAACTTCTTCTTAGTTTGACTTTTCTCTCTCTAATAGTTAAAATCATGATGTAATTTAATGCGAATTGATGTATTTTGATGTAAATATGCTAAATTTTCACTCATGGAGGTAGATTCATCATGAAAAGGTAGTTTGCAACTGAATGAATCAGTTTCCTAGGTTTTAGAGGCAAGCTGTTCCACTGCCTACTTTTCAGTTCTTAGTTTAGATCTTGTTGAAACAGCTCCTAAACTCATGAATTCGACCCCTAAAGCCTAGCATGAGTTGTTTTTTGCCTATATCTAGTAGTTTTTCAGTCATTGGTAAAGGTTGGACTCTTGTGAATGCTTTGAGCATTATTGTACATTCATTTCAGTGGTTTGGAAAAGGAATAGACCAGGGTTTTTAGAACTTTATGGGATTCTTGTGGCAACTTGATTTGGTATTGTTTTCCTTATATAATGCAAGTTTACATGTGTTTATGTATGCCATCATCTCTTTCTATTCAGCTTAACTAAATGAATCAAGGATAAAGGTAGAATTCATTGATGTTGCAGTCCTCTACCTAGGGTTTGTTTAGTTATTTATGTTTCGACTGTTTGAAGAGGATAACTGAGACTTTCATGCCCTCTCCAACTCCTCACCAGTCTTAAGACTCTCCATCTCACTCAATTTTAAAGTACTAAACCATTTGCCTACCTCGCCCCATAGAGATCTCTGCAAGACTGTGTCCATTCCCCAGACCCAAATCTGCCTTTCACATTTGAGCTAGCAAACCAAAATTAAATTCAATCAAACACCTCTAAGCATATACCTAGCCTAAAATTAGTATTTACATTAGTCATCTCAAGCTTTATTGACCATATTCTTCTGAGATTGACAAGTAGAGAGCCCTCTCCCGACCTGGTAGGACTAGCTACTAGGTTAAGCGTGGTTTGATGTTACCCTATATCCAGCCTTTCTTAGCCTGAGGTAGATTTAGGCCATAACATGGGGAGCACTGGTATTGATGCAAGGAGTTCGGAATGGAACTTTGTACAAGATGCAAGGTAGCACTGTTGTTGATGGGTGCAACAACTCTGTGGTTCCTGAAAGTGGAGGAGAAAATCTAGTGGTCTGTGGAGAGAAGACCATGCTGTGGCATCAAAGGCTTGGACATATTGGAGAAAAGGGCCTTTGAATACCTCATGGTAAAGGTATGAGTAATAGCTCTCTAGATTTTTATTTCTGTGAAAATTGTGTATATGGGAAGCAGAATCAGGTGAGTTTCCCCTTGGGTGGTAAGAGGGTGAAATAGATATTAGAGCTTGTACATAGTGATGTATTTGGACCTGTTAAGGTTCCATCATTGGGTAAGTCTGTGTACTATGTATCATTTATATATGACTTCTCAAGGAATACATCAATATATTTGCTTAAGAAGAAATCTAAAGTCTTTGACAGGTTTAAAGAATTTAAGGCTTTGGTGGAAAACCAGACAGAAAAGAAGATAAAGGTGCCGAGGACAGATAACGGTGGAGAGTTTTGCAGTAAGGAATTTGAAGAATTCTGTAAGAAGTGTGGTATAGCACGGCAAAAGACTACTCCATATACACCTCAGCAAAATGGAGTTGTAGAAAGAATGAACAAGTCGTTGATGGAAAGGGCAAGAAGCATGCTCAGTGTTCCAGGTTAGGACAAGAATTCTGGGTAGAGGCGGTGGAGACAACATGTTACCTGGTCAACAGATTACCTTCATCAGCATTGGAGGATAAGACTCCACAAGAGGTATGGACTAGTAAGAAACCCTCTCTTTCACATCTGAGGGTATTTGGATGTGATGCATATGTACATGTTCCAAAGGAGAAACAAACCAAGTTGGATAGTAAATCTAAAAAGTGCATCTTTATTGGGTATAAGGATGGTTTAAAGGGTTATAAGCTTTGGAACCCAGCAACAAGGAAGGTTGTGTACAATCGAGATGTGGTGTTCAGAGAGGTGAAAGATGTTATTAAACATGAAGTACAACCAAAGGAACCTAATAAGATAGAGTTTGAGATAAAGGACGAAGAATCAGACTCTACAGCAGAGGAGGAATCAGAAGATGAAGAGCCACAAACTGTGGGTGTAAGAAGATTAGTTCGAGAAAGAAGGCAACCAGAAAGGTATAGTCCATCTGCTTTCTGTTCAAATTTTGCTTTATCTATTACTAATTATGATCCTAGAATTGTGAAGGAAGCAGTACATTTAGAGGATGGAAAACTTTGGAAAGAGGCCATGGTTGATGAAATGGCATCTTTGCACAAAAATGAGGCTTGGAATCTGGTGGAGTTGCTAGATGGAAGGAAACCCATTGGCAGAAAATGGGTGTTCAAGAAGAAGACAAATGCAGAAGGAAAGGTGTAGAAATATAAAGCTCGGTTGGTAGCAAAAGGTTATTCCCAGGTGCCGGAAATTGATTTTGGTGATATTTTTTCTCCTGTTGCCAAGGTAACTTCTATTAGGTTACTTTTAACTGTTGCTGCTACTTTTGATTTTGAGGTAGAACAGATGGATGTGAAGACAACATTTCTTCACGAGGATCTGGAAGAGGAGATCTACATGAAGCAACCTGAAGGCTTTGCGGTCAAGGGTAAGAAAGAACTAGTATGCAAGTTAAAGAAATCTCTGTATGGGTTAAAACAGTCACCAAGGATGTGGTATCAGAATTTTGATACATTTATAAAGGGTCTTGGCTTCACCAGAAGCAAAGGAGATCACTGTGTGTATTTTAAATTAATTGGTGACCGTGTTATTTATCTGGTCTTGTATGTGGATGATATGTTGCTGGTTGGAAATGACAAAGAAATTATCCAAGATTTGAAGACCCAATTGTCGTCCAAATTCGACATGAAAGATCTTGGTGCTGCAAACTATATTTTGGGCTTGGAAATTAAAAGAGATCGGGTAAAGAGGAAGCTCTCGTTAAACCAGAGGAAGTATGTCGAGACAATACTGCAGAGGTTTAATATGCATGATAGTAAACCGGTGAAGGTTCCTATTCCTGTAGGTGTGAGGTTATCTGCTGAACAGTGTCCCAAGACACAAGAATAGGAAGAGGACATGTTCTGTGTTCCATATGCAAGTGCAGTCGGTAGCCTGATGTATGCAATGGTCTGTACTAGACCAGACATTTCACATGCAGTGGGAGTATTGAGCAGGTTTATGTCAAAACCAAGAAAGGAGCATCGGACAATAGTGAAGCGGGTTTTCAGGTATTTGCGTGGCACTAGTGATTATGGTTTGTGCTACCAAGGAAGACTAGGATTAGACAGAGTGTTGGATATTCATGGCTTTGTTGATGTAGACTAGGCTGGAGATCTGGATCAGAGAAGATCTACAAGTGGGTATGTGTTTAGCCTATTTGGAGGTGCAATCAGTTGGCTAAGTAAGAAATAATATGTAGTGGCACTATCAACTACAGAGGCAGAATACATGGCGGCCACTCATGCAAGTAAGGAAGCAGTTTGGTTGCAAAGATTGTGTTCAAGTATGGGGTTAGTACAGGAAGCTATAAGGATAGACTGTGACAGCCAAAGTGCAATTTTATTGGCAAAGAACCCTACATATCATTCAAAGACAAAGGACATTGATGTTCAGTATCACTTTGTGAGGGATATGATAGAAGAGAAAAAGGTGTTGCCGGTAAAGGTGGACACTTTGAAGAATACTGCAGATGCATTGACAAAATCTGTGAGCTCTGAGAAGTTCTCTTGGTGTAGAGAAACAATGGTCGTTGGAAGGATGGATAAATGACTAAGCTCTCTTGTGGCCCCCTCTGGAAAGAAAACAACAAGTGGGAGAATGTTGGGTTGTGTTATATTCTTTCCATGACTAGCCCACATAGTTAACCAGGGGTTAGAGCGGGGGAGGTCATAGGGGGTTTGAGGGGCACCTGTAACCCCACTTTATGGGGTCCGGGGTAGCGTCCTGGGAAATTTTGGTTTTGGGCCCTATGTTAGGATGGGCAAACCCACCTATGGTTTTGTCCATGATTTTCGCACATGTTTTTGGATGCGATGGTTTTCGATCCATGGTATTGGACACGATGGTTTTCGGTCCATGGTATTGGATGCTTCAGCATGTATAAATATGTATTATAACATTGAATGGAACATAATGAAAAATCAAGCTGGTAGTCCCGGTTTTGGGATCTAGGGGAAAATCTCTGTGTATATGTGTTTTATGTGTTATGCTCTTGCATTGTCTATTTTCTGTGTTTTAGAATTCATATGCAGGTAATTTCTGTACGGGGTTAAAACCTACATGAAGTTGCCTTTGTTCAAAGGCTTGGGAAATGAGGACCCGAACCAATTCTGGTTCGTTGTGAGGGCTGTATGGGAAGCTCAAGGTGTTACATATGACCATATAAAGAAGGAAAACACTAGTTAGTGCTCTGCAAGATCGCACGCTAACCTAGTATATTAAGTACTCCCGCGATAACCCAAATGCTAGAGTAGCGGACATCCAAGCATCACCGAATAGGGAATTTAGCAGGCCTAAATCTGAAGTGTAGCCGATTGTGGGATTCAAAGAGATCACGATGCTACCAGGCGAGACCTTGGGAACTAGATTAGAGGATGAAATGTACGATCTGCGAAGCCAACATGAATTTTGCTGATGGACAGCATCGCGAGTGGTTTGTGGCTTCGCTACTACCACACTTAAGAAATGAACTATCACAGCAGAAGATAAAAACTCAGGCAGAGGTCTTGGAGATTGCCATGAGACTACATGAGACCTCGTTGCAAGATCCTAATCTAGGAGTTCAGCAGATCCATGCACAATTGAAGAATCTGTGCCTTGAGATGCAAAGCATGAAATGCAAGAGTCAGGGTCTTGACAAAGACCACTTCCTGGTCTTTACAAATTACCTTGTAGGAGGAGGACCGATGTCTTTAAGGCCGGAAGCTCAAGAAGGACCTAGCGCGGTGACTTCTTTGTGGTGTGCAATCTGTCAGATAGCCGGAAAACATGCCATGGACAACTATCACTTGTTACAAAAGTATATGCAAACTCCACAACAGTTGTTCTACAACTTTTGTAGATTGGTGGGACATGATGAGCGTACTTTTAGGAGCTATGAATTGATGATGGATAGAACACCCACCTACAGAGTTCAGGCCAAAACGTGACCCCTTGACCAGAATGCAAGGATGGCGCAGACAGGATTTCAGGGGCGCGAACGAGGCTGAGGTGGAGGAGGACCTGGTAAAGGTCACGAATAGTTGATTTGCTACAATTGCGGAGGGCCAGGACACTATGCCCATGATTGCACTAATCTAATGCGCCCGTCGTGCAAGTATTGCACGCTGTTTGATCACGAAGTAGAATATTGTCCTACGTTGATAGCCAGGATACGTGACAAAGGAGCGCTACCGCCTCCCCCAACTCAGAACCTGCAGATGATGAGGTTTGAGCCACACGAGGAAGATCCAAACATAAATATAGTGCTCCGAAGTGGAATTGCGATGGGAGATGACAAGGGGAAATAGCTGGAAGACAACACATGGGTTCGCAAAGCCCCGGTGAAAGAGGCCGAGTTCGATTTGGAGTGCGCCTGCGAAGCATTCATGGAAGCTAAGAAGAGCTTCACTGAGGCCTCCACTTCAGGAAGCAAGGATAAACCAGAGCCAGAGATGGACCCCTCTATGCTCACTACTTTCTTGGAAACCTGTATGAAGTTACTGCGCGACAGTAAGGCTGTGAAAGGGTTATAGGAACTTATCAATAGATGTGCTAGGACTGCACTAGGTGAACCACGCGTAGTCCACAAGATCGGAAAGCATAAGACAAGGACGGGGCGTGAAATGAGACTCACCGCACAGATCGGAGAATATGAAATGGATCAAGTCATTCTGGATTTGGGATTAGATGCGAATGTACTACCAAAGCAGACTTGGGAGCGAATGGGGCAACCTGCATTGTAATGGTCTTCGATTTAGCTAAGGATGGCGAATCAACATAAAATCATACCCATGGGGTGGCTGCAGGGAGTGACCGTAGATATTGAGGTAGCAATATCTCTAGCAGATTTTCAAGTAATAGAGATTGTGGATGACAGAAATCCCTCCCCATACGCTCCTGGGAATTGACTGGGATATCGATATGAATGGGGTAATCAATCTGAAGAAGTGGAAGATGATCTTTGAGAAGAAATCACTGCATGTAATAATACCCTTGGATCCTGCTGAGGGATCATGCTATATGGAACTAGTCTGCGCCTATGAAAGTGATGATGATCTGGACAACATCTATAAGATAACAATGTGAGACCAAGACTGGGTGAATCCCACTGCGGATGGATGAATTACATAGGAGCACGAGAGTTCCTGCACTTCAGATTTCGACAAAGAAATTAAATGCTGGCAAAATCGGTTACATGAAGTAACTATGCTAAATTTCAATATGATGACCCAGTCGTTGCACTGTGTGTCATCAGAGAAAAGGAATCTGCCTACTTATGATGGTCTAACTAAGGTAGATACATTTTTGGATTCATTTGAAAGGGAGGTACCAGAAAAGCAATGCTTCTAGGCCTTGGACTGGGTACTGCGCGCTACACCCGCAAGATGGTGGGGTACGCACAAGGGAAGCTTTGACGATTGGCACGAATGTAGGAGGATGATGAGAGCATGGTTTGGGAAGCCTAAGATGCGACTAACAGACAAGTACGATGGGCAGAATGATCTGCGCATAGTTGGCCAAAGTGGAGAAGAACTATTCTACCACTGAGCACGAGGGGCTAGCTATGGTGTATGCGCTCCCGAAGTACCTACACTACTTGCTAGGAGGCCACTTTAAGATGTATACGGACCACTCCACGCTGAAGTATCTGGTCAATAAGCCTGTGTTGGGGGGCGAATTTGCAGATGGCTTTTATTGTTCCAAGAATACGATTTTGAAGTTGTTGTAAAGCCTAGAAGATTGAATGCGAGACCTGACCACCTATCACGCATTGAGACAGGGGAGGAACCTACTAGTTTGGAGGAAGGATTACCTGATGCACATCTCTTTGCTATGCACGTCATGGATGGACATTTCGAGGATATAATACACTCTCTAACAACTAGAACCATGCTGGAAGGATACTTTGTCCAGCAAAAGAAGGAATTAGTGGTGCGCGCGATAGACTTCTCTCTCATTTCTGGGTATCTATACAAGATGGGGAATGATGAAATATTGCGAAGGTATGTACCTGAGTTTGAACGAAGCCATGGGAGGACATTAGTAAGAGCAACCATGCAGAAGATTCTACGTGCCAGGTTGTTTTGGATAGCCCTTTATTAGGATTCAAAAGCATAATGCAAGGCATGTGATGTATGTTAGCGGACATGAAGACCATCACAGAGGGATGAAATGCCTTTGAATCCATAAGTAACGTTGCAACACTTCGAAAGGTGGGCCATAGATTTTGTAGGACCTATTCATCCCCAAGGAAAGATAGGCACGAGGTACATTATCACTGCAACAGAGTACTTGACTCGTTGGGCAGAAGTGCAGTTGGTGAAGGATTGCACGGGTGTGGCTACATCGAAGTTTCTATTTGAGCATGTACTAGTGCAATTTGGATGTCCAAAGATCTTGATGAGAGATCGTGGTACGCACTTTCTTAGTGAGACGATCAACGCACTAACGGAGGAATTTCAGGTGTATCACCAAAAGAGCACACCTTATCACCCACAGGCTAATGAGATAGTGGAGGCATTTAACAAAGTGCTTGAAAATGCGTTGACCAAGGTATGCAATTCTTAGCGAAGTGATTGGGACCTACGCATACCTGTAGTATTGTGGGCTTATTGGAAAACATGCAAGAGGTTAACGGGACAAACACCCTTTAGGTTGCTATACAGGGTTGAATTGGTGATGCCTATGGAATACATCATACCTAGTCTACGCATAGCAGTGCTGACATGTATGATGGATCGCAGAGCCTTGGAAGAGAGGCTCACGCGGTTGGATGAGCTGGAAGAAGAGAGATTTTTGGCTAGATTTCATCAACAGGTTCAAAAGCAGCGTGAAAAAGCGTGGCATGACCATCATATTAAGATGTGCACCTTTAAGGTGAATGAATTGGTGTTGCTGTATGACAATAAGTTTGATAAATTTCTAGGGAAATTCAGAATGAATTGGTTGGGGCCATATTTTATTAAGGAGATTATCGATGGTGGCATGTCTAGTTGGTTAAGTTGAATGGAGATCCATTCCCAGGAAAAGTGAATGGTAGTCGTTTGAAGCCTTACATAGGTGGCCCGACCATCTGACTAGCCGATAGAAGCACAGTATTAACGCTCCAGGCAGCTGAAAGGAGGCGCGGGACTATAAACTACACTACCCGAGTTGGGGATCTACGTGATGTTAGGACTACGCGAGGCAGCGAAGTATGCTTCGTTGTGGGCAACCAAGGACACGTAGCGAATAAAAGAAAGAAAGATCTTTTGGGTCTTAATAGAGATGAATATCCGGATGGGGATCAATCACAAGCCGTGGTTGTTGCCCATAGTATATGCTAGTTTGCAGAGCTTTGCAAAGTTCAAGAGGATTTCCACCATGTTTTTATCAGGGCGCGAAAGGACCCTACAAAGACATGGCATAACCTACCGTACTTTGCGACTGATGATGTAATTTTCGCAGTCCTTGGGTCTTGGCCGCCAGAGTGGCGCACTCCAGCTAGCTCCACTGTGGAAACAGAAAAGTCCGTTGCATAGCGCAAGAAGGAAGAGACAAAGCTTCGAATGGCATAGATAATGGAGAAGCGCAGAAAGGAGGAAGGAGAGGCTAAGGTCTAGGGAGCGCGTGACGCTACGAAAATGGTAGAACAATAGAAAACAGGAGGAGAAGAGTGCGAAGGATAGAAGTCACCTTTGACTAGAACTGAGGCAGAAACAAAGACAGAACAAGGTGGTGCAGACCCTTAGACGACATCCACCCAACTCAAGCGTCCATGACCACGAGAGAAGGAAGTGCCACAAAAGAAAACAAAGGCATCAAAGACATCTTTTGACCCAATCACCCCAAATGAGTGGGATTTTCATGATATTAGAGAAACGGTGAGGGATGTCACCATGGAGGCCCTCCAATAGTTCGAAGAACAACAACAGTTGGTATTGGGGGCTCTTTAAATAGAGTTGCAGGAGTTGCAGGTACACACTCCATAGGCTAGCACAGTGTCCACCAACCTTGCGATTAGCACTTCAGCCACTAAGGAGATGTTGCACACAAGGGTGACCAACACGATAGTGCTACCAAATGGGGCACTTACTACAGAGAAGGAGGCTGATAGGCCCACGGTTAGTAGTTTGAAAGGGGTAGGATTGAACATGGTTGTGCTCCCTCGGGAGACGCTCTACCTCTTGCAGGATGGAGTCACCGCAGAACTCAGGGCTCGGGAGAGTCATGCTCTACAGGTGATGAGTGAGCAGTGCATCAACATCAAGAAGTTGGGCCTGCAGCGCAATGAGGCAGTTTAGTAGAATAAGCAAATAATGCAGCTAGTGGAGGAAGCCTGCCAGATGGTCCCGAAGTTGGACATTCAAGTAGAAGAACCGGTGGAGGCACGTGTCTAGAAGTTAGCCATAGGGTTGCGCGACACTCGAGCAGAGATGGCCAGGGTTCAGCTAGAGTTGAACCTATAGATTACAGAATTGCAGTTGAAGGCGCAACCTTCAACTCCACCAAAAGTCCAGGAACAACGTACCACTGATGTTACAACAATAATAGCGGCGGTTAACAGTACAATCGCAGACTGCATGCAGCTTTTCAAACAACCATTCAAGGTCCTAACCACCGTACATGAGGACCCGAATATAGAGCGCCTAGAGATAGAGGCACGTGAGCTACAACATAGGTATGACGAGGTAAAAGGGACCACATAGACGGTTGCCCTTACATAGAGGCTCGCGCGGATGCATGAGGCAAAGGAGCTCAAGGAACAGGTGGATGCCGCTCGACATAAAGAAGAAGTCTTAAAAGCACGCCTATAGCCATGGATAGACAAGGCTTACACAATCATAGCCTCCATTGAATAAAATCTCGTGAAACTACTGGCAGCTTAGCAAAAGATTTAGGGTAGCAGTTCAGTAGCAGTCACCGAGCAGCAGGTGGAAGAAGTCCAGCAGGTGACCGCTCAGTGCGATGCCAAAGTTGCAGTGATCCAAATAGAGCAGGAGGTCTTTGCACTAAGATCTCCGCACCTGCAGAGTGACTCAAGGGTGAGTCACGCTGTTTGTGTTGGGGGCCTGTTGGGCATGGGATCCCCCAAGGGCAATTTTGGGGCTTAAAGCCCATATTTTGGTCCAATTTTGTAATCCAAATGTAAAGACTCTGCATTTTGTGTTCGCGGAGCTAGTAGTTGTTAAAGAGTCATAGGGTTGACCGCCCTTATTTTGGAAATGTAATTTCGGCTGTAGATGATCTACCCATGGTCCACAGACCATGGATTGTATAAATAGAGCTAAGTTCTAAGTAGTTAGAAAAAAGTAATTAAGATCGAACATGTATGATAGATAGCTCTGAAGTGGAAGTCTAAGTTTTGGGTCATAGCGTAGGTAGAGACTCTGCAGCTGAGTGCGCAAAGGTCTAAAAGTCTGCAGCTGAGTGTGCAGGGTGGGTCGAGTCTATAATTGTTCAGAATTATCAATAAAGAGAAGTATTCTACAATTTCCACGTCTTCATTTCCTGTTTATGCATCTGTTATATTGGGTATGAATTTTACTTATAATGCTTATATGATGCTCAAATGTATGTAAATATATTGGTTAAGTGAACGCAAGTAAGAACATCCGTTTACGCGAAGCTAACTAAGATCTGTTAATAAGATAAGTAAGACACTTAGCTTGGTTTGGGAAATATCACAATTCATTGCCGTAGCAATGCAAAAGTATATCAACCTCTGGTTAGGGCTGCGTGAAAGCCCACTGTATCCTTGCACGAAGGTACTAAAGGGTGGAACAGAGGGCTAAGCAACCTGCCTACGAGTTGAAATAAATCGACATCACAACCATCTCAAGGGTGCGAAAACTTGGTTCCAGCATCCCCCCATACTACTTCGGGTGAGACTTTAGTCCATGCTTCGTGGGGTAATGCTGAAAGGGCCAGTAGTGTAGGGATTTTTTTGGCTAACTAATGCTAAACCTGGGTCAGGCCCCCACAAGCCAACACACACACACACACACATATATATGTATATACATAAAACATAACACCCCATTTGTATTTATGTTAAAAAACTTAATGTTATAATGTTACATGAAAAAAAAAAATCTAGTGTCACATGAACCAAATCATCTAAAAATTTCTACAAATATTAGCCTCATTAAAACCGTGGAAATAGAATATAACTGTGGCCAATATTCAAAAAATGAATATTGGCCATGGTTATGGCCAATATTCAAAACCTCCATTTTTTCATTCCATGATGTAATATGAATCCACAATATTAATATTGATATGAACCAGTTATAAAAATGATTTTGAGCGATTGGTTCATATAACTTGTTGTTTATGTCTGAATGGTCTGTTACAAAGAAAAGAACAATAGGCACTTAAAAAAAGAAGTAAATTGAACAACATGAAAAATGATGTAAACTAATTTCTCAAATATTACTATGAATATGATGAATTTATTAATCTCATAAATATATGAAAATAATTATTATATTAAAAGTAAATCAAGAGGACAATAAAAGAAATTCAAAAAACATATTATAAAGAAGGTCACAATGTTATTAGTTGTATGTCATAGCGATATGGACTTCAATCACTCCTCTTCTTTCTTCCTAATTGTAACATATGCACTATCTTTCATCTTGGCATAACGTTGAAAAGAGAAAGGCGGTGCAATGCATAAACCATCTATTGATTTCACTCTTGATATGGCTATGAAGGTAAGGCCTTGCTGCTCTTTATTCCCGATATCAACTAATGCTCGTTCTAAAGTCAATCCTTGTGACTTGTGGATTGTAAGAGCCCATGCCATCTTCAAAGGAATTTTTTTTCGATTTCCTCTTATCACTGGTGTGATAGGGACAATGTTTGGATTTCTTGCATCAAATGGAACACCAACATACTTATCAAAAACAACAGTTGTGAACATTGGAAGTTGAGGTGGCTTAGAGGTAGGCGTATAAAATATATCCTTAACATAACCAAGTGCACCATTCACCAAGCCAGCTTCAACCCATAAATTACATGTCAACATAACACACTGACCACGACATAACAAAACTTCACGATCCAATTGATCATCATCAACACCAATGATTTCTGAACGCCTTGAATGCTCAACAACACATCGTGCAATTGGAGAATTTAATGATTTTAACATATGCCTATTATGGAAGGAGACCAAATTATTTGTTGGAAACATGTGAATTGATGCATTAAATAAATATCTTTCTCTAGGATGCAACCTCATATCATCCCGTGACATAAGAAACTCCCAATCATCAAGAACATGTTCTACATTTCTTATGTTATTAAGGACTCTATGAAAACAAGATTGTTTCTCATTATTCCCTTGTTGGTGAAAGATTGTGTCAAGAGTGAAAAAAATGTTGAATTTGTTTCACAATAATTTCCCTGTTGTATTACTTGCATACAAAGGCTTATTTCTCACAGGAAGCAGTTGGCCAAGGTCACCCACAAGGATGATGGATCTGCCACCAAAAGGACAATTCTTTTTATGTGGAAATGCTTCTCGTAATCAAGCATCTATTTGCATAAACAACCTTGATCCTAGAAAGCTCATCAATCAATATATATCTAAAATGTTGCATTTCTTCTTGGAATATTGCAAGTGATTGCCCCTGTAGTGGATGCATATCTTTAATTGGAATTTTTAGAGCTCTATGTATTGTTTTTACATGTATATTAAAAGAATTTATTCCTGTTTGGGCAAAAAGAAGCAAAGGTCTTCTTCCATTACTTGACGAATTAGAAAGAGATTCAAAAATACAATGTATAAGGAATGACTTCCCAGTGCCTGTAGTGCCCTGAGTAATAACAAGAAAAGCTTCATGAATCTCATATTCAGCAAAGTGCCTTAAAACAATTTCAAAAGAAATTTGTTGTTTTTCCAACAAAGATTCTGGAGATGCAAATGTTCTGTTTGATTTTATTCCTTATAAAATTAATAGCTTCTTCTACAACATCATAAAAAATAGTTGTACTTTCCCAGTCAAAGGTTATATCAAAGTCCCTTCGACCAAGGGTGTGAATATCAGAAACATTCACATCATTTGGTAGAACTAAGAGAGAGAAAATCTTCCCTTCTTGAAAATCATCTTCAAGATTCATTTCTTGGTTAGAAAAAACACCATCTTTTGCATCTTCAATATTGTCTATAATTGACGGATTTCGATCAACATGCCATGCTCGATATCGAAAATTCCTCCAATTTTCAATAATAATTTCAGCTTAAAGGCCAATTTCTGCAGGAATGTCACGAAATGGCTTGTACAAGAGCAATTTTGTCCAGCAAAAGGTTTCAAATTCTTCTGAAGCCTCACCAAGGATAGAATAAAACTATGGCAAAACCCGGACAATAGCATGAACATCTCTAGGCTTCCATGGATCTTGTTTATGCTTGCTATCAAATGTCCAAGATCTTGCTATTTCAATCAAAGACAAATTTTCAAGGAAAAAGGGTCTCTTCTGATAATGTTGAACAAAAGTATTCTCAGATGAACATTGCAAGCCATCCCTGGAGATTTTCCTGAAAACCTTTCTTCCAACATTTAAGGAAACAAATTTATGAGTACAAACAACAAGAGGTAGCTTAAGCAACATATGGCATGTTTCTTGTGCTCCAATGTCATGGTCAACAATCGTTTCTGCAAGAAACCTTATATATGCACATAAAACATGATCCTCAGAGCCAATAGAAATTGAAATTCTAGTTAACATATGATGACAACTTCCAGACCTTTTTTTGCTTTTGATGCATACTTAGCAATATATTTCAAGACATCATAGCGAGAAAGCACTAGATGACAATCAACAATTGCACGCCACATTGTTAAAAGGTCAATGTTATGTACATTAAGCCTATCATCATTTCTTGCTGGTTCATATTTTTTTCTTCCTTGATCATCTATGAACAATCTTGATTCATCACAAAGATCCCATGGAGCATTGTACCGACATGTTAGAATAGTGCCCTTTTTGTAAAAACAAGAATCTACAGTACACTTTGTGTGCCTTTGGACACGGTTTAACAATTCTTCGTAATCATTATGAGGATTAGAAGAGAAAATCTGACCAATATTCAATAGGCAAGGGTCATCATTGAGGCTTCGTGGAACCATTATGTTGCGACGATGTATGTCACGCAGATTCCATGCAGTTACATATTTGTCGAAGAATATCTTTGCAAGTTGTACATCAGAACCATTTGACCAATCAAGTATTTCCATGTCAGGAGTGCCTTCTAACCATAGGAAACCATGGATATGTGCTGAACCTCTATGTTGCCACTCATATATGAAAAAATGAAGATATAGTTACTACAAACAATATAAATAGAATCATAATAAAAGTTGAAAAAGTATAGAAAACAAATTCAACAACACAAACCTGTACCAGAAGTCTTTAGCTTTAAGATATTTTTGGATAAATTCCTCTCGAAAAATATTGAATCTATGGTGCATAAATGTCGCAACAATATGAGGGTACTAGATAAAATTCTCAATTTTCATACGATGCTCATTTAAAGAACGAGAATGTGAATGTATGGGCATGAGGTTATGCAACTCTGGCCACTTTGTGTTAGTTGCACTCAAAGTAAAAAATAAATATGGACATCCTAACTTAGTAATCATGTCAGTCAATTCATCTCGACACTTAGTCCAGTATGCCCTTGTACCTCTCAGAGAAGAACCAAACCACATAAGATGCTCAACCAACTTATTATCTGGTAAATCAGATAGTTGGTGACACAACTCTTCAATTGTTGTAGGTGATTTATCATGTAAATGTTTCTTTGAAAAAACTGTAGCAGTTGTTTGGCTCTGATGTCGCATTATCATGTTCAATAGGTAATATCGAAAGTGAGAATGGTTTCCAAATCTCTGATCATATTACCTAAGAATATGCAATGCATACTCATGAAGTTCAACACTATAAATACGTGGTTGCAACCAATCAACATCACCAATGGGGAACAATGTTGGGAATGCCATATCTAATAACCCCTCTGTATTATATCCATTCGCTGGAGAGGTTCCAATACTGGGAAAATCCATGCCTTGAACAAGTGAAGAATAAACATTATCAAGAAATTCTCTAATTTCTTCCACTTCTCTTCATTCGTTTGGTAGGCGAGCAACAAAAGAAGAAGGATGAGAGGGAAAATGCTTAGCAGGAAACCCTTCATTATTAGTTTCATTGTTCACAGATTCTTCAATATCAAAATCAACAAATTTAAGCCTAGAGGAGACATCTGTTGATCTTTTGGGCAGAGCATTCATTGAATCATAATCAATTACAACATCTCGATAATATTGATCATGTTGGATTTTGAAAAGCAATGCAACCATCACTCAAGATCTTTTGACATAACATTCATAATATTTAGACTGAGCGACATGTCTCCTCACAATTAGAAAGTCAATATCTTCAGCATTTCGGGGAAGTCTTTGTACAATTGTAGAAATATCTCGAGGAAAGCTAATTGTATGACCACTATACTTATATTTCCCACCTCAAGCATGTGTCACTTGAAAAATAGGATTCACACATGCTATTAGCATTTCTTCAACTTGAGTAAGAACTCTTAAAATATGAGGTTTCTCACCAGGATCCATGTTATTATATCAACAAAAACGATGGGCTCCTCTTTCACTCTTACATTGTCTGCAAACAGGTCCTTCAGAATGTCTCACAACATGGATTCCGAGATATGATTCTTGGAAAATGTGGCACATTTGGACAACTGAAAAACTATCTATCTTTGCTCAAAATCTTTTATGCACTGCAATCATGTTTTCATCAAAATGAATATGATCTCTACTGGCCGAACCATGTTGAAAACCATTTGGAAGAGTAAAATTTCTTCTAACATGTACTTCATCTTCAGGAACATGAGATTCCCTTCGCAAATTTGAAGCATGTGGAATGGATCTATGAGAATGTCTTTCCAAATTTATGGTGTGCATTTCACGAACCTGAGAGGATGTAAAGGTCTCTTTGTCATAAAAGACTTTAAAATTTAATTTCCAACTAATTATAAATGAAAAAAATGAAAAAGAATCAAATGCATTCAAAATTTACATTTGTGTCTTGATGTGGATGAGGGTTATGAGATGGTTTCTCTTGGATTCTAACATCAGTGGATGGAACATTTTGGGATGTAGTTTCTATGCCTCTATTCAAATGAGTTGTTTCTTGTTTAAAAAAAATAAAATACGTTATAAAACTAAATGTCCAACAAAGAAATATTCAAAAATGGAAAAGAAATCAAATACATTGAAAATCTGCTTTAGTATTACAATTTTATGTTTTGGATTCCAATTCTCCAACCTAATGAGATGAAATCATGGTTTCTCCATAAAAGATTACAAAATACAATGTCCAAGCAACTGTAAATGAAAAAATGAGAAAAATATCAAATGCACTCAACATTTATATTTGTTTGGCGATGTGGATGAACACTATGAGATGGTTCCTCTTCACTTCTAAGATCAGTAGATGGAACATCTACGAAGTTTATTTGTATGCCTCTATTTAAATGAGTTGTGCCATGTTCGAAGAAAATAAAATACACCATAAAATTCAATTTCCAACCAACTAGAAATTTAAAAGGTGAAAAGAAAATAAAAAACATTGAAAATTTACAATAGTCTGGCAATTTGATCATCGAGGAGAATGCATAGGAAGGTTATGACATGCTTCATCTTCACTTCTCAGATTAGTATATGGAACACTTTGGGAAGTAATTTCTAGACCTCTATTAAAACAAGTTGTATCCTATTCCAAGGGAATAAAATAACATAAGTTTAGTAAACAAAACTTTGTAAATATAGGAATGTAATAAAATAACCACTATTGCAGAAAAAATCAAAATATCATTGTGTTACCTCCATTGTTCCATGCGAAATGCTATCAGGGATGACTGATTCTCTTGGTGGGACCACATTACTTTGAGAAGCAGGATTTGAAGATCCAATGTTTCGAGCAACTGGATCCAAATTATCAAACAAATGACCAAGTAAACTATCATCCAAATCATCACACACAATGTCATCATTACCTCCTCGTGGATGTTTTGCAACCTTTGGCCATTAAAACATGCAATTAGACACATGGAAGGGTTAGGGTGGACATTTGCATCCACATTATCAATATGGCGTTCTTCCCGATTGCAAGATGTTTCCCCAATGTTATGAACATTTTCAGGAGAGCATCAAACAACAAGATTATGTTGACGAGGAGCATATCCTGATAATGAACTATCAACAAGAAATGTTCTTTCCATTATATCATCCATAGTACGATACTTACTTCAAGAGTGGATTCACTCGTTTTTCTATGATATGTAGCTCTCCTATGCTCATTTATGGCATCCTTATTTTGTTGATACCATAAACGACGACTTTCATTAGACCTCTCACGTGATTCTGGTGACAAATTTTGTTTTCTTGTACGCTTGCTTGTGCCTTTAGATGACATGTCTACAATGAATAATAAAATATTCATTATGGAATCATAAACATGGAACATAACAAATATCTAATATAAACAAACAAAAAAGAATGAAAAAGGAAAAAAAAATTTTTTGGAAATTGTAAAAAAACAAAAAAAGTGTATATGTTGTTTTTTTCCAACCATATAAACTTATCAAAATGTATAAGGATTTTTCCAAATGGCTAAAAACAAAAACAATTTTCTCAAAATGGCAAAAAACAAAAATGAATTCTTCCAAATGGCTTAAACAAAAAAGTCTAAATTTCCATGTATCATATTAGAATCAAAATGAAACCCATACTATTGGGACACAATACTCTAAGAATTATATGAATTGGAAGTATATCTAAAAATTTGGAACTATATACTATCAAAATATAAATGCAAATATTAAAATGTACATAAACATATAACATTGTTTGAGAATCAATGACAAAAACCAATACAAATAACATGTATAACATAACTCACGACACATTTACATGTAAATAAGAAAACTTTAGGGGAAACAATATGAAATATTTTACATCATAAAGATCGATACAAACATAATTTTAAAGTATTACCATAAAGACCCATAGTATGTATAGAGACAAAAATGGAAATATTTTCCACAACCATAGAGAGTATATAAAATGGAAATATTTATAGGAACTCCTAAGAATACTAATATCCTAAGAATCCATATCCATATCCAATGGTGGAATCTCATCAACAGAATCCATACGGGGAGCAATTGCAAAAACATTTCCATACTCAATCAAATCATTGCAATCCTCCAACGTTGGGTACCAAAACCCAGACATCTGTTCATTAGTTGAATTATCAATATCTATTGGAAAACAGATGCGAGTCATCATGTCATATAATAGGAAAGGAACTTCATTGCAGTTGCACATAAGAACCAGACCATGGACTGTTCGAAATGGAAGATAACCAGGACATTTTCTATTTATATCTGCAGAAATTTATTCCAACAACTTCCATCTAAAACCCCAATCATCTTCAAAGTAGTCAATTCTTCATTCAACACACGGTTGACCAAATTGGAAATGATCTAATTCTTCAATTGACCATACAAAAGTGGAGCCATCATTGAGAAGGCATATCAACTGATCATGTATATTGCTAATGACATACACTATATGTTACTGATTGGAACAAATGAAAAAACCCATTCACTTTTTATTACATCAAACTAGTAGATTGTATACTCGTACCGAGGACAATCTTCATACTCCTTGTCCAGATACAACCAAAACAATTTACTTTTATAAAACACTACATTATTAGGGGGTGAAGTGCCACCAAATGGAACAACAACCCTTTGCCATACCCTATCAAGACTACTGCAAACATAAAATTTAGACTGCATTCTGTCATACATATGTTTTAGAACAACTCAGTCATATTTTCTATTGCTTACATTTTCCAATAATGAAAAGAATCCCTAGTCTCCAATTCGTATTGGCCCTATGTTTTTAAATGCCTTTGTAAATGGATTCATTACAAAATAGTTGTGTGTATGGGAGCATTATGTTGGTAAGGATAAAACCACCATTGGTCCAACAATACACTCTACTTTGTATCTTGAATCTATGAATCACAAATGAAACTGAGATATGTGCCCATTCTGATTAAGGTATTGAACAACAAAACAATTGTCTTCACTATTGAAGAAAGGAATGAGAAATCCAAATTCGTTTGTAGAGACATTCTTGCAATGTAACAAGAAAGAAGGGTTTTTCAAAAAACATTCTTCCATTTCTTACAAATAGTGCTAAACTTTATCACAACCGATAAAGGGAGCCAAAGGAAGACAATTTCAAGAACTTCGAATGGAATACAACTCCAAATAGCTGGATCCATAATCAAACAATGAAATCACCTAACAATAAAAAAAAAAAAAACACATTTGATATCAACAAAACAATTTAATGTTGAATAAAATTAAAAGTAACATACATACATAATTTACCATTTACACATACAGAAAAAACTTCACATATACACATTGCAAAATCAAATGAGTGATGATAACATTATTACAACACCGAACACAATTCCACAATTTTTTAAACCTAATCTCTATAATCCAAGATTATTAATGTTAGTAAACCTATAATTATGTTTATATTAAGGTCTATGTTTAATATTGATGCTATAATGTTTCTACAAATATATTTATAATATCAAATAAGAACAACTCATTAGGTAGGTTGCCATGAAGGAAAACACCTAATTCATAATGCCAACAAAAAATTGCCTAGAAAACACCATGTTATGTTTTTGTTGGACTACACAATTTTCCATTGTGTTAAGGATAAAAAATGTTAATGGTTGTGTAAGAGTGAAATTTTAACTAATAAAAAATAGTTGGGGAACAACTTGGTTTTTTTCTAGATTCAAGATCACATGGCTACTTGTTTTGTATAGTAGTGAATTTATTTTAGTTATATGTTTTAATTATGTATGTAATGTGAATCATAATTAACTATTGTCAATTGTGATTAGGTGTAATAACCACCTAAATAAGGAGTAGTCTTTAAGGTGTAATAACCACCTAAATAATGTTTGGTTGGAATTTGACAATTTTTTTTTTACTCAATCATAATGAATCAAGAAATATCAAATTAAAATTATATTACTAAATTTCTAAAACAACACATTCTTATATATTATTTTTTTTTCATATTTAGAATTAATCTAAAATCATTTTACTTATTTATTAATAAAACAATAGATTGTTAATATCATAAGATAATCCTTGTAATGGACTCCATTAATATCACAACTTAATCATTCTAATGGACTACATTAATATCTACATGATTATGATTATGTGGTATATGGAGGTTAAATTAATAAATATTAGGAAATTTAAATAATAAAAAATGTAGTATGTTTTAAGTTTGTGAGATTTTTCAACATAATTTTATATATTTATAACATTGGTAAATTATTTGGATTTCTTAATATTTATTAAGATAGTATTTCTTATTTAACAATTTAATTTTTAATCATATAGTAATCATAATAATTACAATTTAAATGTTCTTAACCATTAAGAAAATGTGTTTCTAAAACAATTAATTCTATATGTCTCCATTGTTTTAAAAAAATAATGATATATAAGTTGATCTTAATCTTAAAACTAAATTATTATTTTTATTTTATGTATTTATAAATATTTTTAATGGGTTGTCTAAAACCTAGATGTTTAGGAATTTTTGGTTGGAATTTGAACTTTTTATGTTGACTGAATCTTAATTTTTATTGTTTACTCAAATTTACTTGTAATTCCAAACAATCTTTGCCAAATTTACTTGTAATTCCAAACAATCTTTGCCAAATTTACTTGTAATTCCAAACAATCTTTACTCAAATTTACTTGTAATTCCAAACAATCTTTGCCAAATTATAAACAATAGAAAATCTAACAACACATGAATTTAAACATATATTAAGTAAGGCATTTAAAGTTTATTTAAAAAAATTGATTGATTTATTTATTTAATTAATCTATTCTTATACATATTTTTATTGTAGAATGTTTTTTTAATTATAATTTAGGAAACAATTAAAAAAAGGTTACACTAAGAGATTTAATATAATTTTTTATAATATAATTTTATAAAATCCATATCTTATTTTGCTAACATATTATAATATGTATGTAATATAATGAGAAGAGTTTTTTCATTATTCTCTTATATAATTATATAATTCTATTTCTTTCAAAAAAGTTAAAAAAATGTTTAAACAATTCTCAATAACATATTAAATACATTTAATTATTTAAATTAATACATTCTAGCTAAACACATATACATTATCCAAATTCCTATAATATTAATAACAACCAATTACATTTAAAACCCATATTTGTTTATTAGTCAATGAAATTTTTATTGAGCAATACACATGTAAATATTCATAATTATACCTCACACCCTTTTATTGAATCCAACAAAATTTCCTCACTCAAGCAACCACACACACATAAGATTTGACATTATCAATTAGAAGGAAACTTGGATTTAGTTATCCACGTGATTATGATTATGGGGTATATGGAGGTTAAATTAATAAATATTGTCAAAATTGAATAATAAAAAATGTAGTCTGTTTTAAGTTTGTGAGATTTTTCAACATAATTTTATATATTTATAATTTTTTTTTTAACTATTTGAATTTCTTAATATTTATTAAGATATTGTTTCTTATTTAATAATATAATTTTTAATCATACAGTAATCATAATAATTATAATTTAAATGTTCTTAACCATTAAGAAAATGTGTTTCTAAAATAATTAAGTCTATATGTCTTCATTGTTTTAAAAAAATAATGATATATAGGTTGATCTTAATCTTAAAACTGTATTATTATCTTTATTTTATATATTTATAAATATTTTTAATGGGTTGTCTAAAACCTAGATGTTTTGGAAGTTTTGGTTGGAATTTGACAAATTTTTGTTGAGTCATTCATAATTATCAAATTAAAATTATATTATTAAATTTCTAAAACAACACATTCTTATATATTAATTTTATCCTTATTTATTAATAAAACAATAGATTGTTATATCATAAGATAATACTTGTAATGTACTGCATTAATACCACAACTTAATCATTGTAATGGAATATATTAATATCTACATGAGTATGATCATGTGGTATATGGAGGTTAAATTAATAAATATTAGGAAATTTAATGCTACTTATGTTAATTTTCCCAATTCACAAGACGTTTAATATATTTGTCCATGCACTCCTTTCATACCCTTCCACCAAATTTGATATATTCCTCCAATCCATTACAATTAAATGCAACAGCAAAATGTGTGTGGATATAATCTATAAGCACATTTTAATATCCTTCCACCAAATTTGATATATTCCTCCAATCCACTACCATTCAATGCTGCCCTTCAAATGCCTTGTTAATGCTACCTTTCTATGGTTTTCAACCCACTTTATTATGATGTAATGACCAAATATTCTGTTCAAGATATTTTTATCTTATATATTCACTAGAACGCACTGCTTTAATATACTATCCCTTCATCAATATATCATCCCAACGCAATTCATTGCTTGAAGTGCTTTTTTTGCAATTCCTTTTCAGTGTAACACTCCTTAATTCTATGGAATAAATTTTAAAATTAGCTTTAAAATATTTATTGAACACATTTTGTGATTGTTTTAATATTGTCTTTGAATGGTTTCAAATAAATAATTATTCAATATATGAACAATTATTAAATTCATAAGAAAATATGAAGAATTATAACATTACAGCGATGGTTAAAATAATTATGATATTTAGTGTAGTTCTCAATCAATTCTCCCTTTAAAGAACTTTTACCTTTTAAAATATGAAATTCATCCCTTTTCTTCATTCGTCCATGTAGAGTGATGCCATGGTTGCATAAGAAATTTCAAACATAATTTTTTTGGTGGGAAAATTTTAGGTTTAAATGATATATATTTAATCATATTAATTATAATTTACAAATAAATTGATGACATTCTTTTTACAAAGTTTATAATTTGGCAATAACATTATTTAAAATTTCAAATACATTATTTATAATTAGATAGGTGAAATATTGTTTAATTATCTTTTATATACCTGATTTTGATTTTTTTGCATAGGTTTTAAGATAAAGTTATCCAAGAAGCTCAAAGAGATAACGATTTTTTTTGAATTGAGAGTTGATGTTAAACTTAGGACTACTAAGGGTTGGTTGGAAGAAATTAAATGCTATATAGGAGTCAAGTAAGGGTGTCCCTTATACCTTATCTTTTTGGCATAGGCTAGAAGAATGTCCAGAAGATGTAGGTTGTGTTGGCCCCAACGCTATTATTCTTTTGGAAAAGAGCTATTAATACATTTACAAGTAACTAATAATCCTCCAATTTTTTTGCTCCAAGATGAATATGTCTGTTAATAATAACAAAATTAAATTCATGAAAATTAAATCTAAAAAAGACATATACTATACTTTCATATCTAAATTTTAAATTGGTAAAAAAATCTTTCATCACTATCACTATGAGTATCTCCCTTATCACTCATTTTTTTTAAATAATTAATAATATACAAACTATCCCTCTTATCACTAATTTTTTTTAAATAATTAAAAATATACACACTATTACCTTAAACCTTTGTTTTCTTTTAATGTTACCCTAAATAAAAATCCCTTATCATTTTTTATTAATATATTAGCTAAGCCATAAACTCAAAAATTAACTTTGTCCTTGTAAATTAATTTTTCTAACAACTTAAAAACTTCATAATCATTAAATTATGATATTATATATCAATATCTACATATGCATATTCAACACATTTCTTCATTATTTTATTCCAATATCTACATATTCACAATATTTCATCATTAGTTTATCTCAATATATAATTATATTTTATATTATATTTGAAGTAATTTTATAATTACATAATTGAACGATTCAGAATAAGTCTAATGAACTATGTAGATTCCCATGGAGAGAGAAAGGGTAATTGCTATAAATTAATATTTGGAGTGTTTTAATAGTGTATCTAATTATTGTTTATCTAAAGCTTTCTGGACTATTTGTATATAGTATAAAGCGATTATATTTATTGGAAAATAATATAAGAGAATATTTAATTAAATGGTGAATTTAGTAATGAGGTATTCTGGACTATTTGTATATAGTATAAAGTGATTATATTTATTGGAAAATAATATAAGAGAATATTTAATTAAATGGTGAATTTAATAATTAGGGATAAGCTTTTCAAATTTCTTTAAATGTTAAATTTTTCCTTTTAAAAATAGATGAAACAAAAAATAGTTAACAAAAACATTATATATAAAGTAAATTATGGAAAAATAGTGATATTTAGCTATGTGTAAATATATGCAATTTTATGAAATATTTTGATATGGATTTAAAGTTTAAACTAATAATTTTTAAAACCCTATTCAAACTAAAATCTGTAATTGATTTCAGTTCACCAGTGATCTCATTTTTTTTTCTTTTTTTTACAGAATGCTCCAAATTTATGCAAATTCAACATAGTGATATCAAACCTACCTTATTTAAAAGGAAAAACAAAATAAATAAAATGAAATCCTGGGGCATGTATGAAGCCAACTGCTCTTTATTTTGAAGGAAAGGGTAAATCAATAGGTGCAAAGAATGCCAAGCAACACAAACAAAATGGTTGTAGCTAGAAAGAGAGGCAAAGGGTTTGAGGGTCGATATATGCTGGCAGAGTAACTCGACAGATGTTTCAAGAATATGCCACGTAGCTTTGGCATATATAGGAGGAGGCCTCGAAGGACTGTGTGCCTGCTGTGTGAGAATGTGGATGGCAATCACAATGATTCGAATAGGGTTGAAATCTGGCCGAGGAGGCAGCCGATGGAAGATGAGGGTGCTACAGAGAAGGTAAGGGGAAAGGCTCAACTGTACAACCACTAGGTTGTGCCGATTTTGAACCAGGATCTGTTTGGCCACTGAGCCACAGTTAGAATGCAAGAGGCGCTAGGGTCATGGATAAAAAAATGGCAACTTAATATATTAGCTCAGCCATAAACTCAAAATTTAACATTTAACACAACCATAGTGATTAGTTGCAACAAAATAAACCTAACAAACATAATCTTCAATGAATTATGGCAATATGTAAACACCAAATTTAACATAGACAATTTTTTATATGAAACAAACATTGACAAGGTAATCTTGCAAATAAATATAGACCAACTGTCCCACAATAATGATCCAGGAGGATTTTGTTGATTCAATTGCACATGTGTTCAAGTGTCGTCATCATGTCAGTTCAACTTCGACAGTTCGACAATATTGGTTATGGATCAGGTTGTTCAGGTAATGTTTATGGTTTTCATGGAGTTCAGTTGATATAGGTTTGTACCTGGCTGTTGACATGTGTTCATCGACAGTTCTACCAGGATTGATCGACATGTGTCTTGTCGTTCGACTCACAGGTTTTGATGTCGACATGGGTGTCATTGATGGAAAAGGATAGATATGGTTTGTCATCAGGTTGTTGTCGCAACTGTGGACTATATCAATGATATGCATTGGTATGTCATAATGTGACAAATGTCGTCAATGTCGCTTAGTGACGAAAGATTGTAAAAGGGTTTTGATGAAATCTAAGTATCAAACCCTAATCTACATCAAAACACCTATGCCTAAGTCATTATCTAACCATCACATTCAAATGGTTATAAAACCCTAATCCATACATAAAACCTAAGCTAAAACCTAAGTGCTATGACATAAAACCCAAAACCTATCACCATGTGTTAAAAAACTAAGTGTTAAACCTACGTCTACAACCCTTGGCCTTTTTAAAACATTACACAACATAAAAAAAATAATGCAAAACTGTTGACAACAGTCCCTAAACCATGCGGGTATGGAGACCGCGGTGGAGAAGACATGTGATTAGAGCAGAGATAACCGTCAGAGGTTAACATAATAGTCAGGTTATAAGAAACGCAACGGAGATTTTAACATAACCGTGTACATGTGACTGGCTAGAGGCTATGGTTAGTAGGTTAGCAGAGTTTGTTTGATGGTTGTTAGCATAACCACAAAGTTGAAAGTTTACATATGACAGGTGTAGCGGTCAATGCGGGAACCGCGCGGGTAGTTGACAACAGCTGTCATCCATCTAAAGGACCGACAGTCAAATTGACCCTCATCACATGTAAACTGTTACTCTTTCTGCCCGGTTAGCTGCCAGCTAGCGGTTTCGGGTAGTCCAAAGTTATTTTTGGGTTTTTGTATTAACAATTTTGGTTATGTTAATTCGAGGACCTTGGAACCTAATCCTAGGTGTCTCCTAACCATAAGAACGAGTTGTAAACCCAATTTGATCCAACCAAATGCATCTACAAACCAACCAAGGTGGTTTTCATGTACTTGCAAGCCTTTAAATGGTAGATTTTCTTCTTTGAAGAAGAGGAGTGGTTTTTGACTTTTTGTATGCAGATTCTGGAGGTCATAGGCAGTTTTGTTTTCAGTGTTATCGGAGCATCTAGAGTTGGAATTGGAATCCATAAGAGGTGTTGGAAAGCTGGTTTAGAGGGCTATATGATGACAATGATCAGAAGTTCATGCGTGCACATTTAGATTGATCAATTCTTTGTTTAATCAACACCTTATTTTCATTCCTAATAAAAATGGTCACCCATCTTGAAAGTGGACCCGGAGATGTAGTCCATCAGGGATGAAATTTGTCATTAATCTCGTTGTCTAGTATAACTGTGTTTTTACTGTTTACACTTTTATTATGCATCAATTTTATGTTTAATAAGTTGTCACAAAGTCTTCTTCTCAAGCAATTTTTCCTCGATTTTCGCACTTTCAGCTAACATTCAAATCATAAATGGCTAATCACTTCTACATAAATTTTTATTTTATGATCATTTCAGATCATATAATTTGGTATCAGAGCAGGTTCTATTTGTAGAATTCGCCATTAAATGTTAACCAGGTCAAAGTCGCAATGAGGAGAAGGAATCCTTGAGCAGATCGATCGAGAGATTGGAAAGCGATGAGTAGTTCATAAATCGACCATTTCAAGATCTGATGTAGGTGAAAACACTGAAACTAAGATGAGTGAAGAATAGTTTCAGGAGGAATTCTTGACTATGTAGTAGATGTTGGGAGAATTGTACGAAGACAAGAAGGCGAGAGATGTAGCTTCTTCAAAGGCATCGAAGAAGGAAAAAGGTAAAGGGAAGGATGATAAACCTCCTTCACCTCCATTATCTCCATCATCCTCTTCTTCTTCTTCTTTTTCCAGTGCAGAATCTGAAACAGAAAAGAAACCTAAGAAAACATCTCTTTTGAAACTTGATGTGAAATTTGAGTTGCTTGTTTATGAGGGTGAAATGAATCCTGAAAATATAGATAACTAGATTAAGCAGTTAGAAGTGTATTGTCGCATTCAGAACATTTCTAGCGATAAAACTAAAATTCAGTTAGCTACACATAGAATGGGGGGAACAACTTTAATCTGGTGGGAAAGTAAAACTCAGCTAGATGTAAAGCGTAAAGGAAAAGTCATCTCGTCATGGTCTAAGTTTTTAAAATCTCTTAGGAAACAGTTCTATCCTTTAGGATACATGCAGCAAGATGTGATTGATTGGCAGCGTCTGAGGCAAGGTAAAGGGCAGAGTGTTTAGGAGTTTACTCAGGAATTTAGAAAGAAAGCATTGGCGCTTGGTATTTCATTGGATACATCGACAGTTTACATTCATATTTGTAGCATACTTTATTGATGTTTAATCTTTATGATTTTGATGAGATGTGTGTTCAGGCCATACATATTGAATCAGGTGGCAGACCATTCAAGTTTTCATCACAGTCATCCAAAGAGTTGGAAACCAAAGATTCCAATGACAGTAAGGGCAAGAACAATTTTAAGAGAAAGAAATCAATGATCATTTAGAAGGAAAGACCTACTTGTTCTCATTGCTAGAGAATCAGTCATGATGAATCAAAGTGTTGGAAACTTCATCCAGAACTTAAGCCCAAAAAGTTCCTTAAGGAGAAGGATGAAAAGAAGGCCATTGCAATAGTCCAACAGGATCTAGGTTCAGATTTAGGTGATGAAAGGAGGATAACTGCCATGGTTACGATAGGTAAAACTTCTGATATTGGTTCAAGTTCGAAAACTATTGCATCTTCTTCAAACATAAATCCTTCACATGAGGATAAAAGAGTTGAATTGTTTAACATAAGGATAACTTCTAAGCATACAAAGATAGATACAATGTTTGACAGTGGATCACAGGCAAATTTAATCTCTGAATATTTAGTTAAAAGTTTGGGTTTGGAAACACGGAATCATCCAAGACCTTACCCATTAGGATGGCTAAATAAATCAACTCAGATAAAAGTCACCAAACAGTGTCGATTAAGATTTTCCATAACAACTAATTACATTGATGAAGTTGAATTAGATGTGGTTCTAGTAGACATATGTGGAGTTGTCTTAGGAATTCCTTATCTTTATGATCGTGATGCAATATTTTACAAGAGAGAACATAAATATCACCTTTTGAAAGATGGGGTTGAATTTATTGTCAGGGCACATCAAAACAAAAATCACTTGAATTCAGTTAATGTTAATTAGATGAAGCGATTAATAAGTTCAAACAAGTGGTTTTTAATCATGTCTGTAAAGGATCAACATAACAATCAACATGATTCTTGTTTAAGTTATGCAACTCAGCTTAAAGATGGTTTGTTTAAAGAAATAGAAACCATTCTAGTTCTATGTAAAACTCAACATCTTATTCATAAGTAGAGAATACAACCTGAATTACAGTTCATGCATAAAGCTCCTCTTCCTAATGTCAGAATGAATCAATTTAGTTTAAGTTTGGAACTTAACAGTTGCAGGGATCCATGTCAGTGTTGGGGAAAGTCAGTGTTCGATTTCTCTTGTATTGTGTCACCATGTCATGTCTCGAACAGTTTGGAAACCTCTTTTCAAGTGGAGAGGAAACCTATTTGCTTTCATATCAAAGCCTTTTCTAAAATATTGTCAAATTATTTAAGGGGAACTTATGCATCAGAGGAAAGTGTTAATCAATGGAAACATCATTTAATGAATAAGGAAAAAGTGATTCAAACAAATCAACAACTAATTCAATACTTTCAGAATCAAACTAAGTTGCAACAAATTTCACCTTACAGTTGGATAGGTTCAGTGCAAAAATTTCACTTAGTAAATAGGAAGTAGGAAAGTATGTCAATTCAAGTAGCTGGTTTGATGTCAAAAGTATCTTTGATTGTCTCTGTCATTCCGCAAAATAGATTGTTTATACATATTGATGGTATTAAACAACATCTAGTAGAGACTATTTTCAAAGATTTTGAATCACTAACTCATGGTTCTTTGTGGAAAGAAATCAATTGCCATGTTGATAACAGGTTGTTTGCCCATCGTCACAAGTTGTGTATACTATAGATGGATGAAACAGGTCACCGACTCAAAAAGTTCCATGGTCAACATCATCAGGGTCATCACTTGCAAGTGATTGATCGAATGTATTGGTACATCGTCAGGTCAAGGTGGAAAGAGAGGGAGTTATACCCTCATCGACTAATTGTTTAGTCAAAATTTTGTGGTCCAAAAGTTTTAAAGTGGAGAGGAATGATCCAAGAGGATTCCGTTGATTCAGTTGCACAGGTGTTCAAGTATCGTCATCAATGTTCAGTATCGTTGTCACTTTAGTTCAGCTTCGACAGTTTGACAGTATTGGTTATGGATCATGTTGTTCAGGTAATGTTTATGGTTTTCATGGCGTCTAGTTGATATAGGTTTGTACCTAGCTGTCGACATGTGTTCATCGACATTTCTTTCAGGATTGGTCGATGACATGTGTCTTGTCGTTCGACTCACAGGTTTTGATGTCGGCATGGGTGTCATTGATGGCAAAGAATAGATATGGTTCGTCATTAGGTTGTCGTCGCAACTGTGGACTGTATCGACGATATGCATTGGTATGTCATAATGCGACAAATGTTGCTAATGTCGCTTAGTGACGAAATATTGCAAAATGGTTTTGATGAAATCTAAGTATCAAACCCTAATCTAGATCAAAACATCTATGCCTAAATCATAATCTAACCATCACATTCAAATGGTTATAAAACCATAATCCATACATAAAACCTATGCTAAAACCTAAATTCTATGACATAAAACCCTAAACCTATCACTATGTGCTAAAAAACTAAGTGTTAAACCTATGTTTACAACCCTCGGCCTTTTAAAAACATTACACAACATAAAAAAACAATGCAAAACTGTTGACAACAGTCTCTAAACCACGCGGGTATGGAGACCGTGGTGGAGAAGACATGTGATTAGAGCAGAGATAACCGTCGGAGGTTAACATAATAGTCAGGTTATAAAAACCATAGTGGAGATTGTAACATAACCATGTACATGTGACCGGCTAGTGGCTACGGTTAGAAGGTTAGCAGAGTTTGTTTGATGGTTGTTAGCATAACCATGGAGTTGAAAGTTTACATATGACAGGTGTAGCAGTCAATGCAAGAGCCATGCGGGTAGTTGACAATAGTTGTCATCCATCCAAAGGACCGATGGTCAAATTGACCCTCTTCACATGCAAACTGTTACTCTTTCCACCCTATTACCTACCAGCTAGCAGTTTCTGGTAGTCCAAAGTTATTTTTGGGTTTTTGTATTAAAAATTTTGGTTATGTTAATTTGAGGACCTTGGAACCTAATCCTAGGTGTCTCCTAACCACAAGACCGAGTTGTAAACCCAATCTGATCCAACCAAATGCATCTACAAACCAGCCAAGGTGGTTTTCATGTTCCTGCAGGCCTTTAAAAGGTGGATTTGCTTCTTTGAAGAAGAGGAGTGGTTTTTGACTTTTTGTATGAAGATTTTAGAGGTCATAGGCAGTTTTGTTTTCAGTGTTACGGGAGCATCTGGAGTCGGAATTGGAATCCGTAAGAGGCGTTGGAAAGTTGGTTCAGAGGGCTATATGATGACAGTGATCAGAAGTTCCTACATGCACATTCAAACTGATCAATTATCTGTGTAATCAACACCTTCTTTTCATTCCTAATAAAAATGGTCGCCCATCTTGAAAGCGGATGCGGAGATGTAGTTCATCAGGGATGAACTCTACCATCAATCTCACTGTCTGGTATAACTATGTTTTTACTATTTTCACTTTTGTTATGCATCGTTTTATGTTTAATCAGCTGGCGTAAAGTCTTCTTATCAAACAATTTTTCCTCGATTTTCGCACTTTCAGCTAACATTCAAATCATAAATGGCTAATCACTTCTACAACATTTTTTAGTTTATGATCATTTTAGATCAAGTAACTACAAAATAAATGTGCTGCCCACTATATCGAATAATATTTGTGTGATTTATACCATGCTTATTAAATAGTATTAGAAGACAGTAAAGGTCAAAACAAATAAGCTTACACACGTTTTTCCTGCTTTTTTTTTTCTAATTCTTTTGTATGAATAATAAATATGGGTTAACATGGACCAAATCTCTACTACACAATCCCTGGAGTGAAACAGGAATATAAAAAACAATTCATGATTTGCAAATCATGAAATGTTATATTCCTTTGTGCACTGACACATGGAGTCGGCAGCCCGTCGCGGTCAATGGAATTACAAGGTTGGAATCCTCCACTTCCAGTGTTGAGTGTGAGTTTCACTGTGCATGAGAAGCTGAACGAATTTTTAAAGTGACCTACTATGTGCCACTCTCTCCCTTAATATTCATAGTCTAATTGCCGACTCCAGGGCTTGGAACTGATCTTAGAACACGTTTCTCAATAAACTTACTCTAAAAGAAAACTACAGTTCTTCCCCACATCCCCCTATCACCATCTACTCGTGTAGCTCATGATAAATGAATTTTAATTCTTGCTGCTACTATTACCATTTTCAACCAAAAGGGTTCCTCCAATGCATCTTGAAGGAAACCCTGAAAAAACACTAGGTAGAGAAAAGGAAGGCTATGAAAGATTGTGCACCTTTCTTAGCAGATAGAAGCCGAGAGAAGCCCCTTCAAATCGTTCCAGTAATCCTTCCAGCAATCCTTCCAGTAATCCTTCAACAATTCCAACAACCCAAGGGCTAAGAAAGAAATGCATGCATCCACGGAGCCTTTGATTATAATAGATGGAATGGTAATGAATAATAGGTACAATAAATATTTAATGACAATTTGAAATGCTCAAGTTGCTATTATTCCTCCACATTTTAATACCAGATGGAGTGGCAGAGTTATTATTAAGAGCATGAATGGTGAAATTGATGGAAAAGTTAATGAAACTACAGACACTTGTTTTTTGGAGTTATTATTAACAACAGGAAAGGGTGAAATTGATGTACAATTTAATGAAACTACCAACAACTATTATTTCGAATTGGATAGGTCACCAATGGTTTGAAACAGATGATCATCTTATTCGGAGATAATTAAAACCAAAAAAACATTAACTATACTTTCATATCTAAATTTTAAATTGGTAAAAAAATCTTTCATCACTATCACTATCATTATCACTATCTCTCTTATCACTCAAAATTTTTAAATAATAAAATAATATAAACACTATCCCTCTTATCACTGAAATTTTTTAAATAATTAAAAATATACACACTATTACCTTTAACCTTTGTTTTCTTTTAATCTTACCCTAAATAAAAATCCCTTATGATGTTTTATTAATATATTAGTTCATCCATAAACTCAAAAATTAATTTAAAAAATTAATTTGTCAATGCCAAAAAACTTATGCATACTCGAAATAATCTTTCTTAAAAAAAATACAAATTAATTGGCATTGTAACTTTTCATCCTAAAAGAATGTGAATATAGTTACATTCACAAAGTTTATTGCTAGGGAAAAAATTAAATATTAAATGATAACATATGTTTTCGAGCTTAATAAGAAAGAGATTAAGGAAAATTTCTCCTTTCCAACTAAATGTATAATAGGTTATTTTACAAGGCAATTTAAAGAAGTGTTAAATATCTTGTTAAGGGAAAACATCCTTTACTTTCCTAAGTTAGTTTTTAATTTACCGACACCTGTTATTTATAATTAGACACATGTTACCAATGGTTTGAAACGGATGATCATCTTATTCAAAAATACACCTTTCCACTACTATGCCAAGTGTATGTGTAAGGTGTGTGTTACATTTTATAGTCTTCCCATTATGGTTAATCCTGATAGGTATCAATTAACAAATGGCATGGTAAATTTTTAATGGAGCTTTGTAAAAAAATAATTTAAACAAGGTTTAATCATGTGATTTAGATATGCAGGGAAGTTAGTGGTGTGAATTCAATCCATTGATATTGTGGCAACGATGAGAATATACTAGCATCTTTAAATTTAAACCGTCTGATCAATTTTTTTAATTAGTAAAATGATTAAAGTGCCCAATTCCAATATGAGGGATGCCTATCGGCATAAATATTGCACCTGGAATTATAGGGACAGGGGTGCCTGTCCAAGTCATAGGCTGGAACCTTGAAGTAGTCACATGGTCATCACTGGCATTTTGGGCCGAGAGAATCTAAATGTGCTTTCTATATATACATTCAACCACCATCCAAGCGAGGAGGCCAGAGGAGATCATCAGCTGTGTGGAATTACAGGTGAAGAATATTCAAGATGGGTAGATCTCCTCGCTGCTCAAAAGAAGGCCTCAACCGCGGCGCCTGGATGAAAACGGAGGATATGATTCTCTCAGACTACATCCTAAATCATGGAGATGGTGAATGGAGACTTCTTCCTCAAAAAGCAGGTGAATCTCAACAAATATTTAACACTACTTTATGAATGTAGATGCAAATGTGTATTGAAAGGTTAAATAACTGAATATATTTTATTTTGCAGGTATTAAGCGGTGTGTTTTGAAACCAATAAAAGAGAGAAGTTTTTCAAATTGTTCCGCATGAGTTTTTGTTCTGTTATGTTATTCTAACATATTCTGTGAGAGGAGAGGTTCATTTTAGGTTCATTGGAGGTTCACTGAGGATCAAAGGATGTTTTACTTGTGTTGGTAGAAGGCCTTTAAAGAGCCTTGTTGTGTGAAAATCTAGAGGTTCATGTACGAGTTCATGTATTCATCATAGGAGATATAGAAATTGCACAACAAGCTTCATTTTTTCCTTCGGAGAAAGCCCATGCTTCAAATTGTGGTAGCAATACAACTCCTCAAGAAAAAAATATACTTTCTTTGCAATGGAAAGACTTCATGAATAACACCAAATCATGGATCTCCTTTTATACTTGGAGGAAATTAGGAGACCAAACATATGTACAAATGGAAGATGCAGAATCCTCATCTACACAAAAACATTCTTGGACAACTTGTGATGGAAGCAAGCTAGAAACTAGTAGTACTTTCCCTCCATTCAAGGGAATTGTGCTAGGAGAAGTAGCAAACACTACCAAAGCCATTCCTTTAGTGTCAAAATATGACTTAGCCCTAGGAATAGATGGAAGGATACATAAAGCCAATGAACAAATCAATTGGACAAACATTGCAATTAAAGGGCTTGAAATGAATATGGCTAAAACCACTGAGCAAAAGGAATGCTTTGATACTATACAAGTTGTTGTAAATAGTGTAAATAAGAATTTGAATGATATGAATTTTTTAGTTTTAGTTTTGAAAGGGTTTGGCAAAGAATATTTAGCACAGATAAAAGAAATGGATAAAAGAATGGATTCAAGACTCAAATCCACTCAAGATATCATAGGAGAACTTTATGAACATTTTGGCAAGCTTGCTATAACATAAAATCTTCCTAATTAAAGCTTAAATTTCACAGTTCAAAATTACTAGAATTCAAACTTGACCGAAAGTAAATTTTCAAATTTAAGAGAATTTTAATTTCAAGTATAAGCTCATTAAACAACCTCAAACTTCAATAGACATTTACTGTGAAACTCAATTTCTTGGTATGTTCTAACAACATCAATCATGTGCCGCACTGTTGGGAATATTCACATTTACATGCAAATTCGACATTATGGATCTTCTGAAAGAAAATTGAACAAACTGTTGTAAAAGGAAAATATTATCTAGGAAAGTGCCCTCTACGTTATTTTGTCAAACGAAACCATAATGAATGCCATATCCCTCAAAAATTCATTGCAGAAAGCCAATAAAATATTCCTGCATACAAGGTTTTTCATATTGCAACTAATTTTGCGCCACCCACCAACATTTTTCTTCATGCATTTCATTTGTCTAGTCTAATTTTACATAATGTCAAACTAATAAAAAAAAACAAGTTTGTAGATATCGAGGACATATATGTCTGCCTCCCCAAAACCTAATGTATTTTAGACCAGGGATAAACCAGATATCATAACTAGAAATTGAAATCACCCAAATTTTAATAAACATGGAGTTTATGCCACAAGTCTTGTGAAAACACAAGATTAAAACGAGGAACAAGTCGTCGGAAAACACATGATTCAAATGAGGAACTTCGAAAAGCTTCAATGTTTATTATGGCTCATCAAATCATACCTACACTTCTAAAAAAGCAACCTTCCGCAAATCATTTCATTGTCCAACATACTTAAAAATATTTAACTGTAAAGCTAACATGATAGAAAAACACAAGTCATGAATTCCTATAGTTGGATATGCTAAACCAAAGATGATCTTCCCAAATCTTTCATTCCTTTGGTGTGTCTTTGCACCTTTAGGGGTAATTGCTAGTTATAATATTTTAATTGATAATTGTTATTTTTATGTTTATATTATTTAATTTAAACAATAGTGTGGCATCTTAATTCTCATAGGCTTTCTCTTTATACTTTATAAATAATAATAATAATAATAATAATAATAATTAATAATTGTTATTTTTATATTTTTAATTTTTTTTAGGATTTGAATATTTATATTATTTTTAGAAGTGTATATATATATAGAAAGATTTATTGTTACTAGTTTGTCACTTCAGAAATGAGATCACCAACATAACATAAAATTTATCTAAATGTTCATATTGTTCTTTACTGGAGAGTCAATAAAGAAAATTTGGAACAATTTATAGCATGAAAAACTAGAACTAAACTTAATAACATAAAAACATCATGAAAATGAAGGGTCAACACACAATATTTCCTTGTTGATATTCATTTGTTAGGGGTGTCCCCAGGGCCTAAATGGTTGTGGTTCTTTGTTAGAGTCAAATGAATAAAAGGTCCATGTTTTTTAGGTTCTTGGCTATAAGCGTGGCCTTTTTGTTAAGTTTATCCACCTTCCTATGTAGCTCTTCCATGCATACGATTAACTCTTGATGTGTGTCTCCCCTTTCTATGAGAATTATTCCCATTAAAGTTTTTATATGCCAATACAAGATAAAAGGTTGTATGTAGAAGGTTGTTCTGGCCTAGATAGAATTCCTAATTCTTGGTATCCAGTCTCTTTTTTCCTGCTCTACATGTCTATCAAGAATTAATCTTTGAGATTTCCTGACTTGTTCCTCCATACCAAATATAGCCCTTTGAACAATTAAAAGGACAACGTCCATGTAGTATTCCATTGTTGCCCTGGTAGATGTTTGGATTTGAGTGCCACGAGTAGAGGGTAGATTGAAATTAGAAGGGGGCGTGAGACTAGGGCACCCCCCCTATCACTTGAGGTAGTCGATTTTATCAACATCTAAACATAATGAAGGGAAGAGGATTGGGGGGTATGGATAATAAGGAAAGCCTCTTAATTAGATAGAGTGGAAAGGAAGATGGAAAAAATATAAAGCAAAGGGAGAATAGTGAGAGATAGGTGAAGAAGGGATAAAAGGTTGAGACAATGAGTAGGAAGAGGAGGAACCGAACAAGGAAGAGACAAAGAATAGAGGAGTGAGGAGTCAAATGGGAAGAGACTAGAGAGGTAGTGAAAAATGAGGAGAATGCAAAGAGAGACAGGGTGAAAGGCAAGAAAAGGAGAGAGAAAGGAGAACAAGGAGAGAGGCTTGGAGTCAACCTAAGGGAAAAATAAGACCCATTAGAACAATTAAACCTAGACAAGGAAAGAAAAACTAGAAGCCTAAAAAACTTGAGGTGGAACTTAAGCCATTGACAAGAGAGTCTAAAACTAAAACATAATTCCAAAATGGAACAAACAAAATTCCAAACTTGCAATTTGTTAATTTTAGGTAACAATGGTATATTCTATGCTTAAGAGTAATTTACTTCAATTTCTTTACTAGCCCAATATCAATATCCAGTTAAGCAATCACATCAACATGAAAGAAAAATGCAGATAGAACATAAACATAAACAATAGAAGACAAGCCAAGACAAGAGGACACAAGATGTGGCACCAGCCAGGGACAAGCCCCAACGTGGGGACTTGATCAATTCTTCTTATATTATTCAATAGTTGAATAGAGAGAGAGATAGTGCAAATTACAAATTTGATAATTTATGACAACAGCAAGAAGCCCTAACCAGAAAAGTCAATGCTGGTCAAACAGGGAAAAATTCTTCCTCTAAACATCTAGGTCAAACCCAGTCAACTTCCACCTCCAACAGCAAGCCCAATCAGCCCAAAATAATCTGAAAAAGTCCAGCCAAAAACTAGTCAACGAAATTCAAACTGCGGCCAGCCCTAGGGCAGTACAAGCTGGTTAAATGAGAGGTCAGATTGCCTCGATTTCAATGCCCAGATTTGCGGCCTACTAGGAAGGAGATACCTCACCCAATCCACAATCAAAATAGGTCAACGCTAGATGTCAACGCAATCAAACAACAATCCTACAGTTCAGTCAATGCTGGTCAACGCAGTCAAACAACAATCTTGTAGTTCAGTCAACGTTGGTCAATGCAGTCACACTGCCAAACAGAAAATCTTCCTTCTTCCTTCACACATGTGAGAGACAGTTGCCCATATTTTCATACCCAATCACAAGAGGAGAGAGAGAGATGATGAGATGAGATGATGATCAAATGACTTGATGTATCCTCCTTTTATATGCAATGTTGAGGATGAGTTGGGGGTTTGAATGCTTGTTTTGCTTGCTGGCCAACCTTGATAATTTTTCCATAATATAAATAAATTCATATCTTCATTTGTACATGTTGGAATCAGATGATATTTAGATCAATCCTACACCTGTCGGAGAGCGGAATCCAAGAAAAATATCATATGTCATAAATAAGATGACCCATGTGGAGTTTGGCCCTAGTTTCCAATTTTAACACTCCCTCTCAACTAGGGAGAACTCCATCTGCGAGCGAGTACTATCTCTGCCATCAATGCACTACTCTACACTGCTCTGCTGAACTATGAAGAAGAAGAAGTGATCGAGAATTTATCATACCATTCTCTATTGACCCGAAGTCAGTCCCAAATAAAAGAGGGTGTCTCATACAACTCTTACTGACTCAAAGTTAGTTCCAATTGATCGCAAATAAATATAGGTTATCATATCATAGGGAGCACAGTAGTACATGATGCGTCGATCGGTAGTACTATGGTCCCTATCCTCAGTTCCCTACTCATTGGCCAGATGAGAGGTACTTACCATGAGTCCCAGACTGCATGGGTAGGATGTCTCAGCACGAGAAGGATGAACCACTCATCCTGCCTACATGTCACCAAGGGGTATCATAGGGGAAGGCTAAACCACTCACCCTGTACACAACAAACCACTAGGGGAAGGCTGAACCACTCACCCTATGGTTTCTCATCACTCCAAGAAGTACCCCAAGCCCCCTAAAGCTCCCAAAGCTCAATGTCCATATCATAAAGGACCCTCATAAGAAGGTCTCTCCTCGACTCCAAGTCGTTCTTCGAAGTCCAAGAACTTGACCTTCCCCACAGGATTTGTCAGAATATCAACGACCTGCTCATCAGTCCCAATGTGATGGAGCCTTATTGCTCCTCGTTGTACCATATCCCGAATAAAGTGGTACCTGATATCTATATGCTTGGAGTGATCATGAAACACAGGATTCTCTGATAATTAGATCCCACTCTGGTTGTTGCAGAGGATCACGGTGGTATCCAACACATGTAAAAGAATCTCACTAAAGAGCTTCCTCAACCAGACAGCTTCATAGGAGGCCATACTAGTAGCTATGTATTCGGCCTTAGTGATGCTCAAGGCAATTGATTTCTACTTCCTGCTCATCCAGGATATCGAAGAAAAACCCAAAGAAAAACAACACCTAGAAGTTCTCTTGCGATCCACCACACTGCCAGCCTAGTCAGCATCATAATAACCATGCAACCTTACATATCTAACAGTGTATCTCAGTACATGAGTGATTGTGCCTCGAAGATATCTCAGAAGATTCTCAACACCAATCCAATATAGATGATGAGGCTCAACCATATATCGGCTCAACCATATATCGGCTCAACCTGTTAACTACAAAACATATGTTCGGATGAGAGTTCACCAAGAATATTAGTGCTCCTATGAGTTGACGATACTCAGAAGAATTTTTTAATTCAGGTCTGACAACACTACCAATTAACTTTTTGAAGTTAAGTTTCATTGGGGTAATCACAAGCTTGCAGTCCACCATCCCAAATCTTCCCAATATCTTCACAACATCTTTTCCTTGAGAGAAATAAAATTTCTCCTAGCTTTTTCTAGACCTCCAACCCTAAGAAGTAGTGCATCAGTCCTAGGTCCTTCATCTCAAATTTAGAAGCCAACTCCCTCTTACATTTGTGAATGAGAGGGTCTGCACATGTCAAAAAGAGGTCGTCCACATAAAGTACCAGTATGAGAGGTTTATCATCTTCAACCTTAAAGTGAAGGTTTAGATCGACTTCACTTCTAGTGAATCTCAACTTTATCAGATAACTATCAATCCTCTCATACCAAGCCTAGGGTGCTTGTTTCAAGCCTTAGAGAGCTTTCTTCAACCTGCATACACGAGATTCCCAGTCATGAACCTCAAACCCCTTGGGTTGTTCCACATAGACTTCCTCTTTGATCGAACCATGCAAGAAAGTGGTCTTGACATCCATTTGATGTAGGTTCCATCCTTGTGAGGAAATAAGGGCTATGATCGAGTGGATGGTGGTGTATCGGGCAACAGGTGCAAATATCTCATTGTAATCTGCACCTTCCTTTTGTGAGAATCCTTGAGCAAGAAAGAGAGCCTTGAACTTTTCTGCACTTCCATAAGCTCCATGCTTGATTTTGTAGAGCCACTTAGAGGTGACAACCAATTTGTCCTAGGGTCTAGGGACCACATCTGAGACATCATTTTTCATAATTGATTCGTATTCTTCATTCATAGCATCCTTCCATAGTTTTTTCTTCACGACTTCTTCAAATGATGAAGGCCCATTTTGAATGATAGTGCTCATGACGGTCAAGTATCCTTGATACTTGTTCGGTTTCTTTCTCTCACGGAAATTCCCATTGGTGCAATGTGTCTCTCAGCATCTTTGAGAGTCTCCCTAAGCCATGGGGGTCTCCTCTTAGAGGAGGAGGGATCTGGCGGAGGAGGATCAATAGGATCCATAGGTTCATCAACATCAGGCATTGTTCTGTCCTCTTTTTCATCTTGATTTCCAGTGTCAGATTCTTTGTCCTACCTTAGGATAGGAAGGTTGTTGATCTTCCTGAGGGCCATATCTTCATCGAAGGTGACATCATGAATTATCTCAAC
This sequence comes from Pinus tabuliformis, assembly GCA_031772625.1. Taxonomy (NCBI): domain Eukaryota; kingdom Viridiplantae; phylum Streptophyta; class Pinopsida; order Pinales; family Pinaceae; genus Pinus; species Pinus tabuliformis. The sequence goes on from CM062819.1 coordinate 872,465,575, forward strand.
TTCCTTTTGTCCAACCACATAAATTCTATATCCCTTAGAATTTTCACTATAGCCCACAAAGATTCCTTTCTTCCCTGATGCACCTAATTTTCTTCTTTTCTCTTTCGGCAGATGAAAATATACGAGACTTCAAAACATTATAAAATGAGAGACATCGAGTTTCTTAACGGTGAAAATTTCTTTGGGAGTCTTGGAGTCCAATGCTTGATGAGGGCATCGGTTTTGAACATACACAGTGATATTTTCATCTTTGGTCCATAAATACTTCAAAATCCCTTGATCATGAAGCATGACACGAACAAATTATAGAATAGTACAATTCTTCCTTTTAGCCACACCATTCTGCTCAGGAGTGTATGGTGTTTAGTCTCCCTCCTAATGCCATCTTCTCTGCAATAATCATGGAATTCATTTGATTCGTACTGAGTCCCATTATCAGTCCTCAATATACTGATTCTCTTCTCTGATTGATTTTCAATCATGGCTTTGAAGTGACGGAACCAGGTGAACACTTCATCCTTCTTTGACAAGAATTAGTTCCAGGTCTTGTGAGAATACTCATCCGTAAGGGTGAGATAATATAAGTATCCCCCCAAAGAGTTTACAATCATCATACCTGATATGTCGGAGTGGATCAATTTCAATATATATGTGGTATTTCTATTACTTAAGGGGAATGGTCCCCTGGTAAGTTTTACTTCGGCAAATCCCAGACATACACCTTCATTCTATACTTTGAACTCGAGCATACCTATCACCATATGTCTCACATTAGGTAGAGAATTATAATGAATATGGGCAAAACTCCAGTGCCATAGTTCAAATTGTAGAGATGTGTCGCAAGACATGGATCCCAATGGAATTCCTCCAACTTGATACAAAGTGTCAACCCTGAACCCAAGAGTAAAAGAATATTTATTTTTTCTTTTCCAAAAACGTACCTTTCGATCGATGAATGCCACCTTGTATGCTTTGTCTTCCATTGTCGAAATGGACACTAGGTTCTTCTTGAGATCAGGTATATATAGTACTTCTTGTAAATGAATCGTGTTACCTTGATTCAATTGAAGGGTAACATTCCCTACTCCCTTCATGGGATAGGTGGCATTGTCTCCACAGATAATCTCTAAGTTTGTCTCCTTCTCTATCAGATTATAGAGAGTTTCCTTGTATCCGGTGAAGTGCCTTGAGGCACCACTATCAATTAGCTAATTCCCTAAAATGTTCGGTGGAGAGGTAGTGGAGAGGGCTGATATAAGATAGTATTCCTTTTGCTTATTGTTAACAACATTTGATTCTTCATACCTGAAGTTCCTTGATTTCTTGGAGGGTTGAAAATTTCCTTGATGTCTTGCATTCCTTTTTCCTTTGCCATTGTACTTGTCATTCCTTTTATTGTTGTGGTTGAAGTTTCCCCTAGAATGATTGTGATCATCATCATGTGATGTGTTCCTTCTATTTGAACACTCTATTTCATAGTGGCCAAACTTATTGAAAACAAAGCACTTGCCCTTCCTTCCACCCTTAGATCCAAGCTTTCCATTGAAATGACCTTTAGACCCTGCATTATTTCTCCTTTTGGCATGAGCGGAGAATGTAGTGGGGTTGCTTCTATTAAAAGGAATTTCTTGCTCCACCATTCTTGTTTCTTCTTGGATGCATCCCGACATCAATTCATCAAACCCCAGAATTCGATCATTATTGAGAATAGTGGTTCTAAATATATACCACTCAGGTGGGAGTCCTCTAAGGGTAGTGATAGTAAGTTCCTTGTCAGGAATGACCTCTCCAATCGAAAGTAGATCATTCTTGATTTCAGTGATCCTTAAGAAGTAGGATTGAATATCCTCGTCCTTTCCCTTCTTAATATCCTTCAACTTATTTTTGAGAAATAAAATTTGATTAGCATCACTAACCTTGAACATGTTGACCAACTTGTTGTAGATCTCCTTGGAGGTGTTCAAATGAGAGACGTAAGCCACCAGATGGTTGTCAATGGAGTCTCTGATAATCTTCTTCACTTTGACTTCAACTTTATTGTACTTGGTCTTCACAATAGCCGGTGCATTTGGAGGAGGCTCAGGGATTTTACCCTTCACATAATCCAACACTTCTTGTTCTTCCAAGGTCAGAGACAACTTCCATCCATGATAGTCATATTTTTTGTCGAGTTTGTCTTCAACCGAGAAGTGAGATGAGGAACCCATTGAGCTTTTTGTCCTTGTCCAACTATCTTTAATGATTTATCTTTCACTCTTTCTTGGGCTTTGTCTTCACCTCATCTATGATACCATGTTAATTTTAGGTATCAATGGTATGTTCTATGCTTAAGAGTAATTTACTTCAGTTCCTTTACTAGCCCAATATCAATATCCAGTTAAGCAATCACATCAACATGAAAGTAAAATGCAGATAGAACCTAAAAATAAACAATAGAAGACAAGCCAAGGCAAGAGGACATAAGATGTGGCACCAGCTAGGGAGAAACCCAAATATGGGGAAACCCTTGATCAATTCTTCTTATATTCTTCAATAGTTCAACAGAGAGAGAGATAATACAAATTACAAAATCTGATAATTTATGACAGCAGCAAGAAGCCCTAACCAGAAAAGTCAATGTTGGTCAAACAAGGCAGAATTCTTCCTCTAAAAAGATTGGTCAAATCGAGTCAACTTCGGCCTCCAACAACAAGCCCAATTAGCCAAAAAACCCAAAAAATTCTAGTAAAAAATGGTCAACGAAAGTCAAACTACAACCAACCCTAGGGTAGTCAATGCTGGTCAAATGAGAGGTCAGATTGCCTCGATTTCAATGCCCAGATTTGCAGCCTACTAGGAAGGAGATACCTCACCCAATCGACAGTCAAAATAGGTCAACACTAGATGTCAATGCATTCAACCAACAATCATGTAGTTCAGTCAACGTTGGTCAACGCAGTCACACAACCTAATAGAAAATCGCCCTTCTTCCTTCGCATTTGTGAGAGATCGTTGCCTAGATTTGTGTACCCAATCACAAAAGGAGAGAGATAGATTATGAGATGAGATGATGATCAAATGACTTGAGGTCTCCTCCTTTTATATGCAATGTTGAGGATAAGCTGAGGGTTTGAATGCTTGCTTTGCTTACTCGCCAACCTTGACAATTTGTCCATAATATAAATAAATTCATATGTTCATTTGTACATGTCTGAATCGGATGATATTTAGATCAATCCTACACCTCTCGGAGAGAGGAATCCAAGAAAAATATTCGCCGTCATAAATAATATGACCCATGTGGAGTTTGGCCCTAGTTTCCAATTTAACACAATTGCTAGAGGATCTGTGCTCAGATGGATCCGAAACTAGAGATTGATGCCTAAAAAAGCTTCCTCCAAGGATAAAGACCAAACTCTTTGTTGGAAAATGTAACTAGGTTCGGTCTTCATTAAATTTATTTGAGTCATCATGTCATCCGAACTTAAACAGGAACACAACAAATTACATGTATAACCATAAATACAGAGATTCAACAGAAATAACACTTTATTTCATTAATATCAGAATATTGAAATATGCTTACAAACATAATTGAAATAAACTAGCTCGGTCGATGGTAGCTTATCTCTGAGAAGTCATGTGGAGGCTACATGCCTTTGAACTGTGTTACAATGAGGTAAAGGGACTATTTATTATTAAACAATAAGGGAAAACCTTAAACAACCAAAAACCTAACCCCAAGAGATGGAACACCAAGAGTTTGTGGGCCCTGCTGGGGTTAGTTGGGCAACCAAATTCCCAGGGTCGTAACCTGGTCATATTATCTCCATTTGGCGCGTACAATACCTTGTTGGAAACGTCTCTGCGAGTACTACAAGATTTGAGGTAGGCCCCTGCCTATGGCTATGAACCTATTGTGAACCTCAAAAAAATCATGCCGTTTATGCATTGTGATCCATAAATATCATTTGGAAATATTTGACAATCAAAGACTCTTAAGATATCCACATTTAGGATTCATTGAATTAGAGGAGTCGTGCACTTTATGCATTGTGATTTAGAAATATCATTTGAAAATATTTGACAGTCAAGGACTCTTAAGCTATCCACATTTAGGGTTCATTGAATCAAAGGACCCTTGTAGTTTATGCATTGTGATTCAGAAATATCATATGTCAATCCAATTGCTTTGACATTCTTGCATTTCAATAAATCAAATTGTAAGCCAATTAAATGTTTTATGCAGGTTTCGTTATCCTTTGCGGGGAATGCTTGAACAAGCCATTGTATCTCCTGATGTTGATTGTATCTTCTCATCATCAGCCTCCAAGAAAAAATCATAGTGTAAAGAACCCATAAATTAGTCTGGAAAATAATAGAAATTCTGGCAATATTATGACAAGATCTGGCAGAAATTTGTATCAAACTTCAGGAGCACTCATGAGTTCTTTATGGTGTTGAATCCATTTCCACCATCAAAAAAACGATTCAAATACTCCAGCATTTTGATTTTTTGAAAAAAAATTACCAGATTCCAGCAAGAAATCTATTGTCGTGGATAATATTGTTTTTATCTTTTCACATCTTGTTCATTTTAAATGGAAATTAATTTAGAATTTTATGGTCATTTTTTTGTCCACTAGATAGATGACAATCAGTGTGTTGTTAAGGTATTCCTATATGTTAAGTCATTGATTCAATTGATTGACATATTCAAGTTTTATTCTTGGACAAGACCATGATGTATCCTCACCAATGTAGAACTTTCCAAAAAAAGTCTTTTTTCCAATAGTTTATTTATGATATGTTTTTCCATTTTGTTAAGAATTTTTATTTTTATTTTTAATTCATGTTTCTTATTATTTTTATATTTACACTGAAGGTGTCCTTTTTGAATCAGTTCCATTGTACAATTGTCACTACTACCCTTTTTTCCACCATTGATTTATCAAACAGTTGTCAAGGCAATTTACAAAAACCAATTTCGAACGAAGTCATGACTTGTGCAGGTAGTTCTTGGATGCTCAATTTTTTTGTTTAGCGCCAAAAACTCTACTCTACACCAGTGTTTGAATTGGGTCATTCTGAAATAATGGAACACACTTATGAATGGATAAGAGATGCTCATGCCCACGTGCAACAACAAAGAGATCTAGTAAGAAATAAAACATTTATTCTCATTATTATGAGGTTCGTGGAATCCCAACTAAATGTAGTTATTGTTACCGATGCTTTACAAAACTCATCACCCCAAACAAACAAAACTGAAAAAGAAAATGTTGGACAACATTTGGTGTCGAGTGTGACTGTTAACAATGTGCAGAGATCTGCATACTTAAATCAATCTGCATACTTATTATTTCAGGTTCAGCTCAACCCTCCATAATTAGAGAATTTAACAGAAAATGTTAATATACATGATTTATTTGATCAACTGGGAGGAGCGATCCTAAAGCACGAGAGGATAACTGTAGGTAATGAAAATGTGAATGGGGACTCTGTCACAACATTTGCATTGGGTGAAGATATGATTATACTTCTATACATAGTGAAATTAGACAATAGAGAAATTGGGTACTCCACTCAAATTATATGGAATTCCAGATTCAGTTGGCGACAGATCCTGCAACACTTACACGAGAATACGTATGACTTCAATTTTGAACCTCAACTAATTATTTCCATGAATTATTTTGGAGAGGAAGTTGTAATTGGATGTCCTGAACAAGTAGTGGAGGGGTTGGCTAGCGTTATAATTGGGTAGCACGACAATGCAAATGGAGATGACATGATGTGCAGTGTTTGTTACGAGAAGTTTGCAAGTGGGGAGCATGCAAAAAGATTGGCATACAATCATGTTTATCATTCACATTGCATTCTCCCATGGTTTAGGTGTAGAGTCTCATGTCCCACATGCAGGAGTGAGCCACCTGCTCCACATAGACGATGAGCTTGTATTCTTTTCTTCTTATTTTCTTATTTGGAATATGTATTTTTTATCAATATTTGTTTTTCAAATTTTATAAAGAAATATTTTGATAATAGGTTTAAAAACCTTAAGTGAGGTTGTTTTATTGTTGGTTTTCTCACATTCTAAGTGTCATATTTATACAGAAGGTGTCATTTTTGAATCAGTTCACTGCCTACAATTGTCTACCTTTTTGTTTTCCACCATACAATTGTCATTACTAATTTTGTTTTCCACCGTTGAGTTGTCAAATAGCTATCAAGGCACGTTGGGAAAACCAATTTCGAATGATTACATCATGGTTCTGCTGGACCATGCATAAGTGGTTACAACGAAGGTATCATTTTTGAATTAGTTCACTGCCTACAATCGTCTGCACAGTTTTTCCTATAAGTTTTGACAAAGCCTCAATAATAATATTTGCGAAGAGATCATCTCGTGCATTACTTGCAATATTGTTACAAAAATTCTTAAAATCACTGCTCTCATTATAATTATTGGAAAGAAGATATAACATTAAAGTCAATCAAATATCTTGAAATCAGATTTTTCGTTCAGAAGAAACCTCAAACTCAAAAATGCCCAATGTATGCTCAAAAGAAACTCAAACTACAAATCCAACACTAATACTAGTTCATAATTTCAAATTATTTTCAACATCTTACAAAACACCGTTGAATCAATAAGAGAATTCACCATAGTCTGACCACAAAATAAGAAATCAAATATTTTGACAAGAAAGTAAAATACTTTAACCGTCAAACATAAAATACGAAATGGTACAAATCCTCAAATGTAGTCGATAAAACAACTCAAGACGTTAAATTTTGACATCAAAGAAAAATACTTTAACCATCAAATACAAAATACTAAATGCAATGTCAGAAATGATCCAAATCCTCAAAATGTTAAATTTTGACGGAAATACGTAAATTCTTCCTAATTAAAGCTTAAATTTCGCAGTTCAAAATTACTAGAATTCAAACTTGACCGAAAGAATTTTCAAATTTAAGAGAATTTTAATTTCAACAGCAAGCTCATTAAACAACCTCAAACTTCAACAGACATTTACTGTGAAACTCAATTTCTCGCTCTGTTCGAACAACATCAATCATGTGCCGCACTGCTGGGAATGTTCACATTTACATGCAAATTCGAAAATAGCAACAAGAAATGCTAAAAAGAGCATTGCTATGGATATCATTTTAGGATATATTCCAATTTTAATTTGTACTTGAATTGAAATTGAGAATTAATATTCGAATTTGGTCTCACTAGCTGTTTGAAAAATAATTAATCAATTCACCCTGAGTTAATTAGTTGGAGAAATTCAAACATGAAGTCTTTGTGAAGTCATGCAATAGTTATCCCTTTAATTGAGGAAGTTATCCCTTAATTAAGGAGATAAGGGTGAGTTGTAATTAGTTATCTCAGTTAACTGAGTTAAGTCCAGTTAGATTAGTTTCAAACAATTTGTGGAATTGATTGTGAGTTCAGTCAGTTAATGCATGCATGCATGAAACTAGTCTACTCCAGATAACTAAATATTCTCTCATGAATAACTCATGCATGTCAGTTCAGACAAAGGCCTAGTTGAGATTAAAGGTAGGGATAGTGTACTATCAGTTGCAAGAATTTTCCTATAAGAAAATCTCTTGCATGCAGAAGGAATTCATTCCTTGAGGATTGCGCAGTTTTACAGTGTGTTGGAGCAGTGTGTGAGAGCAGTGTCACACAAGGTTAAAATAGGAGCACCTAGGGAAAATAGTGCAAGGAAATAGGAGGCTTGGAGGATAGAGGGAAAGGCATATGAGTTGTCTGGTCTGTCTATGATTAGTGAGAGGGATTGTACTGAGAGCTAGATAGTTGTGCGATCTAAAGCTTTGTGTAATCCTGAGATATTTCCACTTGTATGATAATATAGATAGAGGGGTTTTTAGCTAAGGCTTTCCCCAGAGTATTCTTCTGTGTTTCATGTGTGATTGATTCATCTTCTCTATTATATGTGTTCTGTTTGATCTTGCTCAAATCGATTAAGCTTCCACAAGTTTGATAGTAGAAGTAGATCAAGTATTTTGCTTTAGTACGTTGCATTATCAGGTGATCTACAATGAGAATTTCTACACTTTTGAAAGGAAATCAAACAAATCGTTGTAAAAGGAAAATATTATCTCGGAAAGTGCCCTCTACATTATTTTGTCAAACGAAACCATAATGAATGCCATATCCCTCAAAAATTCATTGTAGAAAGCCAATAAAATATTCCTGCATACAAGGTTTTTCATATTGCAACTAATTTTGCACGACCCACCAACATTTTTCTTCATGCATTTCATTTGGCTTATCCAATGTGATAGACTCGCCATAAATATCAGACTGAAATGAGAAGAAATGTTCTAAGAGAAGACATCTTTCCTAAATTTTGGTGATTTAACATCATGTTAAACTAATAAAAACAAGTTTGAAGATATCGAGCACATATCTATCTGACTCCCCAAAACCTAATGTTTTTCAGATTAGGAATAAACGAGATGTCATAACCAGAAATTGAAATAACCCCAATTTTAATAAATATGGAGTTTATGCCACAAGTTATATGAAAACACAATATTAAAACAAGGAACAAGTCGTCTGAAAACACAGGATTCAAATGAGGAACATCCAAAAGCAGCCTCAATGTTTACTATGACTCATCAAATCATACCTACACTTCCAAAAAAGAAACCTTCCCCAAATCATTTCATTGTCTAACATGCTTAAAAATATTTAACTGTAAAGAAAAACACAAGGCATGAATTCCTATAGTTAGATATGCTTAACTAAAGATGATCTTTCCAAATCTTTCATTTATTAGGTGTATCTTTGCACCTTTATGGGAAATTGCTAGTTATAATATTTAAATTGATAGTTGTTATTTTTATGTTTATAATATTTAATTTAAATAATAATGTGGCATCTTAATTCTGGTAGACTTTCTCTTTATACTTTATAAAATAATAATAATAATAATAGTAATAATAATAATAATTGTTATTTTTATATTTTTAAATATTTTTAGGATTTGAATATTTATATTATTTTCAAAAGTGTATATATGTATAGAAAGATTTATTGTTTCTATTTTGTCACTTGGGAAATCAGATCACCAACATAAACATAAAATTTTCTAATTCTTCATATTGTTCTTTACTTGAGAGCCAATAACCAAAATTTGGAACAATTTATAGCATATAAAACTAGAACTAAACTTAATAACATAAAAAGTGTCATGAAAATAAAGGGTCGCTTGCGCAATATTTCCTTGCGGATCTTCATTCTGTAGGGGTGTCCCCAAGGCCTAAATGGTTGTGGCTCTTTGTTAGAGTCAAACAAAGAAAAGGTCCATATTTTTTAGGTTCTTGGCTAGAAGCTTGACCTTTCCGTTAAGTTTATCCACCTTCTCGAGCAACTATACCATGCATATGATTAACTATTGATGTGTGTTTTCCCTTTCTATGAGAATTATTCCCATTAAAGTTTTTATATGCCAATACATGTTAAAAGGTTGTATGTAGGAGGTTGTTCTAGCCCTGGTAGAATTCCAAATTTCTGGTATCTAGTCTCTTGTTTCCTACTCTTCATGTCCATCAGGAATTAATATTTAAGATTTCCTGACTTGTTCCTCCATGCCAAATATATCCCTTTGAACAACTACATGGATAATGTCCTTGTAGCATTCCATTGCTTCCTTGGTAAATGCTTGTGTTCGAGTGCCACGAGTAGAGCGTAGATTGAAATTAGAAGGGGGGGTGAGACTATGGCACCCCCCTACTACTTGATGTAGTCGATTTTATCAACATCTAACCATAATGAAGGGAAAAGGATTGGGGGGTAGGGATAAAAAGGAAAGCCTCTTAATTATACAGAGTGGAAAAGAAGATGGACAACATATAAAGCAAAGGGATAATAGTGAGAGATAGGTGAAGGAGGGAGAAAAGGTTGAGACAACGAGTGGGAAGAGGAGGAATCGAACAGGGAAGAGACGAAGAATAGAGGATGAGTGAGGAGTCAAATGGGAAAAGACTAGAGAGGTAGTGAAAAATTAGGAGAAGGCAAAGAGAGATAGAGTGAAGGCAAGAAAAGGAGAGAGAAAGGAGAACAAGGAGAGAGGCTTGGCCAATTTGAGGGAAAAATTAGACCTATCAAAACAATTAAACCTAGAGAAGGAAATAAAAACTAGAAGCCTACAAAACTTGATGTAGAATTTAAGCCATTGATAAGAGAGTCTAAAACTGAAACACAATTCCAAAATGAAATAAACAAAATTCCAAACCTGCAATTTCTAGAGGATTTGCGAGATGGCTCTGGAACTGAAAGTGATTCCTAAAAAAACTTCCTCCAAGGATAAAGACCAAACTATTTGTTGGAAAATGTAACTAGGTTCGGTCTTCATTAAATATATTTTAGTCATCATATAATGTACTTATCAAAAGAATTAAAAAAAGAATTATTATTATTATTATGACTTATTAAAGCATGGGTTTGATGCTTGGGTCATCATGTTTTATGCCAAAGCCCCATTGAGGACTTCTAGGATTTATTCTGAGTTAATAAAGCCAGTGTACTTTTAAATAGACCCTTCTTGGGCTTTTGAATCATATAAAAAGGTTAAGTATTGAGTCAAATATGAATTATGTAGCCTTCACACCAAGTGAAGCTTATGATGATCAAGTCGGCCTCAAGAAGGCTTTTAGACCTCACAAAAGGACTATAAATAGAGTATTTCGAATTCCATTTGGATCATTCCCTCACAAGCAAGTTCAGTATCTCTTGTAGCTGGAAGAAGTGCGAAATTGAAGAAGGAAGAAGAGGAAGTGCAAGTTTGATCAAAGAGAAGGAGAAAGGGAAAATCAAAATTTTGGTGCTTCTATCTCTCTCTCGTGCCCTAGTTTGGAAGATCAAAGTTCTCTTATTCATTTTTTAGCCAAATGTCATGTGATGCTACTACCAGTATAGGTTGAAGTTGCTATTGCTGGGTGTTGTTGCCTCAAGAAGTTGTATTGGTCCAAGATCCGAGTATTCCGGTGAAAATCAAAGTCTCTAAGGCAAGAATGAAGTTGTTGGGTCAAAGAAAGTGTTTCCATTGCTGCTATTTCTACCAAGTCAAGTAGGATCATCTGCAAGAATAGAAATAGGTTGACTTGTGAGGAGGAAAGTTTGTGTCAAGGTCTAGAGTCTTGGAATATCTCTGGAAAACTATTGAAGGAAGAATTACTAACTTGGTTTTTCCCTAGAGAGGGGTTTTTCCTTGGCTATGAACCTACATCTAGTGTCCATTGTTTTATATGTTATTTCTTTGGTAATTGCTTAATGAATGAAAAGAAATAAGATACAAAGAATCCTAATAAGAAGTCAAGAACATCACAAGCAATTATCAAGAATAAGAAAATCCTTTTTCCTTCCTGATTCTCTAACATGGTTTCAAAGATTTGGTGAAGAAGGAAGCTAAAGGTAGTCTCAAGTACTTGATCAAGGGATCATTCAAAGGAGTTACTTCAAGAAATCAGTCTAATATATTCAAGGAAGACGTGTAACACAATCAAGGGAGAGAATAAACTCGAAGGTGCCTCAAACTACAGATCTTGGAAGCAGAGGATTGATTTCATCATTGAAAAGAACAAGGTACTAGATCTAGTGAAATGAAAGGTAAAAAATCCTACTGAAGACTCCAGTGATGCTGATAAAGCAAAGTTGAGAGATTTGGAATTAATTGCCATGAACCTAATGGTAAAAGGAATAAAGGACAATCTTTTCCCATTTATAACCAACATTGACCATGCTTGAGAAATGTATGAGTCCTTATCAAAGTTATATACTATCAAGAACATTGGTTAAGTTACAAGCCTGAAGAATGAACTAAGAACCAAAAATATGACTAAATAAGATACAGTGACCTCCTCCTTTATGAAGATAAGCAAGAACCAGAAATGAACTTCTGGCCATAGTTGAAATTGTTCTAGACAAAGAACTTGTGATCATTGCTATACTAGGATTACCTCCTACTTCGGGTGCATTTGCTGCAGGACTCAACAGTTGGAAGGAAGCTCCTACTTTTGAAGAACTATGGACCACTTGTAGTCAAGAATAATTAACAATTTCATTAGTTGCCAACCCTGAAGGAGTGTCAAATTCCTATGCTGCCCAACATAGATGAAACTTCAAGAGAGGACCAAAGAGGAAGGTTTATATGTCCAAAGTAGAATGTTATCAATGTCATAAGAAGGGTCACTAAAGGAGTGACTGTCCCATAATCCAAGAAACAAGAAGAGAGAAAGAGATCAAGCCAATGTTGCTAAAGAAGAATACCTAAAGAAAGTGAAACCTAAAGAATAAAATATTAGGGACTTACACTGCTAAGTCCTTTTCTTCTAGTATTAGATATTTTATTTTTTATTTTTAATGTTTATAATTTATAGGTTTTTAACATATTTTTGGAAAAATACATTTTCTTTTGTTACTATAAGTTTGTAGGTATCCCTCAAGCTTTGGAGGGAGCCCCCAACATCTTCCAAAGATAAGTATCTCATTTCCTTTCAATTTCTGATTTCATTTGTTCCAATTTTGATTATATTAAATACTAATCACCATTCTCCCTCTATTGTCTTTATTAGGGAAACATATGCTATATCCTCAAGGAATATGAAAGAGAGCCTCCCAAGAAAATGTTTGTAAAGAAACAAAGATATGCCTCAAAACTACAAAACATTGATTTCTTTATAATAAATGCCCATTCATCTAACAATCTATTACTAACATCATTATGTCTAGCTTGTTGGTTGTGGAGCCTGATTATCTTATTCATTAAGAGGTATTGCTGCATTGGACCCTAGTTTGTAATGGGGTAGCAATGTTGCTTGTTTGTTCACTGTTGGGGGGTTCAGGTGGGGGGGCGATGACAATTTTTATGAGCCCCCCCCAGCGAGGGTTCAGGGTAGCATCCATGAAGATAAAAATAGATGTAAAATTGCCTTGTAAAATATTATAATTTCATAGTCAATCTAGGCCATTCATTAGGCATATGATATGACGGTAGACGTTACATTTAATTTATGGTATTTTTCCCTAGAACCAAACCCATTGCTATATATGAGGGAATTGTATTGTGGCTGAATATAGGTGTATTCTGAATGAGAATGGGAGACGAGACTGTGTGAGAGTGGAGAGGAAATTACAACAGATCAGATGTAGGTTGTATCTCTTAATTTTGATGGATAATATAAAAGGAAGGACTAGTTGTTTCTCCATGGACGTAGCCCAAATTGGGTAAACCATGTATATCTGTGTCTCTCTCTTGTTTTATGCATTTTCTGTGTTTGTGTTTCTGCAATATTTTATGTGTTCCACTGTTTTGTAATATATAATTTTCTAAAAATTGGTATCAAAGCCGAAGGTTTATTTCGCTGATAAAATTGCAAGAGAGAAGGGTTCCTGGTTCGAGTGGGAGCAATGGAGGAAGATGGTAGGTTTAGGGTCAAAAAATTTAATGGCCAAAGCTACCATATGTGGAAGACGCAGATGGAAGATTATCTGTATCAGAAAGATATGTTGGGAATAATACTGGGGGGGGGGGGGTGAATTAGTATTATCAAATCAATATAAATTTTTCATTTCCATATTAAGATTCATATACACTACTTCAGTTAAGGAAAACCGCGTTTATATGCAACTGTGTGTAATGCAACAAGCGTATATCCAGTAAACTTATGATTCAGTTAGTTGATCCTTAATGAGTGCATTAGAACATTATGAACAATAATCAGGAGAAGTAAAACATAACAGATCATCACACATAAGCAACACACATGAACACCGTGATATAAGGTGGAAACCCAATGTGGGTGAAAACCACCTGCTGCAATTCGTCTCTATCTTCTTTAATAAGAAACATCTTTTTACAATGGTTCTGTACTAGTGTAGTCATATACCAGTACGCAAACTTCTACTTGCAGAAGGCTACAACCCTCTCTCATTATCCAGACTCTCCTGGAAGGGAGCTACAACCCCCTTAGCTCTTGTACTAGCTGATGTACTAGTACGTAGGTGTTGGCCTACAGAAGGCTACAACCTTCTCTTTTCTTCTAGGGACCACGTTTCATAAATTTTCAGACTGGATCCATAAATACAAAATAATCACCACTAAAATACAGTCATCAACTTATACCTGCATCATCAATATCTGAATTACACAATACTGAATCAATGAAACCCTGTTATCAAAATACAGTTACCTGAACACAGACCAGAGCCCAAAACTCTGCAACGACCACTAGAACCAATAGCAACCTAAAACATCAAGTCTCATAATGTATACGCTACTTGACTGTGTCAAAACCGCGTGTACACGCGCTTTCACCAGAGAGAACTTGCATATAGATATAAAGATAATTACTTATACCTTCGCTGCCATTTCCAACTTGATTTGGATCGAGCCAAGCATCACAAACCCATAACCAGCATACTAGATCTTCACACTTCATCAGACATTCATTACTTGCACTTCCACCCTTGGCCTAATGATCTTCTCCTTATATAGGTTTAGGCTTCTCTCAATACCATGGTCCAAAACCATGTAGAAACAATACCTTGGACCCAACACCTAGGGTCAAAACTTTGGACCAAATACCACAGACCAATACGAAAATACCATGGACCAAATATCACAGACCAAAACTTATTTTTCCAACATGTACGCGCCTTTCCTTTTGTGAACCTGTGTGTGTCCGCATACATGCCTTTTGTTCTTCTCTCCCACATGTATACACACTTTCATCAAGGTTAACCTGCGTATATCTCTCTCTTGACCTACTGTACTAAGATCTGTCCTTTGATTGAGTTGCCATCAAGGACAACACTTGTATCATAATGCCAACAAGCTCCCCCTTTGGACTTGATGGCAACCACCACACCAAGTCACTCTCCCCCTTTGACATCAAGGGCAAAGGGCATACCAAGAAGTTCTCTCCCTCTACTATCCATACTCCCCCTGAGTACCTACTGAAATCTTTGATTGGGCTCCCCCTTTGTATATGCCAAGATGTACCAATCCGTCCATGCTCCCCCTGAGCACATGCAACGTCTTTATAACAAAGACCAGCAATCAATTCAAGACCATGATAGTCATTAGCCACTATCATACACCATAACCAAACCATTTCCTGAGTCTGTTCTGCTGCATTTTTCTTCTGAGCTCCATATACACGACTTATCTTCATTATATCAGCGTATGCAAGATGGAATACTGAAGGTCTACACTTTCGGTTTCCCCTGTGTCTATTATGTTAGCTAACTGAGTTATGTCACACCTTTCTGCCTCTAATTCTGTCTTCTTCAATTCCTAGAATTGTGATGATGTATAATCCTCTTGCTTTGGAGTTTGAATTTTGATCCTGCATTCCCTTGTTTTATGTCCAAACTTGTTACATGCATAACATCTTACATGTTTCATGTTCCTTCTATTGTAATCAATTGCTTTTTGGCCAAACATATTGCAAGCAAAACAATATCCTTTGAAGCACCTGGAATGTGATGATATTGTGTGACGGTCTTGAACCATTATACTTCTGCATCTGGCTACAACATGTCCAAGATTATGACATACATAACATTCAACATTATTCAATGGAGGAAATAATTGTCTATCACTTCCATAATTAGGAGTAAAGGATTTTCGTTAAGGAATTTCTTTCCTTGGCTGTTGATGAGGTTTTCCTCTCATCTCCTTGTTGAGAATTTTAGAATTCTCATTAGAGTTCCTTGCCTCACCTTGTGAGCTAGATTCACCTTCAACAGATTCATAAAAGCCAAGACCAGTTTTGATAGTAGGGGATATTTGACTACCAAGAATTTCATCCAAAATCTTAGTACTATCTTGAAATCGTAACAGTTTATCCTTTTCTTCTAATTTACTTTTTAAGATATTTACCTCAACCTGATGTTGTTCTTCCTTTTCCAGATACTTCTTCCTTATGTTTTCTTCAACTTTTCTTGCTTCTTCCACTTGTTGCCTTAATTCGATCACTTCATGTTCTTGTTCTTCAAGAGCATCTTCATTCTGTTTCTTTGATTCTTTAAGATCTTCTTTTAGAGAGAGGATCTTTGATTCAAGTCTCTGAATTGTTATGCTTTGATCATTTACTATATCCTGCAATTTCTCCCTTACTCTGGTTACTAACTCCAACTGTTCTTTTAACCTAGTAACTTCTTCTGGTTCTACGTTCTTATTTTCATATGCCATGAGAAGTCTAATGTCTTCATCACTATTGGATGAGTCATTACTTTTATCATGGATATAATAACTTCTATCAGACATCTTTCCTTTGTTATGAGGGCATCTAGCAGCATAGTGACCAACTCTACCACATGAAAAGCATTTGAAAGGTAGCTTACCTTTGAACCTTCCAGATCCCTGTTCAAGATTCTTGACAAAATTTACCTCATATTCTCCTATTGAAATGTATCCTAATTCATTTGCTAACACTTTGAATGCGGCTTCTCTCATATCTGATGGTCCTCCTTTTCTCATCTCAAAAGTAATTAAGATTCCGTGAAGCTGCGTCATAGTGATTTTCTGGAGATCCTCCTTTTCTTCTATGGCAGAAACTTTAGAATCGAATTTAGTAGACAGGGATCTTAAAACCTTTTCAACTAAGACAACTTCCTTAAATTCTTCACCCAGATTCCTCATACAATTGACAATCTCATCTATACACAGGAAGTAATTAGCTATGCTTTCATTACTATGCATCTTAAGATTTTCATACCGTATTCTGAGAGTTTGAAGCTTTGCTCGTTTTACCTGTTCATCTCCTTTGTAGCTTAGAATGATTTTGTCCCATATTTCTTTGGCTGATTTGAACTGCATGACCTTGACAAATTCTGATTGTGACAAACTTCCCAATAAGATAGTAACCGCTTTGGCATTGAGTTCATATTGCTTTCTCTCTGCTGTATCTGTAGGAATTGCTAATGGATATGTGTATCCTCCTTATACGATTCCCCAAACATCCATTCCAAGAGACTGTAGATATGTTGTGGTTCTTATCTTCCAGTGGACAAAGTTGCTCCCATCAAAGATTGGTGGCCTGATGGATGCCTCTCTTTCTTGATTACCCATTTTGATGGATCTTTCCTTCAAGCGATCAAGCTTCTTCTAAAGGACCTACTCTGATACCAATTGTTGGGAATAATACTTGGGGGGGGGGGGTGAATCAGTATTATCAAATCAATATAGCTTTTTCATTTCCATATTAAGATTCATACGCTACTTTAGTTAAGGCAAACCACGTGTATATGCAACTGTGTGTAATGCAACAATCATATATCCAATAAACTTATGATTCAGTTAGTTGATCCTTAATGAGTGCATCAGAACATTATGAATAGTAAACAGGAGCAGTAAAACAGAACAGATCATCACACATAAGCAACACACATGAACACCATGATATAAGGTGGAAACCCAATGTGGGTGAAAACCACCTGCTGCAATTCGTCTCTATCTTCTTTAATAAGAAACTTCTTTTTACAATGGTTCTGTACTGGTGTAGTCTTATACCAGTACGCAGGCTTCTACCTGTAGAAGGCTACAACCTTCTCTCATTCTCCAGACTCTCCTGGAAGGGAGCTACAACCCCCTTAGCTCTTGTACTAGCTGATGTACTAGTACGTAGGTGTTGGCCTACAGAAGGCTACAACCTTCTCTTTTCTTCCAGGGACCACGTTTCATAAATTTTCAGACTGGATCCATAAATACAAAATAATCACCACTCCAATACAATCATCAACTTATACCTACATCATCAATCTCTGAATTACTCAATACTGAATCACTGAAACCTTGTCATCAAAATAAAGTTACCTGAACACAGACTAGAGCCCAAAAATCTGCAACAACCACTAGAACCAACAACAACGTGAAACATCAAGTCTCATAATGTATACGCTACTTGACTATGTCAAAACCGTGTGTACACGCGCTTTCACCATAGAGAACCCGTGTACAGATCTAAAGATAATTACTTATACCTTCGTTGCATTTCCAACTTGATTCAAATCAAGCCAAGCATCACAAACCCATAACCAGCATACTAGATCTTCACACTTAATCAGACATTCATTACTTGCACTTCCACCCTTGGCCTAATGATCTTCTCCTTATATAGGTTTAGGCTTCTCTCAATACCATGGTCCAAAACCATGTAGAAACAATACCTTGGACCCAATACCTGGAGTCAACACTTCCCAAATACCACAAACCAATACCAAAATAGCAGGGACCAAATATCACAGACCAAAACTTAGTTTTCCAACATGTACGCGCCTTTCCTTCTGTGAACCTGCGTGTGTACGCATACGCACCTTTTGTTCTTCTCTCCCGTATGTATACACACTTTCATCAAGGTTAACCTACGTATATCTCTCTCTTGACTTGTTGTACTAAGATCTGTCCTCTGATTGAGTTTCCATCAAGGACAACACTTGTATCATAATGCCAACAAGATATGTACCTACCATTGAGTGGAAAGACAAAGAATCTGACGAGTATGATAGACACAAAATGGGATATTCTCGACACAAAGGCACTTGGAACAATATGACTGTGCCTAGTAGCGTCGGTAGCATTTAATATTTGAAAGGAAACGACAACAGAGGGTTTAATGTCGGCATTGGCCAAATTATATCAAAACCCTCCGCCTCAAATAAGGTATTTCTTATGAAGCGTTTATTTAATACGAAGATGTCATAAGGTGGATTTGTTGCTGATAATTTAAATGAATTTAATACAGTTACCAGTCAGTTAAGTTCTGTAGGGGTAACTTTGGATGATGAAGTTAGGGCTCTGTTGTTTCTGTGCTCATTGCTAGAAAGTTGGAATGGTTTAGCTATAACCATTAGTAACTCTATCTCTAGATCTAGTACTTTAAAGTTTGATGATGTTGTTGGTGCAATCCTTAGTGAGGAAATGCAACGGAAAAGCTCCCGTGAGACATCAGTTAATGCTTTGAATATGAATATTAGTGGAAGAAAAATGAAAAGAGGAAAGAACCCAGGATATCTGAGTAAGTCAAGGAAAGAAATATCCAATTCTAGATCGGGGATAGTGTGTTGGAAATGCGGGAAGAAAGGACAATCGAAGAAGGACTGTAAGTCTCGTAAGGGAAAAGAAGGAGACGCGCAACAAGAAAACAATCATGAAGTAAATGTGCCAGGTGATGTGTTTTAAGATGCTTTGATTCTTTCTTTAGAAAATATTATTGATGCCTGGGTGGTAGATTGAGGGGTCTCATTCCATGCATTTTGGATAGGTTCATTTGGTTGATGATAAACCCTATAAAATCATTGGAATGGGTAAAGTTTCCATAAAATAGAAGAATGGAAAGCAATGGTTATTCAAGGAGGTAAGGCATGTTCCATATCTTATGAAAAATCTAATTTCAATAGGCCAGTTGGGATGTGAAGGTTGTGTAACTACTTTTACAGATAAAACCTGGAAGGTCATTAAAGGAGCCCTGGTAATTAAAAAAGGAGAAAATGTTGGTACATTGTAATTATGCAATGATATTTCTAATTTTGTTAATGCTTTAACCTCTACAGGAGCAAATACAACATTATGGCATCATAGGCTCAGACACATGAGTGAGAAGGCGATGAAGATTTTTCACTCAAGAAATTTGTTGCGAGGTTTGAAGCATGTTGATTTGGAATTTTGTGAGAATTGTGTTTATGGAAAACAGAAGAGAGTCAGATTCCTCAGAGTTGGGAAAGAAAAGAAGAGTGAAAAATTAGAGATTGTGCATACAGATGTATTGGGACTTGCTCAGGTATCATCTCTCGGTGGCTCTCTGTATTATGTTACTTTTATTGATGATGCAACCAGAAAAACATGGATTTATTATATTTGAAATAAATCTGATGTATTTGATACTTTCAAGAAATGGAAAGCTTTTGTTGAGAATGAGACAAAAGAAAGGTTGAAGTGTCTTATATCAGAAAATGGAGGTGAATATTGTAGCAAAGAGTTTGACAAGTATTATTCAGAGCATGGAATTGGCAGAGAGAATACAGTTCCACGAACACCACAAGAAAATGGTGTGTCAAAAAGGATGGACAGGAAAATCATGGAGCGTGTAAGGTGCATGAGATTGCATGCAGGATTGCCTTTACAATTTTGGGCAGATGCTATAGATATTGTTGTTTATCTAATAAACAGAGGGCCTTCAAGTTCCTTGGATGGAGGTATTCCAGAGGAGACATGGACAAGTAAAAACGTAAACTACTAATTTTTAAAAACTTTTGGTTGTGAAGCCTTTGTCCATATTAATAAAGAAAATAGAACAAAGCTTGAGGAAAACTCAAAGAAATGTACCTTTATTGGATACAGTGTGATTTTGGTTATCGCTTATATGATTATGAAAATTACAAAATCATTAGGAGTAGAGATGTCATATTCAATGAAAAGTTTTGTATAAGGATCAGATGTAGGAAAAGAAACAGGAAAAAGAAAAAAGAGAATACATAGTGCTTGATGAGATCACATAAAAAGTAAAGGTGCCTGAAAATCATAATGATCAACAATGAGAACAACAAAAACAGTCACCTCAAACACCTAAAATTGGTGTTAGAAGATCTACCAAGATAAGTATACCTCTTGAATGATGTTATCCTTCATTATATTATGTATTGTTGACTGATTCTGGTGAACCATAATGCTATGAAGAAGCAATGTAGGTAGAAACCAGGAAGAAGTAGGAGCTAGCCATGAAAGAAGAGATGGACTCCTTGGTACATAACCAGACCTAGGACTTAGTCAGGTTGCTTGCAAGTAAAACAAAATTGCAAAATAAATGGGTTTATAGGTTGAAGGAAGAAGATGGAGGTGGAAAAATGTATAAAGCTAGACTTGTGGTGAATGGGTTTGCACAGAAGAAAGGTATAGAATTTGATGAAATATTTTCTCCTATTTTTAAAATGAATTCAGTTAGAACCATTTTAAGTCTAGTAGTAGCAGAAGATTTGCATCTTGAGAAGTTAGATATAAAGACGACATTTCTCCATGGGGATTTGGTGGAAGAGATCTATGTGCAACAACCACAAGGATATGAGCTCAAAGGCAAGGAAAAACTAGTGTGCATGTTCAAGAAGAGCTTGTATGACTTAAAATAGGCTCCAAGGCACTGGGATATAATATTTGATAGGTATATGTCTAAACAAGGTTATACTACATGTCACTCTGATCATTGTGTTTATCTCAAAAGGAAAAATGATGACATATATATTATATTATTTTTGCATGTAGATGACATGCTTGTTGTGGGGTCTAACATGTAGGAAATAAATGTGCTCAAAGGAAAATTGGAAAATTCATTTGCAACGAAGGATTTGGGTGTTGCAAAACAAATCCTTCGTATGAGAATAAATAGAGACAGGAAAAATTGCAAATTAACATTGTCTCAAAGTGAGTCCATACAAAAGGAGTTGGAAAGATTTAATATGCAGAACGCAGAACCAGTTACTACACCTTTGGCTAGCCATTTCAAACTAAGTAAGGAGATGTTTCCTAAGACTCAGGAAGAGATGGATTATATGTCTAAAGTTCCATATACATCAACAGTTGGAAGCTTAATGTATGCAATGGTTTGCATAAGGCCTGATATTGCACATGCAGTGGGAGTTGTAAGCAGGTACACGAATAATTCAGGAAAAGAACATTAGATTGCAGTGAAGTGGATTCTTAGGTATTTGAGAGGTACCACATATCAAGCATTATGCTTTGGTGGTTCAAACATTTCTCCACATGGATATGTTGACGCAGATATGGTAGGTGATAGAGATAATAGGAGGAGCACCAAAGGGTATGCGTTTACTATAGGTGGAACAACTGTCAGTTGGGTTTCAAAATTTCAGAGTGTTGTTTCACTCTCAACGATGGAAGCAGAGTATGTTGCTACTACAGAGGCCAATAAAGAAATGATTTGGCTACAAAGTTTTCTAGATGAATTGGGTAAGAAACAGGAGTTGGGCAGGTTATACAGTGACAACCAAAGTGCCATTTATCTTGAAAATAACTCAACATTTCATTCCAAGACTAAACTCTTACATCTCAAGTACCATTTCATATGGCAACTGTTGGAAGATGGACAGTTGAAGTTGGGAAAGATACACACTAGAAAAAATCTTGCAGATATGTTAACAAAATTTGTAACCATGGAGAAACTAATATTCTGCTTGGTTTCAATTGGTCTTCAGGTATGAAGATGAAGATGAGAAAAAACTAGGTCCAAATTGGAGTAATTGTCCAGCAAATGAAGCAGCGGTGCAGTTGTTGTAATTAGTCTCGAAGTGGGAGATTGTTGGGTGTGGAGCTTGATTATCATCTTTATTTAGAGGTATCACCGCATTGGACCTAGTTCATAATGGGGTGGCAACGTCGCCTGTTTTTTAGCCACCAAGGTGGGGAGACAATGATTTTTATGAGCCCCCCTGGTGGCGGTTCGGGGGTAGCACCCCCCAAGCTAAAAATAGATGTAAAATTGCATTGTAAAATATTGTAATTTCATAGTCAATCTGGGTCGTTCATTAGGCAGATGATTTGACGGAAGAAGATACATTTAATTTAGGGTTTTTTTTCCCTAGAAGGAAACCCCTCGCTATATACGAGGGAATTGTATTGTGACTGAATATAGGTGTATTCTAAGTGAGAAATAGAGAGGAGACTGTGTGAGAGTAACAAGGAAATTACAACAGGTTGGTTTTAGGTTGTATCTTTTCATTTTGCTGGATAATATAAAAGGAAGGACTCGATGTTTCTTTATGGACGTAGCCCAAATTGGGTGAACCAAGTATATCTCCGTCTCTCTCTTGTTTTATTCATTTTCTGTGTCTGTGTTTCTGCAATATTTTATGTGTTCCATTTTTGTGTAATATATGATTTTATAACAACTCGTATTAGAGCCGAAGGTATATTTGGTGCAGGAGAGAAGGGTTCTTGGTTCAAGTGGGAGAAATGGCAGAAGATGGTAGGTTGAGGTTCGAAAAATTTAACAGCCAAAACTACTAGTTGTGGAAGATGCAGATGGAAGATTATCTATATCAGAAAAATCTGTACCTACCATTGAGCGGAAAGGCAAAGAAGCCAACGAGTATGACAGTCATTGAATGGGATATCATCAACAGAAAGGCACTTGGAACAATACGACTATGCCTAGCAGTGTCGGTAGCCTTTAATATTTCAAAGGAAATGACAACAGAGGGTTTAATGTCAGCATTGGCCAAATTATATGAAAAACCCTTGGCCTCAGATAAGATATTTATTATGAAGCGTTTATTTAATATGAAGATGTCATAAGGTGGATCTGTTGCTGATCATTTAAATGAATCTAATATGGTTACCAGTTAGTTAAGTTCTCTAGTGGTAACTTTGGATGACGAAGTTAGGGCTCTATTATTTTTGTGCTTATTGCCAGAAAGTTGGAATGGTTTAGTTATAGCCATTAGTAACTTTGTCTCCATATCTAGTACTTTAAATTTTGATGTTGTCGGTGCAGTCTTTAGTGAGGGAATGTGATGAAAAATCTCCAGTGAGACATCAAGTAATGTTTTGACTATGGAGACTAGGGGAGGAAAAATGAAAAGAGGAAAGATCCTAGGATATCACAATAAGTCAAGGAAAGGAAGATCCAATTCTAGATTGGGGATAATGTGTTGGAAATGCGGGAAGAAAGGACACATGAAGAAGGACTGTAAGTCTCGGAAGGGAAAAGATGGAGACATGCAAAAAGAAAACAATCATGAAGGAATGTGACAGGTGATGTGTTGTAAGATGCTTTGATTCTTTCTTTAAAAAATATTATTGATGCCTGTGTGGTAGATTGAGGGGCCTCATTCCATGCCACACTTGATAGGAAACATTTTCATGATTATGTTCAAGGAGATTTTGGACAGGTTCATTTGGGTGATGATAAACCCTGTAAAATCATTGGAATGGGTAAAGTTTTCATAAAACAAAAGAATGGAAACCAATGGTTTTTGAAGGAGGTAAGGCATGTTCTAGATCTAAAGAAAAATATAATTTCAATAGGGCAGTTGGGAGATGAAGGTTGTGTAACTACTTTTACAGATAAAACCTGGAAGGTCACTAAAGGATCCCTGGTAATAGAAAAAGGAGAAAAGGTTGGTAACAACAACAGGCACCTCAAACACCTGAAAGTGGTGTTAGAAGATATACCAGGATAAGTAGACCCCATGAATGATACTCTCCTTCATTATATTATGTATTGTTGATTGATTTCGGTGAACCAGAATGTTATGAAGAAGAAGTGTAGGTAAAAACCATGAAGAAGTGGGAGCTAGCCGTGGAAGAAGAGATGGAATCCTTGCTACATAACCAGACCTGGGACTTAATCAGGTTTCCTGTGGGTAAAAAAATGTTGCAGAATAAATGGGTTTATAGGTTGAAGGAAGAAGATGGAGGTAGAAAAAGGTATAAATCTAGACTTGTGGTGAAGGAAGGGGTTTGCACAGAAGAAAGGTATAGACTTTGATGAAATATTTTCTCGTGTTGTTAAAATGACTTCAATCAGAAGTATTTTAAGTCTAGTAGCAGCAGAAGATTTGCATCTTGAGCAGTTGGATATAAAGATGACCTTTCTCCATGTGGATTTGGTGGAAGATATCTATATGAAACAACCACAAGGATATGAGCTCAAAGGGAATTAAAAGCTAGTGTGCAAATTGAAGAAGAGCTTGTATGGCTTAAAACAAGATCCAAGGCAGTGGTATCTAAAATTTGACAAGTTTATGTCTAAACAAGGTTATACTAGATGTCACTCTGATCATTGTGTTTATCTCAAAAGGAAAAATGATTGCATGTATATTATATGATTATTGTATGTAGATGACATGCTTGTTGTAAGGTCTAACATGCATGAAATAAATGTGCTCAAAGGAAAATTGGAAAATTCATTTCCAATGAAGTATTTGGGTGCTGCAAAACAAATCCTTGGTATGAGAATAACTAGAGACAAGAAAAATCATAAATTAACATTGTCTTAGAGTCAGTACATACAAAAGGTGTTGGAGAGATTTAATATGCAAAACAAAAAACTAGTTACTACACCTTTGGCTAGCCATTTAAAACTAATTAAGGAGATGTGTCCCAAGACTCAGGAAGAGATCGATTATATGTCTAAAGTTCCATATGCATCAGCAGTTGGAAGCTTAATGTATGCAATGGTCTTCACAAGGCCTGATATTTCACATACAGTGGGAGTTGTAAGAAGGTACATGAACAATCCAGGAAAATAACATTAGATGGAAGTGAAGTGGATTCTCAAGTATTTGAGAGGTACCACATATCAAGCATTTGTATAAATTCTACAAATTCTCTACAAATCTCGCTCTGAGACTTCTGTAGAAAATCTGACTGTAGATTAACCCGATAATGCAATATACCAAATAAAAATACTATAATCTACTTCTACTATCCATTTGTGGAAGCTTAAAGATTGAGCAAGATTGAGGTGAACACATATAACTAGAAGAAGAAGAATCAATGCACATGAAACATAGAAAATACTCAAGGGAAAGCCTCAGCTAAAAACCCCACTATTTTTATTATCATACAAGGTGGAAATCACAAGAATTATATAAAGCCTTAGCTCTCACCGCTAGCCAACTCTCAGTACAATCCTCCTGGATACTGATAGGCAATCAAAGCTTCTCACAAGCCTTCCTCTCTGCTCTCCAAGCTCCTATTTCCTTGCACTATTCCTCTGGGATGATCTCTCCAACCAAGTGGAAAACTGATCTCTCACACTGATCCTACACCCTGTCAGAACTGTGCAGTCCTCAAGGAACCTTACCTTGACTGCATGGATGAGTTTCCTTTATAAGAAAACTCATGCAATTGATAGTAACCTATCCTTAATATTTAGCTCAACTGGGTCTTTCTATAAATAGACATGCATGAGTTTTTGATGAGAGAATCTCCAGTTGTCTGGAGTACACTAGTTGGATGCATGCATGCATTAACTGACTGAACTCACAATTAGTTCCTCAAATAGTTTGGAACTAATTTAACTGGACTTAACTCAGTGAATTGAGCTAACTAATTACAACTAAAATATAACTCAATCTTATCTCCTTAATTAAGGATAATCTCCTTAATTTAAGGCATAACAGTTGCATGACTTCAGAAAGACTTCTAGCTTGAATTTCTCCAACTAATTAATCCATAATGAATTAATTAATTATTTTTCAAGCAGTTCATGTGACTAAATTCAAATTTTAATTCTCAATTTTAATTCATGGACAAATTAAAATTGGAATATTCTGGATTCTATTTTTATCATTTCTTGTTGCTATTTTCAACACTCCCTCTCAACAAGAAAGGAATTCAACTCGATCCCAATCCTGAACCTTTGGAATGTTCTGCATGCAACACTTCTCTCTAGTGTTGTTTCTCCAGTAATCTCAAAATAATAATAATAATAATAATAATAATAATAATAATAATAATAATAATCCAACCTGAATCAGATTGATGCCCCTGTCATCAAAGTCTATGCCTGCTATTGCCTCAGTCAACTGAAAACTTTGTGCTTCTGCTGACTCAACCTTTTTGCACTCTTGTCAATCCTTCTCTGCACTCTTCAGTATCTGACTGCTCTAGCCTCTGTCACTTTGACCTCTGACTGCATTAGTACCATTGATTCATCCCGCTACTATGTACTTTGGGCTCCCGTAGCAAGGTACGATCCATGAGATAAAACCTCTCAATGGACCCTTCCCAATTTCAGCCTTCTTGAGACTATCACTTCACATCACCCCACCTCACACCTAGAGGTATGGCTGCATGTGATCCCTCTGCCCAATTCTCCAATTGTGGCTCCTCCACAATTGTCTGAGACTTCTTCTGGGACTGCATGTTGAGAGGTAATTTACTCTCCCTCTCAACCACCAAGTCTCTAACATTTGCCTTGCTCCTCAAGGCTTTGCATGCATCTTGAATCTCAAGAGCATACAAGTTCTTAACTCATGAACCGATCTGTTTCACCTGTCTCGTGGTGATGTGTCTAAGGAAAACCTTTCATTTACTCAAGACAACATCATAGCCTTTGTCCTCCAACATCGTGACTGATACCAAGTTCTTCTTCATTCTAGGCACATACTTCACATCTGTCAAGGTGATAGGAACTCCATGCTCCCTCTTAAAAGCAACTATGCCCACTCTTGAAACACTATACTTTCTGTCGTCACCCATCTCTATAAGCATCTTGAGGTCTTTCTCCTCCAAGGTACTGAATAAACTTTTATCGCCGGTCATGTGGAATGAGGCTCCACTATCAATATACCAGACACAACCCATCATTGATGACACCATGCATGTGATGAGGGTAAAGTCCATTTCGAACTCAGAGGCCATTGCCTCATCTTCCGATCCTTCCTAGGATCCCTTCATGGACTTCTTCGATGGACAATTAGTCGCATAATGTCCCATCTCAATTGAAGTATGATATGAATTCGATTTGCACCTGCAACCCCAAACTTCAAACTTTGAATTCTCTTCTCTGTATACTTTTCATAGCTCCGATAAAATAGGCTCTGATACCATGTATAAATTCTAAAAATTCTCTACAAATCTCGCTTTGAGACCTCTGTAGAAAATATGACTGTATATTAACCCGATAATGTAATATACCAAAGCAAAATACTATAATCTACTTCTACTATCAATTTGCGGAAGCTTAAAGATTGAGCAAGATTGAGCTGAACACATATAACCAGAAGAAGAATAATCAATGCACATGAAACACGGAAAATACTCAGGGGAAGGCCTCAACTAAAAACCCCACTATCTGTATTATCATACAAGGTGGAAATACATAAGAATTATACAAAGCCTTAGCTCTCACATCTAGCCAGCTCTCAATACAATCCTCCTGGATGCTCAAAGGCAATCAAAGCTTCTCACAAGCCTTCCTCTTTTCCCTTCAAGCTCCTGTTTCCTTGCATTGTTCCTCTGGGATGATATTCTCCAACCAACTGGAAAACTAATCTCTCACACTGATCCTACACCCTGTTAGAACTGCGCAATCCTCAAAGAACCTTACCTTGACTACATGGATGAGTTTCCTTTATAGGAAAAATCATGCCACTGATAGTAACCTATCCTTGATATTTAGCTCAACTGGGTCTTTCTCTGAATAGACATGCATGAGTTTCTGAAGAGAGAATCTCCAGTTATCTGGAGTACACTAGTTGGATGCATGAATGCATTAACTGACTGAACTTACAATTAGTTCCTCAAATAGTTTGGAACTAGTTTAACTGGAATTAACTCAGTAAACTGAGCTAACTAATTACAACTCAAATATTACTCATTCTTATCTCCTTAATTAAGGGATAATCTCCTTAATTTAAGGGATAACTATTGCATGACTTCAGAAAGACTTCTAGCTTGAATTTCTCCAACTAATTAATCCATAATGAATTAATTAATTATTTTTCAAGTAGTTGGTGAGACTAAATTCGAATTTTAATTCCCAATTTTAATTCAAGGACAAATTAAAATTGGAATATTTTGGATTCTATTTTTATCATTTCTTGTTGCTATTTTCAACAACATTATGCTTTAGTGGTTCAAACATTGCTCTATAGGGATATGTTGATGCAGATATGATAGGTGATAACGATAACAGGAGGAGCACAACAGGGTGTGTGTTTACTATAGGTGGAAAACCTATCAGTTGGGTTTCAAAATTACAGAGTGTTTTTGCACTCTCAACGATGGAAGCATAGTATGTTGCTACTACAGAGGCTAGTAAAGAAATGATTTGGTTACAAAGGTTTCTACATGAATTGGGCAAGAAGCAGGAGTTGGCTAGGTTATATAGTGATAGACAGAGTGTCAGTCATCTTGCAAAGAACTCAACATTTCATTCCAAGAATAAACATATACAACTCAAGTAGCATTTCATACGGTCAATGTTGGCACATGGACAATTGAAGAGCGAAAAGATACACACTAGCTAAAAGTCTGCAGATATGTTGACAAAAATTTTAACTAGGGAGAAACTGAGATTCTTCTTAGTTTCAAATGGTCTTCAAGTATAATGACGAAGATGAGAAACAACCAAGTCCAAATTGGAGTCATTGTCAAGAAAATGAAGCAACAGTGCAGTTACTGAATCAGTCTCAAAGTGGGAGATTGTTGGGTGTGGAGCCTGATTATCTTCTTTATTCAGAGGTATTGTTGCATTCGACCCCAGTTCATAATGGGGTGGCAACATTGCCTATTTTTTCACCTCTAGGGGGGTACAGGGTGGCGACGACGATTTTTATGAGCCCCCTTGGCAGGGGTTCGGGGGCAGTGCCCTCAAAGCTAAAAATAGATGTAAAACTACCTTGTAAAATATTGTAATTTCGTAGTCAATCTAGGTCATTCATTAGGTAGATGATTTGATGGTAGAAGTTATGTTTAATTTAGGTATTCTTCCCTAGAAGGGAAATCCCTCACTATATATTAGGTAATTGTATTGTGGTTGAATATAGGTGTATTAAGAGCGAGAAAGGGAGAGGAGACTGTTTGAGAGCAAAGAGGAAATTACATCGGATTGGCTATAGGTTGTATCTCCTCATTTTGATGGATAATATAAAAGGAAGGACTTCCTATTTCTCCATGGACGTATCTCAAATTGAGTGAACCACGTATATTTGTGTCTCTCTCTTATTTTATGCATTTTTTTTGTTTGTGTTTCTGCAATATTTTATGTGTTCCATTGCTCTGTAAGATATAATTTTCTAACATAGCTATATTGAATCATAATAATTCTTGTTTTGGGTGATTTATCACTTGATAAATCTACCATCCTCATATTCTTAATTGACTTTATAGAACAATAGATAGGTTTCCTGGAAATCCCTAACCTAAGGGTATGCTAATGTTAAATGTCTGAGATCCTAATATTGCATAGGATTATTGGAAAATGTTATTTGAAGTTTTTGTTGATGATGTGATGTATGGGATTTCGGTATGATCATGAAAATCTAATTTGTTAGGGTTAAAATGATGTTTTCTGAAATCTAGAAACTTTGAAATTTTGATATAATATAATTTTCTTTACTATGTTGTGAAACTCTAGATCTTTAGGGTTTGGTTGACCTTATACTAAAATTCCTTACTAGGTATTTAAATTCCTAGGAGTAAAACCCTAGGTGTATATATGTGTCCATGTAATTGAAACCCTAGCCTGTTCTAGGTCGGTATATGTATAACATATTAATATTTCCTGGCATATGACGTGCTTATGATATACTGATGAATTCCTAGATATGTGTGTTGACCTATTTATTGATGGTCATAAGTCTTAGGGTTTAATATAAGCCCTTGTCAAAGTTTGATGTTCTAGGATGATGTTGTTTTTTAAATCTATGCTTTACATCAAACTCTAGTAGATGCTAGTAATGATGTTGATTAAGTTGTGATTGATTTTTATTGTTGTAGCTCATGTATAAATTCTAGGGTTTACATAGTTGGAAGTCTAACATATGAAATTTGAAAGTTGTTAGATGTATTAATATAATTTGTTCCTAGGTTTTTCTATATGAAAGAATATTGAAACCCTAGATATAATAAGTTTTATATCTTGATGAGTTGTGGTTGTGATTTAGGGTTTGTAATTAAACCTAGGCAAGAAGTTGAAGTATAGTCTCTTGCTTATTATATCTAATGTTTCTGTTGTTATAAAATTGATGTTATTGGCTAACTTCATGATTCTATAGTTTTGGTTGTACTTGCTATCTTAATTGTGCAGGTACATAATCTTCTAGGTGGTGAAGATGATCGAAAGAAATATTGATGTGATAAGCATGATATGAACGGTGATGGTGACTCTTATAAGAAGGATGGAAGCCATGCAAAGATTCTCCGATGTCGAAAAGAAGAATTTGATAGTAGAAATCTCCCTTAGTTTAAGAGGGAGCATGGACAGAGAAAATCTCCTTGATTGAGTGGGAGAGCATAGTATTGTTTGGAGAATGAATTTTGAAGGATATGTTGTATGTAAAGTTGAAAAGGAAAGATTCAATTGATAGGCCTACTGTGTTGAGGAGAAACATCAGGAAAACCCCGAAGGTTTGTGTTTATTTATTAATATGTGAAAGTATATTATTCATAGGGGTTGTGTTTAAATCTCTTGAAAGTTTTGATAACATGTTGGTTACCGATTAGTTTGATTGGGAGAGATTTGTTGTCCTTGTTCTGCTAGATCAAGGAGAGGCTTTGTGAGTGAAGCATTGCCTAGGAGGACATTTGGGCGACACTTTGTGTTGATGTCTAGGTCCCAAAGTTGAAAAGGTGGTATTGATTGTAGAGCTCTGTTTTTGGATACACACCTAGATCCTTGGGTTGATGGTTAGCAAGTAAGCTTGATGGTACCTATAGAGGTTGAAAGCTTGAGTCCATCTTAGTCCCACTTGGATAGATTTCCCTGGTCAGGAATATAGTCCATGACATTGTGGTGCCTAAATTGTTGAGAGACTAATGGATAGATTGCCTTGGTCAGGAATCTAGTCCATGGCATTGCGGTGCCTAAAGTTACTCATGGTTCATATAGTTGAGATATTCCTTGCACTTGTATATAATGAATACCTCCCTAGTTAAGAGGGAGCGTTGGAAAATGTAACTAGGTTCGGTCCTCATTAAATGTATTTGAGTCACCATCTAATGTACTTATCAAAAGAATAAAGAAAAGGATTATTATTATTATTATTATTATTATTATTATGACTTATTAAAGCATGAGTTTCATGCTTGGGTCATCATGTTTTATGTAAAAGTCCCCATTGAGGACTTCTAGTATTTATTCTAAGTTAATAAAGTCATTGTGCTTTTAAAAAGATCATTCTTGGGCTTTTGAATCATATAAAAAGGTTAAGTATTGAGTCAAATATGAATTATGTAGCCTCCACACCAAGTCGGGCTTAAGATGATCAAGTTGGCCTCAAGAAGGCTATTCAACCTCACCAAAGGACTATAAATAGAGCAATTTGAATTCCATTTGGAGAATTCACTCACAAGCAAGTTCAATATCTCTTGTAGCTAGAAGAAGTGCAAAATTGAAGAAGGAATAGGAGGAAGTGTGAGTTTGGTCAAAGAGAAGGAGAAAGGGAAAACCAATTTTTTGGTGCTTCTACCTATCTCTCTCGTGCATTGGTTTGGAAGATCGAAGTTCTCTTGTTGATGCCATAGCTAGTTGTCAAGTGCTGCTGCTGCTAGTATAGGTCGAAGTTGCTATTGCTGGGTGTTGCTCCTCAAGAAGTTGTATTTGGCTAAGATCAAAGTTTCTAGGAAAAAATAGAAGTATTCTAGTGAAAATTAGTGTCTCCAAGGTAATAACGAAGTTGTAGGATCAAATAAATTATTTCCACTACTGTTGCTACTACTAGGCCAAGTAGGATCATCTGCAAGAATAGAAGAAGGCTGACTTTGTGTGGAGGAACATTTGTGTTATGGTTTAGAGTCTTCGAATATCTCTAGAAAACTATGGAAAGAATAATTACTAACTGGGTTTGCCCATAGAGAGGGGTTTTTCCATGGATGTGAGCCTACATCTGGTGTCCCTTGTTTTATGTGCTATTGCATTGGTAATTGATCGATGAACTAAAAGAAAGAAGATATATATAATCCTAATAAGAAGTCAAGAACATCACAAGTAATTATCAAGAATAAGAAAATATTTCTGCCTTTATGATTTCTAACACTCTCGAGCCTCAACAATTCCATGAATTATTTTTTCTAATCTAACAACTCCAATTTGAGATTGAGAAACATGCTAAAAATCTCAATAGGGATGATGGGTGGAAATTAAGTAAGAGCTGCAGTCCAACTATTTTGTCATGATGCTTTTTTTTTTTAATTATTGGTAATTATTTTACTTTTAGATTATTTCTTAAAAAAATTACTTTTATATTGAATCAACTATGGGTAATTATTTTACTTTTAGATTATTTCTTAGATATTATTGTTATCTTTATAATTGTTGAATGAAGAATAAAGTTAGTTCCAAATTTATAGATTCCCCTCAAGATTAGTAATAAATAAATAATATATACAATAATTTACTATATTTTTCCATTTATTGATTTATTAATTTATATTATTAATAATTAAATAATATATACAATAATTTGATAGATTATTGTTTTACTAATATGTTTTGACTTGATATTTTTAATTATTAATTATTAACTTCTTAGTAGGTTATTATGATATATTTTCAATATTAATAAATATTTAAATATAATTATTAGTTAATTTTATAATAACTAATAATTTGAATGGTTTTTAAAAATAAGAATTTTATTATTTAAATAACTAATTTGAAAAAAATTAATAAATAGATAAACAAAAATATATTAATTCTATTATTTAGATAACTAAGTTCCTAATGGATAATTTCTAATGGCTAATTTCCTAATGGCTAATTCTGATCCCTGATGCATCCTTGCTATTTATTCATTAAGATCTTTTGATTTTTTCACCTTTGTCCTGAGGATGAACCACATTAGCTGGTTTGAAACGTCGACTAAATAATACTAATGTGATTAATCTGAAAGACAAGCTTACTACATTATGGATCACAAAAGCTTAAGATCTAACTCCAATTTTATCCTTTTCTTTCCATGGTTGGTTGGTTAAATGCGTGTGAATGCTTTCTTTCTTCACCAACTGATCACCATTTCACCACCTTTTAACATAATTGACTTGGACCTACCCATTACCTCCCATTATGAGTGACAACCTTCCTTCATATTACACAAACCAATTCAAATGTACCTTCCCCAAACCTGACAGGAAGCAAATCTGTTGCACTGCAAACTCTTTCAAGTTACCTCACTCCCCTCTATTCATGTGATGTACATGTATGCATGAGGGGTACGAGGTGGAGGGAACTCTTCCTTCACTTCCATTTTCTCTGGCTCTCATCTCGAATTCGAGCGAAGTGCCCTCTCTTCGCACCCTCCATGGGGAATTTCTAATTATTTAATTCAAATAATAATTAAGTTTAAAATAAAAAATTGCAATTATATGTATTTATGTCCATGAGTTTGTTTTTGGAATAGGGCTTTTGAAATTTTTATCTAATTATTAATAATTTCTTTGATAATTGTGTTTATTTTGGAATGGGGATTGAATAATTTTAATTTAATTATTAATCATTATTAGGTGGACGGTAGGGATTTAACCTCCATAGAATATTCATAGTAGTATACGTAAATCAAACATTGAGATTTATTTCAAAGTAGTTATGCCCTTTTTTCCCTGTTAATTAAATTGATTAATTAAAAAAAAATTCATAAACATATTTCATAGGAATTGACTTACAATTTTTTGGGAATGTGGTATTGATAATCCATGGTATTGACCCATGAGACAAGAGACCAATGGTGAGACAAGAAAGAGACAAGCATTGGACCAATGGTGAGACAAGAAAGAGACAAGAAATGATTGGTGTTAGCCTCTTAGGGGAAGTTGACCACCCTAAAAGCTCAAGGGTGTTGGGGTTTGAAAAGCATTTTAAGGTTTTCAAAAGCCCTTGTTGCCAAATCTATGTGGAAATTTATACTAGGGATGGGCTTGTGGACCCAAGTTACAAAGGCTGGGTACATCCCTCACATTTTAGTGGTGGATTGGATCAGAGAGCCTAAATAAAGGCCACAAAATTGTGTGATTGTTTGGAAATCCATATTTCATGGTTTCTCTCTCATTGGTTGATGCTTTATGTGGCAAATTAGTGATTTTTAATTGGCAAAGACTCATGTTTAGGGTGTTAAAACAATAATATTCTACCAATACAGGTTATTTAAAAGCTCAACAGATAAGGTTTTTATTTCTTAAATCATATCTTAATGCAATACTTTGTCACAAGTCACCAATTATCTAGCAAATACCTTGATCCTAAAGTAGAGTTCATTCCTATGTGGGATTCATACATCAAAGCGCTGCAATACTATTTTGTAACTCCTCAGAACATGTAGATCAATTGAATTGGTCTGCAAGTCCCTCCAGGGGATATCTCCCAAATATTGAATACACTACTCTTGTCAAGGAAAATTGGTCAAACCTCACTACCTAGTGGGGCAAGAAGCTTTGGAAGCCAAAATCTAAAATATTCATGTGGCTTCTCCTACACAATAAAGCCCCAATGTGGGACATTCTACAAAAGATATCATTCCGTGGACCAAGTTGATGTTTCATTTGTTGCATAGAAGAAGAGATGAACCCCCACCTTTTCCTACATTGTACCTTTTCAAAAGAAGTTTAAAAGGAAATCCAAAAATTGCTATGATACTCTTTCGTTTGGGAAGGTGACATAATTGAGGAGATCAAAAATCCTAGTTGAACACTTAGATATCTAAAAAATATAAGGCTCTTCCACTCCATGTTGTATGGGGAACTTGGATTCATCATAACCATGTTTTATTTGAAAATTGACCTCCTTCTCCTCAGTGCATGGCTATACAAAGCCTAATTGTCTTTTGAGTGAATTTGAATTTTAGCATATAGGCATTCGTCCAACATCTAATCTAACATACCAATACAAAAGCATCTCCCTTGGGCTTTTCTCTATGAGGACACCCATGGAAACCCATCTTAGAGAGGGGTAGGGGGAATCTTATTCCTCTCAAAATCACACAATATTTCATTCTCAGTAGGGATGGGATTGGCCACAAACAATTTTGTTGAACTTATGGCACTTATGCTTCTTCTATCAACTTACTAGGGAAGAGAAATTTGTCATATACATATTTATGAAGATTCTCAACTAGTTATTCATTGGATGAATGGTGTTTATAACCTTTAAAATTATGCTCTTCAACCTCTCTTCCAAAATGTAAAACTCAATTGTACACATTTCACTCACATTACTTTGATAATGTTTATAGAGAGAGGAACTTAGAAGTTGACTCCCTCTCCAAAGCTAGATTGAAATTGGATTGTGGCAGCTGAAATACCTAGGAAAAATTCCAAAATGATCAATTAGAATATTTTCAAGAATTTTGGCTACGACTAGCATAACCTATAAAATGTTTGTTTTTTTGTTTGTTTGTTTTTCGTTCTTGTTTTTTGTTTTTGTTTTTGTTTTGCTTTTGTTTTGTTTTTTTGTTTTGTTTTTTGTTTTGTTTTATTTTTTGTTTTGTTTTGTTTTGGTTTGTTTGTTTGTTTGTTTGTTTTTTTTTTTTCCAAGAAATATTTTCTTGGGACTCATATATCAACTATAGACATGGAAATTGAGATGCATTTTTTGGACTCTTCATGATGTTTGAAAAATATTGTAGATGTAATTCTAATACCCTTAGATGATATCTTTTTGAACTTGACTTGGCTAGGATATACTATTTTTTTACTACCTTGTGGACAAACACTCTTGGTTTTGGTTGGGATAAAATAATTTTTGATTCTTTTTATAGAAATTTATTCTTGGACCTAGTCTAATGGAATGCTTAATAACATTTACTATGAAATCAAATTACTAGATTTTTGTGAAAAGGGATTCTTAGTGTTGGTTGGGAAAGATTTTATTTTATTTTATTTATTTATTTATTATTATTTTTTTTTTTATGGGTTGCTACTCTTAGGCTTAGTCATATGAAGTGCTTAATAACATTTACAAATATAATTTTTCTATTGTGAAATTATATATATAGAACTAAAATAAAATATAAATTTATACTTTAAAATTTGTTTTTATATAAAATTTCAATTATATTGTGATTTTCATATTCATAAAAATAATGATAAAGAAGTAATATCTCTTATTGGTGATGATGATAATGAATAACGTCCACTAATACTTCCACCTTAATATTGTAAGAGATTAATTGAATTCTTTAACATTTTATTTCGATGCTAAAAAAGAAGTGAGAGAAGTGTTCTCATATCACCAAAGTTATGTTGACTTAAAAGGTTAAGAAGATTAGTAGTGTGACAAATATTTTGAAAATTAGATTGAATGTGAGTATAACATGGAAAATCTAACAGAAAGTGCTTTTCATCTTCAATTGTCTTAGGATCACAATGTGGCAAACTCTTTCATCCCATGGCATTTTGGGAACTCACCATTGCCTATTTTCACTATGATTCTAATTATAATAAGTCCTTATATTAGAAATGTTCATTTTTTTCTTAACATTAGTCAATGCATACAATTATTTTTTGTTTTCAAGGTTTGGGTTGATCACCTCCTTATAATATCTCATTTTCTTTTTTCCCTTTTAACTCTTTATCACCCCACAATTTCTCCTCAAATTTGGAAGTAATCATATTTTTAATAGTATTTTTATTCTGCAAGATGATATCCTCCTTTATCCCCAAATGGTCTAGCCAAGACTAGAGTTAGTAGAAATTTCAATGGTCTAGCCACCCTCGCTTGAGTCGAAACTGGGGATTTTGACTAGAGTTAGTAGAAATTTTAAGAAACCTATTAGCGTTCATGGTGTATTAATTCTTCTTATACATAAGATAGTTACTCATAGTCATGCTTTCAATAGGGGAAATGATTACTTCAATTATAAGGATAGGATACATAGTATTTCCTTTTATCTTGAAGTTGTGGGTTACAAATTGCTTTTGGATTTATTAAATATCCCTCAATGACTCTCTCGATATACTGCAACCCCAAACCTAACATCCATAAAAATAATGAGAGTGACGAGAATCCGAAAGAGGACCTTCTTTTATTCCATATCCAAAGATCTACTGACTTACAATTGTTTTCAAGCCCACAATAATATTTCCAACCTCCTTTTATCATTTTCTCAATGTTATAATTCCAATATTAGAGCTTATGATGGACGTTGATTCCCAAATATTTGTATGAAGGAACTTTTTCGAAGGAGTCAATGTCATAATTAAAAGTATCATAGGTGATATTTTTGAATTTAATTATCATGACTTTTAATTTTGTCGCTATTTACAATCATACCCATCTTGGAGGATTCTGAGTTGCTTGTCATGATTGTAATGAATTTTCCAAAAGAACAACATCATCCATATAAATGAGAAGGGTTATGATCATTCCAATGAGCGCAGGGCCAACACAACTTGCATCTTCCTAACATTCTTCTAGATTTTCAATATGCCAAAAAGGTTAGGGGATAAGGGACACCCTTTTCTGACTTTGATATTGCATTTAATTTCTTCCCACCAACCCTCAATGATCCTAAGCTTGAAAATGACACTCTCATACAACCTCATCACAACCATCCTCAACTTGAGAGGAACCATATCTCTTCTACCCTCTTCCATATCTTTTGTCCTAGGAACTGTGTCAAAAGTTTTTGTGAAGCCAACAAAATATTATAAGAGATAAATTTTATTATTGCAATATTTCTCTACAATTATCTTAAGAGTAACAAGATGGTCCATTGTTGAATGATATCTCCTAAATCTAGTTTGAATTTTAACTCTTTTACCATGGCTTTCAAGCCAAAGGCTAATCTTCTTTTCCAAGATAAGTCCATACATCTTGGCTAAAATGTGGCTAATCATAATGATATTGTAATCAAGGGGAATGCTTTTATCCCCACTCTTAAAGATAGGCTCAATGAAGCTCTACTTACAAGGTGTAGGAATGTCTTCATTTCCAAATTGAAGAATTTGTGTAAAATAAATATATATTTTTTAATATAATATTCTCTTCCTTTATATAAAATGTATTGTATAATATATACATATGAAACATATGGATATACATTGTTTTATTGTATATTTATAATATGTCTTCACCTTTTATTATACATTAATATGGGCTTATCTAAATTTGTATATAAAAACTTTCATCTTTTAAAGT
Source organism: Pinus tabuliformis (assembly GCA_031772625.1). Taxonomy (NCBI): domain Eukaryota; kingdom Viridiplantae; phylum Streptophyta; class Pinopsida; order Pinales; family Pinaceae; genus Pinus; species Pinus tabuliformis. The sequence goes on from CM062819.1 coordinate 872,504,416, forward strand.
GTTTGTAAATTTTAAAATATTAAAAACTATAATAAAATTTAAAAAATGAGTAAATTATTGTTGCTTTCTCTACAACCTAGTATGTGAGAGATGTTATTAGTAGTGGTACATTTAAGAATAATAAGATAATACTTACATTTACAAATAAAAAAAATAGTAATAACAATAAAAAATAATGTCGGCCATAAATAAAACACTTCAGTTTCCACCCTAATTTTACATCAATTTGAAAGCAAAGAAAGGAATTGTGCTACCACTCTTGAGCATAGATGGAAGAGATGTTGTAATGACCTCTTATGTTATGTTATCTGATAACAATAACAATAAGGTACTACACTAGCAGTATAGGGACCTAACATTTCCCTCTCCTTGAAAAAGTGTTGCCCTCAAGGATTGACTAGTTCTCGATGCTTCTGCATAAAATTTTCATCCTCCCATGCAAAATCTTCAGTGGTTAAGTTCTTCCACTTGATGAGATACTATGAAATTGGTCGATTTCATCGATGTTAGGTTCTTATTTCCATGACTACTTCAAGTTCCAATATGATTTTTTCTTCCCCGTTAAGTTCCAGAAATATTGTTTGAACTAGGATATTGTCAACTATAACCTTCTTTAAGCATGAAACATCGAAAACTAGGTGCACTCGGGAAGATTCAAGAAGCTCCAATTTGCATGCCATAGTACTAATATTTTACAACACCTTGTAAGGACCATAGTAGTTTGGTGATAATTTATTATCCTTCTTAGCTTTCTTGAGGGACATTTGTTTGTATGGTTGTAGTTTAAAAAAAACGCAGTCGCCTACATCAAAACTTCATTCAATGTGATGTTGATCTGCCTGTTGTTTCATTTGATTCTGTGCTAAAATCAGGTTATCCTTTAAGAGTTGGAGAACTTGTTGTTGATGTTTGATGTGATCTTACATTGCTTGAACCTTAGAATTTTCTCTTAAAGATGATGTGATGGATGGTGTATGATATCCATAAAGTTTCATAAATGGGGTCATTTTTTCTGCAGTATGGAAGGAAGTGTTATACCACCATTCAGCCAGAGGCAACCACTTGACATATTGTGTCTATTTATCAGATACAAAGAAATGAAGATATCCTTCCAAACATTTGTTCACTATCTTAGTTTTTCCATCTATCTTAAGAGTTTGAGGAGTGGTAATTCTTGCCAATGCACTACAAGATATGGTCAAATTCATTTATTCTTTCTCTGGGGTTGGTTCCTGGTGTATATCCTCTTCTTTTGATGTTTCTTGATCCTTTTCTTCCTCCTCTTCATAATCTATGTAAAATAATTTCATCTTAGCACACTTATGACCTTTAGTGTATTTTCTATCACAACCATAACACAACCCTTTTTCTCTTTTTTCTTCCAATTGTTGTGATGTCAACCTTGTAGGTTGTGGAAGGCTAGGAGCAACAACACTTCCATATTTATAGTTGTGAGTGTTAGGATTCCTTGTTCCCATAATTTTTCTTCCAATTTTTCTTGCCAACCTGAATGCCTTCTCCAATGAATCAGGTTCCCAGAGACAAACTTCATGTTGAATGTTATCTTTTAAAGTCCCTATGAAGACATCAATCCTCTGCTTCTCTGGAATATAATTTACCCTTATATTCATTTTTTGGAATTCCTCATTGTGCTCTACCATTGAAACGTTTTTTTAGAAATATCAATTGGCTAAAGAAGGTGTTTCTCTTCATATCCTCATAATGTGCTATCATTTCCTCCGTGAAAATTGACTAGGTGACAAGTGGTTCACGAGAACAAAGCCCTCTATACCATACACACTGATTTGGTTCAAAATATAAAGATGCAATGTGTACCTTTTGTAACAGTTGCACATCACGTAAATTAAAATATTTCCTCATCTGTATTATCCAAGTTACCAAATCCTTGCCATCAAACTTCCTCATTTCCTTTTTCTTGCTTTTAGGATCTTGATCTTGAAATGACTATAACTCTATAATTTTGAATCTCCAAGTTTTGATTTTTTTTCTTGTGGTAGCCTTTTGAGTCCTCTTTTTGACCCCATAACTTTGATTGATATTGGATTCTACAAGAAAGAGTTATGCCTAATCTCCTACAATCACCGATTATAGACAAGTTCAGTAGAGCGAACTTGTATGAAGCACCACATGTCATTGTTTCCACCTTCGACCCTTAAAATGATACCCAACAAACTACAGTTCGTATTCTTTTTGTCCCTTTTTACAAAATTTAAATCTGATGCTTAGAGACAAAGTTATGACGATTTTCCCAAGAGCACTTGTTTGAGATGGAATTTGGGAGCCTGCAAAAATCCTAACTTCCTCCGATAATATATCCAAAAATATAGTGATCCATGATCTGAAATTTCGATACAATGTTCATTAAGATTTATTCTCAAATGAGTTTTAATTTAAGCTTCTTAAATTTTGTAAAAACAAAGTTATGGCAACAATTCCATGATGACCTGTTTGCGATGGAATTCCGAGCCTACAAAAACCGTAACTTCCTCAGCTCATATATTCAAAAATATAGTGAGAAAAGATATGAAATTAGGAAAAGCGGTTCATCAATATTTCAGATCAAATGGGTTTTAATTTCAACTTTTGAAACTTCTTTGAAAAAAAGTTATAGTGTAAATTCTACGATGACTTGTTTGAAGCAGTGAAACCCTAGAATCCAAGCTCTGATACCAAATGTTATGCAACCAACTCACAAAATAGAAGAAAATATAGATGAACTACTTCAAAATGAACCTCTTCGCGGGGGAAACCTCCTTTACATTACATGAATGAACAATTATTTTATGATACAAATGAAAAGACCTTCTTTCTAAATATAGGAGTCTAAGGGGTCACAATATAACTAGAGGCGACATAACAATAATAATGTAAGGGCACAACAATAACAATAGTGGGCTTCTATGGGGCACAATAATAACAATATGGGGACTACATGGGCAAAACAATACAATAAGGGGGTTGCATTAATAATAATAAGGGGCTACACTATTAGTATAGGGACCTAACATTCCCCTCTTCTTTAAAAAGTGTTTCCCTCAATGCTTGAGTAGTTCTAGATGCTTCTGTATAAAATTATCGTCCTCCCATGTGGAATCTTCAGCGGGTAAGTTCTTCCACTTGATGAGATACTCTGAAATTGATCGATTTTGTAGTTATCGGGTTCTTGTTTTCATGAATGCTTCAGGTTCCAATATGATTTTTCCTTCATCGTCAAGTTTTAGTAATATTGTTTGAAATGGGAGCTTGTCACCTATAATCTTCTTTAAGCATGAAACATGGATAGCTGGGTGCATTCGAGAAGATGCAAGAAGATCCAATTCGTATTCCATAGTCCCAATATTTTGCAACACCTTGTAAGGACAATAATACTTTGGTGATAATTTATTATCCTTCTTAGCTTTCTTGAGGGACATTTGTTTGTATAGTTGTAGTCGTAAAAATACTTAGCTGCCTACATCAAGACTTCTTTCGATCCGATGTCAATCTGCATGTTGTTTCATTTGACTATTTGTCAAAATGAGGTTATCCTTTAAGAGTAGGAGAACTTGTTGATGCTCGATGTGATCCTCCACTGCTTGAACATTTTTTCTTCTCGATATGCCCTTCTATCTTGAGAGTTTAAGGAGTGGTAATTCCTTCCAATGCATTACAAGATATGGTTGGACTCATTACTTGATGCTCGATGTGATCTTTCACTGCTTGAACCTTTTTATCCTTGATATGTCCTATCTTGAGAGTTTGAGGAGTGGTAATTCATGCCAATGAATTACAAGATATGGTCGGATTCATTTCTTCTTTCTTTGGGACTGGTTCCTGGTGTATATCCTCTTCTTTTGACGTTTCTTGATCCCTTTATTCCTCCTCTTCACAATCTATGTAAAATAATTTCTTCTCAGCACACTTATGATCTTTAGTGTATTTTCTATCACAACTGTAACAAAGCACTTTTTCTCTTTTTTCAAATTGTTGTGGTGTCAACCTTGTAGGTTGTGGAAGGCTAGGGGAAACAACACTTCCATATTTATAGTTATGAGTGGTCGGTGTTGCCATAATTTTGCTTTCAGATTTTCTTTCCAACCTGAATGCCTTCTCCAATGAATCAGGTTACCAACTACAAACCTTATGTTGAATGTTATCCTTTAAAGTCCCTTTGAATACATCAATCCTCTGCTTCTCTAGAATATCATTTACCCTTATATTCAGTTTTTGGAAGCCCTCAATGTGCTCTTCCATTGAACCCTTTTGTTTGAGAATTAGCAATTTTTTAAAGAAGGTGTTCCTCTTTGTATCCTCATAATGTGCTATCATTTCCTCCGTGAAAATTGCCTAGGTGACAAGTAGTTTATGATAACAAAGCGCTTTATACCATACAAACTAATTTGGTTCTAAATATGAAGATGAAATGTGTATCTTTTGTAACAGTTGCACATCATGTAGATCAAAATATTGCTCCATCTGTAGTATCCATGTTACCGAATCCTTGTCATCAAACTTCCTCATATCTCTTTTTCTTTCTTTTAGGAACTTGATCTTGAAATGCCTCCAACACTGTAATTTTAGATCTCTAAGTTCTGAAATTTCGTCCTATGGTAGCCCTATGAGTTCTCCTTCCAACCCCATAGGTCTAAATGAGATTTTATTCTTTAAAAGAGAGTTATTCCCAATCCCCCCCGATGACCTGATTATAGACTAGTTCAGTAGAGTGAACTTGTACGAAGTTTCACGTATCACTGTTTCAACCTTCAACCCTGAAAACAATGTCCAACAAACTAAAATATGTTCTATTTCTTTTACTTTTACGAAATTTTCCTCTGATCCTCAGATATAAAGTTATGACGATTTTCCCAAGGTCACCTGTTTGAGATTGAATTCGAGAGCCTGCAAAAACCATGACTTCCTAATACCATATCTCGGAAAATATATTGATCCAAGATTTGAAATTAGGACACAAAGTTCAACAAGATTTCAGCTCAGATGGGTTTTAATTTTAGCTTCTGAAACTTCGTAGAAAACAAGTTATAACAAAAATTCAACGATGACTTGTTTGAAGCGGCGAAACCCTAGAATCCAAAGCTCTGATACCAAATGTTATGAAGCCAGCTCAAAAATAGAAGAAAAGATAGATCAACGACTTCAAAATGAGCCTCTTTGGTGAGGAGACCTCCTTTACGTTACACAAATGAACCATTCTTTTATGATACAAATAACAAGACCTCCTTTCTATATATAGGAGTCTAAGGGGTCACAATATAATCAAAGCCGACATGACAATAATAATGTAAGGGCACAACAATAACAATAGTGGGTTTCTATGGGGCACAATAATAACAATATGGGCACTACATGGGCACAACAATATAATAAGGGGGTCGTACTAATAACAATAAGGGGCTACACTAGTAGTATAGGGACCTAATACTTATGATGTTGAAGCAGAGAGTCTAGATAGTCGGAGACACCATCTTAGAGGATAATAGGAAAATTGAGGAGCTCATAGGGGTATGTGTCAAGTCAGCAACCAAGTTTTCTAGTGTTGAGGAACAAATCAAGTCCCTCACAAGGCAGCAAGATGAGTACAATTGGGAGTTCCAGAGAAATCCTCTACAAGAGTACATAGATAAGGCTTGCAACACTACCAACCCACATTTATACACTGGGGAAAGCAGGGAAGATTTTTCCAAAAGTATCATGTTGAGTCACTGGGTGGAGCAACATGAGTGGGGCATCGAGCAACATTAGCATAGTAGATTTGTTCCATGTGCATGTATTCATCCTTCCCATGGCATGGATTGACAAGAAATTATGAGTTGGTACTCTATTGATGGGATGATTCTTAGGAGGACACTTTTAGCCAAGGGCATATCACAACAGGGGCCCTTAGGCATGGGCAGTGATGGAGGGCTGAGATGGTATCATAACCCACAGGTCCTAGGACTTAGGTGGCATTTGGATCTAGGTGAATCTATTGAGGGCAGGATTGGTCGGAGGCTTGTTTGGGATCCAGGTATCAAAGGATCCATTCAGGATCATTTAGCATGGACGCGTGGAATAACACATTGGTTTGTATGGGATCCTGATATTAGTATACCGATGCTTTTTCTATGGATTGAAGTGGATTTCTTGAGGACAAGCAATATTTGGGAGGGAGGATTTGTAATATTCTTTTTTTTATGGTCAAAGTGGATGAAATATGCCCATGGTATTTACCCATGGTATTGGCCCATGGTAATTGCCTCGTTTCTCAAGGAAAAATAGTAAAATATGATTTCTAGAGAGTCCATCAAACCTATAAAAGGGGATAGGAGCTAGGCCTTGAGATCATCCTGAGTCTATCTATCTAATTGTGTTTTGTTGAGAACTTGGTGTGGCCAGTTCTAGTTTGATCCCAGGGACGAAAACCCCGTGGGTGAGATTTGTCTGGTGGATCCATCCAGGATCCATGATTGTTCTTCAGTGTCTTGATTTCTCTTTTGATGGGAAGCCTTGCATGCCATTGGCAAGGGTTTCTATGTTATCAATCTGGCATGTGTTATTTGCAATATTTAATTAAATAAGCGGCTGCAATTTTCTAGATCCTTTTGTGTTCAGTGTTTTTTTGGATGAATTTTTAATTAGAACACTCAAGTGTGCGAGGTTTATTAAATATTTTGTTGTTAAGGATCTTAAATTTAATCACTTTAAATCTATTTTATTTAATAAGTCTGCTATTTGTTTAATGATTTTAAATCAATTTTATTTAATCAAAATTATTTATAACACATGTTAGTCATTTTGGTTAATGATTTCAATTCATTAGAGTTTAAATATCATTTTTTCTATGTTTTTTTTGTAGATAAAAAAAAAACCATCATTTTTGTTACGAGAACAACGAATAAAAATTATATTCCGTAAGTACTCTTAGTGTGTATGTTATCCTAAGTTGAAACACATCTACAACTAAGAAAACATTTGTTAAAGGAAGAGAGGGGAATGAAACCCTAGCAACAATAAAACCCTAGGACCACAAAGCATAGAGATACAATGATATCAAGGCACGCAGGCCCAACAAGTGGAAAAGTTTGGGCTCGTAGGCCCTCAGAAAAACAAAAATAAAATCAAGGCCCACGGGCTTTCTGAAATCCTAGAAAAGGGGGCACAAAAACCCCAACAATAAACTAACACCACAAGTTGAAGTATAGTAGTTCCATAGCTTTAGCCATTCCTTCGAAACCCTAACATCTCTCCCTTCCTATGATTCATGCAAACCTCATTCGTTACTTTACTTGTATTGTCTCGTGTAGTTGAGAAAGTCAAGGAGGAGGAGCTGAAGAAAACATATGAATTTTGATATGTTATTATTTGAGCATACTTCACTTGTTGTGTGCAGGAGAGGTTCATAATATACCTCAAGGCCCCCTATTTAACATTTGTAAAGAGAAATTAAATGGAAAATTAGATCTCATTCCTTAGTCACAGTTCTACAAATGCATTTTTCCTTCACTACATCATTTACTTGATACATGTGTAATGTTTTTGATCTGGGGAACATTGTTTTATATTTTGGATTTATTGTTGAGCTAGGTTTTGGCTCAAAGTCGTTGCTCATAAACCCACCCACATGTATGCTAACCATGGTATATTATTTTAGCAGTAAATTTACTAATATCATTTTTGCAACCCTTAAAGAAGAATAAAATGGTGTTGAAGGATAGGCTTATTTGGGGAATGATCCCCCACATAAACAGAGGGTTACATTTTTAAGATTTGGGCACATATTCTAGGGTAATCAGTGTACTTAATAGGAGACAATGTTAATGATGTGGCCAATGTGCTACTTGGAGAATGGTTAGTCTGATTGAATTGGGACATAAGACCATCTTTCAAATACAATTGTAAGACGGTATTATTTTGGCATCCAAAAGATTTACTATTGAAAGCACTAATGCACAACTATGTCTAGTTATATTTTTTGGCTACTTGCTCATAACTCATCATAGATCACAATGCATAATAAAATTATGGTAGCACGGGTCCCCATCGAATCTCTTTTCCATGACTGAATGCTTCAAGAAAAAATTTATGGGATTTTTTCTCTGGATGGTTCCAATTGGGAAGACATCTTGGTAGTAAATTTATCTCATCTAAATACCAAAGAGGTGTAGACTATTTGGTTTATATACATATCCAAGACGTGTAGACTATTAGTGGTTTGAGTGGGGTTTAGTTTTCATGAGGTTTTAGGTTCAAATCTCATGAGAGGAGTTGAAAAAACCAGATAGATAATTTTAAACTATCTGAACCGTAATATAAAATATCATACCACATAGAAGCCAGATTAGCTTATTGCAAATCAAATTTTAATCCCCTTGTTTCTCGAGCTCTAGCCATGAAAGGATGATGATTTTGAAACTCTAACAGCCTCATCCCTTAAACTAAGATCAAATTTTAGTCCCCTTGTTGCTCGAGCTCTAGCCATGAAAGGATGATGATTTTGAAACTCTACCAACCTCATCCCTTAAACTAAGGTTTGTCCAACAACCTTGCAAATCGAATTTTAGTCCCCTTGTTGCTGAAGCTCTAGCCATGGGAGGATGCCATGGAAGGATGATGATTTTGAAACTCTACCAACCTCATTCCTTAAAGTAAGGTTTGCCCAACAACCTTGCATTTGAATGTCTAGATTCTATTTACCAATATTTTAACTTAAAGTGCAGGTTCTAAATTTATCATTATATGCTATGAGTGCTTTCCCTTCGCTTATACTCTATTTTCGACATTGAAATCCCTCTGGTTAGCCATATAATCAATTCTGTGTTGGATTGTTTTCTAATGATCGAGATTAATCTATTTTCAAGATGTAATATTTCTCAACTACGACATTGACATTTGGCCTCGCTAACATAACTATGGGAGTAATAGAAATACATTAAACTGTTATTTCTTGAATTGATCATTGCTTCTCGAGTTTTCTTTGTACTTGGGGCAGTTTAAGTTGACTTCATTCCAATATCTACCCACGTGCCTGTTTACGAATAAATTTGTTTTCGAAATTAAAACATCAAAGTACATAAATAGTTCTCTTTATGTCAGAAAATATGTCATAATTCCTATATTTTTACCTTTTTTAGTTGTAGATCCTCAACTTTTGCATCTTTATTCAATTTCAAATTTTATTTATCCTATTAAATTAGAGATCTTGAAATAGAAACAAATGTATGATCTCGGTTCTTAGAGTGATTCATGGGAAAACATTCTTAGAGTCATCTATGGGAAAACAGAAACGGTTGATTTATCCACGTTATTGAACCAATATTTAGTTTAAAGTTATCATGTGTCCCTTATGACACCAAAAATGTTCGAAGAAATTTATTCTAAATGTGTAAGCTAGATGAAGACACATTTAAAGCAACAACCATATATTACATGGTTCGGCATTAAGGTTTTCTATATCAAAATTGATCTATTTGGACTTGGGTGTCTTTAAGGATATCATTATGTGATAATGTGTTTGTATAATAAGAAGGATGGAAATTACACATTAAGTCATACTGAGAGTTATTTTTACCATTATTAAATGTATTATTAAGTACGGGTATATTAATGAGAGTTATTTTTACCAGTATTAAATGTATTATTAAGTGTGGATATATTAAACTTCTTGTTTAATGATTAAAATAGAAATTTTATATTATAATTTGATAATATTTGTTTTTACGATTATTAATTATATGTTTATTAAATTTGTCATATTTAATGATAAAAAAAATTAAAATTAAATTTTATAATATACATGAACTTTTAAAATTTTTAATCTTATAATATTTCTTTTTGGTATAATCAAGTATATTTACATTAAATTTTATATATATATATATATATATATATGTTTTTTTAATGACTAAAATAGAACTTTTGAATTTTAATCTTATAATATTTGTTTGGGCTTGAATGTCCCTTGAGATAGTTTAATTCCCTCAAAGGTGGCTCCCATCCTCAAACCCTCCCTATGAGATTTGAACTAATGACTTAGTGAAGACTAAACCCCACATAAACAAATCAGTTTAAACCTCATGAATTAAGTATATGTGTGCGTGTTAGTGATTAAAAAGAAATTTTAAAATATAATTTAATACTAATTTTTTATATTGTTTTTTTATTTATATATATATATATATATATATATATATATATATATATATATATAAAGAGAGTTCGTTTACTTTTAACTAGACATTTTAAAGAAATTTAGAATTTGAATGAATTATAAAATAAAATTTCAAATTTTCATGGAAAACACATTCATACAACATAACACAAAGTCATATATCAATATTACATATAAGTAGAGCATATTTTTCTTAGAAATAAGTTTACCCATAAAACATAATAGAAATCATATATCAATATTACATATTTACTATTACCATATCAAATAGACTATATATTTTATTAGAAACAAGGCTTATCCCTCTTCACTAGCTACCCTCGAGGCAACTCAGATTGTCATGATATGAAGTCTTTGTGAAGTATGTAGTTCAAAATCTCTCCTCACTAGCCTTATGGGTTGCGTGTTGGGGCATGCATGGGTTCACCTAGAGGTTTAGTGGTAATGGTTGTAATTGACCATAATGGTTCGAATTGACCCCATGCCACATGAACATGATCCTGAACCAATAGGCAGTTCTTATAGATATTAAAAAAAAGAACAAAAAAGAAACAAATAGGGTTAACATACCTAACCTCCTAAGTGCTATCAAGGAGGTGGAATATTCATTTTTTTTCCTTCCAAGAATACTATTCTAGGGTTATGTTTGAGCTGATATATAGATTTTTTTCAAAACTTTCCAACAACAATATTCTTGCTAAATTTTGAACTTTTATCACAATGTTATAGCCTTTCAAAATTTACTCAAGGGATTTTGGCATATTGGCTTTACTTGTACATGGTACTCATATTTCCACTTCATACCCCATATGATCAACCCTAGTTTTCACAAAGGTAACCCTTCATATGAAAACTGTGGAATGATAAATAATGCTCTACAACTATTTGGCATCATCCCTAAAAGGGATGAACTGTCATGGAATGCAACAATTGGGGATGCTCCCATAATGGTCTTTCCAATGAGGCATTGAAGTTCTTTATCCAAATGCTACATGTCGGTGGACTAACATTCATTGTTTTCCTCTTTGCATGTGCCATTTATCCAAATGCTACATGTCGGTGGACTAATATTAATTTTTTCCTCTTCGCATGTTCCATGCATTCTGCTTGTAGCTGTAGGGGAAGAGGATACATGCACACATCATTAAAGTTATATTTGAACTGCCCCTTTTAGTGTGGAGTTTTCTTATTGGAAAAAATAGGTGAAAAATAAGAAACTGTATTGTTTTTGCAAGTCAAGAAGAGGACAAAAATAACATTATTGTAGTGTTTGAAAAACACTTTGAAGGAGAGGAGGGAAATGAATATGCTGTAAGATTGGAATAGATTACAACTCATTGGGTGGTTGGAGAAAATGAAACAGAGGTCAAGGTAGTAACCATATCAATGGTTGGAAGAGAATGAAACCATGGAGCATTTACAACAATAACAATAGTGGGCTTCTATGGGGCACAATAATAACAATATGAGGAACACAGGATTCAAATGAGGAACTTCCAAAAGCCTCAACGTTTACTATGACTCATCAGATCAATACCTACACTTCCAAAAACACAACCTTACCCAAATCATTTCATTGTCCAACATGCTTAAAAATATTTAACTGTAAAGCTAACATGATGGAAAAACACAAGTCATGAATTCCTTTAGTTGGATATGCTAAACCAAAGATGATCTTCCCAAATCTTTTATTTCTTCGGTGTATCTTTGCACATTTACGGGAAATTGCTAGTTATATTATTTTAATTGATAGTTGTTATTTTTATGTTTATAATATTTAAGTTAAATAATAGTGTGGCATCTTAATTTTGGTAAACTTTCTCTTTATACTTTATAAAATAATAATAATTAATAATTGTTATTTTTATATTTTTAAATATTTTTAGGATTTGAATATTTATATTATTTTCAAAAGTGTATATATGTATAGAAAGATTTATTGTTACTAGTTTGTCACTTGGAAAATCAGATCATCAACATAAACATAAAATTTTCTAATTGTTCATATTGTTCTTTACTTGAGAGCCAATAACCAAAATTTGGAACAATTTATAGCATATAAAACTAGAACTAAACTTAATAACATATAAAGTGTTATGAAAATGAAGGGTCGCTGCACAATATTTCCTTGCTGATCTTCATTCTATAGGGGTGCCCCCAAGGCCTAAATGGTTGTGGCTCTTTGTTCACATCAAAGGAAGAAAAGGTCCATGTTTTTTAGGTTCTTGGCTAGAAGCTTGGCCTTTCTGTTAAGTTTATCCACCTTCTTGAGCAGCTGTGCCATGCATATGATCAATTATTGATGCGTGTTTTCCCTTTCTATGAGAATTCTTCCCATTAAAGTTTTTATATGCCAATACAAGTTAAAAGATTGTATGTAGGAGGTTATTCTGGCCCTGGTAGAATTCCCAATGCCTGGTATCCAGTCTCTTGTTTCCTGCTCTACATGTCTATCAGGAATTAATATTTGAGATTTCCTGACTTGTTCCTCCATGCTAAATATATCCCTTTGAACAACCACATGGATAATGTCCTTGTAGCATTCCATTACTTCCTTGGTAAATGCTTATGTTCGAGTGCTGCGAGTAGAGGGTAGATTGAAATTAGAAGGGGGGGTGAGACTAAGGCACCCCCCCCTACTACTTGATGTAGTCGATTTTATCAACATCTAACCATAATGAAGGGAAGAGGATTGGGGGGTAGGGATAAAAAGGAAAGCCTCTTAATTAGACAGAGTGGAAAGGAATATGGGCAACATATAAAGCAAAGGGATAATAGTGAGAGATAGGTGAAGGAGGGAGAAACGGTTGAGACAACTAGTGGGAAGAGGAGGAATTGAATAGGGAAGATACAAAGAATAGAGGATGAGCAAGGAGTCAAATGGGGAGAGACTAGAGAGGTAGTGAAAAATTAGGAGAATGCAAAGAGAGATAGAGTGAAGGCAAGAAAAGGAGAGAGAAAGGAGAACAAGGAGAAAGGCTTGGAGTCAACCTAAGGGAAAAATCAGACCTATCAAAACAATTAAACCTAGAGAAGGAAAGAAAAACTAGAAGCCTACAAATCTTGATGTAGAATTTAAGCCATTGACAAGAGATTCTAAAACTGAAACACATTTCCAAAATGAAATAAACAAAATTCCAAACCTGCAATTGCTAGAGGATCCGCGAGATGGCTCTGGAGATGAGAGTGATTCCTAAAAAAACTTCCTCCAAGGATAAAGACCAAACTATTTGTTGGAAAATGTAACTAGGTTCGGTCTTCATTAAATGTATTTTAGTCATCATGTAATGTACTTATCAAAAGAATTATTATTATTATTATGACTTATTAAAGCATGGGTTTCATGCTTGGGTCATCATGTTTTAGGTCAAAGCCCCATTGAGGACTTCTAGGATTTATTCAGAGTTAATAAAGTCAGTGTATTTTTAAATAGACCCTTCTTGGGCTTTTGAATCATATAAAAAGGTTAAGTATTTAGTCAAATATGAATTATGTAGCCTTCACACCAAGTGAAGCTTATGATGATCAAGTCAGCCTCAAGAAGGCTTTTAGACCTCACAAAAGGACTATAAATAGAGTATTTCGAATTCCATTTGGATCATTCACTGACAAGCAAGTTCAATATCTCTTGTAGCTAAAAGAAGTGTGAAATTGAAGAAGGAAGAGGAGGAAGTGAAAGTTTGGTCAAAGAGAAGGAGAAAGGGAAAATCAAAATTTTGGTGCTTCTATCTCTCTCTCGTGCCCTAGTTTGGAAGATCGAAGTTCTCTTGTTCATGTTGTAGCCAAATGTTGTGTGATGCTACTGCCAGTGTAGGCCGAAGTTGCTATTGCTTGGTGTTTTTGCCTCAAGAAGTTGTATTGGTCCAAGATCGAAGTTTCTATGAGAAGATCGAAGTATTCCAGTGAAAATCAAAGTCTCTAAGGCAAGAATGAAGTTGTTGGGTCAAAGAAAGTGTTTCCATTGCTGCTATTTCTACCAAGTCAAGTAGGTTCATCTGCAAGAATAGAAATAGGATGACTTGTGTGGAGAAAATTTTATCTCAAGGTCTAGAGTCTTGGAATAAACAATGTAAACTTTGAAACGGGAACCCATACTGTTACCCGTTTTGTTGAGATAGCAAAAAAGTGACCCAATTTCAAAAAGGGGTTATGCAGAACACACATGTGTTTTCTAAAGCTTAGTTTTTGGCACTATAATTTTTTTTTGTACAATGCATTTTATAATGGTCGTGTTTTTTATGCTGATTTAAAAACGTGGTAATTCTGCACCAGACCCTTTTTTTAAAAGGTTTTTTTTTTTTTTTTTTCTAACTTTTTTTATTTTCTAATGTATGAAATGTAAATAATTATTTTGTAAACTTAATAATTTTTGAAGTGGTCTTTTTTTTCATATTTTCTTGTTTTTATTTTAATTTTATTTTTTTAGTAGTGAGGTTTTTATTGTTTCACATAATTAAAGAAGAAGGTTGATATTTTGAATTTTCGATATTCTACATATTTATACATTGTTAATTAATTTTTCAATCCACAAGAAATAATTGTTTCTAAAAAACAATATTTTCTAACAATTGACATAAAAATAGCCATTTTTAACATAAATATAATTAAAAAACTACACCTTTTGATAATTTTTTGCTACAATTGACATGCAAAAATCACAATTTTATACAAAAATTTTAACTAAAAATAGTTAAATAATAGTTTTTTTTAATGAATTTCATGTCAAAAAAACAATAATAATCACTTTTTTTTTTCAAAAAATAATGGTTAACTTAAAAATTAATGCGAAAATCACATATTACAAATATTGAATGCATAACAACCTTAATTGAGTGTATATTCTTCTCATAAAATGTCAAAGTCAAAACATTGCAAGTATAACTACTTAATAGTTAAAAAAAATAAGCTTGATTTCCAAGCATAACTTAAATTTAATCAACAATGTCACGTAATCCAAACTCTTCGTCCTCTAGAGTTTCATCATTTTTTTCTTCCTCAATATTTTCTGCTTCCTTTTACTCATTTTCGTCTTCTAATGGATCTTTCATGTCTGTCAATCTCCCAATGTATGTCTTTCCAAACATCCCATGTAATGGTGGTTGAGGTTCCTTTGCCTTTTTTGCCACACGTGATTCACTAAAGTCCCCTTTATTCAACCCAATTTCTTGCATTGCATCTGGAAGAAATTGAAGAGCATTAATTCTTTGCTGAATGAACTTGTATTGTAATGGATCTTTTTCAATTGCAATGCAATTTCTTCCTTTTTGAAGGCAGCATGCTAGTGGTATACCTAGTTATCAAGCACAAAAGAAATAATGAAGTAAATTAGTAAAATGACATATTAATTAAAAAATAACATATTGAAATTCAATTCTATATAATAAAACTTACCTGAGCCAGAAAATAAATCCAGAACCCAATCTCCTTCATTTTAACATATGTCTATAAGATAGTTAAGCAATAATTGTGGCTTTTGATAAATGTTAACTATCTCTCCTTTTGCTTCTTTGTCTTCATATGTTAGTTTTCTCACAACAACATCATAACTCAGTATTTGGCTATGACTCTTTCTGTCCACTCGATTAAAAATCATAGACATATTGCTATCATCTTTTGCCCAACTATCAATATGAATGAACTCACAATCATTTATAAATACTTGATCGTCACAGTTAAGAAGATTTGACTTTTGCCTGTAACATGAAATAGTAAAAGTTCAATCAACTTGTACATAAATGAATTTTTCAACATTAATCAAATATACATTTTAAATGTCTTACCATGTAAGTTGCATCCTTGAATTTGTTTTCCTTTTGAAGCTTGACAATATCATTGCCAATTGTGTGTCTGAATGAAATGTCACAAATCTCCATAATGGTGATGATGTGACTTCTACAAATCCCGCAACCAGTTTACTAAAAGCTTTATAAGTATAAGGGTCACTATCATAGTCAATATTTTGAATATTGAAACCATGGGGAACATCTGCAATAACTAGGGCATACTCCCTTTTAGGTATGAGTTTAGCAATGTCTTCACGTCGCTTTGTATTACTTGATATTGAACAGTGTCTAGCCCATTCCAAATGAAATGAGTAAGAATTGGATCAAGTTCAACATTCTTAACATGTTGCTTCCTTAGTCTTTCGGTCTTTATTTTTTCAATAAAAGTTATAAAGCTAGTTGGCGCTCCATTATCATCCTTCTTCATCTTTTATAAAATAAACAAATATATGTGTAAGTTATAAATTAAAAATAGTACACAGATGAATAAAAACGAATGTGTAAATCAAGATACCTTTTTAAATGCAAGATAAAAAGCTTTTAATGTTGATGTAGAACTTGAATCTGGATAGTTGCGTACGACATCATCCCAACTATCTTCATTCAACAATCTAACCATTTGTTCTTTAATTTTCATGTAAACTTTGTGACTACATAGATAAAGTAACAAAAAGTCAATATAATGATATGTATAACAAATACTACCAAGAACAACATGTTTTATTTAAAAGAAAATTATAATCTAGAAATAAATAAAAATAATTCAACAAACTTACTTTTGAAATTCCTTGGACATTTCCTCCAATGATAATTCCCCTGACTTCACATGAGATAATATTGTTTTGACAATTTTTCATCTTTCACTCCTTGGATTGCTCTCTAAGGTGTGATAGTCATATCTTCTGGAAGCTGCTTCAAGTCAGGACCTAATTTAATACCGCCATATATCAATGGCTTAGACTTTTTAACCTTCTGGTTTTTAATGCCAATGTTTTCCCACATGTTAAAAATCTCATCAATCACGTTCCAAACATCTCCAGTTATAAATTCCAATTGGAAAATGTTATCAACACCTCTGAATATATCACTAGGAAGGTTGCATTTTCCACCTTTTGAATTGGGTTTCTCTTCAATTTGATAGCCTATTTCCATACAACATTCCCTTAGGAAATCTGCAGTAACATTTATCCTATCCCCACCACATTTTTCTTGAAATTCACAATGAATAAATCTAACCCTTTGGATGAAAGTCATAGACATCCTATATTCATTATCTCAATTATGATCCCATTCCACTAACTTTGCTTTTGTATCCGATAAACCAGCATAAATGATACATTTCATTGTTTCAAACGTGGGTTATTGGGATATTCCTCCATCAATTGTCTTTGAGCTTCTACAGAATGGTTCCCCCCAAGCACATAATAATTGTATTCAAAACATTTTGACTTATCAAATGATTCTTTGTTGGGAACTTGAACTAGATCAACAAGAAGCACATAATTAACCACATGAGCATATGGATTATACCTCATCAATGTCTTCAAGTTGTGAACATGCAGATGGTGTGGCTTTTTGACTTGATATTGACATTGTCCTTCACTTGCTTTATAGGTTTGTCTGACATTAAGCTGAAATGTACGACCACCATCAATTAAGTTTTTCTTTGTCAAATTATGTCGAATGGCATTTTGTTTTGTTTTGATAATGCCATCCTATAAATCAGCTCTTGGTGTAATGATTTCTCTGCTTTCTTTTGAAGTTTCACTAGGTTCTTGACTGCTGGTAATGACTACTTCAAAATCTTCAACTTTACTTTTCTTCGTCATAACATTCTCAACATATTTATTTTTGGGCGTTGTTACTTTTGGTCTTTTACAGCTCTTCTCAATTCCAATGTCATCTTCAGTAACGACAACATATGCTTCACTGTCAGTTTCAACTTCATTGCCCTCAAAAGTAACTTGTTTACCCTTGCTAGATTTATCCACTAGAGGCCTTTTTTTATGATCCTTTGGATGTAGTTTTGTAGCATCATCAATTACTACATTTTGCTTGTTTTCCATATCTTCTTCTGACATTGAGTAAAAACTGTTGACAACTTTCATGATTTCATGCTCTATGAAATAAATGCCTCCCAACCTAGCTGAACAACTTTCAACAAAATTCTGCCAAACAAAATATCATATGTCAATAAAAACAAAATTAAAAAAATATAGCGAGACACTTTCAAGAAAACAAAATACAAATATAAATGACAATACTTACGATGTTTTGTTTCATCTCATTTATGATTTGTTTACACAACTTTGTAGATACATCTCTCGTGTCATACAATGAATATGTTAGTTGATATTTAATCCTTTCATGTGACTTGGGAGCTTTTGTAAGTATGTAAACAACTTCAGTGTCTGGTACTGAACACATATCTATGACTCTTCCCATCAGCTCAAAAATTCCATTTTCATTCAGTATATCAATATATAGATATATGTTCACACTTTGGCTTTCTGTTTCTTTCACATACCATATTCTTGATGGGAATTTCACCTCTTTTGAATTCTTCTAGTCTGGAATCATCTTCTTATCATTTGAGGCACTTGAAAGATTTGTAGCCATGAGCTCAGGTGGATTTCGTTCACCAATGTTTTTTGAAGATGCACCTTTAAGTGTCTTTGGTCCAAACATATTCACAGAAATCTTCTTTGATGCCATTTTCCTGAAAAATAGAAACACAAATTAGTAAACAACGAAAACATATTAACTTAAATCCACAACGAAAATATATTCTAAATTTTTAATTTGTATAATCAGATAATTGAAATTAAAAAAAATATTAACACTAAGAAATGGCAGAAGCCCACTGACACCACCCTGTCCATCCACGGAGTGGCGGGCGATTTCCCCACCCCTTACCCCGCATGCCCCCCTACACCTCTTCCTCCTCAACCGACCCATGCCACCCCACCCCGCAATCGGACGACCATCCAACCGCACCATTACCCACCTTCCACACCTCCCCCCTACCTCAACGCCACACGATCCCCCAACCACTTCCCCTCCACTCCCCCTTCCACCCCCTAGCCCCCCTGCTGGCCCACAACCCCCATGCCACTTCACCCCCTTCCCCCTCTCCCCAACCCCCAACAGCCTACCCCCTTTCCCCACAACCGAGCCACCCCACCCCGCAATTGGATGGCCACCCCAGCCCACCCTTACCCACCTTCCACTTATTCCTCCTACCCCCCTCGCCCCTAATGAACCACCCCTCCGCGCAATCGGATGGCCACTCCAGCCCCCCCTTACCCCCCCTTCCCTCTACCCCTTAACCTCCCCTCCCCTAGCCCCTACCCGGCCCCCTTACCTCACTCCCCCTGGACCCACCCGTCATCCCCCCCTCCTCCCTTACTCTCACCTCACCCCTCATCCCCCCCTCTTCCTACCCCTCCTCCTCACTCACCTTCCCCCCCAACTACCCGCGCCCATCGCCACCCCTGGTTCCCCCTCACTCTACCCTCCCTCACCCATCATCCCTCCCCCTCACCTCACCCCTCATCCCCCTCACTCCCCTTTTCCCCCTCCTCACCCCTCATTCCCCCTCACTCTACACCCTCCCCCCTCACCTCACCCTTCATCCCCCCTCTACGTGGCCCCTCCTCACCCCCTTCTCCCTCCCAACCTTCCCCCTCACTCCTTTTTCACCCCCTCTACCCGACCCATTCTCTCACCCCTCGTTCCCCCTCACCTCACCTTTCATCCCTCCCCCTCACTCCCTTTCCCCCTCCTCTACCTAGCACTCCCCCCCTCACTCACCTCACCTCATCCCTCATCTCCCCCCACCCTCACCCCTCATCTCCCTCACCCCTCATTCCCCCCATCACTCTACCTCCTTTCACCCCTCATCCCTCCCCCTCACCTCACCCTTCATCCCCCCCTCACCTCATCCCTCATCACCCCCCCTCTCACCTCACCCCTCATCTCCCTCACCCCTCATCTCCCTCACCCCTCGTTCCCCCCCACTCTACCTCCTTTCACCCCTCATCCCTCCTCCTCACCTCACCCTTCATCCCCCCCTCTACCAAGGCCCCCCCTCTCACCCCTCGTTCCCCCTCATCCACCCCACTCATTCCCCCCCCCTCTACCCGGCCGCCCCCCTCACCCCTCGTTCCCCTTCACTCTACCCCCCCTTCAACCCCCCTGCCCTCCTCCGCCCCTCACCTGATCCCCCCTCGGTGCTCGCCCCTCACCCTACCCCTAACCCCCCCCCACCCCTCGGCCCTCCCCCTACACCCCCCTCCCTCACCCCACGACCCTCCACCCCACTCTCCCCCTAAACCCCTTGTCTCACCCTACCCTCCGCCCCTCCTAACCCACCTCCCCCCCCCCCCACCCCACCGTACCCTTACCCCCCCCAAACCCTCACCCCTCGGCCCTCCCCCGAACCACCAAAACCCCTCCCCCCCCATCCTACCCCTATCCCCCCAACCCCTCGGCACCCCCCTAACCGCCCTCCACCCTCACCCTACCCATACCCCCTAACCCCTCGGCACCCCCCTAACTGCCCCCCACTCTCACCCTACCCACACCCCCCAAACCCCTTGGCCCTCTCCCCGGGCCCCCTCACCCTCACCCCTCGGCCCGCCCGTAGAATCCCCTAACCCCCCCACTCACCATACTCTTAATCCGCCCCTCCCTCGATCCCTACTCCTAACCTTGCCCCTCACTGTACCCCTACCCACCCCCCTAAACCTGCCCCCCTCACCCCTCGGGCCGCCCCTCACCCTACCCCTACTCGCCCCCCTCACCGCTCGGCACCCCCTTTATCCACCCCCCTTACCCAACCCCCTCGTCTCGACGCCTACCCAGCCCCCTCACCCCTCAGCCCGCCCCACTAACCCGCCCCCCTCGCCCCTCAGCCCACCCCACTAACCCGACCCCCTCACCCCTCGGCCGCCCCGCCCTTCCCCCGGTCCCCTCACCCTTCCCAGCCTTGCTCCCCTGCCTCCCGCTCCCTCCCTCCCACCTCACTAACCCGCCCCCCTCACCCCTTGGCCCCCCCGCCCTTCCCCCCATCCCCTCACCCTTCCTCGCCCCGCTCCCCCGCCTTCCGCTCCCTCCCTCCCTTGCCTCCACCTCCCTCCCACCTCCCCCGCCTCCCGACCTTTGGCCCCTTGGACGGCCACCTGGGCGTGTCGGTGGGCTGTCGGCCCGCTCGGGGTGGTTGTCCGATTCCTGGAATCAGACGACCACCTCGGGCGGTCTGACGGGCCACTAGGGTGGCGTGAGGTGGGCGGTCGTGCCCCCATGCCACCCCGGGCAGCCGGCGGGCCACCATGGTGGCGTGGGGTGGGCAGTCGTGCCCCTGTGCCACCCCGGTAGCTCGCCCGGGGTGACGCGGGGAGGGGCGCCACCGTGCCACACACCGATGCGCCTGGGTGGCCGTCTGAGTGGACGGAGGTTGGGAAGCAGAGGCGAGGGAGGGAGAGGAGCGGGGGAGAGAGGGAGGCGGAGGCAGAGGGGCGGGGATGGGAGGGGTGGAGGAGGGAGGCAGAGGGGTGGGGATGGGAGGGGATAGGTGAGGTGGAGGGGCGGTGGAGGGAGGTGGAGGGGCGGGGATGGGAGGGGATGGCGGGGGGGGGGGGGCAGGGCGGGCGGGGAAGGGAAGGGAGGTGGGGTGGGCGGGGAAGGGAAGGCGGGAGGGCCGAGGGGTGAGGGGGAGGTTAGGGGGGGCGGTGGGGTAGGAGTAGAGTAGGGTTAGGGTTATAAGGGGGGGTAGGGGTAGGGTTAGTGGGGGGGTGGTAGGGGTAGGGTTAGAGGGGGGGTGTGGTAGGGGTAAGGTTGGGGGGGAGGGTGAGGGGTTAAGGGGGGGGGTAGGAGTAGGGTTAAGGGGGGGGCATGGGGTTAGGTGTAGGGTTAGGGTTGGGTGGGGGTTGGCGAGGGGTTAGAGGGAGGAGGGGGACAATAAGGGTTTGGCCCAGGGGGAGTTGGGGGTTGTGGTGGGTGAGGGGGAGTGGGGGTGTAGGGGTAGGGCGTGAGGGGTCGATTTGGGGAGGGAGCAAGGGGGTAGGGGGGGCGACTGAGGGGTGAGGAGGAGGGGCAGTAGAGAGATGGGTGACGGTAGGTTGGATGGTGAGGGGGAGCGAAAGGAGGAGGGCGAGGGAAGCTGGGGTGAGGAGGAGGGGAAGGGTGAGGGGTAGGGGTGGCACGAGGGGTGAGGGGGAGAGGTAGGGGTAGGGATGGGGGGAAACGAGGGGTGAAGTGGGGGAGAAGGGAACGGAAGTCGGGGAAACGAGGGGTGAGGTGAGGGGGAGGAGAAGGGGAGTCGGGTAGGGGGGCAGGTGGGTGGGTCCAGGGGAGTGAGGTAGGGGGCCGGGTAGGGGTGAGGGGGTCATGTGGGGTAGGGAAGTGGGGCGGAAGGGGGGTTGAGGGGTGAGGGGGAAAGGGGTTGCTGAGTTTGGGTAGGGGCCTGGAAGGGTGTGTGGAGGGAGTGGGTGGCTGGCCGATTGTAGGATGGGGTTGCCCTGGGCCCACCATGCTCACGTTGGAAATATTTGTTAATTTGGTTGACAAAAAATTTTAAGTTTATAAAAAAAATCTAGTGGCTGGTCGATTGCAGGATGGGGTTGCCCTGGGCCCACCATGCTCATGGCGGAAATATTTCTTAATTTGGTTGACAAAAAATTTTAAGTTTAGAAAAAAAATCTACTTCGTTAAACTAATTTAATATGAGAAATTTCAAGGAAAAAAATTTAACTAACCTTTCAATTGCGGGAATTCTTCGTTGAATATGTTGTTGATCCCAATGTAGCTGCTCCACAAATTTGCTCCAAGTCTTTTAACGAACCTCAGCAAACCTTGATGTAACGTGAGTAATAGTGATAATGGAATATATAGGTGAAACTACGGAGATGTTTTACCGTACGGTGAATGCGGGATTAATTAGTTTTAATAAATTTTAACATGTTAATTTTTTATGGCGATGAATGAAAATATGATAAAGTGAACATTATGGAATTGTTTTATAGCGGGGTGAATGTGGGATTAACTTGTTTCAGAATGTATTATAAAAATTAAAAAAAACATTCAATTGTTTAGTAAATATTATATACTTTGACTATTAAAATAATTTAGGTAGAAGTTGTAGTTTACAATTTTAACTTTAATGATTTATTTCATTAAAAAAATTAAGTTTACATTTTTCATTAAATTGCATAATAAAATAATGAAGTGAAATAAATCTCACAAACTTTTAGGAGGGAAATATTTTCGTGAAATTTTTTGGTTGGAAAATTTTTGGAGGGAAATATTTTTACGAAATTTTTTGGGAGGGAAATTTTTGGATGGAAAATTTCATTCTCTAAGCTATATAATATCTTTAGGAGACTCTCCATTTGTATCATTGAACATCTTCTATTTGAAAGGGATGGATTGTCCTGATAGTGAAGCTTCGATTTATACATCATCAACATCTTCATCGCGTAACAACTCTATTCATATGGATGAATATAGTGGCAATTCTTTCACTATGAATAGAAAGTCAATTCTTCCACTTAGTCTTGATCCTAAGGACTATGAGAGCAGAACTGATGAAAGAGGGGATGGAGAATTTCAAATAAATAAAGATTCACAGATTCCACTTAGTCTGAATTCGAAGGACTATGAAAGCAGTAGTGATGATGAGCTTGATGACAAATTTCAAAAGAATGGAGTCTCACGGTGTCCACTTAGTCCTAATTCTATGGACTATGAAAGCAACAATGATGAAGAGCAAGATGGCGAAGTTCAAAAGAATGGAGTGTCATGGTGTCCACTCAGTCATAATTCTAAGGATTATGAGAGTAGCAGTGATGAAGAGCGTGATAACGAATTTGAAAATAATAGAGTGTCAAAGTGTCCACTTAGTCCTAATTCTAAGGACTATGAGAGCAGCAACGATGAAGTGCATGATGATGAATTTCAAAAGTATGGAGTGTCATCGTGTCCAGTTAGTCCTAATTCTAAGGACTATGAGAGCAGCAACGATGAAGAGCGGGATGATGAATTTCAAAAGTATGGAGTGCCATGGTGTCCAGTTAATCCTAATTCTAAGGACTATGACAGCAGCTTTGATGAAGAGCGGGATGATGAATTTCAAAAGTATGGAGTGCCGAGGTGTCGAGTTAGTCCTAATTCTAAGGACTATGAGAGCAGCTTTGATGAAGTCTAGCGGGATGATGAATTTCAAAAGTATGGAGTGCCACGATGTCCAGTTAGTCCTAATTCTAAGGACTATGAGAGCAGCTTTGATGAAGAGCAGGATGATGAATTTCAAAAGTATGGAGTTCCACAGTGTCCAGTTAGTCCTAATTCTAAGGACTATGATAGCAGTAGTGATGAAGAGCGGGATGATGAATTTCAAAGTAATGGAGTGTCAGGTGTCCACTTAGTCCTAATTCTAAGGACTATGAGAGCAGCAGTGATGAAGGACATAATGATACACTTAGTCCTAATTCTAATGAGTATAAAGGTAGCAGTGATGAAAGACAAGATGATACACTTAGTCCTAATTCTATGGACTGTGAGAGCAACATTGAAAATGCACATGAGGAAGAATATCCAATAAACATCGAGTCAAAATTTCCATTGAGTCTGAATTCTATGGACTATGACAGTAGCACTGAAGAAGGGGAAGATGAAGAATATCCTCCAAGTGAGTATTTGAAAAGCACAGTTGATCATAGTGTGGATAGCATTCCTCTTATTGATGATAAAAATCCTTATACAAATGATGATCTAATAATGGAGATGTTTCCAAGAAATATTGTATCGAGGAGTAGGAGCAGACCTTTTCATATCAATGCAAGATGTTATAGTTATACAAGGGGTAGAGCAGAATATCTGACGAGAAGAAGTTCTATCAGTGCACTCATTTCAGGTGAATGTTGCCAAAAAGATTGCTTGAAACATATGGATTTCAAATTTGCATTAGAGATCAGGAAGAGATATTTGTCAATGAATAAAAGCATGCAAAATTCATATTTAGTTGGGTGCATGCAATCTACATTGTCAGGTTATGATTATCATATTAATACTTTATTTATCTGTAGAAGAGATTTCAAAATGTTTCATTCAATTGGGAATTTTCATCTCTCGAGAATTCAAGAAAATTTGGAAAAGGATCCCACATTTTATTCTGAAGTACGTCATAAAAGACAATTTGGGCCATTATCAAACACTGTAATGTCATGGATGAAAGATTTCTTTTCAAAGCATGGAGAGTGTATGCCAAATAGAGAGACAATACATATTCCAGATAATTTTTCGAGACGCGAAATCTACAACTTATACAAAGAATATGCAGAAGGTGCTGAGGGACATGGCCGGTTTATTACATATCAATATTTTGTGAAGATATGGAAGAAATAATTCAACAATGTCCGTATTCCTAAGAAGACAAGGATGGGGATTTCCAGTACATGTGCTTCTCTTAAATCAAAAAGGGACAAATGTGAAGGGTCAGAAAGAGGTAGGCATTCATAACTTTAACTTTTAAGATTGTATATTCATCAAGTATGAAAACATATTTCTTAATGGCTTTCTTTTATGTTGTGTAGATTCAATTGTCAAAGAACTTCAGGAGCATCGTGAACAACAAACAAATGAATGGAAAAAGTTGTACAAGCATCGAAAGAAGTGTTATGATAATCCGAATAAATATTTGGGTTTGATAATTGATGGTATGGACCATAAGAAAACACTTTTACCACATTTTGTTCGCACACCCAAAAATTTACAGGAGGAAAATTTTATTCAATATCACTTGGTCGGTTGTATGGTCTTCAATGGGAAAATGTTGCCAAAGGTGTACTTCACAGCTCCAAATATTCATAATGATGCAAATCTAACCATAACCATAATTCATGATGTGCTTTCTCATTGGTCTGGTAATCTTCCTAAAGTTTTGTATCTACAATTGGACAACACTTGTCGTGAAAACAAAAATCAGGTTGTTTTTGGATATCTAAACATGCTTGTTGAATTGAGAATTTTTCAGAAGGTAAAGGTTGGTTTCCTTCTTGTTGGGCACACTCATGACCATATTGATCAGATGTTCAGTCGTTTTTTAGTCACATTGAGGAGGAAGGAAGTTGGGAGCTTGCCATCATTAATTGAATGTATTAAGAAATCATACATGCCGGAGCCTACTTTTGATGCGTTGGAAGAAACTGTTGAGATGCGAAGGTTTATTATGGGATCATATGGTGAGGGGAAATGCATTGAACAACTTAATGACATTAGCTTCCAACATCAATTTCGTATCAAAAAAATTGATGGGAAAACACTAATATGGGGTAAGAAGTATTCTACTACTACAGAATGGGCACCGTCATCAGGTTTGCAATTTTTGAAGTTCATTCCAGATCATCCAATATTTGCATCGAAAATATTTTTATTACAATCAGTTGGTGAAGTTTATAATGCACGCAAACAAAACAGAGATATAAATTATTCTGATTGCCTAGAAGAAATTAAAAAATGTATTAGATATACATATGACTACTTTGACATTGTTGATTCAGTTTGGTGGGAGTCATTTTTCAATAATCAAAGTGATATCATTTCAACAAGAACAAATGAAGATATACCTTTGAAAAATCCATTTATTTGGCCACAAAATGTGTTGAATGCACATGAGGAAATAAACATTGTTGAACAACAATCTCAAGGTATCATTAATTATTCACAGGCAGAGGAAAGGGAGTTGTATATTGGTTCCAAAAGATCTCGTGCACAACGTGAAGCCATGGAAGACCTTTACAGGGGTTTAGTACAGGATATTAAGGAGGGTTGCATGATCGCAGTGATAGCAGATGGAGATCTCAATGGCTATCCATTCTGGGCTGCTAAAGTTATAAAGGTATTTACAGAAAATGAGGATATTACAAGTGATGAAGTACATTGGTATGCCACAAATACACACCCATTCAATGGTGTGTATAAGCCAGAGATGGTAGTTGACAAAAAAAATGGCGGAAAGAGAAAAAGAAAGGATACGAATATAAATCGTCGCCGCACAGACATATTGAAATTGGAGGATGTTGACATACTTGTTTATGACTTCAATTTAACAAAGAGGGGAACTCTTCGCTTCAAGACGATAGAGATTCTGAAAAGGTTGTTACCAGAAGGAACAGTATTGAGATGGGAGTCTATTGAAACCAGTCGTAGATCTAGAATAATTTTGAAACCTGAAATGATGGGCATGCATGTGGACTCAGATGGGGCACTAGTTGATGAAAGAGAAGAATATGGAACATCTTCATCAGCATCCAGTCACTCATCTGAAGATGTGAATTCTGATGGCGTGCAAGAAAATATGAGTGATTTTGAATAATTGTTTAAGAAAGTTTATCTAACTGATGTATGTATCGTCTCTTGAAATAATTTTTTTGACTTCCATATGGTGTTAAATGAGAAGTTATGAGTCATTTTTATGTTGTTAGATCATTTAACTAGAATTTTTTTAAAATTTTGAAGATTGACCCTAACAAAAGATCATCGTTCCAGTATAATCACTTTTTCATTTTCAAGCTATATTTTGCACGAAAATTTTGTTTTCACTGCCATTTTTAAAACATGTTCAAAATTGTCCCTAAAAAAAAAACCATCGTTCTAGTATACACACTTTTCATTTTTAGCACTGTTTTTGCTGTTTTTTTGGCGTTTTTTGGCCAGAGTTCCCGTTTTGAGTTTATAGTTCCCGTTTCAAAGTTTACATTGTTAATATCTCTGGAAAACTATTGAAGGAAGAATTACTAACTTGGTTTTCCCCTAGAGAGGGGTTTTGCCCTGCCTATGAGCCTACATCTAGTTTACATTGTTTTATGTGTTATTTCTTTGGCAATTGCTTGATGAATGTAAAGAAATTAGATACAAAGAATCATAATAAGAAGTCAAGAAAATCACGAGCAATCATCAAGAATAAGAAAATAGTTGATTTGAGGCTTTTGTGATCCATATCAGGTTTATGAGATATTTTTCGATGTAAATCACAAGATCTATCATTTGTCAACACGTTTTGCCTTTTTGATTCTCTAACATGGTTTCAGAGCTTTGGTGAAGAAGGAAGCTAAAGGTAGTCTCAAGTACTTGATCAAGGGATCATTCAAAGGAGTTACTTCAAGAAAGCAATCTACTATATTCAAGGAAGATGTCTAACACAACCAAGGGAGAGAATAAACTTGAAGGAGCCTCAAACTACAGATCTTGGAAGAAGAAGATTGATCTCACCATTGAAAAGAACAAGGTACTAGATCTAGTGAAAGGAAAGGTAAATAAGCCTACTGGAGACTCCAGTGATGCTGATAAAGCAAAGTTCAAAGATTTGGAATTAGTGGCCATGAACCTAATGGTAAAAGGAATACATGACGATCTTTTCCCATTTATAACCAACATTAACCATGCTCAAGAAATGTATGAGGCCTTATCAAAGTTATATACTATCAAGAACATTGGTCAAGTTACAAGCCTGAAGAATGAACTAAGAACCAAAAATATGACGAAATAAGATACAATGGCCTCCTTCTTTGTGAAGATAGCAAGAATCAGAGATGAACTTTTGGCCATAGATGAAATTGTTCTGGACAAAGAACTTGTGATCACCACTATACTATGGATCGCTTGAAGTCAAGAAGAATTAAGAATTTCATTAGTTTCCAATGCTGAAGGAGTGTCAAAAGCCTATGCTGCCCAACATAGATGAAACTTCAAGAGAGGGCCAAAGAGGAAAGTTGATATGTCCAAAGTAGAATGTTATCAATGTCATAAGAACGGTCACTAAAGGAGTGACTGTCCCATAACCCAAGAAACAAGAAGAGAGAAAGAGATCAAGCCAATGTTGCTAAAGAAGAAGACCTAAAGAAAGCGAAACCTGAAGAATCAGATATTAGGGACTTACACTGCTAAGTCCTTTGCTTCTAGTATTAGATATTTTATTTTGTATTTTTGATGTTTATAATTTATATGTTTTTAACATATTTTTGGAAAAATACATTTTCTTTTGTTACTATAATTTTATAGGTATCCCTCAAGCTTTGGAGGGAACCCCCAACATCTTCCAAAGATAAGTATCTCATTTCCTTTCAATTTCTAATTTCATCTATTCCAGTTTTGATTATATTAAATACTAATCACCATTCTCCCTCTATTGTCTTAATTAAGGAAACATATGCTATATCCTTAAGGAATATGAAAGAGAGCCTCCCAAGAAAATGTTTGTCAAGAAACAAAGATATGCCTCAAAAATACAAAACATTGATTTCTTTATAATATATGCCCATTCATCTGAAAATCTATTACTAACATCGTTATGTCTAGCTTCTTGGTTGTGGAGCTTGATTATCTTCTTTATTAAGAGGTATCGCCGCATTGGAGCCCAGTTTGTAATGGGGCGGCAATGCTGCCCGTTTGTTCGTTGCCGGGGGGGTTGTCCAAGTGGGGAGGTGACGATTATTTTTATGAGCCCCCCATTGGTGAGGGTTCAAGGTAGCATCCATGAAGCTAAAAATAGATGTAAAATTGCCTTGTAAAATATTATAATTTCGTAGTCAATCTAGGCTGTTAATTAGGTAGATGATCTGATGGTAGATGTTACATTTAATTTATGGTATTTTTCCCTAGAAGGAAACCCATTGCTATATATGAGGGAATTGTATTGCGGCTTGTTGAAAATAGCAACAAGTAAAGATAAAAATAGAATCTAGAATATCCCAGCTTTAATTTGTCCTTGAATTAAAATTCGAATTTACTCTCATTAGCTGCTTGGAAATAATTAATTAATTAATTATGGATTAATTAGTTGGAGAACTTCAAGTTAGAAGTCTTTTTGAAGTCATGCAACAGTTATCCCTTAGATTAAGGAGATTATCCCTTAATTAAGGAGATAAGATTGAGTTATATTTGAGTTGTAATTAGTTAGCTCAGTTTACTGAGTTAAGTCCAATTAAATTAGTTCCAAACTATTTCAGGAACTAATTGTGAGTTATCAGTTAGTTGATGCATGCATGCATTCAACCAGTGTACTCCAGATAACTAAAGATTCCCTCATCAGAAACTCATGCATGTCTATTCTAAGAAAGACCCAGTTGAGCTAAATGTTAAGGACAGGTTACTATCTGTTGCATGTGTTTTCCTATAAAGGAAACTCATCCATGTAGTCAAGGTAAGGTTGCTTGAGGATTGCACAGTTTTACAGGGTGTGAGATCAGTGTGAGAGATAAGTGTTCCACTTGGTAACATGAGGATCACCCAGGAGAAACTGCGCAAGGAAATAGGAGCTTCGAGGGAGGAGAGGAAGGCTTGTGAGAAGCTTTGATTGCCTGTGAGCATCTAGGAGGATTGTACTGAGAGTTGGTTAGCTGTGAGAGCTAAGGCTTTGTATAATTCTGATGTATTTCCACCTTGTATGATAATAAAGATAATGGGGTTTTTAGTTGAGGCTTTCCCCTAAGTATTTTTTGTGTTTCATGTGCGTTGATTCTTCTTCTTATGGTTATATGTGTTTAGCTCTGATTCAGCTCGATCTTTAAGATTTCACAAGTTTGATAGTAGAAGTAGTTTATAGTATTTTTCTTTGGTATATTGCATTATCGAGTTAATCTACAGTCATATTTTCTACGTAGATCTCAGAGGTAGATTTGTAGAGAATTTGCAGGAAATTCTACATGGTATCAGAGCCAAGTTTATCGGAGCAGTGAATACTATATGGAGAAGAGAATTCGAAGTTTGAGGTTCGGGGTTGCAAGTGCAAATCAAATTCCTATCATACTTCAAGGTTGGCCAATGGTGTTCTATGGCTTGAGACTCGAGTATGCCTTGGAAGGCAGCTTGAATTACATAGCATGGAAAGATCGCATGGAGGCTATATTAGAAGACAACAGCTTGAAGGATTTCATTAATCAAGAAATCCCAAAGCCAGGTTCAACTAAGGCACAAGAGTTGGCTAAGTGGAAGAAGTGTGTTGTGAGGGTGAGATAGATAATCCTTGAGGGAGTTCGAGACCATATTGTCTCGAGTCTCCATGGGAAGGATATTCCATATTCAATGTGGAAGACATTTAAGGACCTCTACCAAAATAGTACTGACCAGAGGAAATTGGTGCTCAAGGATAAGCTTCGAAGAATCAAGATGGAGAATGACAATACTACTTCCACATATATGAACAAGCTCACCACCTGTAGAGATGAGCTTGGAAGTGTGGGAATAACTAATGCCAATGATGATATGGTGAGCCTCGCTCTCCTTGGCCTTCCAAAGAGCTGGAATAGATACTAAGACTCTATGAATGGAAGGGA
Organism: Pinus tabuliformis; assembly: GCA_031772625.1. Taxonomy (NCBI): domain Eukaryota; kingdom Viridiplantae; phylum Streptophyta; class Pinopsida; order Pinales; family Pinaceae; genus Pinus; species Pinus tabuliformis. Next base: position 872,535,696 of record CM062819.1, read on the forward strand.
GAAACTACCCGAGAGGGAACGACTGTGGTCGGATCTCATGCAGGAGGAGATCGAGAGGAGCACATGAGATGGTTCTTCATCCAAGGATGATGATGAAGAAAATATGGCCTTAGCAAGTAAGGCAAGGAAAGGGAAGGGGAAGGCATCCCATTCCAAATCAAATTCTTCTCATGGAGGGAAGAAGGGTGACAAGTCTAAAGTGAGATGCTTTAATTGTCATGAGATGGGTCATTATGCGACTAATTGTCCATCGAAGAAGTCCAAGAAGGGATCCTCAGAAGGATTGAAAGGTGAGGCATTAGCCTCTCAGTTCAAAATGGACTTCACCCTCGTCGCATGCATGGTGTCATTGATGATGGGTTGTGGTGGGTTTCTTGACAGTGGAGCCTCATTCCACATGACCAGCGATAAAAGTTTATTCAGTACCTTGGAGGAGAAAGACCTCAAGATGCACATAGAGATGGGTGACGATGAAAATTTTATTGTTTCAAGAATGGGCATTGTTGCTTTTCAGAGGGAGCATGGATTTTCTATCACCTTGACAGATGTGAAGTATGTGTCTGGACTAAAGAAGAACTTGGTATCAGTCGTGATGTTGGAGGACAAAGGCTACGATGTTGTCCTTAGTAAGGGAAAAGTTTTCGTTAGACACATCACCACGAGACAGGTGAAACAGATCGGTTCATGAGTCAAGAACTTGTATGCTCTTGAGGTTCAAGATGCATGCAAAGCCTTGAGGAGCAAGGCAAATGTTAGAGACTTGGTGGTTGAGAGGGAGAGTAAATTAACTCTCAACATGCAATCCCAGAAGAAGTCTCAGACAATTGTGGAGGAGCCACAATTGGAGAAGTGGGCAGAGGGATCACATGCAGCCATGCCTCTAGGTGTGAAGTGGGGTGATGTGAAGTGATAGTTCAAGAAGGCTGAAATTGGGTAGGGTCCATTGAGAGGTTTTATCTCATGGATTGTACCTTGCTACGGGAGCCCAAAGTACATAGTAGTGGGAGGAATCAGAGGGATTGATGTAGTCAGAGATCAAAGTGACAGGGGTTAGAGCAGTCAGATACTAAAGAGTGCAGAGAAGGATTGACAACAGTGCAGAAAGGTAGAATTAACTGAAGTGCAAAGTTTTTAGTTGATAGAGGCAATAACAGTCAAAGACTTTGATAACAGATGCTTCATACTGATTCAGGTTGGATTTTTTTTGTTTCTAGAGTTGCTGGAGAAACAACACTAGAGAGAAATGTTGCATGCATAACATTCCAAAGGTTCAAGATTGGGATCGAGTTGAATTCCTTTCTTGTTGAGAGGGAGTGTTGAAAATAGCAACAAGAAATGATAAAAATAGAATCCAGAATATTCCAGTTTTAACTTTGTTCTTGAATTAAAATTGTGAATTAAAAATCGAATTTAGGCTCACCAGCTACTTGGAAATAATTAATTAATTCATTATGGATTAATTAGTTGGAGAAATTCAAGTTAGAAGTCTTTTTGAAGTCACGCAACAGTTATCCCTTAAATTAAGGAGATTATCCATTAATTAAGGAGATAAGATTGAGCTTTATTGAGTTGTAATTAGTTAGCTTAGTTTACTGAGTTAAGTCCAATTAAATTACTTCCAAAGTGTTTGAGGAACTAATTATGAGTTATCAGTCAGTTGATGCATGCATGCACTCAACTAGTGTACTCTAGACCACTGAAGTTTCCCTCATCAGAAACTCATGCATGTCTGTTCTGAGAAAGACTCAGTTGAGCCAAATGTCAAGGACAAGTTACTATCAGTTGCATGTGTTTTCTTATAAAGGAAACTCATCCATGCAGTCAAGGTAAGGTTCCTTGAGGATTGTGCAGTTTTATAGCGTTTGAGATCAGTGTGAGAGATCAATGTTCCACTTGGTAACAGGAGGATCACCCAGGAGAAAATGCGCAAGGAAATAAGAGCTTGGATGGCAGAGATGAAGACTTATGAGAAGCTTTGATTGCCTGTGAGCATCCAGGAGGATTGCATTGAGAGTTGGCTAATTGTGAGAGCTAAGGCTTTTATAATTCTAATGTATTTCCACCTTGTATGATAATACAGATAGTGGGGTTTTTAGTTGAGGCTTTCACCTGAGTATTTTTTGTGTTTCAAGTGAATTGATTCTTCTTCTTATGGTTATATGTGTTCAGCTTTGATTCAGCTCGGTATTTAAGCTTCCGCAAGTTCGATAGTAGAAGTAGATTATAGTATTTTGCTTTGGTATATTGCATTATTGAGTTAATCTAGAGTCATATTTTCTACATAGATCTTAGAGGTAGATTTGCAGAGAATTTGTAGGAAATTCTACACGACTAAGTATAGGTGTATTTTGAATGAGAATGAGAGAGGAGAGTGTGTGAGAATGAAGAGGAAATTATGGCGGATTAGCTGTAGGTTGTATCTCTTCATTTTGATGGATAATATAAAAGGAAGGACTAATTGTTTCTCCATGGATGTATCCCAAATTGGGTGAACCACGTATATCTGTGTCTCTCTCTTGTTTTATGCATTTTCTATGTTTGTGCTTCTGCAATATTTTATGTGTTCCATTGTTTTGTAATATATAATTTTCTAACAACTAGTATCAGATCCGAAGGTCTATTTGGCTAATAAAATCACAAGAGAGAAGGGTTGCTGGTTCGAGTGGGAGCAACAGTAGAAGATGTAGGTTTAGGGTCAAAAAATTTAACGGCCAAAACTACCATATGTGGAAGATGCATATGGAATATTATCTATATCAGAAAGATCTGTACCTACCATTGAGCGGAAAGACAAAGAAGCCGATGAATATGACAGACACAAAATGGGATATTCTCGACACAAAGGCACTTGGAACAATACAAATGTGCCTAGTAGCGTTAGTAGAATTTAATATTTCAAAGGAAATGACAACAGAGGTTTAATGTCGGCATTGGCCAAATTATATGAAAAACCCTTTGCCTCAAATAAGGTATTTCTTATGAAGCGTTTATTTAATATGAAGATGTCATAAGGTGGATTTGTTGCTGATAATTTAAATGAATTTAATACAGTTACTAGTCAGTTAAGTTTTGTAGGGGTAACTTTGGATGATGAAGTTAGGGCTCTGTTGTTTCCATTCTCATTGCTAGAAAGTTGGAATGGTTTAGTTATAGCCATTAGTAAATCTGTCTCTAGATCTAGTATTTTAAAGTTTGATGATGTTGTTGGTGCAATCCTCAGTGAGGAAATGTGGCAGAAAATCTCCCGTGAGACATCAGGTAATGCTTTGAATACAGAGACTAGGGGAAGAAAAATGAAAAGAGGAAAGAACCTAGGATATCTGAGTAAGTCAAGGAAAGGAAGATCCGAATCTAGATCGGGATAGTGTGCTGGAAATGCGGAAGAAAGGACACTTGAAGAAGGACTGTAAGTCTTGGAAGGGAAAAGGAGGAGACACGTAGCAAGAAAACAATCATGAAGCAAATGTGACAGGTAATGTGTTGTAATATGCTTTGATTCCTTCTTTAGAAAATATTATTGATGTCTAGGTGGTAGATTCAGGGGCCTCATTCCATGCCACACCTGATAGGAAACATTTTCATGATTATGTTCAAGGATATTTTGGACAGGTTTGTTTGGGTGATGATAAACCCTGTAAAATCATTGGAATGGGTAAAGTTTCCATAAAATAGAAGAATAGAAACCAATGGTTATTGAAGGAGGTAAGGCATGTTCCAGATCTGAAGAAAAATATAATTTCAATAGGGCAGTTGGGAGGTGAAGGTTGTGTAACTACTTTTACAGATAAAACCTGGAAGGTCACTAAAGGAGCCCTGGTAATAGAAAAAGGAGAAAATGTTGGTACATTGTATTTATGCAATGATATTTCTAATTTTGTTAATGCTTTAACCTCTACAGGAGCATATACAACATTATGGCATCATAGGCTCGAACACATGAGTGAAAATGGGATGAATATTCTTCACTCAAGAAATTTGTTGCTAGGTTTGAAGCATGTTGATTTGGAATTTTGTGAGAATTGTGTTTACGGAAAACATAAGAGAGTCAGATTTCTCAGAGTTGGGAAATAAAAGAAGAGAAAAAAATTAGAGATTGTGCATACAAATGTATTAGGACCTGCTCAGGTATCATCTCTCGGTGGCTCTCACTATTATGTTACTTTTATTGATGACGCAACCAGAAAAACATGGATTTATTGTATTCGAAATAAATCTGATGTATTTGAAACTTTCAAGAAATGGAAAGTTTTGGTTGAGAATGAGACAAGAAAAAGGTTGAAGTGTCCTATATCAGAGAATGGAGGTGAATATTGAAGCAAAGAGTTTGATAAGTATTGTTCAAAGCATGGAATTGATAGAGAGAAGACAGTTCCACGAACACCACAAGAAAATGATGTGTCAGGAAGGATGGACAAGACAATTATGGAGCATGCAAGGTGCATGAGATTGCATGCAGGATTGTCTTTACAATTTTTGGAAAATTCTATAGATACTGTTGTTTATCTAATAAACAAAGGATCTTCAAGTTCCTTGGATGGAGGTATTCCAAAGGAGACATGGACAAGTAAAAAGGTAAACTAGTCATTTTTAAAACTTTTGGTTGTGAAGCCTTTGTCCATATTAATAAAGAAATATAACAAATCTTGAGGAAAAATCAAAGAAATGTACCTTTATTGGATATGGTGTTAACGATTTTGGTTATCGCTTATATGATTATGAAAATCACAAAATAATTAGGAGTAGAGATGTCATATTCAATGAAAGGGTTTTGTATAAGGATGAGATGTAGGAAAAGAAACTAGAAAAAGAAAAAAGAGAATACACAGTGCTTGATGAGATCACAGAAAAAGTAAACGTGCCTTAAAATCATAATGGTCAACAATGAGAACAACAACAATAGTCACCTCAAACACCTAAAATTGGTGTTAGAAGATCTACCAAGATAAGTAAACCCCCTGAACGATACTATCGTTCATTATATTATGTATTGTTGACTGATTCTGGTGAACCAGAATGTTATGAAGAAGCAGTGTAGGTAGAAACCAAGAAGAAGTAGGAGCTAGCCATGAAACAAGAGATGGAATCCTTGGTACATAACCAAACCTGGGACTTAGTCAGGTTGCCTGCGGGTAAAACAAAATTCCAGAATGAATGGGTTTATAGGTTGAAGGAAGAAGATGGAGGTGGAAAAGGGTATAAATCTAGACTTGTGGTGAAGGGGTTTGCACAGAAGAAAGGTATAGAATTTGATGAAATATTTTCTCCTATTTTTAAAATGACTTCAATTGGAACAATTTTAAGTCTAGTAGTAGCAGAAGATTTGCATCTTGAACAGTTAGATATAAAGACGAACTTTCTCCATGGGGATTTGGTGGAAGAGATCTATGTGCAGCAACCGCAAGGATATGATCTCAAAGGCAAGGGAAAACTAGTGTGCAGGTTCAAGAAGAGCTTGTATGGCTTAAAAGAGGCTCCAACGTAGTGGTATCTGATATTTAATAGGTTTATGTCTAAACAAGGTTATACTATATGTCACTTTAATAATTGTGTTTATCTCAAAAGGAAAAATGATGACATCTATATTATATTATTATTGTATGTAGATGAAATGCTTGTTGCAGGGTCTAACATGCAGGAAATAAATGTGCTCAAAGGAAAATTGGAAAATTCATTTGCAATGAAGGATTTGAGTGTTGCAAAACAAATCCTTGGTGTGAGAATAATTAGAGACAAGAAAAATCGCAAATTAACATTGTCTCAGAGTGAGCCCATACAAAAGGAGTTGAAAAGATTTAATATGAAGAATGCAAAACTAGTTACTACACCTTTGGCTAGCCATTTCAAACTAAGTAAGGAGTTGTGTCTTCAGACTCAGGAAGAGATGGATTATATGTCTAAAGTTCCATATGCATCAACAGTTGGAAGCTTAATGTATGCAATGCTCTGCATAAGGCCAAATATTGCACATGCAGTGGGAATTGTAAGCAGGTACATGAATAATCCAAGAAAAGAACATTGGATTGCAGTGAAGTGGATTCTTAGGTATTTGAGAGGTACCACATATCAAGCATTATTCTTTGGTGGTTCAAACATTTCTCTACACGGATATGTTGATGCAGATATGGCAGGTGATAGAGATAATAGGAGGAGCACCAAAGGGCATGCGTTTACTATAGGTGGAACAACTGTCATTTGGGTTTCAAAATTTCAGAGTTTTGTGTCACTCTGAACGATGGAAGCAGAGTATGTTGCTACTACAGAGGCCAATAAAGAAATGATTTGGCTACCAAGGTTTCTAGATAAATTGGGTAAGAAATAGGAGTTGGGCAGGTTATACAGTGACAACCAGAGTGCCATTCATCTTGCAAATAACTCAACATTTCATTCCAAGACTAAACATATACATCTCAAGTACCATTTCATATGGTAAGTGTTGGAAGATGGACAGTTGAAGTTGGAAAAGATACACACTAGAAAAAATCTTGTAGATATGTTAACAAAAGTTGTAACCATGGAGAAATTGAGATTCTGCTCGGTTTCAAGTGGTCTTCAAGTATGATGATGAAGATGAGAAACAACCAGGTCCAAAGTGGAGTAATTGTCCAGCAAATGAAGCAGCGGTGCAGTTGTTTTAATTAGTCTTGAAGTGGGATATTATTGGGTGTGGAGCTTAATTATCTTCTTTATTTAGAGGTATCACTGCATTGGGCCCCAGTTTGTAATGGGGTGGAAACGTCGCATGCTTGTTAGTCACCAAGGGGGGGAGACGATGATTTTTATGAGCCCCCCCCAGAGGGGGTTCAGGGGCAGCGCCCTCGAAGCTAAAAATAGATGTAACATTGCATTGTAAAATATTGTAATTTCATAGTCAATCTAGGTCATTCATTAGTGGATGATTTGATGGTAAAAGTCACATTTAGTTTAGGGTTTTTTCCCTAGAAGGAAACCCCTCCTATATATGAGGGAATTGTATTTCGACTGAATATAGGTGTATTCTAAGCGAGAAAGAGAGAGGAGACTGTGTGAGTAACGAGAAAATTATAGCAGATTAGTTTGAGGTTGTATCTCTTCATTTTGTTGGATAATATAAAAGAAGGACTCAATTTTTCTCTATGGACGTAGCCCAAATTGGGTGAACCAAGTATATCTGTCTCTCTCTCTTGTTTTATGCATTTTCCGTGTTTGTGTTTCTGCAATATTTTATGTGTTCCATTTTTGTGTAATATATGATTTTCTAACAACTTGTATTAGAGTCGAAGGTATATTTGGCTGATCAAATCACAAGAGAAGGGTTCCCGGTTCGAGTGGGAGCAATGGCCAAAGATGGTAGGTTTAGGTCTGAAAAATTTAACGGGCAAAACTACTAGTTGTGGAAGATGCAGATGGAATATTATCTGTATCAGAAAGATCTGTACCTACAATTGAGCGGAAAGGCAAAGAAGCTGACAAGTATGATACTCACAGAATGGGATATTATCAACAGGAAGACACTTGGAACAATACGACTGTGCCTAGCAGTGTCGGTAGCCTTTAATATTTCAAAGGAAATGACAACAGAGGGTTTAATGTCAGCATTGGCCAAATTATATGAAAAACCCTTGGCCTCAAATAAGATATTTATTATGAAGCATTTATTTAATATGAAGATGTCATAAGGTGGATCTATTACTGATCATTTAAGTGAATTTAATATGGTTACCAATTAGTTAAGTTCTCTAGTGGTAAGATTGGATGACGAAGTTAGGGCTTTGTTATTTTTGTGCTCATTGCTAGAAAGTTGGAATGGTTTAATTATAGCCATTAGTAACTTTGTCTCCATATCTAGTACTTTAAAGTTTGATGATGTTGTCAGTGCAATCGTTAGTGATGAAATGCAACGAAAAAGCTCCGGTGAGACATCAGGTAATGATTTGACTATGGAGACTAGGGGAGGAAAAATGAAAAGAGGAAAGTTCCTAGGATATCGCAGTAAGTCAAGGAAAGGAAGATCCAAGTCTAGATTGAGGATAATGTGCTAGAAATGTGGGAAGAAAGGACACCTGAAGAAGGACTGTAAGTCTCAGAAGGGAAAAGGAGACACGCAACAAGAAAACAATCATGAAGAAAATGTGGTAGGTGATGTGTTGTAAGATTCTTTGATTCTTTCTTTAGAAAATATTATTGATGCCTGTGTGGTAGATTGAGGGGCTTCATTCCATGCCACACCTGATAGGAAATATTTTCATGATTATGTTCAAGGATATTTTGGACAGGTTCATTTGGGTGATGATAAACCCTATAAAATCATTGGAATGGGTAAAGTTTTCATAAAACAGAAGAATGGAAACCAATGGTTTTTGAAGATGGTAAGGCATGTTCCAGATCTGAAGAAAAATCTAATTTCAATAGGGCAATTTGGAGGTGAAGGCTGTGTAACTACTTTTACAGATAAAACCTGGAATGTCACTAAAGGAGCCATGGTAATAGAAAAAGGAGAAAAGGTTTGTAGCAACAACCACAACAACAACAGGCACCTCAAACACCTGAAAGTGGTGTTAGAAGATATACCAGGATAAGTATACCCCATGAACGATAATCTCCTTCATTAGATTATGTATTGTTGACTGATTCTGGTGAACCAAAATGTTATGAAAAAACAGTTTAGGTAGAAACTAGAAAGAAGTGGGAGCTAGCCATGAGAGAAGAGATGGACTCCTTGGTACATAGCCAGACCTGGGACTTAGTCAGGTTTCTTGCAGGTAAAACAACGTTGCAGAATAAATGGGTTTACAGGTTGAAGGAAGAAGATGGAGGTAGAAAAAGGTATAAATATAGACTTGTGGTGAAGGAAGGGGTTTGCACAGAAGAAAGGTCTAGACTTTGATGAAATATTTTCTCATGTTGTTAAAATGACTTCAATTAGAACTATTTTAAGTCTAGTAGCAGCAGAAGATTTGCATCTTGAGCAGTTAGATATAAAGACGACCTTTCTCCATGGGGATTTGGTGGAAGAGATCTATATGCAACAATCATAAGGATATGAGCTCAAAGGGAAGGAAAAACTAGTGTGTAGCTTGAAGAAGAGCCTGTATGGCTTAAGACAAGCTCTAAGGTAGTGGAATATAAAATTTGACAAGTTTATGTCTAAACAAGGTTATACTAGATGTCACTCTGATCATTGTGTTTATCTCAAAAGGAAAAATGATGGCAGCTATATTATATTATTATTGTATGTAGATGACATGCTTGTTGCAAGGTCTAACATGCATGAAATAAATGTGCTCAAAGGAAAATTGGCAAATTCATTTGCAATGAAGGATTTGGGTGCTGCAAAACAAATCTTTGGTATGAGAATAACTAGAGACAAGAAAAATCACAAATTAACATTGTCTTAGAGTGAGTACATACAAAAGGTGTTGGAAAGATTTAATATGAAAAACACAAAACCAGTTACTACACCTTTGGCTAGCCATTTAAAACTAAGTAAGGAGATGTGTCCCAAGACTCAGGAAGAGATGGATTATATGTCTAAAGTTCCATATGCATCAGTAGTTGGAAGCTTAATGTATGCAATGGTCTGCACAAGGCCTGATATTTCACATGCAATGGGAGTTGTAAGAAGGTACATGAACAATCCAGGAAAAGAACATTGGATGGAAGTGAAGTGGATTCTAAGGTATTTTAGAGGTACCACATATCAAGCGCTAATATTTAGTGGTTCAAACATTGCTCTGCAGGGATATGTTGATGCAGATATGACAGGTGATAGCGATAACATGAGGAGCACAACCGGGTGTGTGTTTACTATAGGTGGAAAAACTGTCAGTCGGGTTTCAAAATTATAGGGTGTTGTTGCACTCTCAATGGTGGAAGCATATTATGTTGCTACTACAGTGGCTAGTAAAGAAATGATTTGGTTACAACGGTTTGTGGATGAATTGGTTAAGAAGCAGGAGTTGGGTAGGTTATACAGTGATAGACAGAGTGTCATTCATCTTGCAAAGAACTCAACATTTCATTCCAAGACTAAACATATACAACTCAAGTACCATTTCATACGATCAATGTTGGAAGATGGATAATTGAAGCTAGAAAAGATACACACTAGCCAAAAGCCTGCAGATACGTTGACAAAAATTGTAACTAGGGAGAAACTGAGATTCTGCTCAGTTTCAATTGGTCTTCAAGTATAATGATGAAGATGAGAAACAACCAAGTCCAAAGAGGAGTCATTGTCGAGAAAATGAAGCAGTGGTGCAGTTGCTATAATCAATCTCAAAGTGGGATATTGTTGGGTGTGGAGCTTGATTATCTTCTTTATTCAAAGGTATCGTCGCATTGGACCCCAGTTCGTAATGGGGTGGAAACACCCCCTGTTTGTTCACCTCTAGGGGGTACAGGGGGGCGATGACAATTTTTATGAGCCCCCCTTAGCGGGGGTTTGAGGGCAATGCCCTCGAAGTTAAAAATAGATGTAAAATTTCCTTGTAAACTATTGTAGTTTCGTAATCAATATGGGTCATTCATTAGGCATATGATTTGATGGTAGAAGTTACGTTTAATTTAGGGTTTTTTTTCCCTAGAAGGGAAACCCCTCGCTATATATTAGGGAATTTTATTGCAGTTGAATATAGGTGTCTTCTGAGTGAGAAAGAGAGAGGAGACTGTGTGAGAGCGAAGAGGAAATTACAGTGGATCGACTGTAGGTTGTATCTCTTCATTTTTATGGATAATATACAAGGAAGGACTGGCTATTTCTCCATGGACATATCTCAAATTGAGTGAACCACGTATATTTGTGTCTCTCTCTTATTTTATGCATTTTCTGTGTTTGTGTTTCTGCAATATTTTATGTGTTCCATTGCTCTGTAGTATATCATTTTCTAACATAGCTATATTGAATCTTAATAATTCTTGTTTTGGGTGATTCATCACTTAATAAATCTACCATCCTCATATTCTTAATTGACTTTATAGGACCCCAGATAGGTTCTATGAAAAACCTAACCTAAGTATGTTAATTTTAAATGTCTAAGATCCTAATATTGCTTAGGATTATTGGAAAATGTTATTTGAAGTTTTTGTTGATGATGTGATGTATGGGATTTCTGTATGATCATGAAAATCTATTTTGTTAGGGCTAAAATGATGTTTTATGAAATCCTAAAACTTTGAAATTTTGATATAATAGAATTTTGTTTACTATGTTGTGAAACTCTAGATCTTTAGGGTTTGGTTGGTCTTATACTAAAATTCCTTGCTAGGTATTTAAATCCCTAGGAGTAAAACACTAGGTGTATACATGTGTCCAAGTAGTTGAAACACTAGCATGTTCTAGGTCAATATATGTATAACATATTACTATTGCCTGGCATATGACATGCTTATGATATACTGTTGAATTCCTAGATATGTGTGTTGACAATTTATTGGGGATCATAAGTCTTAGGGTTTAATTTAAGCCCTTGTCAAAGTTTGATGTTCTAGGATGATGTTGTTTTTTAAATCTAGGGTTTAAACCAAACTCTAGTAGATGCTAGCAATGATGTTGATTAATTTGTGATTGATTTTATTGTTGTAGCTCATGTATAAATTCTAGGGTTTACATAGTAGGAAGTCTAACATATGAAATTTTAAAGTTTTTAAATGTATTAATATGATTTGTTCCTAGGTTTTTCTATATGAAAGATTGTGTTATGTCAGTGAAAGAATATTGAAACCCTAGATATAATAAGTTTGATATCTTGATGAGTTGTGGTTGTGATTTAGGGTTTGTAACTAAACCTAGGCAAGAATTTGAAGTATAGTCTCTTGCTTATTATATCTAATGCTTCTGTTTTTATAACTTTGATGTTATTGGCTAACTTCGTGCTTCTATAGTTTTGGTTGTACTTGCTATCTTAGTTGTGCAGGTACACAATCTTCTAGGTGGTGAAGAGATCGAAAGAAATATTGATGTGATAAGCATGATATGAATGGTGATGGTGACTCTAATAAGAAGGATGGAAGCCACACAAATATTCTTCGATGTCGAAAAGAAGAATTTGATAGTAGAAATCTCCCTTAGTTTAAGAGGGAGCATGGATGAAGAAAATCTTCCTGATTGAGAAGGAGAGCATAGTTTTGTTTGGAGTAGGTTTGAAGGATATGTTGTATGTAAAGTTGGAAAGGAAAGATTCAATTGATAGGCCTACTATTTTGAGGAGAAACATCAGGAAAACCCCGAAGGTTTGTGTTTATTTATCAATATGTGAAACTATATTATTCATAGGGGTTGTGTTTAAATCTCTCGAAAGTTTTGATAGCGTGATGGTTAGTGATCAGTTTGATTGGGAGAGATTTGTTGTCCATGTTCTGCTAGATCAAGGAGAGGCTTTGTGAGTGAACAATTGCCTAGGAGGACATCTGATCGAAACTTTGTGTTGATGTCTAGGTCTCGAAGTTGGAAAGGTGGTGTTGATTGTAGAGCTCTGTTTTTGGATACACACCTGGATCCTTGGGTTGATGGTTAGCAAGTAAGATTGATGGTACCTATAGAGGCTGAAAGCTTGAGTCCATCTTACTCCCACTTGGATAGATTTCCCTGGTCAGGAATATAGTCCATGGCATTGTGGTGCCTAAATTGTTGAGAGACCAATGGATAGATCACCCTGGCCAGGAATCTAGTCCATGGCATTGCGATGCCTAAACTTACTCATGGTTCATATAGTTGAGATCTTCCTTGCACTTGTATATAATGAATACCTCCCTTGTTAAGAGGGAGTTTTGGAAAATGCAACTAGGTTCAGTCCTCATTAAATGTATTTGAGTCATCATGTAATGTACTTATTAAAATAATAAAGAAAAGAATGATGGTTATTATTATTATTATGACTTATTAAAGCATGGGTTTCATGCTGGGTCATCATGTTTTAGGTAAAAGTCCCAATTGAGGACTTCTAGTGTTTATTCTAAGTAAATAATGTCATTGTACTTTTAAAGAGACCCTTCTTGGGCTTTTGAATCATATAAAAAGGTTAAGTATTGAGTAAAATATGAATTACGTAGCCTCCACACCAAGTTGGGCTTAAGATGATCAAGTCGGCCTCAAGAAGGTTATTCAACCTCACCAAAGGACTATAAATAGAGAAATTTGAATTCCATTTGGAGAATTCACTCACAAGCAAGTTCGATATCTCTTGTAGTTGGAAGAAGTGAACAATTGAAGAAGGAATAGGAGGAAGTGTGAGTTTGGTCAAAGAGAAGGAGAAAGGGAAAATCAAATTTTTGGTGCTTCTACCTATCTCTCTCGTGCATTAGTTTGGAAGATCGAAGTTCTCTTGTTGATGCCATAGCTAGTTGTCAAGTGATGTTGCTGCTAGTATAGGTCGAAGTTGCTATTGCTGGGTGTTGCTGCCTGAAGAAGTTGCATTGGTCTAAGATCCAAGTTTCTAAGAGAAAATAGAAGTATTCCAATGAAAATCAAAGTCTCCAAGGTAATAACGAAGTTGTTGGATCAAAGAAATTTTTTCCACTACTGTTGCTGCTACTAGGCCAAGTAGGATCATCTACAAGAATAGAAGAAGGTTGATTTGGTGTGGAGGAACATTTGTGTCAAGGTTTAGAGTCTTTGAATATCTCTGGAAAACTATGGAAGGAGGAATTACTAACTGGGTTTTCCCATAGAGGGCGATTTTTCCCTGGCTGTGAGCCTACATATGGTGTCCCTTGTTTTATGTGCTATTGCTTTGGTAATTGATCAATGAACTAAAAGAAAGAAGATATAAATAATCCTAATAAGAATTCAAGAATATCACAAGTATTTATAAAGAATAAGAAAATATTTATGCCTTTATGGTTTTTAACACTCTCAAGCGTCAACAATTCCATGAATTATTTTTTCTAATCTAAGAACTCCAATTTGAGATTGAGAAACATGCTAAAAATCTCAATAGGGATGATGGGTGGAAATTAAGTAAGAACTAGATTCCAGCTCTTTTGTCGTGATCTTTTTTTTTTTTTTTTAACTATTGGTAATTATTTTACTTTTAGATTATTTCTTAGATATTACTTTTATCTTTATAGTTATTGAATGAAGAATAAAGTTAGTTCCAAATCTACAGATTCCCCTCTAGATTAGTAATAAATAAATAATATCTACAATATTTTAATATATTTTTCCATTTATTGATTTATTGATCTATATTATTAATAATCAAATAATATATACAATAATTTAATAGATTATTGTTTTACTAATATGTTTTGACTTGATCTTTTTATTTATTAATTATTAACTTCTTAATAGGTTATTATAATATATTTTCAATATTAATAAATATTTAAATATAATTATCAGTTAATTTTATAATAACTAATCATTTGAATGGTTTTTAAAAATAAGAATTTTATTATTTAAATAACTAATTTGAAATATATATATATATATATATATATATATATATATATATATATATATATATATATATATATATATATATATATATATATATGTTATTATTTAGATAACTAAGTTCTTAACGGCTAATTTCCTAATGGCTAATTCTGATCCATGATGCATCCTTGATATTTATTCATTAAGATCTTTTGATTTTTTCACCTTTGTCCTGAGGATGAACCACATTATCTAGTTCGAAATGTTGACCAAATAATACTGATTTGATTAATCTAGGAGATAAGATTACTACATTGTGGATCACAAAAGCTTAAGATCTAACTCAAATTTTATCCTCTTCTTTCCATGGTTGGTTGGTTAAATGCGTGTGAATGCTTTCTTTCTTCACCAACTGATCACCATTTCGCCACCTCTTAACATAATTGACTTGGACCTACCCGTTACCTCCCATTATGAGTGACAACCTTCCTTCATATTACACAAACCAGTTCAAATGTACCTTCCCCAAACCTGACACAAGGCAAATTTGTTGCACTGCAAACTCTTTCAAGTTACCTCACTCCCCTCTATTCATGTGATGTACATGTATGCATGAGGGGTACGAGGTGGAGGGAAATCTTCCTTCACATCCATTTGCTTTGGGTCTCATCTCGAGTTTGAGTGAAGTGCCCTCTCTTTGCACCCTCCATGGGGAATTTCTAATTATTCAATTCAAATAATAATTAAATTTTAAAATAAAAAATTTGCAATTATATATATTAATGTCCATGGGCTTGTTTTTTTGGAATAGGGCTTTCGATTTTTTTATCTAATTATTAATAATTTCTTTGATAATTGTGTTTATTTTGGAATGGGGATTGAAGAATTTTAATTTAATTATTAATCATTATTAGGTGGATGGTATGGATTTGACTTCCATAGAATATTCATAGTAGTATACATAAATCAAACATTGAGATTTATTTCAAAGTAGTTATGCCCCTTTTTCCCTGTTAATTAAATTGATTAATTAAAAAAAATCATAAACATATTTCGTAGGAATTGACTTACAGTTTTTTGGGAATGTGGTATTGATAATCCATGGTATTGGCCCATGAGACAAGAGACCAATGGTGAGACAAGAAAGAGACAAGAAATGATTGGTGTTAGCCTCTTAGGGGGAGCTGGCCACCCTAAAAGCTCAAGGGTGTTGGGGCTTGAAAGCATTTTAAGGTTCTCAAAATCCATTGTTGCCAAATCTATGTGGAAATTTATATTAGGGATGGGCTTGTGGACCCAAGTTACAAAGGTCGAGTACATCCCTAACATTTTAATGGTGTATTGGATCAGAGAGCCTAAATAAAAGCCACAAAATTGTGCAATTGTTTGAAAATCCATATTGCATGGTTTCTCTCTCATTGGTCGATGCTTTATGCGGAAAATTAGTGATTTTTAATTGGAAAAGACTCATGTTGAAGGTGTCAAAACAATCATATTCTACTAATACAGGTTATTTAAAGGCTCAACAGATAAGGTTTTTATTTATTAAATCATATCTTAATGTAAGACATTGTCGTAAGTCACCAATTATCTAGCAAATACCTTGATCCTAAAGTAGAGTTCATTCCTATGTGGGACTCATACATCAAAGCGCTACAATACTATTTTATAACTCCCTTAGAACATGTAGATCAATTGATTTGGTCCCCAAGTCCCTCTAGGGGATATCTCCCAAAGATTGAATACACTACTTTTGTCAAGGAAAATTGGTCAAACCTTACTACCTAGTGGGGCAAGAAGCTTTGGAAGCTAAAATCTAAAATATTCATGTGGCTTCTCCTACACAATAAAGCCCCAATGTGGGACATTCTACAAAAGAGATCATTCCATAGACAAATTTGATTTTTCATTTGTTGCAAAGAAGAAGAGATGAACCCCCACCTTTTCCTACATTGTACCTTTTCAAAAGAAGTTTAAAAGGAACCCAAAAATTGCTATGATACTCTTTCGTTTGGGAAGATGACATAATTGAGGAGATAAAAAATCCTAGTTGAACACTTAGATATCTAAAAAATATAAGGCTCTTCCACTCCATGTTGTATGGGGAGTTTGGATTCGTCATAACCATGTTTTATTTGAAAATTGACCTCCTTCTCCTCAGTGCAAGGCTATACAAAGCCTAATTGTCTTTTAAGTGAATCTGCATTTTAGCATATAGGCATTCCTCCAACATCTAATCTAACATACCAATACAAAAGCATCTCCCTTGGGCTTTTTCTATGAGGCCACCAATGGAAACCCATATTAGAGAGGGGTAGGGGGAATCTTATTCCTCTCAAAATCACACAATATTTCATTGTCAGTAGGAATGGGATTGGCCACAAACAATTTTGTTGAACTTATGGCACTTATGCTTCTTCTATCAACTTACCAGGGAAGGGAAATTCGTCATATACATATTTATGAAGATTCTCAACTAGTTATTAATTGGATGAATGGTGTTTATAATCTTTAGTATTATGCTCTTCAACCTCTCTTCCAAAATGTAAAACTCTATTGTACACATTTCACTCACATTGCTTTGATAATGTTTATAGAGAGAGGAGCTTAGAAGTTGACTCCCTCTCCAAAGCTAGATTGGAATTGGATTGTGGAAGCTCTTGAAACACTATACCTTCCATCGTCACCCATCTCTATGTGCATCTTGAGGTCTTTCTCCTCCAAGGTACTGAATAAAATTTTATCGTCGGTCATCTGGAACAAGGCTCCACTGTCAAGATACCAAACACAACCCATCATCGATGACACCATGCATGCGATGAGGGTAAAGTCCATTTCAAACTAAGAGGCTAATGCCTCACCTTCCGATCCTTCCAAGGATCCCTTCTTGGACCTCTTCGATGGGAACTTACTCGGATAATGACCCATCTCGTGACAATTAAAGCATCTTACTTTAGACATGTCACCCTTCTTCCCTCCATGAAAAGAATTCGATTTGAAATGGGAAGCCTTCCCCTTCCCTTTCCTTGCCTTACTTGCTAAGGCCATATTTTCTTCACCATCATCCTTGGATGAAGAACCATCTTGTGTGCTCCTCCTGATCTCCTCCCGCATAAGATCTGACCACAGTCATTCCTAATCCGACAATTTCTCCCTTCCATTCACAGAGTCATGGTAGCTATTCCAACTCTTTGGAAGGCCAAGGAGAGCGAGGCTCACCATATCATCATCAGCAGTAGTTATTCCCACACTACCAAGCTCATCTCTGCATGTCGTGAGCTTGTTCAGATATGTGGAAATCGTATCACCCTTCTCCATCTTGATTCTTCGAAGTTTATCCTTGAGCGCCAATTTCCTCAGGTCACTATTGTTCTGGTAGAGGTCCTTGAATGTCTTCCACCTTGAAAATGGAGTATCCTTCCCATGGAGACTCAAGACAATATGGTCTTGAACTCCCTCAAGGATGATTCGTCTCGCCTTCGCCACACACTTCTTCCACTCAGCCAACTCTTGTACATTAGTTGAAGCTGGCTTTGGGATTTTTTGATCAATGAATTCCTTCAAGCCATTGTCTTCTAATACAACCTCCATTATATATTTCCATGCTATGCACTTTGAGCTACCTTCTAAGGCATACTCGAGTCTCAAGCCATAGAACGCCATTGGCCAACCTTGAAGTATGATATGAATTCGATTTGCACCTACAACCCCGAACTTCAAACTTTGAATTCTCTTCTCAGTATGATGTTCACAGCTCTGATACCATGTAGCAATTCTCTACAAATCCAGGTTTAATACCATGTAGAAAATCTGATGTAGGTTAACTTGATAATGAAATATAAATCAAAGAAGAATACTATAACCTTATTCTACTATCAATTTGCGGAAGCTTGAAAATCGAGCTGAATAATATAACTAGAAGAAGAAGAATCAATCGCACAATACACATGAAAATACTTTGGGGAAAGCCTCAGCTAAAAACCCCACTATCTGTATTATCATACAAGGTGGAAATACATAGGAATTATACAAAGCCTTAGCTCTCAAAGCTAGCCAGCTTTCAGTACAATCCTCATAGATGCTCACACGCAATCTTGGCTGCTCTCCAGCCTTCCTCTCTTCCCTCCAAGATCCCATTTCCTTGCGATGTTCCTTGTGGATGATCTCCACCTCACTAAGTGGATGACCTCCTCTCACACACTGTCAGAACTTCGCAATCCTCAAGGAATGATTCTTTGACTGCATGCATGAGTTTTCTTTATAAGAAAACACATGCAACTGATAGTACATTGTCCTTGAATTTAATATCAACTGGGTCTTTCTTAGAATAGACATGCATGAGTTTATGATGAGAGAATCTTCAGTTAACTGGAGTATCACTAGTTGAGTGCATGCATGCATCAACTTACTGTTAACTCTCTATTAGTTCCTCAAATAGTTTTGAACTAATTTAACTGGACTTAACTTAGTAAAATTAGTTAACTAATTACAACTCAAATATAACTCAATCTTATCTCCTTAATTTATTGGATAACTCTTGCATGACTTAAGAAAGACTTCTAACTTGAATTTCTCCAACTAATTAATTCAGAAATAAATAATTAATTATTTCCAAGTAGCTGTTAAGACTAAATTCGATTTTAATTCACAATTTAATTCAAGGACAAATTAAATTGGAATATTCTTGTTGCCATATTTCAACAATGTATGTATCTTAATTTTTTCCATTATGTGGCGAATTTAAATGAATAAAGAAACATGGTAGTTAAGAAAAGGTTTGATTGACAAAATGATGAAGAAGTATTTATATTTTCAGGCTCACATTTTGTATGTATCTTAATTTTTTCCATTATGTGGTGAATTTAGAACTTCAATATTGAAATTCTTCCAACCTGGTGACTTAGCCATGCATAATTTCCATTTACAACACTTGATAGGAAATTTTTAGAAAATAGAAGAGCATGTAAGTCTTGAATTTTATAAAGGCCAATATAGTGCATGCCTTCACTATCATGTATTTGAAACTATAAATCAACACAACTATAATGTGTGGAAGTTAAAATGTAAAACATAATATTAATATTTTTTAATAAGTTAATGCAATAAGTTATAGTTAATTTAAGGTCATTGTATTTTAGACTCTTGATATGAAAGTATTAAAGAGGAAAATAAAGCTAATACTAATTGCACTTGTATTCTTGTTCTATTAAAATATCATTTTCATCTAAGTTTATAAATTTTAACATCTTAACAAAGAGACTTAAAGTTGGGATGGGTAGATCATTTTCAAAAGGAGGGAGAACAAGGACCATGTGCAAGCCTATGAAAGACTAATACACTTTTCAAGAATGTTTATGAATTTTTACTTAAAAGTTTAACTAAAATAATTTAATAGTCTATTTTTGGAAGACCTTATTTTTGTGGAAATTTCAAACAAAATGAACCTTCCATATCATGAAAGCTAAAAAACATGTTGCCTCTAAAGCTCAAGAGAAGGTGAGCATTGCAATACAAAAGTGCATTCTCACCAAACCTGTGTTCACCTTTTTGGGTGGTGAGGGTGTTTTTGGACAACTAATAAAGGAATGGGAACTTATGAAAAAATTGTATTCTTTAAGGACCAAGTGTCAGGATAGGTTAGGTATGCATGCTCATTTTCTTAAAAAATATAAAATGGAATGGTAGTAATCTCATTACTTTTATTAAGTGAAGTATTTTCTTAATGGTATTGAAGTGGGAAATAATATTGTTCTAGATGAATCACAATGCAATTTAAAGCTTAGACAAAAAGGCCAAGAGAGGAAATATTAAAATGGGTTAAATAGTAGAGTGAATCAGGGCATCAATGATGTATAGTGGATGTATACAAGTCTTTTTTAATTTGGAATTGGATATATATTTGATTTGTTTTTTGATGAAATTCACATGAACATATCCAAGTGACACCACCATATTTGTGGATGATAGAACTAATAAACTTGTAACATTGGTTAATGTGTTTCATCTAGGAAGATTTGATTTTGGTACCAATTGGCATAGAACTAGCCAAATGTCCAACAATATTGGAAACAACTAGTTGAGTTAACCTCTTGAACTTGTATATATTTGAAATATAATTTTGTATGCTTGTATGTTAGTCAGACATACCACATTCGAATTACTAGGCAACAATGGAAATACCTTCTTAAGTGGTCACACATTAGTCTTGTTGTCAATTCGATGGCCACCTTGGGCAATTAGAAAGAAGCACAAAAGAAAGGTGAAGTTGCAATGGTGATTATTAAGTTAGTTGTTAAAAAGTTGCACACTTAATGAGATAGACACCTATTGATATATAAAGATGGGGAATCTATCATCCTTCCTTATTAAGTGCTCCCCACTTCCTTAGTGGGAATTGCAATATGATTTTTTGTTTAAAACTAAGATCAATCGATCAAAATTTTATCATCAATGTCATAAAGCTCTGATATAAGGATTGCCAGTTGACATGAATTATGCAACAATTGCTTAACTAGACAATCCACGCATCTAGTATAAATAAAACAAGTAATAGTTAATCCCTTGTGCACTTTACAAAATCGTTTTTTCTAGATTAATTTTTGAATTATAATCCAGTGCATTAAAATATCATTGGAAAGAAATGCATAAATAGGGATTGCATGTATGAGAGAAAAAAAATTAAAAAAATAAAAAATAAAAAGATTTTTTTGGTTGAATAGCTAGTTACATAGTCAACATTCATATCTACTGCTGGTTGGAAAATATAAAATGTTTAGGCTAATTAGAGAGAGAGGAATTCATATGACCCCAAGGAGATGATCCTTGCAAAAGAAACAATAAGAGGATGAGTTTGTTTTGCTACTATCCTCTAGGCTCTAGAATGAAGGTCCCATAACAATATTACTTCTGCCAACCATGATAACATATGGATTTACATGTTTTAGTTTGTCATGAGTGTCATTACATGGAATTTTTTCCCTAATTAACTCTTCTTCACTTGAGGTAGAGAGTGATCAAGAATGAAAACTACGTAAGAAATAAATAAAAGCATGGAGCAAGAATATGTAACAAACACATGACACATTTTTTATTCATGAATGATATGTTGAAAATGAAAAACAAGTTTAATACTCAAGACTTTATTATTTTACAAAAAACAAGTTTAATACTCAACATTTTTTTTTTGGTTTTATATTATTTGTTAGAAGATAAAAAATGTGAAAGAATAAAATTAATAGATGAGATATTTTAAAGCTAAAGTGAATTGGTTTGTACCTATCCAATTCTATTGAATTCATTCATTGTTTAGAAATAATAGCAACATGATGATATACAAACATGAAAAAACAAATAAACAAATCCCATCCTTATTCTTCTATTACTAGTATTATGGAAACCTAAAACCCTTCTATTGCTAGGGTTTTGACCTAGGAATATATGTGTTTTGGTTTTTTATGGATTGCTTAACAAGGCTTGAAGTCATTACAAGAAATACTCATTATAAATTTTGTTAGCCCTTTACAAAGTCTTTATTATTTAGTGAGATTCACCAAGTTCTTACAAAATTTTATAATTTCGTGAAATATTTGCCTTGATTTTACAAGATAATATAATCTGGTGAGAGATTCGCCAAAAAAATTATATATACATATTATATTATTGATAAAACCGTCTTCCATTTTTCCTATGTATCATGGGGATTCACCCATTTATTATACATATAAATTTAGGATGGTTCTTAAAATTTTCCCTGTTCACAATAGACAGTTTATGTCGAATTACATGCACTTGACTTCCTACTTAGTATCAATTACGAAGACTCGAAAGATGAGGAGAAAATCATTGCTTGCCTACTAGATTTCAATTGGACATATAACATTTTAGAATTCAGTCTTTAGTTTCAAAAAACAAAAAAAGCAAAATAAAAAACAAAAACAAAAAACAAAAAACTGTTGAATTTCATGTTCCAAGACCTATTTTATTTTATTGTATTTTAGTTTTTATAGACCTTTATGTGTTGGTGCAAAGGGTTCATAATCAATGAAGATTGCAGACTTGAATGCTTTTAATCAATTTTGAAATGGCATCTTTTTTCAATACCATTTTTAGTGCTCATGTGTAATGAATTGTGGCATTTATGTCAATGTAGGGTTTTAATTACTTAACACATGTTTCTAATTTTATTCTATGACTTGTGTTGTTTTATTCCCAATGAGTGTTTGATAACATTGTTTAAATTCCTTATGAAAACTTTGCGATTTACATCTTTTTATAATTAGAAATTAAAAAATTGTAGATTAGCTTATTCCTATTTTATCATTGCAGTGCAATACTAAAATATAGACAAATTTTCTCTCCTTCATGACATAAAAATTGTTATTAATTTACTTTAAATGATGCCTTTGTAGATATTCCAGAAAATACTAAAAAAAAATCGCTGGATAGTAGAAAATTACGAAAATATTTTTGGAGCTTCTATTTAAATGTTCAGCCAAAACGTATCCGTTCAATCTTGTGAATTCAACTCCAATTAGGAATTTATGTTTCATGATATTATGTGTAATGTTAGGCTCATTTAAACACTCTGATTTTTTATATTTAGATTGATTAAATCATTTGTTAGATGAGCATTGTAGTTGATATTGGTACATACATAATGTACAGGACTTTGGAGCAAGTGTTTGATGAACAAAATCTCAAGAAAATATCTTTTATTTCTGTATTGCAGATATATATGTTAACATCAAATAGTTCACAAATTATTTGTATTGCAAAACCTTTTTCCTCTATATGTTGATATGCATATGGCAGTAATGAGTTTATAGTATAAGCCTGTGAATCATTGATACATTGCTCTTGTTCAATGTTTCTAGTATCCAGGTGTTGTTTTAAGAAATTGGTAGCAATATTCTTACTGCAAATGAAACAATTATAAAAAACTTGTGCAACTATTTTTTTCATATTAGACATATCGAAACATAGTGCAGGTGTGCAAATAGAATCAAAAAAACAGTCATCACAGTCATTGATATTTTGTCCATAGATCTACAAACCTTGTTCAAGTAAGATTTTCTCAATTGACAATATGTCAAAGTGTACAAGTGAGAACTTGTATGCACATTTGCATGGGCCAGTTGCTTTAGTTATTAAAGCTAGGATATCTATTGTGCTATGTAACAAAAGTGGCACAAATTTTCCACATACAAAATTTTGATTATCTTGAAAAATATTATATTCATGGTCATCAATGGTTGGATTGAACTGTAGATCTTAGTTTAATTTTAGTTTTAGATAAACAACATGACTTTTTTACAAGTGTTATTTGCAATCATACGGAATGAAAATAAATAAATAAATAAATAATTGGAACTTTGATCGAGCACATACTAACTTGTTCCAAGAGGATTTTTGCCACCTGTGAACAATTCAATTGCTTTTATATAAAAAAAATTAACTGACAAGCGTAGGAGTTATGTATTAATCTACGCCCATACGTAGCCAAAACTTGAGAGATTTACAAAAATAGTTCAGAGTCACCTATGGGAATCATAATTTGAATTTTGTTCTACCAAGCCTAGATTTTTCTTCCCCAAAATTATAAAATTCTCCCTAACTACTAGACTATTTCTATAAATCCTACAGAATTGGTTCAACAAATATTTACATTTATAATTTTAAATTAGAAAACAGGGAAAAAAATCACATGGTATTGTCTACTCCTCCATCGGTGTCGGGTTGTGAAGATTGATTCTAGTGTTTTCTTCATTCGACCTCGGTATTTTCTCTACCATCATGAGATGAAGGTGCTCAATTTGTAGACACGAAGCGTCAAATTCGTCTTCCAGTTGACGAATTCTCTCATTTTTTTCCAATTGTTGCTCCTACATGTCGAGAGTCTCCTTCTGTTATTGATGAATGCACCTTAGAATTATCACCATCTCTTCTTTTATTTCTACATGATCCTTATCACCGAGACCGCATGCATGGTGAAACCTTCCTCGATCATTCACAATGCATGCAGATGTTCTGCCCAAATGAGGTCGGTAATGACCCCATGAACCAGATATCGAACTATCATCCTCTGCTATACTCAAAGCTTCCATATTGATCGCAAGGCAGGGGGGTGACTAGAACTACGAGACACAAAGAGAAAAAGGACAACCAAACCAAGATAGGAGTTATTGTGCTTATGTAAGACTACACAGGACTGACAAAGTAACCGACTTCCAATAGAAACCATTTAGCATTCACAAACTCTGTTACACCACCATCCGTGGCAACCAATTCAAAAAAATCCTTCTTGCCTAAATCTCCAATTATGCCACCCTCAACAGTGGCCAATTCATTCCCGTGATGACCCTCTAAAACCACCACCGTGTAGATTACACATACTCTGCCATTACCCAGATTTCCCTGACCCGTCCATTGGGTCCTTAAGATGGAAACCCTAAGGACAGTAGAAAACCAATTCTTGTGACAAAATATCTTACCATTACTGCTTCTTATATAGAGAATTATTGTTTGGTTCCTGATACAAAGTATATGAGTAATACTCATTCCTCTTAAATCTCAATGTTCTTCCATAATTCCTTTGATTACGGAAATGACCGCCAACTTGTCGAACACCAGCTTACCTCACACAAACTAACCACCCCAGACCAGATGGATTAATTTCTCCTCGCACTCACCATAATTTCGCATGGTTTCATCTCGATTTCCCTGGCTTCTAAGAATGATACGAGGAGCACTTACTAGGGCTCCCATGCCTAAACTTCACCATATTTCAAGTGGAGTACCAACCTAAGGATAATAATCATGTTGCGCCATAAGCCAAACATTAGGGGCACCACGAGGAAGGAAGAGGGGCTAGGGGATATGAATGTCGATAGGATAGTGGCGAGGAGAGAAGGGAAGAGAGGGACGATGAAATGGCTACCAAAGTGGCTGATGCTGAAGGTGAAGGGAGAAGAGGGGGATGAGGTGGAAGGGAGTGAGGTGGAGGAGGTAAGGAAGGTAGGAGAGGTAGAAGGGAAGAAAGGGGTGTAGGTTTTAACCCTGTATAGAAATTACCTACATACGAATTCTAAGAATAGAAAATAAACAATGAGAGAGCATAACACATAAAACATATATACACAGAGATTTTCCCCTGTATCCCAAAACCGGGACTACTAGCTTGATTTTTCATTATGTTCCTTTCAATGTTACAATACATATATGTACATGCTGAAGCATCTAATACCATGGATTGAAAAATTATCACCTCCAAAACCATGTGCGAAAACCATACACAAAACCATAGGTAGGTATGCCCAACCTAATATAGGGTCCAAAAAAAATTTCACTGGGGCGCTGCCCCACACCCCATAGAGAGGGGCTACTTGCCCCCCTCAAACCCTCTGGACAGGAGGGCCTATGACCCCCCCGCTGTCCAATCGGTGCAATGAAGGGGGGGCTCTGCCGCCCCTCTAACCCCCCGGTTAACTAGAGTGGCTAGTCATGGAAAGAATATAACACAACCCAACAAGGGGAAGAAAGGGGGAAGGGAGTCAAGCTAGGGGATAAAGGGAAAATAAACTCCATGCTTTCACTCCTATTATAACTCTTTTTCCTACAAGAGTCGCACTTAAATATCAAAAGTTTGAGATTCATATCAACCATCAAGTGGGTAATTGATCCCACAATTCCATTCACTTCATTTCTTTCTTCTTTCATCCTACAGGCTGAATTGGCTTGCATGTCAACTTCCTTATTATTACCTCTTAGGATATGGAAAAGCTTAACTTTTTCAAAGAGAGGTATCATTTCGTGAGTTCTCTTGATGATCTGGTTCAAGTTAATGTTTTGAGTGGCTGAGTTGTAGTTCATATGCTTTACAATCAACATGGAATCCCCTAGGATATGTATATCCCTAATTCCCTTTTTTTGGGCTAGAGAGAGCCCGAGAAACAACCCATAAGCCTCAGCCTGATTATTTGTCTTCATTTCAAAACCCCAAGCAAATCTATCTTCTATGATTCCTTCGGGATTAATGAGAATCTCTCCCCCTCCTGCCACCCCAAATTTCTTTTATAAATTGAATGCAAATATATTAATTATTCCAGTCATAATTGTGTCTTGATCCTTTTTCACATTCACAATTCATATAATATAGCAAAATCATCTATTTCTTGTTAAAATGTTTATCACTATATATGGCACATTAAACTTACCATTCTTTTGAGCATTGTTATACATGTTTCCTCAACAAGATACATTCCACTAGTTCTCATTGCACTATTGTTTCTTGTTATGTATCTGTGTCAATATGTCCATGAAAACCGGTATGCCTATAAGATGAAGCACAACATGACAGTGAATTCCATGTTGAACTTCGGTTGCACACTGAGTATGCCCAGAGTCACAGCAAAAGAGTTATTATACACAAAGCTAGCACAAGGAATTGAGCAAATACTTGCACATTGTGTCAAAAAATTCTATGTTAATTACTATGTTCTTGTATTCATTTGTGTCAAGTATTTAACTCTAAATACAACTACAACTATAGAATCCAGAGTTATCAGATTGTTGTTCTAACAAAGTAGGTCTTTTCAAAACATATGTTATTTCTTCAGATCGATCAATGTTCATGAAAATTGTTCTTCTAGCAGTTGAATACAAAGACAAACATAAAATAATGTGCATTGTTTGTCCACTTGACATTTGTTGTATATTTAGCAATTTGTTTCCAAGTTTTTGAATAGCTTCAACTTTGTTGTCTTGACAAGACATACGATTTCTTGTTGAATTTGTTTAAATGCAATTGTAATGGAGCATTCCATTTTTTTCATATAAGACTTGGAATATGTTACTGCACAATAGAGGTCTAAAATAAATTGAGCATATATGTTTCCTTGCTACACTATGTTCTTATATTCAATTGTCTAAGGTGTTTTTCTATGAATACAATTGTAACTAGATATAAATTTATGACTAGATATAACTATAAGCACAAATAGACAGGGAATATAGGCTTTGAGAACTAGTTACTAAAATTCTAAGAAGAATTTATAGTGTCATATACCATATAGACTTATGATAATAATAATTGAGCTGAGAGTCAAGAAAATAGTTGTCAGTGTGCACACAGTAAACTCTTTTCACACTGTGCTAGAGAGAGGCAAATCCAATTTTCTATATTTCTTTGTTCTGTAATTATTTGGTATGAAAATTATAATTTAAATATTCACCAATTAATTTGCATTCTTGTTGTCATGTTTACAACAAGCTTTTTTCCCTTGGTGTGTCACAAAATCAATAAAAACAAAAGCCTTAAATATATTTTTTTTGAAAACTTAAGTCGCAAGTCGCAGTCAGGAAAATTTTGTAGAAACAATACAAGATCCTGAGTACCGGACCTTCTGACTACATGATCAGGAATTCAAGCTAACCATAATTTTTTTTATAAATAGTCAGGCCGACCTGCCGATCTTGGCATTACCAGACTTCTAGCAGACATACTAACCTCTACATTGTCGTACTGTGAAACTATCGAACCTAATGAGTTCACCCGACTATGGTCTACTCTAGGTCAGGATAGAATAAACAAATCACAAAACAAAAAAAATGTTTGACTATACGTTCGACTCAGGAAAAAATAATGTGACAATCGTAATAGTGATATTGTACTTTTCATGCTTTTAGAGTTAGTTACTGAAACTCTAGTCTCCTTTATTTGTTTGTTTTGGAATTTTTTCTTTTGTTTGTCACAAAATGCATAAAAAACAAGAGCCTTATACAATTTTTGTTTTTTGAAATTTAAGTCGTAAGTCAGATCCATAAACATTTTGTAAAAAGGAAATATGACCTTCCGACCACTCGATTACCAACATAGAGCAGCTATGAATCTTTTTTATAAATAATCGACCTGATCTCCAACTTCAACATTATCGACTATCAAACTACCGACCTCCCCACTTCAACAATGTTCAACCGTGAAACTACTAAAAAACCACCCGACTATCAAATGACCTAACCTTTTGTCCAACCGACTTAGAACACTGAGTGACTATGATTTTTATAAATAATATAAATGAACTCCCTACCTAAGTATTGTCCAACTTTGAAACTACCCAACCTCCAGACCTTAGTATTCCCAAATATAAAACTACCGTACTTTCCAACCTTAACATTTTCTGGCCTAATGAAAATACCTAACAATGGTATAGTCGAATGACGATAAAATAATTGCAATGAAACAAAAAACACTTGACTGTCCGACCTCCCGACACCATAATCAGTCCAATATTAAGTCAAACATCAAATCCAGAAAAATTTTGACAAAAAAATGTAGCCTCCCGACTACCCGACCTCCCAACCATGCAACTACCAACTCGAAGTGACTACAAATGAATATGGATCGACCTCCCAAGCTTGAAGTAAATGGCTTTTGGCACTACTTTTCTTATGCTATTATGCAACTATTACTTTGCCTTGCCAAATCTCAGCTACTCACCACGTCGCTTGAACCTTGAAGATAATCCATGTACAATGTCCAATCGTACAATAGTAGAATCATGCTGCCCCAATCACAAGTTTTCTCACCCATGGTCCTAACTGCAACAGGATAAGCCTTATCCAATTCTCTCTATAAATTCAACATTTTTCCCCTTTGCTCGACATTGAACATCCTTTCTTATTTTTCAAGAATGGTTGTGCCATGGCCCTTTGGCTCTACACCATGCATACTCTTTAGTCGACATTTATGTACTGTCCTTAGAGACCAAGTGTACTGCTGCATCAACTACCTCTAGCTAATCCTCTCGATTGTGAGTTGTACTCTGGAATTCGTTTCGCCTATAGATCTAAATGAGCACCTCGCCACTTTGTCGAAGTCATACTAAGGCATTCCACGATGTTACCCCTTCTGAGCTTGGGTGATATTTATATTAAGGAATTGTTATCCTGTGGCATTTATTTGCCTTCGAGTAGAGAATTTCTCGCATGGTGGCACAAGTGCTCCTGCAATTCTTATCTAACAGAAGCTTGGAGCCACCTTAAATCGGGTTTCCACCTCAACTACCACATACCAACTATTTTAGAATGCTTAGGAACTCTCCCAGCAGCTCCTCGACATTGCTCCATGTGGCGGGAATGGAAGCTCATGCACAATAAAGGTTGAAGCTTGTAAAAGCACTAAAACAAGACATAATCAACCTAAGTACATTTGTTTGATGTCTCACATACTATTTGCCTGTCAGAACAATATTTTGCAAACAAATATCTTAATGTACACATTGACCGTTTATGTCAAACAAAGCGTCTCTGGTATAGATTTGTACATTAATACAAATGCTCTTAGAACCCAATTGTTATAATTGATCTTGTTTTTCAATTTGAATAAATCGTTGAGATCCTTAACTTCATTTATTGAATTTTTTATGATATCACTAAGCATTTAGGGAAAACTGTTATGGGACTCTTCTTCAGTCTGAACTTTAGACACTTTGTAATTACTATTATTTACTATATTAACTTATTTACTTTTTTATGGAACCATAGGGCACATGTGCCCATGCATAATCATAACCATAATCAATATAAAAATTAGGAAAATATTGGTTCAAAGTTGCATAACAAAGATATTCAAAACAACACATATCCCCCTTGCTATTTATTCATATCTATTACAATGACAATGCAGCATAACCCATTAATTGTAAATTGTAATCATACAACATTTATCTTTTTTGTCTACAGTAAAACTGAAACTATCGCTCTATTCACATAATCTCTTCCAAGTGCCTCTTTTTCTTTTGGAACAAGTTTTTTATCCCTCCCTTATTACTGCATCCTTGTTCTTGCAATCAGTCCATAAATTTTGTTCCCTTTTGCTCCTTGTATTATTTCAAAAAAGCATGGACCTGAATATTTTCCTAATGCCATTTAATTTCATGAACCATCCCCTTTACTTCATGCAACACTAAGCATTTAATTCTTATCGTCAAGTTCAGGTTTCTTCTTTGCCCAATAAACTGTATCATCCCTAACATGAATTCTCTATTCCTAGCTCTACAATCCATGTCCTCAGACTAAGTCACCTCTTTGTTTTGTTATTCCAAACATTACAACATATGTACATTCTTTTTACAATGCAACACATGAACCTTTGGTAGGACTATGGCCTAGACAATAAAACTTCTAAAAACTAATAACCAACAAATACCCTTTTGTATTCTTTAGTCTTGTTTGATGATTTCATGCAAAGTGAAGAAAATGTCAAATTGCTCTAGTTGTTTACTTTTTTGTTTAATAACTGTAAATATCAGTACACAATTAGACCAAAAAACCAACAACACAAATGTCATTTTGCAAAAAATATAGCTAAAAGTAATTCTTGCAAAAAAAACTTATTTTCCCATTCCATATAAATAAATACCAATAAAAATAGAATCAGCTCACAAAAAAAATAATATTATCAAAACCCCATTTTTTTTTCTTCAATTCAGAACAATTTATAAAATTACACTTGGAAATTTAGATTCAAAACTTTGAAATTAGAAATTAAAATAGAATAATTTGATATTAATTTCAAAATACTTTGGATTTTTTTTAAAATCAATTGATTAGGTCTAAATTTTCCTTCTATATAAACTTGAATTATAAGTTCATTCTCTTCTTCACACATAACATCATAACTAATCATAACTAAAAACTACATGCATATAAATCATATATATAAATAAGCACTAGCATTCCATGTTACTCTTGTTTTTTTACATTTTCTTAGTTTTAAATGGAAAATAGTTTATTTCGTGATAGCATTTCATGGTTGTTTTTCACTGTGAGTTTGAAATTTTAGTTATGACATATTTTCATTAGCCAAATCGAAAAAACATGTCATTAGTTGAGGAAAAACATGTCATAACTAAAATTTCAAACTAACAGTAAGAACAACCATTAAATGTTGTGTTATAAAAGTTTATTTTTATATTCATGATATTTAATTTAAATAATAGTGTCATAATTTAAATATGACATATTTTTTCAATATATTAGGAAATTTATTTTTTAATTTTAATTAATATATATATTTCATATATTATAATATTTAATTTAAAATAATAAAAAATTGTAATTATTAGGTGTATACATGTGCTTATTTTGGAATAAGACTATTAGATTTTTAATTCATATAAATTAAATAACAGTTGACAACAAAACATTTTTCTCATGAGAATTTTTCATTATATTAAGAAATTGAATTTTTTTTGTTATAATTATAATAGTAAATTTAAATAATAATTAATTAAAAAATAAAAAATTACAATCACTAGGTGGATAGGTGTGTTTATTTTGCAATAGAATTTTTAGAAATTTAATTAGGACATCAATTCATGATAAGTTTAAAAAAAAAAATCACATTCTATTTTTTCAGTATATTTAGAAATTTCTTTCTTATTTCACTTAATAATTGTTTTTAAATTTTATAATACTCAATTTAAATAATGATTAATTTAAAATAAAAAATTACAATTATTACTTGTGGATAGATGTGTTAATTTTGGAATAAGACTTTTAGAATTTTAATCCATCTAAATTAAATGGTTGGTAAAAGTGGTCATCAATTCATGATAAGCATCAAAACACTTATCTTATGAGAAGTTTTACATTATCCTAAAAATTCACAAAAATTAACTAAATTACAACTTTATTTTAAATTTTTATTGTTGTAGTCCATAGGCTCTTGGATAAATGGTGGTTGGATGAGTTGTTAAGGCACTCCAAGCTATTAAGTCACTGGTTCAATTCCCTTCTTATTCAGGACGCGACCATGTTGTAGCCTCATCCTTTCAAAACTTACAAGAATTAATGAAAGAGTTAAACATATAACAATATTTTTAACTTCTTGTAGATAGTTTTTGTTTACAATACCATGGGCCAATACCACATGTCATTTTTGGACACGACCATGTTGTAGCCTCATCCTTTCAAAACTTACAAGAATTAATGAAAGAGTTAAACATATAACAATATTTTTAACTTCTTGTAGATAGTTTTTGTTTACAATACCATGGACCAATACCACAGTTTATCAATATCAATATGACACTTTCTCATATGAAAATTTCATTAATTAATTAATTTCACATAAATTAATTAAAAAAGCATAACTAACTTGGAAATAAATCCTTCCCCGATGGAGGTGATCAAGCGGTGACATGCGTGGCCATGGGGCCACCACATTCCACACGCGACAACCATGCTCAAATAGTTAGTTGATCCCCACTGGTCGGACGATCGAACATCGAAGAGTCTGGAGACCATTGGAATATTTATTATCCAAGCTATGCTAGGAGAAGGTGGATTAGTTAGCCGGGAAATGAACAAAGGAATTTTCGGGAATAGTTCCAGCTCAGTATGCCAAAAAGGCTCAATCAGTGAGTCGAACAGGTACTTTGCAACAACAAGAAGCAAGTGTATATGAGCAACTAGACCGAGGAGAACTCAAGTCTTCATTTAGGATCTTGGAGCGGCAAAATACCAACTCCAAAAGTCCCTGAAAATTCAAGAAATGGAAAATGATACTGCCAACCTTTGCATTTACTACTGGTCTTTGGCTTTGTATGAATTAACTGATACTAAGGTACATTTATTCTCTTGGATCTATGTTATTGCTAGGGTCTCTGTGTTTTTGGTAAAGTGGTGGTAGAACACCACCTTGGTGCTCTTGTATGTTGGATGTGTGTATAGTCTATTGGGTTCTAGGTTTTGTATGTTTGTTGCTAGCGTGCTTCAATTTGGTACGAATTTGGTGTGTTTCTAGTATAAATGGTTTGTTTCTTCAAGAAGTGAAGGGGTTAGGCCGATGTAGAGCATTGCTACATTTAAATAGTCTTTGTTCATACTGCAATTTTGTTTTTATGTTGTGAGGTGGTGAGATACCTTTATTATTACTCCCTCAAGGTTTGATTGTGGCTATCAAAAGTCTAGTCTCCGGAGGCTCCTGAGTCTAACATTATTAACTCGGGGGAAAGGTCTTTTCTTCCTGGTGTGTTTGGTGGGTGGTTCTGATTTTGTTGGGAATTGGAGTCTCTTGGGGGCGTAGTAAGAGTCGTGGGTCCTCCTTCTCTGTAAGGACCTCAGGGATTGTTGTGGTTTGGGTAAGGCACCCACTATCCTACTAAGAATCCATCCGAGGTGTGTTTTTTGTTAACCTTATTGAGTTGTGGCTTCGACGGGCATATTGGTCTTCTCTACTCAAACCCTGACCGACACATTGTCTACAACCTTGGCTAATATGGGAGTGGGAGCAACAGAGACTCGCTGGGGGAGGTGGAAGTGTGTCGGTGCAGGTTTAGGGTGAATTTCACTTTGCAAGGATGCTTCGCTGGTGAGGAAGACCATGTAGAGGAGGCAGCCAACAGGGGCAACAAGGAGCTAGGATGGGCAAAGAGGAAGATTATAGTAATGAGGACTCGAGGAGTATGGAGAGGGAGGGTGAAATTTCCTAAGACGAACCCCGCTCTCCTAGCCATGTGGTTCAATCTCCCTCTTTGGACACAATTGTTGAACAACTAAGAGGAATCCAGACCAACCTGGATATCCTTCGGGTACATAAATATGAGAACAAAAATGAGTTGGTGGCCTATATCAATGACATTCAATACAACCATAATGAGATACTAGAGCAATTGACCATTGTGCGTTGAAGCCAACATCAGCCCAATGATCATCTGAATGAGATTAAAGTGAGATTGGAGCACATTGATTTCCATGTCCATGTAGGACACGACCCAATGATTTCTCTGCCCATTTATGGTATCCAACCACCAATTTTATGATTTTAACCAATTTCAGTTAAATTTTAATAAAACTTAATTTAAAATATGAAAAAAAAAACTTAAAAATATAATAATAAAAAAATATGATAACTCACCAAAACATTATATTTATTTATTTATTTATTTACATATATTTAAAATATATATATAACACCACTAACTTTGTTTTTTAATTATTGATTTGATATATTAACAAGTTAATTTTCCTACTGGCAATAAATAAATAAATAAAATAAAAATAAAAAAACAACTTTATTTTTAATTCGATTTTTATATTTCAAATACAACAATAAAAAGTTCAATGATAGCATAAGTTGGGAAGGAAAGTACAGGGAATTGACAAGAAATGATACGAGAACCAAGCGGACATATTGATAAGTTTATAATATATTTTTATTTTTAATTAATAATTATTATATAATTTTCTCAAATTTTTAACTAAAAATGATATATTTTATAATTAAATAGAGATTTATTGTATATACAATGTAAAGTTACTAAATTTAAATGGAGATCCTCGTTAAAAATTAAACATTGAATATATTAAAAATTAACAAAGATCTATAATGTTTTATTAAATTTTATGAATTTTCGGTGGGAATGGTTGGGTACATTACCTTTCAGTAATGAACGTGGGACTCATAAATTTATCTCCTAATGTAAGAATTTTCTCATTTACATTAATCAAAACTCTGTACTGTGTAATGAGATGAGATTTTTCCTAAAACATTTTTGCAAAATTCATATAGACCAATTTTCAATCTAAGCTATATACATCTAATCTGGAAAACAGTCTAATTATTTTAGAGAATACAATGAGAAAAATGAGAAGGCTCGCCCACTAAGACTTTGCATACACAGGGCAACTTAGTAATCACTAAAATGAACTTACCGTCATTGAAAGCCTGCAAAATATTCATGGTCTTTTAATGTGGAGCACACATATTTCCAGAATAATTTATATGCATCACTCTACTATGCATGAAATTAAAAAAATGAAGGCTATGGGAGCTCCTGTACGCAGATTATGCCGGGATGTAGCAGAACACATATAGATTACATAAATCGCTTATATATCGCTATAAACTTTTTCTTTTTTAATAACATGGTGAATAGGTAATTGCAGGTTTAATTTAAGGGAGATTTAAGATTAATTTTTTTGGCTGTCACTAGATCAATTTTTATAGCTGCTACTATAACACCAACAGTACATCCAACAATTTGTAAGCTAGATATACTAAATTCTTATAATAAAGAAACTCACCGATAAAAAAAAATACTCTTTGAACCGCACATCACAAAAAAATACTATACTCAATGAAATTTAAACAGTGACTTCCTAACCAACCCAATGATCAAACCACACATCACTATATACATCCCTGCAAACTTTCCTGCACACTTTCACTAACTGGGAAAATTAATTTTTCAAGGGTCTTTCAATTTGTAAAACGCTTTTTTGGCAGGCACTTTGGATTATAAAGTTTGTTATAATGGAAAAGAAATGTTTTTTTTTAAAGAAAGCCACAAATATTCATAATCCAAATACATATACTATCAGAAAACACACCCACATTGACAATTTGATATGCATTTCAACAACCCATTATATTGAATCAACCAAGGTCAAATTCTCAACTGGATTTTCGTTGCTTCCCCTGTGTCTTTTATGATGTCACTGCATTCATCCCAAAAGATTCTACAACTGATCCTATGGAGTGCGATCCTCTGCTCACCCAGGATTCAATCATAATCTGTGAATGAAGATCCTGATCGGCAGGAACAAAATGGCCTGAGCCAGATTGGAGTGGGAACGCATGTACCCAGCCAGCTTGTTGGACACTTTCCAAACACTTCTTTCGGAAGCCAGAAAGTCGTCCAATCCCTCCCAATCCAGAATAGAAATCCACCCTTCGGTAGAGACAACGCCATCCTGGAGGTCGAATTGGCCCTGATACAACAGGACTGGCCTCCGCCGTACCAGGGCTTCCACCATCCACTTACTGCTCTTCATCACGTCATCGCCCAATCTCTCGCCCACCGCCTGACTGCAGTCCTCCCATTTGATATGCCCATCCACCTTCAGGGCTTCTTTGACAGCAGGCTGATTGAGGAACAGGGAGAGGTAATCAATTCCATTCTCGGAGGTGTGATAGGGAAGATTCCTCCTCATGTCTAACAGGGTAGCCAGGCCTGTAACGTTCTCCAGGCGATTGAGGACACGATTTCTGGAAATAAGGGCATCTTGCCATTTCTGCTGGCGGGTGAGGTTCGCTGCCTCCTGCTGCAGAGCTTCGAGGTGCAGCTTTTCTTGGGAATCGATGAGCCCCAAGGCGTATGCAACAGAGGCGTGAAACTGCACCTGCACGACGGGGTGGGTCAATCCATTGCCGATGGCCAGTCCATCCAGTCGCAATGGCAATACCCCATTATTGTCCAGCTGATTGAGCATGTACAAGCTCAGGGAAGGAACATACTTTCCCGCATAGCTCTCGCCCGTTACATAAAATGGGCGTTTGCGAAACAGGGGATTCAGGTCGAAAAAAGCCTGCAGGGCAGCATACAAGTCCTTGGCAACCTCATCCTGGTGGGTAGGAATGTGTTCCTCGGAGGGGGAAATGCTGAAGCCGCTTCCAATGGGATTGTCCAAGAACAGTAGGCCAAATACACGATTCCAAGGCGCGGGATTCTGATGCAAACGGAGATCTGGGCTGTCGCTGACTCTCCAGGGGCCTAATTCGTAGAAATTTCCAATCATGCCAGAGCAGCCGGGACCTCCTTGCAGCCACAGAAGAATCGGAGTGTCACACAGTTGTTTTTCAGGGGAGATGGCCTCGTAGTATGCATAGAACATACGAGCGCCGCTCTTTCCTTCTATATTCAGATATCCAGATTCTGTCGGTAGTGCCTCTCTGGGCAACGCTCCAGTTTCCATGCCCGCCACCGCCACCACATCCCAAAATAATATTGTTATGAATTGCACAGCCACCACAGCTGCTACTGCAACTGAAATGGAATTTCTACCGCGCAGCTTCATCGTCAAGCAGCACAATCTGTTTTCTATTAACTTTCAAACCCTGATTAAACCCTTGGCAATTTGACAGTCCGTGAGAGATGCATGAATCACAACAATCCTCAACAGAACCGTGGATATGAGCGATCCCCGAAAGACAATACCAACAGGATTAATGGTGGGATTCAAGAGCTGGGCCTATGGTACTCCGTATATAAGCACATAAAAAGTGTTCGAAAAAGATCGATAGTCTGGATGCCGAGGAAAAAATCAGTGATGGAGCCTCCGTGGGCAAACCTTAGATTGAACCCATGATGGTTGTTTTCTGTTTGAATTTTTCGATTTTTGGATGATGGAATTCAGGAAAAAAATGAACTGAAATTTTATGTGTTATTTATATTGGTTTTTTAATTATATATATGGATTTAGTGTTACAAAAAATTTCAGAACACTTAGATGTGACAAAAATTATCTATGAAAATTTGTGATTTCTCTAAATTCCTATTCAATTTTATTCAATTTTAGAGAAATTAAATTAGAAAAACTCATTCACAAAAACTTCCAAAAAAAACTCACACTAAAAACAAATCAAATATAAAATAAAAACATAAATATTTTAGTGTTAAAACTTTAACGTATCATATCAAGGTTCATTGAATCTGCGTAGCGGTGCGGTTCATGCTGTGTGATTCAGTAATATTATATGTCAATCCATTTGCATCGACATGGTTGCATTTCAATTGATCAAACCCAATGAGCCAATCAAATGTTTTTTGTGCATTGTCGTTGTCACAACGGGAATGTGTGAACCTGCCATTGTACTTCCTGCTGTCTGTATCTTCTAATTGGAAGAGAAATCGAATTTGTTCTCCTCATGGGATGCCTATGCCTAATGAGATGATAAAAAAATGGGAAGAGAAATCCATTTTGTTCTCCTCATAGGAAATGGGAAGAGAAATCCATTTTGTTCTCCTCATAGGATGCCTAATGAGATGATATATCTGACAGGACTGTTTTTATTTTTATATTGGATTTCGTTTATTTTAAATGGAACATAATTTTTTCCAGGTTAACATTAAAGGGCGGTTTTTCACTGCCAATTTAGTTATGACCTGCTTTCCCATTAATAGTTGTTATTTTTATGCTTTAATATTTAATTTAAATAATAGTTTGATAACGAAAAAACATTTTTGGTAAAAGATAAGAATGAGTTTTGAGGTTTTTAGTTTTTGGTAGTTAAGGTTTTCCTTGTCATAACATTAGTTTAGATTTGATATATAGAAGATTGTAGTGTTTCGATCGTGGACTTTATCTTGTGATTTGGTTGTTGAAGATTAGTTTTGGTTGAAAGAGATCTTGGCAACTATAGCTTCTATTTTGTGATTTGGTTGTTGAAGATTAGTTTTGGTTGAAAGAGACCCTGGCAACTATAGCCTCTATCTTGTGATTTGGTTGTTGAAGATTAGTTTTGGTTGAAAGAGACCTTGGCAACTATAGCTGCATCTCTCGTAAGATTGAAGTTTGCATTTGACAGACATTCTGCAGGTGGCTTCTCAGATCTAATCTTGCATATCGATTTTCCTTTTCTACGTGGGGCCTTCTTCTCCCCCCGCACCCCCCCCCCCCCCCCCCCCCCTCCCCAAACAAAATTTGTGAAGAAATTAGCTGAGATTTCGGATGTGGAACTCTCTCCGCCACATCCATGCAAGAAAGCCTTAGCCCTCTCAGAAAAAAACATTAGTTGACAAGTTTATGGGCTCATCGCTGAATCCAAAAGTTGTTGAATCCTGGATCACGAAACAATGGACCCCCAAGCTTCCAGGTCAAGTAACTTACCTCTTTATCTCCCCATGGACTATGGGTTTAAATTCAAATTCTGAAATTACTTTTGTGCCAGTGTGGACTACCTCACCTCCCTCTCCATCTCTTGGGACCTGATGCACTAAAAGACACTGGAAATAAGTTGGGTCCCTATCTAGACAAAGCACAACAAAAAGGAGGCCAATTTTTTTGTGCTCACATTTTTGTTGAAGTAAATCCCTTTGAAGGTTTACCCAGGCCGTAAAAATAAATTTAGGGGAATGGAGCCATATTTAGGAATTGAACTATGAGTAGATTCCCTTCAAAAGCATCATTTTTCATTCTCATGGGCACTTTGTCAAAAACTAACCTCAACAAAAAAAGGATGAGCAAGCCCAAGCCCCTCTCTCATAAGGAAGGGCATACCCATACCTCCATATCTAATGAGGGTAGTTTTCAATCAGTTCAAAAGTGAAGGAAGAATCAACAGAATAAATTTGTAGCTCCAAAGAAATCTGCTAAAGAAGTTCTTGAACCTTCCCTCAGCAAAAATTCTTTTTGAGGCTCTTCAAGATCTAGAACAAGATGAAATTACTCCTCTGGATGAAAACCCAAAGGAGGATCAAGGAAACTTAGTAGTGTTGGGGGAGAATGAAGAGAAACTCCTTCGACATACATAATCATGTATTGTGGCAAAAGTATTAACAATGTTAGATTCTGAGCTTGCGGAAATGAGTAGATCTACTCCAACGTTTTACATAAAAGCTATGAAAATCAAAGCAACTCACACTAAGTCAAGCACAAGAGGCAATGTTAGACAATAATTCTCCTCAAATGCAGCAGAAGTGCCTCTCACAAGAGGCCGGAAATCCCATAAAAAAAAATGGGAACGTGAAGGGCATGTCAATTTAGCTTCAAGATCCCAATTCCCTGTAAACTCCTTGTTGCAAAAGTCTCCCAATCAATTTATTGTTTTTGCAATTTGTAAGAATTTACTCTTGTAATCACGATGAAAGTCTTAGTTGTAAAAAGTGTGGAATATATTGGTATTTGTCTTGTAGAATCTTAATCAATTTCTAAGTAGAAGATTCTTTGAAGATGGTGCAAATGTAGGAAATTTCCTTAGGTGTGTCAAGAGGCAGATTTAATAAAACCTTATACTCATTCTTGTTTTAGAAAAAACTTAATTATATAATAATAATAATAATAATATAATACCAATATAATTATAGTATGATAATAATATAATAATTTTCCATTTATTCATAATTTTTTTAATTAATAATTATTATTCTTATATTTTAACTTAATCATTATTATTTTTATATTTATAATATTTCATTTAAAAAATAATGAATTTAAAATATAAAAAAAATTGCAATTATATATATTTACATCAATAGATATGTTTATTTTGAGAATGGGGGCTTTTGTGATTCATTATTTAAGTAAAGTTTTTTCCAGATAAATCACAGTCGTTGAAGGTCAACACGTTTTGAACCACTTATTACGCTTCATTCATCATCCAACATCCCACAAAGATAAGTATTGTGATTCATAGACCGAAGACAAATATTGTGATTCATAACACGTTTTGAACCACTTATTACGCTTCATTCATCATCCAACATCCCACAAAGATAAGTATTGTGATTCATAGACCGAAGACAAATATTGTGATTCATAAACTGAATAATTAGAATAGAGATGCAAGTAAACTCCTAAGGGAAATAAATAATATATTAATAAAAAGAACGAAAACAAACGTTAAAAGGAAATAAACAATATATTAATAAAAAACGAAAATAAACCTTAAAGATTGCTTAGAAAAAAGTTATTGATGATGATGATGATGATGATGATGGTTAACGTCCACTGAGACCAAACTTTGGTCTATCAGACCTAAAGAAACGAATTATTTAGTTTGATTTAAGATTTTATTCCTATGCTCAAAAAGCTTGGAGAGAAGCCTCCCGAGTTCACTGTAATTTTGACAATGTAAAAGGCTAGGAACGTCAGTATTGCAACAAAGATTTTGAAATTGAGATCTAATGTGGTTGTACGTGGGGCACTCTAAGAGGAAGTGATTTTCATCCTCGATGTTCGTATTCTCACAGAGATGGCAAAACCTTTCCATCCATGGTGTTTTAGGAACTTCCCAACGACCCATTTCACTATGGAGCTCATGAGAGTTCGTTCTAATCTTGGCTATATTAATTTTCTTCTTTGAGCTAGTTAAAATAGAGAGATACTTTTGATCTTCTAGGGTGGGGTTGATGACCTCCTTATAATATCTTAATTTTCTTTTAGCTGCTAAATCTTTCTCACACCACATTTTTTCTTTGAACTTAGAAGTAACAATATTTTTAATGTTATTAATGTTTTGCAATGCAACATTCTCGTCGATCTCCCAATGATTTAACCAGGCCCTGGTGTCTTTATACTAACCTCGTTTGAGCCTTAGGTGGTTTTGGCTGGAATTTAAAGCTAGCTTAAGAAGTCTATGGTCTCCTATGTTATTGAGTTTGTGCCTGTACAACCAAAGCCTAGTCATAGTTAGGCTCTCGATAGGGGAAAGACCCACTTCTATAAGGAGAATAAGATAGGGTGTGTTGCTTTTAATTTTGAGGTTATACGTTATAAAATGCTTCTAGATTTGCTCAATCTTTCTCTAGGATTCTCTAGAGATGCTACAACCCCAAACCTCACATCCATATAAGATAATCGGAGTGACTAAAGTTTCAAAGAGGAACTTCTTTCTATCCCACATTACGAGGTTTGTCATTTTACAATTATTTTCAAGACCAAAATAAGCTTTCCATCCCCCATTAATCCTTTTCTCAATGCTATAGTTCCAGTTGAGCTTGTGATGAATATCAATTCCTAGGTACTTGTAGGAAGAAACTTCCTCCAAGTTACTATTGTCATACATAAAATTAGCGTAAGTGTCCTTCTTGGATTTCATAATCATAACTTTTGTTTTGTTAGTGTTAACAATCATACTCATGGTAGAGCATAAATACTTAAGAAGTATAAGTTGCTTATCAAGATTAGATGGGTACCTTGTCAGAAGAACAATATCGTCAGTGTAGAGAAGAAGGATGATGACTATCCCAGCTAAGATTGTGCCAGCACATCTTGCTTCCTCTAAACAACCTTCTAGCTTGTCAATGTAAATGCCAAATAGGGTAGGGGAGAGGGGGCAACCTTGTTTAACTCTAGTATTACACTTAATATCTTTCGACCACCCCTCATTTCTCTTTAACTTGGCAATTACATTCTCGTATAACCTTATAGTGGCAGCTCAACTCAAAAGGAACCTTTAGCTCTTCTAATCTGTTCCAAAGGTTGTTTCTAAGAACCGTATCGAAAGCCTTTCTAAAGTCCACAAAACAACAAAAGAGATTGGATTTATCATTGCGGCATTCCTCCACAATGATCCTAAGTGTAACGAGGTGGTCTGTTGTTGAGTGTTGCTTTCTAAAATCCGCTTGGCCTTTACCCTGCTTACCTTCACTTTCAAGCCATATTCTCAACTTCCTTTCCAAAATAATACTATATAACTTGGCTACGAGAGGGTTGATCATAATTGTCCGATAATTTTTCTTCTTGATATGTCCTTCTATCTTGATAGTTTGAGGAGTGGTGATATGGTTGGATTCATTTCTTCTTTCTCGATGCGAACTTTCACTTCTTGAACCTTTTTCTTCTTGATATGTCCTTCTATCTTGAGAGTTTGAGGAGTGGTAATTATTGCCAATGCTTTACAAGATATCGCCGGATTCATTTCTTCTTTCTCTGGGGTTGGGTCCTGGCGTATATCCTCTTCTTTTGATGTTTTTTGATCCTTTTCTTCCTCCTCTTCATACTCTATGTAAAATAATTTCTTCTCAGCACACTTATGACCTTTAGTGCATTTGCTATCAAAATTGTAACAAAGCCCTTTTTCTCTTTTTTCTTCCAATTGTTGTGGTGTAAACCTTGTAGGTTGTGGAAGGCTAGGAGAAGAAACACTTCCATAATTATAGTCATGAGTGGTGGGATTCCTTGTTTCCATAATTTCACCTTCAATTTTTCTTGCCCACCTGAATGCCTTCTCCAATGAATCAGGTTCCAAAGACGAACCTCATGTTGAATGTTATCCTTTAATGTACATATGAAGACATCAACCCTTTGGTTCTCTGGAATATAATTTACTCTTATATTCAATTTTTGAAAGTCCTCAATGTGCTCTACCATTGAACACTTTTGTTTGAGATTTATCAATTGGCTAAAGAAGGTGTTTCTCTTTTTATCCTCATAATGTGCTATCATTTCCTCCATGAAAATTGACCATGTAACAAGTGGTTTACGAGAACAAGCCCTTTGTACCATAAAAATTGATCCGGTTCTAAACATGAATATGCAATACGTACCTTTTGTAATAGTTGCACCTCATGTGGATCAAAATATTGCTCCATCTGTTGTATCCAATTTGCCGGATCCTTGCCATCAAACTTCCTCATATTTCCTTTTCCTGATTTTAGGAGCTCAATCTTGAAACGACTATAAATCTGTAATTTCAGATCTTCAAGTTCTGAAATTGCGATCTGAAGTAGCCCTCTGTGTCCTCTTTCCAATGCCACCAGTTTGATCAAAATTGGATTCTCTAAGAAAGAGTTATCCACAATCTCCCAATATGACCTGATTATATACGTTTTCAGAAGAGAGAACTTGTATGAAGTGCCACGAGTCACTGTTTCGACCTTTGGATCTGAAAATATATACAAAATAAAATACAGTCTGTCCTCTTTCTATAACTTCTTACGAAATTTCAATTTGATGCTCAGAGAGACAGTTATGACGATTTTCCCAAGGTGACTTGTTTGGAATGTAATTCGGGGGTCTTCAAAAACCCTAACTTCCTCAAACTATATCTCTGAAACTATAGAGAGACAGGATCTGAAATTCGGAGTCGAGGTTCAGACTTATTTCTTCTCAAATGGACTTTTGTTTTAGCTTTTGAAACTTTGTAGTGAAAGAGTTATAACGAAAATCCCATGATGACCTGTTTTAGTTGAAATTTTGGAGCTTGCAAAAGCCCTAACTTCCTCAGATCATATCTCCGCAAATATAGCGAGACAAGCTCTGAAATTTGGACCCAAGGTTTAGAACTATTTCTTCTCA
This sequence comes from Pinus tabuliformis, assembly GCA_031772625.1. Lineage (NCBI taxonomy): Eukaryota > Viridiplantae > Streptophyta > Pinopsida > Pinales > Pinaceae > Pinus > Pinus tabuliformis. Next base: position 872,579,851 of record CM062819.1, read on the forward strand.
AATGGGTTTTTTTTTAGCTTCTGAAACTGCGTATCAAAAAAGTTATAGCGAAAATCCCACAATGACCTGTTTGGAACAGTGAAACCCTAGAATCCAAAGCTCTGATACCAAATGTTTTAGAGCTTTGGATTCTAGGGTTTCGCTGCTCCAAATAGGTCATCGTGGGATTTTCGCTATATCTTTTTTGCTACGCAATTTCAGAAGCTAAAGAAAACCCATTTGAGAAGAAATAGTTCTGAACCTCAGGTCCAAATTTCAAAGCTTGACTCACTATATTTAAGGAGATATGATCTGAGGAAGTTAGGGGTTTTGCAAGCTCCAAAATTTCAACTAAAACTAGTCATCGTGAGATTTTTTCTATAACTCTTTCGCTACGAAGTTTCAGAAGCTAAAAAAAAATCAATTTGAGAAGAAACCGGTCTGAACCTCGGCTCCGAATTTCAGATTCTGTCTCTCTATAGTTTCGAAGATATAGTCTAAGGAAGTTAGGGTTTTTGAAGACCCTCAAATTACATTCCAAACAGGTCACCTTGGGAAAATTGTCATAACTATCTCTCTCGGCATCAGATTGAAATTTCGTAAGAAGTTATAAAAAGAGGACATACTGTATTTTATTATATATATTTTTCAGATCCAAAGGTCGAAACATTGACACGTGGCACTTCATACAAGTTCGCTCTTCTAAAAAGTTATATAATCAAGTCATCTTGGGAGATTGTGGATAACTCTTTCTTGGAGTATCCAAATTTGATCAAGCTGGTGGCACTGGAAAGAGGACACAGAGGGCTACTTCAGGTCGCAATTTCAGAACTGGAAGAGCTGAAATTACAGATTTATTGTCGTTTCAATATTTAGCTCCTAAAATCAAGAATAGTTGATATGAGGAAGTTTGATGGCAAGGATCTGCTAAATTGGATACGACAGATGGAGCAATATTTTGATCTACATGAGGTGCAACTGTTATGAAAGGTACATATTGCATATTCATATTTAGAACCGGATCAATTTTTATGGTATAAAAGGCTTTATTCTCATAAACCACTTGTTACGTGGTCAATTTTCATGGAGGAAATGATAGCACATTATGAGGATACAAAGAGAAACACCTTCTTTAGCTAATTGATAAATCTCAAACAAAAGTGTTCAATGGTAGAGCACATTGAGGACTTTCAAAAATTGAATATAAGAGTAAATGATATTCCAAAGAAGCAAAGGATTGATGTCTTCATAGTTACTTTAAAGGGTAACATTCAATATGAGATTCGTCTTTGGGAACCTAATTCATTGGAGAAGGCATTTAGGTGGGCAAGAAAAATTGAAAGTGAAATTATGGAAACAAGGAATCCCACCACTCATGACTATAATTATGGAAGTGTTTCTTCTCCTAGCCTTCCACAACCTACAAGATTACACCACAACAATTGGAAGAAAAAAGAGAAAAAGGGCTTTGTTACAATTGTGATAGAAAATGCACTAAAGGTCATAAGTGTGCTGAGAAGAAATTATTTTACATAGAGTATGAAGAGGAGGAAGAAAAGGATCAAGAAACATCAAAAGAAGAGGATATACGCTAGGAACCAACCCTAGAGAAAGAAGAAATGAATCTGACCATATCTTGTAAAGCATTGGCAAGAATTACCACTCCTCAAACTTTCAAGATAGAATGACATATGAAGAAGAAAAAGGATCAAGAAGTGAAAGATCACATCGAGAAAGAAGAAATGAATCCAACCATATATTGTAATACATTGGCCGGAATTACCACTCCTCAAACTATCAAGATAGAAGGACATATCAAGAAGAAAAATGTTCAAGAAGTGAAAGATCACATCGAGCATCAAGAAATAAATCCGACCATATCTTGCAAAGCATTGGAAGAAATTACGACTCCTCAAACTCTCAAGATAGAAGGACATATCAAGAAGAAAAAGGTTCAAGCAGTGAAAGTTCACATTGAGCATCAACAACAAGTTTTCCAACTTTTAAAGGATAACGCCACTTTGGTGTAGAATTGAATCAAACAACAGGTAGATCAACATCTGTTGGGTCCCTTTAATACTAGTGATTACCCCATTACTATTGTAGTTGTATCCCTTATTAATATTGTTGTGCCCCTATTGTCCCCATAATGTTATTACTGTGCCCCATAGAATCCCTCTATTGTTATTTTTGTGGCTTTATATTATTATTATTAGGTCGGCTGGGTTATATTGTGACTCTTTAGACTCCTATATATAGAAAGGAGGTTCTGTCATTTGAATCATCCAAGAATTGCTCATTTATGTAATGTAAAGGAGGTTTCCCCCTCAAAGAGGTTGAATTCTAAGGTGTTGATCTCTATTTTCTATCTTTTTGTGAGCTGGTTTCATAACATTTGGTATCAGAGCTTTGGATTCTAGGGTTTCGCTTCTCCAAACAGGTCACCGTGGAATTTTCAATATAACTTTTTTTCTGTGATGTTTCAGAAGCTAAAAAAAAACCCATTTGAGAAGAAATCGCGCTGAATCGCGAGTCCAAATTTCAGAGCTTTTTGCGCTATATTTGCTGAGATATGATCTAAGGAAGTTGGCCTTTCTGCAGACTCCTGAATTACATTCCAAATAGGTGACGTGGGGAAAATCATCATAACTTTCCCTCTGAGAATCGGATTGAAATTTCGTAAGAAGGTACAGAAAGAGGACGGAATGTAGTTTCTTTTATATTTTTTCAGATCCAAAGGTCGAAACAGTGACTCGTGGCACGTCGTAAAAGTTCGCTCTACTGAACTAATCTATAATCAGGTCATCTTGGGAGATTGTGCATAACTCTTCCTTGGAGAATCAAACTTGGATCAGACTGGTGGCATTGGAAAGAGGACACAGAAGGCTACTACAAATCACAATTTTAGAACTGGATGATCCGAAATTGCAGAGATACGTCAGATTCAATATCAAGCTTCTACAAAGTGAAAAAAGGTGTGTAGTTTTTTTTTAAATTTTTGCATAAGCTTGGTTTGAAAAATTAGTTTGAATCGGTAATTGATGTCCCGAGGAAAGAAAATGCAAACACATAGTAAGCAACGTGAAATCTCTAGCATGACTTATGAAGAAGAGGAAGAAATGCAACATGATATATCAAAATTACGAGACCAAGTGCAACAAGTGTCACTTGCATAAAAAGCAATAAAATCTAAGATGGATGGTTTAAGGAAAGATGTAGAAGCTAAGATGGATGGTTTAAAGAAAGGTGTAGAAGCTAAGATGGATTGTTTAAAGAAAGGCGTAGAAGCTAAGATGGATGGCATGGAAGCTAAGATGAATGGCATGGATGCTAAAATTGATGGCATGGATGATAAGATGGAAGAATTGAAGATAAATATGAATAAGTTGCTACAAGAAATGGTCACTAATGGTGAAAGGGTAGTAAAGGAAACTCATGATGAGAACAAAAGAAATGTTAATCATGATTCCATAGACTCTAATGTTGGATTGAAGACCCAGCATATTCCAAAAATCGATATGAGGAAGTTTGATGGCAAGGATCCCACAACATGGATATTACAGATGGAGCAATTTTTCGATCTCAATAATGTGAAAAACACACAAAAGGTATGTATTACAACTTTATATTTGGAACCAAATCAGTTTGTATGTATCAATGGCTTTGCTCTCGTAAACAAATTATCACTTGGGCAATTTTTACGGAAGAACTGACAACACATTATGACGATACAAAAAGAAACACTTTTTTTAGCCAATTGATAAGTCTCAAACAAAAGGGTTGAATAATGGAGCACATTGAGGAGTTCCAAAAATTGAACATAAGGGTAAAAAATATTCCAGAGGAGCATAGGATTGATGTGTTCAAAGGGACTTTAAAGGATAATATCCAACATGATGTTCGCCTTTGGTAACCTGATTCATTAGAGAAGGAATTTAGGTTAGCAAGAAAAATGGAAAGCAAAATTATGGCAACCAGGAAACATACCACTCACAACTATAAAGATGGAAGTGTTGTTGCTCCTAGTCTTCCACAACCTATAAGGTTGACACCACAACAATTGGAAGAAAAAAGAGCAAAAGGGCTTTGTTACAGTTGTGATAGAAAATACACTAAATGTCATAAGTGTGCTGAGAAGAAATTATTCTACATAGATTGTGAAGAGGAAGAAGAAAAAGAGAAAGAAAGGTCAAAAGAAGAGGATATACTCCAGGAACAAAGCCTAGATAAAGAAGAAATGAATCCGACCATATCTTGTAATGCATTGGTAGGAATTACCACTCCTCAAACCATCGAGATAGAAGGACAAATCAAGAAGAAAAAGGTAATAATGTTGATTGATTCAAGAAGTACCCACAATTTTATTCATTGTAAGGTAGCAAAAGAATTGAATTGCTTCTTATATCCAGCACCAGAGTGTCAAGTGATGGTTGCAAATGCAGGAACAATAAAATTTCTCTGGAAAGTGCCATAATATCAAGCTATCCATGGGAGAATATGTATTGACTAGCCCAATGCTTTCCATTCCAATGGGAGGCGCTGATGTTGTATAGGAATCCAATGGCTACAATCCTTGGGTACAATAACTTTTAATTTTCAAGAACTTTTCATGAAATTTTCTGTGGAAGGAAGGGAAGTTGAATTAAGGGGTATTGCAGGGAAATCGGGAAAGATAATCAGCTCTAACGGTATGACAAAGCTTCTAAAAAGGGAACAAAGGGGTGTAATTGCACAATTATGTTGGCTAGATGTTTCCACATTGGAATCATCTATTTCTCTAGATCTCCAAAAAGTCTTGGACAATCATTCCAAGGTATTTGAGACTCCCAAAGGTCTCCCACCTATTCGTGATCATGATCATGCTATTCATCTGATTCCAGGAAGTGTTCCTCCAAACATCAGGCCGTACAGATATCCTTATGCCCAAAAGAGTGAAATTGAACGTATGGTTGCAGAAATGCTAGAGGCAGGTATAATTCAACTTAGTCAAAGTTCTTTCTTTGCTCCAGTAGTATTGGTGCACAAGAAGGATGGATCATGGCGCATGTGTCCGGATTATAGGGAGCTCAACAACTCACTATTAAAGATAAGTTTCCCATTCTAGTCATTGATGAATTACTGGATGAATTGCATGGATCAATTTACTTCACCAAGTTGGATCTTCATTCAGGATATCATCAAATCAGAATGAAGACTGAAGACATTCCGAAAACAACATTTAGAACTCATGAGGGTCATTATGAATTCTTGGTCATGCCTTTTGGCCTTACCAATGCACCTTCAACATTTCAAGGTTTGATGAATTCCATTTTCAAACCATTCCTTAGAAAATTTGTGTTAGTATTTTTTGATGATATACTAATCTATAGCAAGTATTGGAAGGTTCATGTTGAAAATGTTGACAGGGTGCTACAATTATTGGAGGAGAAACAATTATATGCAAAAAGATCCAAATGTTTCTTTGGAGTACAAGAGGTGGAATATCTGGGTTATATTGTATCTCATGAAGGAGTTAAGGTAGACCCTAGCAAAATTAAATCCATTAAGGAATGGAAAATCCCCACATCCATAAAGCATCTGCGAGGATTTCTCGGGTTGACAGGGTATTATCGCAAGTTTGTTAAGAATTATGGGAGAATAGCAGCACCTCTAACAACATTATTGAATAAAGATGCATTTTCATGGAGTCCAGAAGCAACAAAGGCCTTCGAGCATCTTAAAGAGGCAATGTGCCAAGCACCGGTCTTAGCTACACCAGACTTCACGAAAACCTTTATTGTGGAATGTGATGCTTCAGGAAATGGAATTGGTGTTGTTTTAATGCAAGATGAAAGACCCATTTCTTTCGAAAGTCGTCCAATCAAGGGAAAGTTTTTACACAAAGCTATTTATGAGAAGGAAATGTTGGCAATACTCCAAGCACTTAAGAAATGACGACCCTACCTAATGGGAAGACAGTTCAAGGTAAAAATGGATCATGATAGCCTTAAATACTTTTTAGAAAAAAGATTATCCTCTGAAGAGCAACAAAAGTGGGTCACAAATATGTTGGGTTATGACTTTGAAATCATCTACAAAAAGGGGAGCAAAATGGTGGTGGCAAATGCACTCTCAAGAAAGGATGAGGATGTGGAAGCATTGTTGTGCGCCATTTCTATTATCCAACCAGATTGGATAAACGAAGCAAGAGAGGAATGGAAGAATGACGAAGAAGTGTGGGCACTTATTTGAAAGTTACAACAAGACTCCAATACGTCTGATACATTTAGCTGGAAAAATGATTCGTTATGGTACAAATATCTCTTATACCTCTGTAAGAATTCCCAGCTAAAACAAAAGATTCTTATGGAATTGCACATTTCTCCCTTAGGAGGGCACTCAGGATTTTTAAAAACTTACCACAGGGTTAAGAAGGAATTTTTTTGGGAGGGCCTTAAATCAGATATTCAAAAGTTTGTGGTGGAATGTTTGGTTTGCCAACAAAATAAAGTTGAAACAATTAAGACACCGGGTCTATTACAACCTTTATCCATTCCAAGCCAACGTTGGGAGGAGGTTTCAATGGATTTTATCACAGGTTTACCAAAGTCTGAGGGAAACAATGTCATCATGGTGGTAGTTGACAGGCTTACCAAGTATGCACACTTTTGTGCATTATCACATCCATTTAAATCCAGTACAGCTTCTACTGCATTTATGGAAACAATTCAAAAGCTACATGGAAACCCAAAGATTATTGTAAGTGAAAGAGATTCCATTTTCACTGGAAATTTTTGGACAGAATTATTTTCTTGTCTTGGTGCTTAGTTAGCTCATAGCTCATCTTATCATCCTCAATCTGATAGGCAAACTGAGATAGTAAAAAAATGTTTGGAAGGATATCTTCGTTGCTTTGTATCTGATAAACAGACACAATGGGTCAAATGGTTGCCTCTGGCTGAATGGTGGTATAACACTTCCTTCCACACAGCAACAAAAATGACCCCATTTATGGCACTTTATGGATATCAACCACCATCCATCACATCATATTTAAGAGAAAATTCTAAGGTTCAAGCAGTGGAACATCACATCGAACATCAACAACATGTCCTCCAACTCTTAAAGGATAACCTCGTGTTGGCATAGAATAGAATGAAACAACAGGCAGATCAACATTGCAGTGAAAGAATTTTTGATGTAGGTGATTGGGTATTCCTATGGCTACAACCATATAAGAAAATGTCCCTCAAGCAAGCTAAGAAGGATAATAAATTATCACCAAAGTATTATGGTCCGTACAAGGTGTTGCAAAAGATTGGTACTATGGCATACAAATTGGAGCTTCCTACAGCTTCTCGATTGCACCCAGTTTTCCATGTTTCATGTTTAAAGAAGGTTACAGGCGACAAACTCCCAGTTCAAACAATATTGCCAGAACTTGACGAGGAAGGAAAAATTATATTGGAACCAGAAGCAGTCACAGAAACAAGAACTCGACAGTTATGAAATCGATCAATTCCGTAGTATCTTATCAAGTGGAAGAACTTATCCGCTGAAGATTCTGCATGGGAGGATGAGAATTTTATACAGAAGCATCTAGAACTATTGAAGCATTGAGGACAACACTTTTTTGAAGGAGAGGGGCATGTTGGGTCCCTATAATACTAGTGATTACTCCATTACTACTGAAGGTGTATCTTTTATTAATATTGTTGTGCCACTATTGTCCCCATATTTCTTATTACTGTGCCCCATAAAATCCCTCTATTGTTATTTTTGTGGCTTTATATTATTATTGTTAGGTCGGCTAGGTTAGATTGTGACTCCTTAGACTCCTATATATAGAAAGGAGGTTTTGTCATTTGAATCATCCAAGAATTGCTCATTTATGTAATGTAAAGGAGGTTGCCCCCTCGAAGAGGCTGAATTCTAAGGCATGGATATCTCTTTTCTATCTTTTTGTGAGCTAGTTTCATAACAACATCACAGTAAAAAAAAAATTGATGTAGGTGATTGGGTATTTTTACGGCTACATCTCAAGCAAGCTATTTATGAGAAGGAAATGTTGGCAATACTACATGCACTTAAGAAATGGTGACCTTATCCAATGAGAAGACACCTCAAGGTAAAAATGGATCATGATAGTCTTAAATACTTTTTAGAACAAATATTATCTTTAGAAGAACAAAAAAAATGGGTTACAAATATGTTGGGTTATGAATTTGACATCATCTACAGAAAAGGGAAGAAAATTTTTGTTGCAGATGCACTCTCAAGAAAGGATGAGGATGTGGAAGCATTGTTTTGTGTTATTTCTATTATCCAACAAGATTGGATAAACGAAGCAAGGGATGAATGGAAGAAGGACAAAGAAGTGTGGCCACTCATTCAAAAGTTGCAGAATATCCCAATTCAAACAATATTGCCAGAACTTATAGAGGAAGGAACAATCATAGTGGAACCTGGAGCAGTCACAGAAACAAGAACCCGATAGCTATGAAATTGAGCAATTACAGAGTATCTCATAAAGTGGAAGAACTTGCCCGCTGAAGATTCCACATGGGAGGACAAATTTTTTATACATAAGCATCAAGAACTACTCAAGTGTTGAGGGAAACACTTTTTGAAGGAGAGGGGCATGTTAGGCCCCTATACTACTAGTGTAACCCCTTATTGTTATTAGTACAACCCCCTTATTATATTCTTGTACCCATGTAGTCCCCATATTCTTATTATTGTGACCCATAGAAGCCCACTATTGTTATTATTGTGCCCTTACATTATTATGCTTATGTCAGCTCTAATTATATTATGACCCCTTAGACTCCTATGGATAGAAAGGAGGTCTTGTCATTTGTATCATCCAAGAATTTTTCATTTGTGTAATGTAAAGGAGGTTTCCCCCTCGAAGAGGCTTATTTCTAAGGCGTTGATCTATCTTTTCTATCTTTTTGTGACTTGGTTTCATAACATAGGAACCGTATCGAAAGCCTTTCTAAAGTCCACAAAGCAACAAAAGAGATTGGATTTATCATTGCGGCATTCCTCCACAATGATCCTAAGCATAATGAGGTGGTCTGTTGTTGAGTGTTGCTTTCTAAAACCCGCTTGGCCTTTAGCCCGCTTACCTTCACTTTCAAGCCATATGCTCAACTTCCTTTCCAAAATAATACCATATAACTTGGCTAGGAGAGGGCTAATCATAATTGTCCGATAGTTAGACGGGTTATTTGTATCCCCACTTTTTAAAATAGGGATAATGAGGCTTTGAGTCCATGGTTTAGGGAACCCTTGCTTGACCGATTGATTGAGAAGCTTGTGAATGTGGGGGATGAGGACAGGACCTCCAATTTTTAAAATTTCCGCCTGGTAACATTCAATGTCCTTAGCTTTCCCATTAGCCAACCGATTAACCCCAAAATCAGTGTATTCTAATGAGAAAACTTCTTTCGTTGTGAGCAGGGTTTCAAAGTTATCCATGACATTTGGAGATTCATAAAGATTCTTAAGATAGGAATTCTAGTCGTGTAAAGAAATTTTATTATTATTTTTAGTTTTCCTAGTTAGAATCTGCCTCCAGAATTTCTTAGGAGCTACCTTAGAGAGGTGTAAGAGATTCTCTTGTCTTTTACGAATATACTGCCTTTTTTTTCTTTTTAGTTAGGGCTTTGTATATTTTTATCTTGCCAATTTTAAGAGATTCATCAATAACTTCCTTAATTACTCTCCTCACACTTTTACAGTGTTTGTCATACCATGGGTTGGTTTTGCTCTTTCTTGTATTACTTGAAACTTCAATTGAGAATTTGTTAATAGAATATGAGAGGGTTGTAGTAAAATTATGATAGAGATCTTCTATGTTGTCTATACTAGATAAAGGAAGAAAATTAGTTTTTAATTCATTTAGAAAGAGATCTTTTTTATTTCTATCAAAGATTAACTTCTTTTGGCTATAAGGATTATCCTCTATGGGATCTCTATGCATGACAAAATTGAGAGTTATAAGTAAAGGCCTTTGATGAGAGTCAGTATCATGGTCGTTTAAGATGTCAAAATTTGTTATTTTGTTGTATAGAGGGAGATCAAAGATAACATAGTCTACCACGCTGCTACCAAGCCCATGGATGCAGGTCATCTGGCTAGAATTGGGCCACTTCTTTAGACCATTATAAATTATGAGATCCTGAGCACTACATAGCTTAACTAGCTCTGACCCAAACAAATTATCCCCGAGGTCTTCAAAGCTCCTTTTGTACCGTCTAGCCAGAGGAAGGTCTTCATCTAACCAAAGAAGATTAGGGTTGGAAAGATTGCTTAGAAGAGTAGCTTGGTTGCTTGAAGTTCGAGCATTAAAGTCACCCATTAAAAGGATATTGCCTTCATTCCTTAGGCTAGAAATATCATTCTCTAAACCATTGTAAGGACTATTTTTATCTAGATTATTTTTCTTATAGAAGTTATAATTGATGGGGGGGGGAAGTAACAAATTTCTATGTAGGTCTTTTGATCATAAATGTTAGTAATTTCTATCCAACTATATTGGTTGTAAGGGTCGTTTTTATAAATCCTAGCATGAGGAGAGATGTTCTTCTTAATGTAACAAGCTATACCCCCAATGCCTCTACGGGAGGATCGCTTATTCAAGATAGACCATAATGTAAAGCCATATATGTTAGGGACCTTAGATTCTTCGTGCTCCCAAGTTTCAACAGGCAAAATAATATCAACATCATTCGAGATCCAACTTAGCTTGGGGCCTTTGTTCCATGGAAAGCCCCGACAGTTCCAAGAAAGAATTCAGAACATGTTGAATTGCTATTTATTATTATCTTTTTGGTTTCTATCTCAAACAATGGTTGTTCTATTTATGATTATTGCCCATTTTCCTTGCTTCCTATCTTCCTTTACCTTTTCAACCTCCTTTCTCAATTCTGCTTGATCTTCTGGAATGAGATCTTCATTTATAAATACTCTCGTTCCCTTTAGACTTGAGGTTTTACTAAGTATGTCATACTTATGGTCAGTAGAGCTCACCTTTATTTAGATCAACCTTCCTTTATTCTCAGTTAGTTTTAGACACATTGTTTCAATTTGTAATTTGTTATGTAATTCTGTCTGGGCTATGGCTAAAGTACCATCGTCTACCTCCTCTTTCAAACCGAAGATTATAAGGTTCAAGGCCCTTTTGTTATGCTCATGGTCAATTTCTATCAATTTTTTCATTTCATCTTTAATTGGTTTGATATCTAATTTACCTGCCACATTATTTAGGGTGAGGCGGCTATTAACTTTTTCTTCTAGCTCTTTAATTATGTCCTTCATTTTAAGACTCTCTAAAGTATCAACATCTGCTGGGATTTTTGGTTCATATCTTGGTTTTGTTTTTCTATAACCTGCAACCTAGTCTCCATTTCCTCCATCTTATTCTCCAATATTTCTATTTTATTTTCTATTTGTTTTTGGATCTTGTCTTCAAGAGATGTGAATTTATTTTCCAGCATGACTGCTAACTCTATTTGTAGCTTGACTTCTCTTTCCTCTCTACGTTTCTCTAAAGACTCTATATACTCATAGAGGCTCTGTAGAGTAACTGTGCTAGGTCTACCTTTGGTAATCTTTGGTAATTGTGGTGAATTATTCATACTTGAAAATATATGAGCAGATATGTAATAGAAAAATATAAGGAATGTGTGCACCTGATATCAACAAGCCGGACCACAGACGCACGTGCCCTAGATTATTTTTCTATTACCAGGGAGAGCTTGTGAATTATTACCATAGAGAGATCGTAAATTATAGACGGGTGATTTGAGCTACCCATATTCTCATTACAAAAGGTCTACAAGGGTCGATCGAACGAAGCTTGGGCCATGGAGGAAAAGTTGAGGAAACAAGTCAAATTGAGGTCTACAAGCCACCACTGAAGTGGGAGATAGAGGCCTTGGTGCTGAGGGGGCATGGCGTGAATCCCACTGCAATGTACCGATGACTAGGTGTGAAGTATTAATGGCTGGAAGCACCTATCGGGTGTGAAAGAGTGAGGAGGTTAATGGTGTTGGATGACCTGATGGCCCCACTATTGGGTTGATGTGGCCTTGCATTGTTGGTTATTGGATCCGACAATTGCCCCCAAAAACCACCATGTTATCGACCTGATATTGCTAATAAAAATTGGGAGTCGAACACCGATTTACCTCACTGATTTTGCTTTTGAAATTAATTATCAGTGGGTATGTGGAGGGACCCAAATAATGTATTGTTAAATTCATTTGTAATATTATATATTGATAGAACAACTCTCATAAAAAATAAAAGAAAAAGTCACTTAGGGTTTATGAACAAAGTGAGGATTGCATGTTGGACACGTGGAAGAAAAAAAGGGCTAAGAAAGTCACTTTGTTTCCAATGAGATGCTGAAGGAACCTTGCAAAGAGTAGTGAATCATAGAGAATCATATAAACGTGAAGAGGGATTATGTATGCTGCAAAAGTACAGTTACTTATCAAAGAGTACAATCTAGTTTAAGGCAAACATAATTTGAATATTCAAGTATGAAAGAATAGGGAAAAATCAATGAATCTTCCAAAAGTCATAGATTACAGCTAGTAAATTGGAATTTGGTATATGACCAATTGTTAGAAAGATAATTCCGAGGATAAAATAGCCATGCACTCAAAACTTTGTTTTGTAGCAAAAAATTATGGAAACATTTGAGGAAAAGCTACAAGAATTTTTCAAGGGACAGAACAATTAACATGCTGCTATCTTTCCAAAGGAATAATTTTCAGCTCGGGTAACCAAATAGTACAAGTAGATAGTCAATAGAGAGCTATTGACAAGGAGAACAATTTGGTCAACCCATATTTTCAATTTCAGTAATAATTTAGGGTGAAATTCGCAAGGAAATTTTCAAATGCAGTTTCGAAAAAAACATCTTAATAGCATACGGAAATCGAGAAGATGCCCAAAGGCCTTACAGTGACGAGGAAGCGCTCAGGGCAGAAAATATAAGCCAAAGTAATAATGAAACTAAATTTAATGGTTATGGTATGGACCCACTAGAGGGGAGAGATTTGGAAGAAATGATCAAACGTTTAAAATTGGAAGTCCTCAACTAAAAATATGACAATGAAAAGCTGATGAAAGAACAAAAACAGATTAATAACCAATTTTTGCACAGCCTAAATCAAATTTGGAAAGACTTGAGCCAACAAACTAAGTCAAAACTAGCATATGAGCACAATGCTAGAACTAAGGAGAGGGGCACTGGGTGTTAGGTCCCTATAACACTAGTGATTTCCCCATTACTATTGTAGTTGTATCCCTTATTAATATTGTTGTGCCCCTATTGTCCCCATATTGTTATTACTATGCCCCATAGAATCCCTCTATTGTTATTTTTGTGGCTTTATATTATTATTGTTAGGTTGGCTGGGTTATATTGTGACTCCTTAGACTCCTATATATAGAAAGGATGTTTTGTCATTTGAATCATCCAAGAATTGTTCGTTTATGTAATGTAAAGGAGGTTTCCCCCTCGAAGAGGCTGAATTCTAAAGCGTTGATCTATCTTTTCTATCTTTTTGTGAGCTGGTTTCATAACATTTGGTATCAGAGCTTTGGATTCTAGGGTTTCGCTACTCCAAATAGGTGATCGTGGCATTTTCGCTATAACTTTTTTTCTGCGGCATTTCAGAAGCTAAAAAAAACCCATTTGAGAATAAATCACACTAAACCTTGGGTCCAAATTTCAGAGCTTTTCGCGCTATATTTGCAGAGATATGATCTGAGGAAGTTGGTCTTTTTGCAGACTCCTAAATTACATTCCAAACAGGTGACTTGGGGAAAATCGTCATAACTTTCCCTCGGAGCATCGGATTGAAATTTTGTAAGAAGGTACAGAAAAAGGACGGATTTTAGTTTCTTGTATATATTTTTCATAGAAAAAGGTCGAAACAGTGACTCGTGGAACGTCGTACAAGTTCGCTCTACTAAACTAGTCTATAATCAGGTCACTGTGGGAGATTTGGCATAACTCTTCCTTGGAGAATCCAATTTGGATCAGACTGGCGGAATTGGAAAGAGGACACAGAGGACTACTGCAGGTCGCAATTTCAGAATTGGATGATCCGAAATTACAGAGATACATCAATGGCAATATCGAGTTCCTACAAAGTGAAAAAAGGTGTGTAGGTTTTTTTAAATTTTTTCTTAAGCTTGGTTTGAAAAATTATTTTAAAGAATTCAAAGGGCATAGTAGAGCATTATTATCGGTAATTGATGCCCCAAGGAAAGAAAATGCAAACACCTAGTAAGCAACCTGAAAGTGCTAGCATGACTCATGAAGAAGAGGAAGAAATGCTACATGATATATCAAAATTACAAGACCAAGTGCAACAAATGTCACTCTCACAACAGCTAACAGAAGCTAAGATAAATGGCGTGGAATCTAAGATAAATGGCGTGGAATATAAGATAAAGGGCGTGGAAGCTAAGATGAATGGCATAGAAGCTAAGATGGACGATTTGAAGACATGCATGGAAGATTTGAAGACAGATTTGACAAAGTTTCTACAAGAAATGCTTACTAATGGTGAAAGGGTAGTAAAGGAAACTCATGATGAGAACAAAAGAAATGTTAATCATGATTCTATAGACTCTAATGTTGGACCAAAGACCCACCATATTCCAAAAATCGATATGAGGAAGTTTGATGGCAAGGATCCCGCAACATGGATATTACAAATGGAGCAATTTTCCGATCTCAATAATGTGCAAAACACACAAAAGGTACATGTTGCAACTTTTTATTTGGAACCAAATTAGTTTGTATGGTATCAATGGCTTTGCTCTCGTAAGCAAATTATCACTTAGGTAATTTTTACAGAAGAATTGACAACACATTATGAGGATACAAAAAGCAACATTTTTTTTAGCCAATTGATAAGTCTCAAACAAAAGGGTTCAATAATGGAGCACATTGAGGAGTTCCAAAAATTGAACATAAGGGTAAAAAATATTCCAGATGAGCATAGGATTGATGTGTTCATAGGGACTTTAAAGGATAATATCCAACATGATTTCCACCTTTGGGAACCTGATTCATTAGAGAAGGCATTCAAGTTAGCAAGAAAAATGGAAAGCAAAATTATGGAAACCAGGAAGAATACCACTGACAACTATAAAGATGGTAGTATTGTTGCCCCTAATCTTCCACAACCTATAAGGTTGACACTACAACAATTGGAAGAAAAAAAAGCAAAAGGGCTTTATTACAGTTGTGATAGTAAATACACTAAAGGTCATAAGTGTGCTGAGAAGAAATTATTCTACATAGATTGTGAAGAGGAAGAAGAAAAGGAGCAAGAAAGGTCAAAACAAGAGGATATACTCCAAGAACAAAGCCTAGATAAAGAAGAAATGAATCTGACAATATCTTGTAATGCATTGGCTGGAATTACCACTCCTCAAACCATCAAGATAGAAGGACAAATCAAGAAGAAAAAGGTAATAGTGTTGATTGATTCAGGAAGTACCCACAATTTTATTCATTGTAAGATAGCAAAAGAATTGAATTGATTCCTATATCTAGCACCAAAGTGTCAAGTAATGGTTTCAAATAGAGAAACGATAAATTGCTCTGGAAAATGCCATAATATCAAGCTATCCATGGGAGAATATGTATTGAATAGCCCAATGCTTTACATTCCAATGGGAGGTGCTGATGTTGTACTAGGAGTCTAATGGCTACAATCCTTGGGTACATTAGCTTTTAATTTTCAAGAACTTTTCATGAAATTTTCTGTGGAATGAAAAGAAGTTGAATTAAGGGGTATTGCAGGGAAACTGGGAAAGATAATCAGCCCTAGCGGTATGACAAAGCTTCTAAAATTGGAACAAAGAGGTGTAATTGCACAATTATGTTCGCTAGATGTTTCCACATTGGAATCATCTATTTCTCCATATCTCCAAAAAGTTTTGGACAATCATTCCAAGGTATTTGAGACTCCCAAAGGTATCCCACCTATTCATGATCATGATCATGCTATTCATCTGATTCTAGGAAGTGTTCCTCCAAACATCAGGCCATACAGATATCCCTATGCCCAAAAGAGTGAAATTGAACATATGGTTGCAGAAATGCTAGAGGCAGGTATAATTCAACCTAGTCAAAGTTCTTTCTCTACTCCAGTAGTATTGGTGCACAAGAAGGATGGATCATGGCGCATGTGTCTGGATTATAGGGAGCTCAACAAGTTCACTATTAAAGATAAGTTTCCCATTCCTGTCATTGATGAATTACTGGATGAATTGCATGGATCAATTTACTTCACCAAGTTGGATCTTCGTTCAAGATATCATCAAATCAGAATGAAGACTGAAGACATTCCGAAAATAGCATTTAGAACTCATGAGGGTCATTATGAATTTTTGGTCATGCCTTTTAGCCTTACCAATGCACCTTCTACATTTCAAGGTTTGATGAATTCCATTTTTAAACCCTTCCTTAGAAAATTTGTGTTAGTATTTTTTGATGATATACTAATCTATAGCAAGTCTTGGAGGGATCATGTTGAACATGTTGATAGGGTGCTACAACTATTGGAGGAGAAACAATTATATGCAAAAAGATCCAAATGCTTCTTTGGAGTACAAGAGGTGGAATATCTAGGTCATATTGTATATCATGAAGGAGTTAAGGTAGACCCTAGCAAAATTAAAGCCATTAAGGAATGGAAAATCCCCACATCCATAAAGAATCTACGAGGATTTATCAGGTTGACAGGGTATTATCGGAAGTTTATTAAGAATTATGGGAGAATAGCAGCACCTCTAACAACATTATTGAAGAAAGACGCATTTTTATGGACTCCAGAAGCAACAAAGGCATTCAAACATCTTAAAGAGGCAATGTGCCAAGCATCGGTCTTAGCTACACTGGACTTCACAAAAACCTTTATTGTGGAATGTGATGCTTCAAGAAATGGAATTGGTGTTGTTTTAATGCAAGATGAAAGACCCATTGCTTTTGAAAGTCGTCCAATCAAGGGATGGTTTTTACACAAAGCTACTTATGAGAATGGAATGTTGGCAATACTCCATGCACTTAAGAAATGGCAACCCTACCTAATGGGAAGACACTTCAAGGTAAAAACAGATGATGATAGCCTTAAACACTTTTTAGAACAAATATTATCCTCTGAAGAGCAACAAAAGTGGGTCACAAAGATGTTGGGTTATGACTTTGAAATCATCTACAAAAAAGGGAAGCAAAATGTGGTGGCAGATGCACTCTCAAGAAAGGATGAGGATGTGGAAGCATTGTTGTGCGCCATTTCTATTATCCAACCAGATTGGATAAATGAAGCAAGCGAGGAATGGAAGAATGATGAAGAAGTGTGGGAACTTATTCAAAAGTTACAACAAGATTCCAGTACATATGATACATTTAGCTGGAAAAATGATTCGTTATGGTATAAAGATCGCTTATACCTCTGTAAGAATTACCAACTAAAACAAAATATTCTTATGGAATTGCACACTTCTCCCTTAGGAGGGCACTCAGGATTTTTAAAAACTTACCACAGGGTTAAGAAGGAATTTTTTTGGGATGGCCTTAAATCAGATATTCAAAAGTTTGTGGCAGAATGTTTGGTTTGCCAACAAAATAAAGTTGAAACAATTAAGACATTGGGTCTATTACAACCTTTACCATTCCAAGCCAACATTGGTAGGAGGTTTCAATGGATTTCATCACAGGTTTACCCAAGTCTGAGGGAAAAAGTGTCATCATGATGGTAGTTGACAGACTTACCATGTATGCACACTTTTGTGCATTATCACATCCATTTAAAGCCAGTATAGTTTCTACTGCATTTATGGAAATAATTCAAAAGCTACATGGAAGCCCAAAGATTATTGTAAGTGACAGAGATCCCATTTTCACTGGAAATTTTTGGACAGAATTATTTTCTTGTCTTGTTACTCAGTTAGCTCATAGCTCATCTTATCATCCTCAATCTGATGGGAAAATTGAGATAGTAAACAAATGTTTGGAAGGATATCTTCGTTGTTTTGTATCTGATAAACAGACACAATGGGTCAAATGGTTGCCTCTGGTTGAATGGTGGTATAACACTTCCTTCCATACAGCAACAAAAATGACCCCATTTAAGGAATTTTATGGATATCAGCCACCATCCATCACATCATATTTAAGAGAAAATTCCAAGGTTCAAGCAGTGGAACATCACATCGAACATCAACAAAAAGTCCTCCAACTCTTAAAGGATAACCTTGTGTTGGCACAGAATAGAATGAAACAACAGGCAGATCAACATCGCAGTGAAAGAAGTTTTGATGTAGGTGATTGGGTATTCCTACGGCTACAACCATATAAGAAAATGTCCCTCAAGCAAGCTAAGAAGGATAATAAATTATCACCAAAGTATTATGGTCCGTACAAGGTGTTGCAAGACATTGGTACTATGGCTTACAAATTGGAGCTTCCTGCAACTTCTCGATTGCACCCAGTTTTCCATGTTTCATGTTTAAAGAAGGTCATAGGCGACAAGCTCCCAGTTAAAGCAATATTGACAGAACTTGACGAGGAAGGAAATATTATATTGGAATCGAAAGCAGTCACAGAAACAAGAACTTGACAGCTACGAAATCGATAAATTTTGGAGTATCTTATCAAGTGGAAGAACTTATCCGTTGAAGATTCCACATGGGAGGATGAAAATTTTATACAAAAGCATCTAGAACTACTCAAGCGTTGAGGAAAACACTTTTTTAAAGGAGAGGGGCATGTTAGGTCCCTATAATACTAGTGATTACCCCATTACTATTGTAGTTGTATCCCTTATTAATATTGTTGTGCCACTATTGTCCCCATATTGCTATTACTGTGCCCCATAGAATCCCTCTATTGTTATTTTTGTGGCTTTATATTATTATTGTTAGGTCAGATGGGTTATATTGTGACTCCTTAGACTCCTATATATAGAAAGGAGGTTTTGTCATTTGAATCATCCAAGAATTGTTCATTTATGTAATGTAAAGGAGGTTGCCCCCTCGAAGAGGCTGAATTCTAAGGTGTTGATCTATCTTTTCTATCTTTTTGTGAGCTGGTTTCATAACACTGGGACTACAAGACATTCTATGAGTGATGCTCATCCACACCAACACACATCAAGGAGGACTAGTAAAAGGACATATTCTACATCTCAATCCAATACTAGTCCTAGTGCGTCTCCAACTTAGAAATGAAGCAGAAAATTAGATAGCGAAAATTTGTAAGGGGAATTGAGAAAAATTAAGCCACCCACCTTTAATGGAGAGAACGAGAAAGGGGAGGAAGGAGAAACTTTTTTGTTGGAGATGAGAAAATATTTTCATTTCTTCATTTATTCCTCAAATATAGAGGCTAGAGTGGCCATGTATCATCTAAAAGGAAAGGCTAGTCTCTGGTGGGAATAAATCAAGGTAGTCAAACACTTGGATGACAGACAGATCACTTGGAAAAAATTTAAGAAATATTTCCAAAGGAAATATTTATCAAAAAGATAGTATGAATGAAAAATGCAAGAGTTTTTCGAGCTACAACTAGGACACATGACCATGGAAGGGTATGGTCAAGGTTTGCGGAGTTACTAAGGTATGTCCACTTTATTAAAGATGAAAAGGTTAAAATTCAAAGATACATTAGTGTTCTATTGTCCTTTTATGCTGACAAGCTGAAATATGACGAACCCAAGACCGTGGAGACAGCCATGAGGAAAGTAGAACAACTATATGAAAAGAATAAAAATAAAACCAAGTTGCACAAGTTTTTGAGAAATAAGAAAAGGAATTTTATGGAGCAAAGAAAGAAGTGTTATAAACCCTTGCCATTTAAGAATAACTTACAGTTGGGCCTGCAAACAACCCGAGTCTCTAACCAACCAGAAGGGGAATTCTTCAAGTAAAAGGCTTCATCCCCCACCTATTAAATGTTGGGGCTATAAAGGAGATCATCGATTCAGAGATTGTCCTCATAAGGAAGAGAATATGAGTACTATGCATAGCATGCAAGCGACAACTACTATGGATGATGTGGGAAGAGGCATGCCCATAATTTATGCAACCTTGGATAATGAACAAGTGGAGCATCAACCTCATATGATAGAAGTTGAAGGTAAGAGAAACAATCAACCAATTTCAATTTTAATTGCTTTGGAACCAACCATAGTTACATTAATGTGAATCTAGTTGAAAAAAATAATTTGAAGAAAATCAAATATTCCAAATCTTGCTTAGTACAGCTAGCTACAGGTATGAAGAGAAAGGTTACAAAATTAATTAGAGGCTGCTTGATTGAAATGAATGGGTTGGCAAAAACAACTAACTTGAATGTAATTCCGTTGGGTGCTTGTGATTGCTTGACTCACATGGATTGGTTGGAAAATAACCATGAAATACTTGATTGCTATAGGAAGTATTTTCAGTGTGTTGATGATGAAACACATCAGAAACAGGTCGAAGGAACTCCTAGACCAATATCCATTAGACAAATATCAACCATGCAATTGATCTTTTTTTTTGAAGAAAGGATGCCAAATCCTTGCAGCTCATTTGGAGACAAATATGGACCAACAAATTAATATAAGAAATTACCCACTGCTTCAAGAATTTGGTAATGTGTTTGCAAAAATACTCGGATTACCTTCAAGGAGGGAAATAGATTTCTCTATTGATTTAGTGCCAGGGGAAGTTCCGGTATATAAAGAACCATGCAGGATGAGTATGCCAGAGCTTAAATAATTACATATGCAACTAGAGGAATTGCTAAAGAAGGGATATATACATACCAATGTATCATCGTGAGGTGCTCCATTTCTATTTGTTAAAAAGAAAGATGGTACACTATGGTTGTGTATTGACTTACGACAACTAAATAAAGTTACTATTAAAAATAAATATCCACTGCTGAGGATTGATGATATCTTTGATCAACTATACGTAGAAAAAATATTTTCGAAAATTTATTTAAGATCTGGGTATCACCAGCTGCAGATTAATGGAGAAGATATCAATAAAACAACATTCTGAACTCGTTATGGGCATTATGAATTTGTTGTAGTACCTTTTGGTTGATCTAATGCACCGAGAGATTTTATGTGTTTAACGAAAGGAGGCTTCAAGGAACACTTAGATAAATTCGTCATTGTGTTCTTAGATGAAATCCTAATATATTAAAAAACCAAAGAGGAAAACCAACAACACTTGAGATTAGTTATACAAGTACTCAGAGAGCATCGACGTTACACTAAGTTGAGAAAATGTTCATTTTATCAGACATATCCACTATTTGGGTCATATTATTTCAGAAGATGGGATAACTATGGACCCACAGAAAATCAAATCTATTAGAGAATGGCCAACCCTAAAAAAATGTTACAAAAATGAGGTTTTTATGGGTCTAGATTGGTATTATAGAAGATTTATCGAAGGGTTTTCCTAAATTGCATATCTAATCAAAAATTTGCGTAAAAAGGGTGTAAAATTTGAGTGGACACGTGAATGTGAATCATACTTTCAACATTTAAAATTTCTATTAACCAGGGTGGTGGTATTAAAAATTGTTCATCCAAACGATAATTTTTTGGTGTGCATAGAAGCATGCAAAGAAGGATTGGGGGATGTTCTCATGCAAAATGGTAGGTAATTTGCTACAAGTCCAGAAAGTTAAAAGATCACGAAAATAGTTATTTTTCCCATGACTGGGAGGTTTTAGCTGTCATTCACGCCTTGAAAATGTGGAGCCATTACCTCGTGGGCAAAATATTTGAATTGCAAACTAATCATTATGCATTGCAACATTTATTTTAACAACCAAATTTAAATGCATGGCAAATCCGGTGGCTGGAATTGCTGGCAGAATATGATTTTGAAATTAGATATATTAAGGGGAAAGAAAATTGGGTGGCTGATGCACTTAGTCAAAGATTACATGTTATGCATGTCACATCAATTAATAGCTACGAAACTGATTTGATGGGAATAATTCTACAGGTTAGTAATTTAGACCAGAAATATATGAAGATTAAAAATAATTTACAACAAGGTGCAACAAATGAGAGCTTCCAATATTTCAAATTAGACCCAAAGAATATTCTCTTATATAAAAGAAGAATTTATGTGCCATATGTTCCAGCAGTTAAAGAAATAATTCTGCATGAAATGCACAGGGTACCATATGTTGGTCACCACGGGTATCATAAAACATTGAATACAATTAAGAAACAATTTTACTGGCCAAGTTTAAAGAGGGAAGTGGCTAATTACATAGCCGGGTGTATGGAGTGCCAACCGGTGAAAGCTGAGCATAAACACCCAGCTGGTTTACTATAATCGATTCCTATCCTGGAGTGGAAATGGGAGACAATATCCATTTATTTTATTACTAGTTTGTCAATGACTCCATAATTGTTGTAGTTGATAATTTTATAAAGTATTCCCATTTAATTCTAGTGAGGTCAACGCATAAAGCAAAAAATATTGTAGGAACTTATGTGCGAGAAATTTCTAGGCTTCACGGGTTTCCTAAGGCAATAATTTCTGATAGAGATCCAAAATTCACATCTAACTTCTAGATCAAATTATTTAAACGATTGGGTATCAAATTAAACTTCAGTACAACATATCATCTTGAGTTTGATGGACATAATGAATGGGTAAATCAAATAATTGAAGAGATGTGGCAGATGTATGTGATAGATAAACCATCCAAATGGGAGGACTACCTCCATTTGGTGGAATTTTCGTATAATACCGAGTACGAGGCATTATTAAAAATGATCCCATGATCCAGGAGGATCTCGAGACATAGTGGCAGGGAACAAGATCAAAAATCAAAGTGGCAGAAAGGTGATAAAATTGACATCAGATCGAAGTGCTCGTCACCCTGATTCCAATGGTGTGAACGACACTCCAATCTGAGTCCAGATGAAGGAGATAGAGGCAGTCAAAGTTGGGTTGACTTTTTGATGATTGGGTAGGATCAAAGAAGGCACAATTTGGACTTTTTCCAATGTACAAAATCCAACCAAATCCAGCCAGATTTCGAGAAAAATTGTCGCCTCGTTAAAAACACTCCTTCGGTCCAAAACCAAAGTTTCAAAAATGTGCTATTTTATTTTTATTTAAACAAAAAAAATATTAAAAAAAGCGGGTGGCGAGCCACCAACCCCGCCACCCCAACGTAACTGCGATGTTAAATATGGAGGGGCGGGCCATGACCCACGACCCCTCCCCATAGCCCACAGCGTGCAGCAATTAACACCGGGTGGGTGGCCATGACCCCGCCACCCCACACCTTGGCACTGTAACCAACAACAGGTGGTGGGCCGGCCCTTGGGGCATGGACCCAACCACGCCCACTATAAACAAATAAACCAACAACCCGTTGAAAATAATTGTAGAGGCGGAGGTGGGTACGATGGCGGGCCGCCCAAGGCGGGCCCGACCCAACCCATAGTTTAAAAAAAAAGGTTGTTTAAATTTTAAAGAGATTCGGTGTATTAAAAAAGGAGGAGGCGGGGTTTGACTGCCTGACCTCCTCCCTCTTAAACAGATCTCAAACCAACTCTACCAACAACATTATTGGGAAATCCATCACCCAATTTATATTTAAAATGCAGTTCTCAGTGCGCTCAGGTAGAGGGAGGCAGTGCACGCAGTTCAAGGAAAAATTTTGCAGGAGGGCCGAATTTTCACTTTTTCAGAATTTGAAAAATTTTATATCGTTTCAGCACTTCTCGATGCCACAAATGCAATGGCGCTGTCCAGTTCTCCATCAAAGTTCTACATTTTTCGGCCATTTTTCAGTATGGAGGTATAAGACTCCTTTTTTGTAACTGATGATTGTACTCTTCTTTTTCATGCCACTTAATGAATGAAGGCCTCCCCATTGATCAAGCAGGGCCCAGAGACATAGTCCAAGTCGGACGAACTCTGTTATCAAGTCTTATTGCCTTCTTTCATGCTTTATGTGTTTC
The DNA here is from genome assembly GCA_031772625.1 of Pinus tabuliformis. Classification (NCBI taxonomy): domain Eukaryota; kingdom Viridiplantae; phylum Streptophyta; class Pinopsida; order Pinales; family Pinaceae; genus Pinus; species Pinus tabuliformis. The sequence goes on from CM062819.1 coordinate 872,603,853, forward strand.
TCCTCTTCTCTTATGTGCACATTAAGTTTTCTATGTTAAGCTACAATTTATGAATGTAATTCTCTAACACTTCTATAAGCAAAAGATTTTGGATCAAGTGGTATCAGAGCAGGTATTTTTCTAGATGTGAATTTCATGTTTGTTGATCTGATAATCACCCTATGAGTGACCTTAGTTGAAGATTTATTAAACAAAAAAGTATTACAGACCCATGTGCTGGTGTGTGTGTGTTCTGTGTTATTGAAGCAACAGATCGATCAGATTGCCCATACAAAGAAAATAAATGGAAAGATAGCAGAGAAATACAGTAAGCAACACAAAGACACAAAAAAATTTCTAATAAGGAGTTCACCCTATTCTCCAGGGCTACGTCTTCGGTCCAGCTTCAGTGGTGGCCTTGTTTTATTGTGTCTTTCAGCAGAGAAATTACAATGCAGGGACTCAATATGAGTTCTCCTGAAGCAGATTTGTCTTGGTTGGGTGGTTCTTGGATTCCCCAAGCCACTTAGAGTACACAGACTCTTGTTCTTCCTACCAGCTCTGTGACCCTCGGTCTATAGTGGAAAGAGACAAATGTGATGCTCAATCCGGACAGTTTCCTCTATGGGAAGGCTTGATTCTTCAAGCTCTCTGGTTCTCGATGCCGCCTGTGGTCAGCTCGGCCCTCTGTCTCCTCTGCTTGGCTTTACTACTCTCTGTGCTCAGTCCTCCTCTCAGGGTTCACTGTTCACTGTCTCTCTTGGTCGCTTCGACTCTTCGCTCTGAATCTCTTTATATTTTTTTGGTTGTCTCTGTTCATGGATTTAGCCATTCGACCTCCATGCCTATTCGGTTCCTCTCCCGCTTGCGTCGATTCGTCTACTACCTATGTGCTGGGAGTTCCCTGTTCGGCATTAGCATGAACGCTAGGGAAGTAGGCACATGCCTCCATCGGAATAACGCCAGCCTATTCTTCGATTTGTTTCTTTCTCCACCATGGCGGTTAACGGATTCCAAATCTCCTTAAATTGTGGCTTAATTCCCTGTCAATTCCGCTCTGTCTATCAGACACAATCTCAGCCATCCGATCTGGGCTCCTCCAGATCCAACGTCATATGCACGCCAAGCGCGGTTGACTTGATCGACCGATAACGCACGATCACGACGGTTTTTCTCTCACCTCCGCTGCCACACGTCGATCGCTGAGTGTGATCGCTCCGTTTTCTCCAAAACCTCGTACCATTCAAGGGCGCCCCAATCAAACCACCGGTTTCCAGGTTATGGGTCCCACCTTCATACAATGGCGCTTTTCGTTTTTTCACCCACGGTCCTCTGGCTCCCAACATGACCGAGTGCTTAAGGCTCTACCATTTCGACCCTGTTCACCCAACAATGCGTGATTACAGCTAGGCGCTAATCTCACATCGAAAACCTGCTCCTTTTCCCAATCCGGGGCTCCCAGGGGCTATATCGACCTCCTGCGCAGTCTCCATGGGCCTTGGTCAGCGCGCTTTGACCGAGGTCCTCATCGTTCCACGCCAGCTGCCATGGCCACTGGTTCAGGGTGTTTTCGATTGCTATTTTGGATTCTTCAAGGATTTGTTTCGTCCCGATATAGTCATGGTTCTATGACAGTCGTTTATGGATCCGATTCGGATCACGACCTCCTAACTGAAAAGCTTTTGGACCACCAAAAGTTGGTTTTCTTCAAGCATCGACTAAGTGAGGAAACTACTGTCTCACTTGTCCAATCTCAATCCACTTCGCATTGCTTGGCTTTGAACCTTTAAGCCCAATTCTGAGGTATTCCACCTGTCCACTGCATGTCATCCTTACCTTCCTGTCAAGCACTGTATCTTCCGGCAACTCATTAAGATATTCAGGTAGCAGGTCATCAATAGAAGGCAATTGACTCTACTCTTCAGGGTCCTCAATCATTGAAGGTTCAAACAACCTCAAGCAATCTGTGTTCACGACTGAGTAGATGTGCATGTAAGCTGGAAGATCAAGGCGAAAAGAATTCTCACCAATCTTCTCAAGTATCCTGAAGGGTCCATACCTGATACGTTCTAGCTTCTTGCCTTCACGTTGCATCTTGTACTTGCTGATATACAACCAGACTTGGTCTCCAACTTGAAAACTATGCTCCATCCGATGCTTATCATGCCTAGCCTTGTACTTGGCCTGGCTCTTTTCCAGCTGTTCCTGTACTGCCTGGTGGATCTCCTAGATCTGTTCAATGAACCTAGTTGCTTTGTCCACATCACTGTGTCCATCAACCATGGTATCTTTACCAAAGACAAAATCCAAGGGAGACCTTGGTATGAAACCAAAGCAGGTCTCAAAAGGAGATCTCTGGGTAGAAGAGTGTTTGGCTCTGTTGTAAGCATGATGCACATAACACAAGTGTTCATCCCAAAGCTTAAGGTGTTTGCTGCAATATCCTCTCAGTAACTGGATCATTGTCCTGTTAACTACTTCTATCTGGCCATCTGTTTGTGGATGAAAAGTTGTACTTTTCTTTAATTTGGTGTCCATTAGTTCCCACAGACTGGACCAAAACTTTCCCACAAATCAGGTGTCTTGATCAGATATAATGGAAGTGGGTAATCCAAAATGAACCCATACATGTTCAAAGAATACTTTTGTAGTTTGTTCAGCTGTAATCTGTTTACTACAGGGTATCAAAATACACATTTTGTTGAGCCTATCCACAACAACATATAGATAATCATTTCCTTTCCTAGATTTAGGCAGTCCTCCAACAAAATCCATGGAAATTCTCTCCCAAGGGTGAGAAGGAATTGGCAATGGAGTGTATAAGCCTAGTTTTTTGTTGTTGGGCTTGTTTTTAGCACACATAGCACACCCCTTTACATATCTAGAAACTGTCTCACTCATTCTTGGCCAATAGCAGAACCTTTGCAGCTGTGCAACTATTTTACTTACCCCAAAGTGACCTGATATCAGAGAAGTGTGTGCTTCCCTAATTATCTTTGCTCTCTCAGTTTGTGGAATGCAAAGTTTCCCACAATGATATAAGAGTCGGTCCTTTACATGATAGTCCAATTCTTCTACTCTTTTGCCTTGACTTAAAGTTGCATATACATCTTTAAAGTACATATCCTGAGCATACTGTTCTATGTAGCTTTCATGTAGCATAGAATTATGCTTAAGTATGGTAGATGCATTTATAATGGGTCTAGATAACATATCTGCAACCTTGTTATGTATGCCCTTTTTATATCTGATGACTAAATGAAACTGTTGTAGAAAACCCATCCATCTATAATGTCTTGATTGTTGCAACTTAGTTTGGGAGTGTAGATATTGAAGTGGCTGATGATCAGTATGTATTACTATTTCTTTGCCCATTAAGTAATGTTTCCACTTTTTCACACTCTGAACTAATGCATATAATTCTTTATCATATGTAGGATAGTTGACTACTGTAGGATTAAAAGACTCAGAATGATAACATATGGGTTTACCGTGTTGTGTCAACACTGCTCCCTTAGCATAGTCACTAGCATCAATTTGGATCTCAAATGGCCTTTGTAGATCTGGCAGTGCTAGTACAGGTGTTGTACTAATTTTTTCTTTCAAGGTGTCAAAGGCTTTCTGTTGTTTGCCTCCCCATTGAAACACCTTGTTCAATCCTGTCAAAGCATGTAAGGGAGCTGCAATTGAGGAAAAATTTGAAATGAACTTCCTCCAATACTGTGCGGCTCCTAAGAAGCTTCTCACTTCTGTAGCAGACTTGGGTTTAGGCCAGTTTACAATGACTGCCACTTTAGAGGGATCTATTTTCAATTCACCTCCCCCTACTATATGACCCAAATAATTTAGAGAGGTTTTGCTAAATTCAAATTTGGAGAGTTTAACATAAATTTTTTCTCTTTTCAAAACATCTAATGTCTGCTTAACATGCTTTAAATGTTCTTTCCACATTTTAATAAAAATCAGAATGTCATCTAGATACACAATAACAAAATCATCAAGAAAAGGTCTAAGTACTCATTCATTAATCTCATGAAAGTAGCAGGGGCATTGGTCAAGCCAAAAGGCATAACCAGCCATTCATACAATCCCTGCTTTGTTTTGAAAGCAATCTTCCATGCATCTTGCTCTGCAACTCTGACCTGATGGTATTCACTGTGCAAATCCAGCTTGGTGAAATAAACAGCTTCCTTCAATTGATCTAAAAGATCATCTATGCGAGGAAGGGGATAACAATTTTTGATCATTAACTTATTCAGTGCTCGATAATCAATGCACATTCTCCACGAGCCATATTTCTTTCTCACCAAAACAATGGGTGACCCACATGGTGATGTGCTAGGCCTGATGAACCCTTTCTCGAGCAACTCCTACACCTGCTTCTTGATTTCAGCATTCTCTAAAGTAGATAACCTGTACATCCCAATGTTAGGCAAAGGAACATCTTGCTGCAAAATAATATCATGTACTATTCCCTTTTTGGGTGGCAAACCTTGAGGTTCTTGAAACAAGACATCATACTCTGAAACAATCTTTTCTATATCAGCTTGTTGATCAGAATTACAACCCTCAAATACATTGGTTTTATCAGTTTTCTTTTCCTTTACAACCATTAATAAGAATTGTTTGCATGAATTTATCATTCTTTTCATCTGTCCTGAGTTTATGAGAGTATAATTATTCTTGAGCTTATGAGCTCTTACAAAGTATTCGATTCCATCTTTAACAAGTAGATACTTGTTCTCAGCTCTATAGAAAATAGCCTTTCTATCATACAAGGACTTCCTAAAACAATTCCACATATATCCAAAGGAATTACATCTAACTCAACCTCATCTACAAATGTTGACCCAAAAGAAAACTTGAGTTTGCACTGTCTAGTCACTTGTAGTTGTGCTTTATCATTCAACCATCCTAATGGGTATGGCTTCTTATGAGGTGTAGTTGTTAATCCAAATTTCTTTACAATTGCTTCAGAAATTAGATTTACTTGTGAGCCACTATCAAACAAAGTATCAATCTTTTGATTTTTGGAAACAACTCGAATATGGAAAAGCTCATGCCTTTTTCTCTCATGTTCTTCATCAATAACAGATTGAGCAGAATTACTAGTAGATGCTTCAGAATTCTTACCTTTTATACCTGTGGCTGCAATGATTGTTTCATCTCCCGAGTCTGACCCCAAATCTTTTTGAATAGCTACAACAGTCTTCTTCTTCTTGCCCTCAGACTTCTTAGGTCTCAGCTCTGGATGCAGAATCCAACAGTGCTCATCATCATGCCCCTCCTTTTTACAGTGAGTGCATGAAGCTTTGCCTTTCTGTGCAGTGTTAGCCTTCCTTGCTTTCCACTTCTACTTTCTTTTCTCCTTGCTCTTGCTTACAATATTGGGTTGGGATGGTCCCCCAACTTCTGGATTTCCATTCTTTCCTCTAGCTTCTAGATGAGTAGCTCGTATAGATACCTCATCTATACTAGTGGGATTAAACATGAAGATGGTATGCCTCATGTAGCTATGTAGACCACCAATGTACTTCAAAAGAGTTTCTGGTGAGTCTAATGAAATACCCAACATCAATGCTCTCTTTCTGAACTCTTGAGTATACCCTTGTACACTTTTCCCTTTCAAGTACCGAAGAGTTTGCCAACTCATCATGGCTTGTTGCATGTAGGCCAAGGGATAAAACTGCTTTTTGATTGTAGTAAAAAATTCACTCCAGACAGAGATGGTCTTGCCATGCTTCCTCATATCAACTTGGGTTTTGCCTTCCCACCAAACCAAGGCAGTGCCCCCTAGGTGAAGGCTTGCCGGCTGAATCTTGCTCTTATTTGAGTCTATATTTTTTACTCTACAATACACATCAATTTGTCTAATCCAATTGTCCAACTTTTTAGCATTCAGCTCTCCATCATATATAAGCAAATAAAATTTAACATCTAACTTAATCAAAGATGCTTTCTTATTATGCACAGGGCTACTAGGAGGTGTAGGGAAGCTTTCTTATTTCCCCTTTCCTTTGGAGTGGTCAAGGGAATGAGATTCATCTTCTTCTTTATCTTGCTTAGAGCTTGATGAATCTTCACCCTTATGCTTTCTAAAGTCGCTATACATTTCTTCTACCATAGACTTTATAGCTAGGAAAATTTCTATGAACTGAGAGTCTGGCCCTATAGAACCTTCTTCTGACATTGTCTTTCGAGAATAGACTCTCCCAATCTCAGGATTAGTTTCCACCAACTCTCCTTCTCCTAATTTGAGCTTTGATCTAGTAAGCATTCACAGCCAAACCAACACAAGCTTGTCCAACCTTATAGCCTAGAGCTCTGATACCACTTGATCTGATAATCACCCTATGGGTGACCTCAGTTGAATATTTATTAAACAAAAAGGTATTACAGACCCATGTGCTGGTGTGTGTGTGTTCTGTATTATTGAAGCAATGGATCGATCAGATTTCCAATACACATAAAATAAATGGAAAGACAACAAAGAAATACAGTAAGCAACACAAAGACACAAACCATTTTTTAATAAGGAGTTCACCTTATTCTCTAGGGCTACATCTCCGGTCCAGCTTCAGTGGTTGCCTTGTTTTATTGTGTCTTTCAGCAGAGAAATTAAAATGCAGGGACTCAATATGAGTTCTCCTGAAGCAGATTTTGCTTGGCAGGATGGTTCTTGGATTCCCTAAGCCACTTGGAGTACACAGACTCTTGTTCTTCCTACCAGCTCTGTGACCCTCAGTCTATAGTGGAAAGAGCCAACTGTGATGCTCAATCCAGACAGATTCCTCTATGGGAAGGCTTGATTATTTAAGCTCTCTGGTGCTTTATGTCGCCTGTGGTCAGCTCGGCCCTATGTCTCCTTCGCTTAGCTTTACTTCTCTCTGTGCTCAGTCCTCCTCTCAGGGTTCACTGTTCACTGTCTCTCTTGGTCGCTTGGACTCTTCGCTCTGAATCTCTTTATCTTTTTTCTACTGTCTCTGTTCATGGCTTTAGCCATTCGACCTCCATGCCTGTCTGGTTCCTCTCCCACCTGCGTTGATTCACCTACTGCCTGTGTGCTGGGAGTTCCTTATTCGGCGTCAGCATGAATGCTCAAGAAGTAGCCACGTGCCTCCATCGGAACAATGCCAGCCTGTTCGTCGATTCGTTTCTTTCTCCACCGTGGCAGTCAACAGATTCCAAATCCCCTTAAATCACGGCTTAATTCCCTATCAATTCCGCTCTGTCTATCGGACGCAATCTCAGCCGTTCGATTTGGGCTCCTCCAGATCCAACTTCATACGCACGCCGAGCACAGTTGACTTGCTCGACCGATAATGCGCGATCACGGCGGTTTTTCTCTCACCTCCGCTGCCACGCGTCGATCGCTGAGTGTGATCGCTCCATTTTCTCCAAAACCTCTTACCGTTCAAGGGCGCCCCGATCAAACCATCGGTTTCCAGGTTGTGGGTCCCACCTTCGTACGATGGCGCTTTTCGTTTTTCCGCCCACGGTCCTCTGGCTCCCAATGTGATCGAGTGCTTAAGGCTCTACCATTTCAGCCCTTTTCACCCAGCAATCGCTAATCACGCATCAAAAACCAGCTCCTTTTCCCAATCTGGGGCTCCCAAGGGCTACATCGACCTCCTGTGCAGTCTCCATGGGCCTCGGTCAACATGCTTTGACCGAGGTGCTCGTCATTCTGCGCCGGCTGCCATGGCCACTGGTTCAGGGTGTTTTCGATTTCTGTTTTGGATTCTTCAAGGATTTGTTTCGTCCCGATATAGTCATGGTTCTATGATAGTTGTTTATGGATCCGATTTGGATCATTTGTATGTTAACAAGAAACAGGCTCCAAAGAGGCAGAGGGAAACTAAAGTCTTTCGATCCCGAAGTGGGACATGCACATCAAAGGAGAAACATGGCAAATGAAGAGGCTCATCTTGAAGAGGAGCAATTTCCGCAAAACCTTCTATTCAATGGCAGAGAATGTCGGTCAGTTGCTTTCAAGGCTGGAGAAAGCAAAAGAGAGAAAACTAGAAGAACAAGGTTTAGTGCATGGAAATGGTGGAGAAGAACCCCCTCCTTCTCTTTCCATGAGTGAAAGTTCTTCTTCCCCCCATCACCATAATCGTAGAAATTCAAGGGATGCATCATATAAACCTTTCTTTAAATTAGATGTCAAATTTGATCTTCCCATGTTTAACAGTGAAAGTAATGCGGAAAATCTTAACAACTGGATTAGGTAGATTGAAATCTACTGCAGGATTCAGCAGATCGATGAGGATGAGGCTAAGATTTAGCTGGCCTCTCTTCGGTTGAGTAGCACCGCTCTCGTTTTCTGGGAGAGAAAACTGCGAAGCAGTAAGAGTGTGGATAATATTCTTTCCTCATGGCCTAGCTTCATTTATGCATTAAAGGAAAAATTCTATCCCTTTGGTTAGAAACAAAAATCCTTAATGGATTGGCAATACTTAAGGCAAGGCGAAGGTTAGGATGTTCAAAGCTTTACAGAGGAATTTAGAAAACAGACACTTAATTTGGACATTGCACTTGACTCACTGAAATAGTAACTAAGTATATTTGATCATTACATAGTTACCTTAGACATTCATTATTATTGTTTGAACCAACTACTATTGACTCCGCCAGTGTGAAGGAAATCCATCTTGAGAATAGGGGAAAAAATGAAAGAGATGATCATTTCAAGAAACCACCTTTCAAACCTCCAAATGGCAAACCCAAAGTGAAAGGAAAAGGAAAGGAGAAGAGGACGACATCAACCAAGAAAGATGAAGGAGAAAGACCTTATTGCAATCACTGCAAAAAGGAAGGTCATGATGACGATCATTGTTGGAAACAATACCCGGAAAAGAGACCAAAGAAGTATGGAGGAAAAGGCAAGCAGAAGACAGTAGCAACTGTGTAGCAGGACCTTGGATCCGATTTCGGAGATGAAGCATTGATCACAGTAGTAGGAAAAAAAGGTACTCTTACACCTCATGTTAATTCTAAATCACATGAAGGCACTAGTTCAATAGATGAGTCTCTTCCTAATGAACGAAAGAGAATTGAGCTATTTCATATTAGAGTTATCATAAATCATACAAAAGTGGAAACTCTATTTGATATTGGATCCCAAGCAAACTTAATTTCAGAGTCCTTGGTAAAGAAGCTAGGCTTGGAAACCAAACCACATCCAAAACCTTACCCACTTGGATGGATACATGATAAAGCAAAACTGAATGTAACTAATCAGTGTCAGGGTAAATTTGTGATCGCTTCTAATTTAGTGGATGAGGTAAAACTTGATGTGATACCATTGGATATCTATGGCATGGTGTTAGGGACTCCATATCTATATGATAGAAAGGAAATCTTCTTCTGTCATGAAAAAAAAATACCAAATCACAAAAGATGGGGTAGAATATATTGTAAGGGCTGAACAAACTAAAATCAGTGCCAGCCTTGTAAGTGTAGGACAAATGAAGAGGTTGGTAAATTCCAGTAAGGGTCGCATGCTTATGATTGTAAGGGGAAAAGATGCAAAATTATCCGATGCTTTCCAGGGTTGTGATCATGTGCATAAAAAGGAATTATGTGAATTAATTTCTAACTATGATGAGATGTTTTAGGAACCAAAGGGATTACCTCCGAAGAGGGAAATCCAACATGAGATCCATTTGCAGCATGATGCTCCTTTACCAAATATTGGCATGTATAGGATGTTGACCATTGAGATGGAGGAGATCAAAAAGCAGGTGTAGGAACTATTGAACCAAGGGATCATTAGATCAAGCACTTCTCCATGCGCCTCACTGATTTTATTAGTGTCGAAGAAAGATGGCACATGGAGGATGTGTGTGGATTATCATGCACTAAACAAAATAACGGTGAAAAATCTGTACCCTCTTCCCCACATTGATGACTTACTAGATCAGTTAAAGAATGCTATCTATTTCACCAAATTGGATTTGCGTAGTGGTTATCACCAGGTCCGAATTACAGAGCAGGATGCATGGAAAACCGCCTTCAAGACCAAACAGGGGTTGTTTGAATGGATGGTGATGCCATTCAGAGTTTGCAATGATCCAACCACTTTCATGAGGGTCATTAATGATCTCTTTAGGACTTTCATTGATGAATTTGTTCTTGTATATCTAGATGATATCCTTGTCTTTAGTAAAAGTTGGAATGAACATGTATGTCATGTGAAGAAAGTGTTTGATGTATTGAAAAACAAAAAACTCTATGTAAAATTGTCAAAGTGTGAGTTTGGGAAAACCTCTTTGGTTTACCTAGGTCATATTGTTGGTCATAGTCAGTTAAAAATTGATCCTTCTAAAGTTGAAGCAATTGTAAATTGGCCTAAACCTACTAGTGTAACCGAGGTTCGCAAATTTTTGGGTGTAGTAGAGTATTGGAGGAGATTTATTGCCAATTTCTCTATTATTGTAGCACCTTTACACGCATTGACAAGTATAAAGCAAGTCTTTCAACGGGGAGCAAAGCAACAGAAGTCCTTTGAAACATTGAAAGAAAATATCAGCACCGCACCGGTCTTGGCCTTACCAAATCTCCAACAGCCATTCGAGATCGAAACAGACGCTAGCGGATATGCCATGGGAGCTGTACTAATGCAGCAAAAGAAGCTGATATGTTACCATTCAAAGAAGTTCTCTCAGGCTATGATAAATTATCCCACATATGACAAGGAATTATATGCCTTGGTCCAAAGTGTGAAAAAGTGGAAACACTACCTGATCGGCAAGGAGACCATCATCCATATGGATCATCAGCCCTTGCAGTATCTTCAGTCACAAACCAAGTTGCAGCAATCTCATCATTTCAGGTGGATGGGTTTTCTGCAGCAGTTTCATCTGGTAATAAAGTATAAGAAGGGCACTAGCAACAAAGTGGCTGATATGCTATCTTTCCCTCCGATTTCTGCTTCTATTATTTTGCATAATGCTTCGTTATCTTTTGAATGTTATGCTGAACAATATGCTAACAATGATGACTTTAAGGATATTTATGCAAAACTAACCCATGGTTCATAGGTGGAAAACTATCACTTGTAGGGGAAATTGTTGTATCACCTTGGAAACTTATGCATACCCATAGGAGAAAGGGTACATGTAATCCGGGAGGCCCACACCTCCCTTGTGTCTGGTCATTTTGGTATTGAAAAAACTTTGTGTCATGTACAAAGATTTTGTTTTTGGCCTCATATGAAGAACTTTGTGACTCGCTATGTAAAGGGTTGTGTGATGTGTTCTGTTTCAAAGCCCTCTAATAGAAACTCAGGCTCTACACACCACTCCCTATTTCGAGTCGTCCATGGGAAAGTATGTCGATGGATTTTGCAGGAGGTTTGCCTTTGTCTGGAAAGAGTCACGACTATTTATATGTCATCTTTCACTGTTTTAGTAAGATGTGGATTTTAATGCCTTGTAAAAAGTAGATCACTGCAGAGCAGACTGCTCATCTTTTCTTTCAGCATGTTTGGGTCCATTTTGGGTTGCCCACATCGATTGTGTCAGATCGGGACTCACTTTCTCAGAGAGTTTTGGACCAGCTTGTGGAAGATGATGGACACCAAGTTGAAAAGAAGCATGAAATTCCATCCACAGACTAACCGATAGACAGAGGTTCTAAATGACACTGTGGTACACTTGTTGCGAGGCTATTGTGGGAAACATCCTAAGTTGTGGGATGAGCATATTCCATATGTTCAACATTCCTACAACTGAGCAGTGCACTCATTTATGAATCCTTCACCATTCGAGATATGTTTTGGTTACTTGCCAAAAGACCCCTTTGATACGGTCTTTGGAAGGGAAGATGACTCCAGTGGATGTAATGACAGGGATAAATTGCAGTAGTTCATTCAGCGGATCTAGTTGATTCACCAAGCAGTACAGGAGTAGTTGGAGAAATGTCAAGCCTGTTACAAGGCTCGACATGAAAAACACTGAGTCGACCATCAATTTCAAGTGGGTGACAAAAGGTGGTTCCATATTAGCAAGGAAAGGATGAAGGGAGAAGGGAAGAAGTTGCGACCAATCCGGTATGGTCCATTCACAATCTTGGAGAAGATTGGAAACAATGCATTTCATCTCGATTTGCCAATATATATGCATATGTACTCTGTAGTGATTTTGGAGAACTTAAAGCTGTATGAGCCACCATTGATTATCGACACCGAGGAGGTGGTCACAGTTCCTACAGTTGATGACTTTGCACTAGAGTATCTCGATGAGTTACCTGAAGACATCATCCTTGATAGAAGAACTGGGACTTCACGACTGGGAGATGTGGAATACCTTCGAGTTGGTTTCAAGGGATGCACCCTAGCAAGGCAAAATGGCTGGAAAAGGAAAGAGTGAGGGAACAATTCCCTTACTTTCCAATTCACTGATAAAGCTTTTGGCGGTCCAAATCTCCTCAATGGGGAGGATTGATCCAGGAGGATCTCTAGACACAGTGGCAGGGGAAAAGCTCAAAACCCAAAATGGAAAAAAGGCGATAAACTTGACATCAGATAGAAGTGCTCGTCGCTCTGATTCCAACGGTGTGAACGACACTCCAATCCGAGTCCGAATGAAGGAGATATAGGCAGTCAAAGTTGGTTTGACTTTTTGATGACTTGGCAGGATTAATGAAGGCACAATTTGGACTTTTCCCTATGGATGGAATCCAGCCAACTCTGGCCAGATTCTCAGAAAAATTGTTGCCTCGTTAAAAGGACTCATTCGGTCCAAAACCAAATTTTCAAAAACGTGCCATTTTGTTTTTATTTAAACAAAAACATATTAAAAAAAGGGGGTGGCGGACCACCAACCCCGCCACTCCAACGTAACTGCAATGTTAAATATGAAGGGGCGGGCCATGACCCCTGGCCCCTCCCCATAGCCCACGACATGCAGCAATTAACACGGGGTGGGCGTCCATGACCCCGCCACCCCACACCTCGGCACCGTAACCAACAACAGGTGGTGGGTCGACCCTTGGGGCACAGACCCAACCATGCCCACTCTAAACAAACAAACCAACAACCCGTTAAAAATTATTGCAGAGGAGGAGGTGGGTATGGTGGGCGGGCTGCCTAAGGCGGGCTCGACCCAACCCATAGTTTAAAAAAAAAAATTGTTTAAATTTTAAAGAGATTCGGTGTATTAAAAAGTGAGGAGGCAGGGTTTGACCGCCCAACCTCCTCCCTATTAAACATCTCAAACCGACTCCGCCAACAACATTATTGGGAAATATTTCACCCAATTTCTATTTAAAACATAGTTTTCAGTTCGTTCAGGTAGAGGGAGGCAATGCATGCAATTCGAGGTAGAATTTTGCAGGAGGGCCGAATTTTCACTTTGTCAGAATTTGACAAATTTTATATGGTTTTAGCACTTCTCGACGCCACAAACGCAATTGTGCTATCCGTTTCTCCATCATAGTTCTGCATTTTTCGGCCATTTTTCAGTACGGAGGTATAAGACTCCTTTTTTGTAACTGATGATTGTACTCTTCTTTTTCATGCCACTTAATGAATGAAGACCTCCCCATTGATCGAACAGGGCCCGGAGACATAGTCCAAGTTGGACAAACTCTGTTATCAAGTCTTGTTGTCTTCTTTCATGCTTTATGTGTTTCTCCTCTTCTCTCATGTGCACATTAAGTTTTCTATGTTAAGCTACAATTCATGCATGTAATTCTTTAACACATATATAAGAAAAAGATTTTGGATCATCCCATATGAAGCTCTATATCGTAATACTCCGATTAGTTAGAGTAACCTAGTGGATAGAATTATGGTGGGCCCTAAATTTCTCAAATACATGGAAGAGAAAATGGTTAAAATCAAAAAAATTTAAAAGCTTCCTAGGATAGGGAGAAAAGTTATGCTAACAAGATAGGAAAAGCAAGGACTTTAGTGTAGGAGATCATGTATTTTTGAAAATAAAAGAGAAAACGATCTCATTAAAATTGGGAAATTGTTCCAAGCTAGCAGCTAGATATTGTGGGTCATTTGAGATCCTGGAGAGGATAGGTCGTGTTGCATATAGGCTTGCATTGCATGCATATATGCATATTCATGATGTATTTCATGTTTCATTGCTTAAGAAATATGTTTCAGGCACTAATCACATTGTTGATTGGAAAATGATTGAGGTGGAACCTGAGGGAGATTTCGAAGTTCAATTAGTGCAGATTTTAGACACCAAAGTAAAGGTGCTCTGGAATCAAGCCATAGCCATGGTAAAGATAAAATGGACCATGTTCGGTCCTGATGATGTGGCCTAGGAACAAGAAGAGGTTGTGAGGACAGAATACCCTCACATTTTTTATTGATATAATGGATATGTTATATAGTTGTATATATGATGCACTCTGCACAATGCATAAAATAAGGGGGGAGGGAATGTAATTCCCCCACCTATTTTGACGATGTAAATACATGTACCTTTTATATTAGGCTAGTGGGTTGGAAATACTTTATTGACCTACATGTCCATGTAGTTCCAACGATATTGATATGCTTGTTTTGGCTAACTGGCTGGGGGAGCCAGGATGTGAATATAATAAATATTGTAAATGTACATATCCTTTAATATTAATAAAATAAGGCTAGTTGTAGAGCCACTCCACAGAAATAGTATGGGGGGGAGGGGTAGGGGGGCACAACTCCAAGGAAAAAGGAAACAGTTGGATAATTTTTGGTGAAAAGTGCACTTGGGACCCATGAGGGTTCTAGAGGGTGCCACATGGAAAGTTAAGCCATGCATATATAAAGAAGTGTAGGTTGGATATTTTGGGGGTGGGTTTGGTCAATGAGTCCTGGGGGGAAGGACTCTGATATTGATTGATGGCTAGTGGGTCCTGGGATTGGACTCTGGACTGGTCAGGGTGCGGTTATTAAGTTAACTGTGCCTTATGGATGCATCCTGTTTTTATGATATGACCCAATGTTGACGATTTATGGTCTGGAGGATGTTGGGAGCCCTGGAGAAACACAATTATTGGGTAGGCACCCATGTAATTAGCTTGGATGGTGTTTACAGCCCCGGAGAACCGTGACTATTGGATTGGAACCTTGGTCTTGGAGGTATGGATATTTTTCAGTTTTCGTTGGCTTTGGAGTTGTTGTCCTAACTCCGGGGTGACTTGGTGGTTGAGCTTATGAAACACCAGGTCTATGGTCAGGAGGAACGTGGAGAGCCTGTAGCTATTCAACTCATTATTACAGATAAGTGCCATATTCCCTTATGTTTTTATGTGTATTATTTTTATGTACAATTATGCATCTCAGTGATAAACCCTAATTGGGATAATTTTTGTATTATATATATTATATCTTTGTGTTGTTCCCTATAATTTGTGTATTAGTGGACTGAATTAATCTCAGTTTGGGTTCCACATAATTACATGAATTCTTCTGTTATGGTGCTTAACTGTTGTTATTTGTGATGTGGATAATATATGGTAAATTGTGTTGCATAATTAATTATAATTGCATGGCACAAGCTAATTATGTTGTAAAAATTTTCTGCATTTTCATGTATTTATTGCATAATATTGTTGGTTAGTGTTCCAAGTTGGGGTCGGGGACACTAAATTATGTGTCTAAAATAATTGGACCCTGTACAAAACCTATGTCCTCTTTTTTATCTACCTTCCATGAAATTGAGTGTATTTTCAAAGCCATTTCTTTAGCTATGATCTTGTATGAGACACTGAGGAAAGTAATGAGACTCTAGCCTCCAATGGTGCCCCTAGATACATTCTTGGTAATGCGTTTACTAAGGCCATGACTGAGAGATTTAGATAGCATTCTAGAAGAGAATTATTCAGTTGTCAAACAATAGAAATCGTCTTGTATTGTGTCAAACATGGCCTTGTAGAAATGACAACAAATTCCATCCATTCATGATGAAAAAATCACAACAAAGGCCATCCATTCATGATGAAAAATTAGAACATCCATTCCTGATGACTTGATATTCTTCATGGAACTAAGAGCTGAAAAACTCCTCTCTTTCAAGAAGTCACTATCTATTTGGTTCAATCACTACACAAATAGATAGAAATCTTGCATGGAATGACTCTACAATGAGCGTTCCTTCCATCCACCACATGATCCATCAATGCATAAGAGGAAATATTTTGAAAATGCAATCAGAACATACCATTGACCTTTTTTTGATCCTCTACAAGAGATCCATCCCCTTCATGAAAACCAAGAATCTTGTGACTACCACTTTTCTTTTCAAGTAGTCAAAGTAGACTTTGGAATTTGGATCCCTCTTCCCTCTTCAAAAATCCACTATAGTCGAGAATGCACCCTGGCACCCCTTGTAATTTATTCCCCTTCAATATGAGGTTCCATTTCCAACCGTATAGTGTCCCCTTGAAGGACTACATTGTGGAAATCCATCTCAAGGAAAATGTGTATCTCCTTAAGTGTAACTAGACCATCGTCCAACTCTTTTTCCCTATTGTGGGTCATCATTCTGTCTTACCCATTCTATTACAAAGAAGATATTTCTCATACCCATCCTTATGTTTCCTTTTCTTTTGAAGTTGTTGTCATATGATTTGTAAAATCGCATCCTTGCACTGCGGTCATTTGTTTTATTTGGATTTGCCCCATTAAATCAATGATATCATAGATTGTTAAAATGGACCTATGGCAATGATGAAATTGTAAACCAAAAATAAAGCACAAGCTCTAATATTTTAGAATATTGAAGGGGTAAATCCACAACTACTATCATGAGTTTTTCTTTTCATCCAACATAAAGATTTCTTGCTTCTTGCTTTTAACTAGGTGAATTCCTAGCATTGACATTTATTAAAACACTAACACACACTGATGATTCTTCTTACCTCACAAACTTGCACTTTAAGTGGTAAAGCCTTAAAACACATATACAACCTTTAGGGGAACTAAGAGGGTTTGTCTATTGTCACCATAATAATTTCCTCTCTCGCTTTCGGCCATCTATCCCCTAGAACAAGGGGGGTTTCCTTAAGTAAAATATGAGATAGATTTAGAAATAGATTGTGATGGAAGACTGAGATTACTGGGGATTAGTGCCTATTTAATTAGGGAAAATGGATTCAATTGGAAACCTTCATAGGGTTTGAAATTGTGAAAGTGGATAGCATGATAATGTTTTTACAACATGCCAAAAAATCAACCTATGATCTTTTGTTTCTAGATTACAGAAAATTACATAGAGGGCTCTTACAAAGGTGCTACTTAATACACATGCATTGCAACAAAAGGGGTGATTGTACTACAAAATACAAATCATTCCTACCTTTAATTGAAATGACGTCATTAAATTGTCTATCATAATAGTAATTGGCAAAGGAAATTGGTAGGAACACCTCAACCAAATCCCTTCTTCGAATGACAGACTTCTCCCTAATATGAATCCTAATTTTGTTCTAAAATTTTGATGAATTTCTAGCAATAGACAAACTACAATATGGATGCAATGATGAACCTCATAATAGAAAAGGAATCCTTGAACTTTCTTTCTTCAACTAGGTTCACAGGGGAATTCCCCTTTAATCCATCCATGCCTTTAAAATGGAGAGAGATTATGTGTGATTAGTTTTTTCATCCTCCTAGCCAAAATGTTCCCATGAAATGTGAGTATTTGACCAAATGCTAGGGTTTGTTGTTCGACCTGCATGTCATATAGGAATGATTTTCAAGGTAGCTTCTTCACATCCACTCCCATTAGAGTAACACTATCTATCAAATCAAGGAGGAGCTATTTAATATGTTGGCTTTGTTGATTAGAGAATAACATGAAGGATTTTTTACTTTCGTAGATGCCAATGCATGTAGAAAATCAGAGATCAATCACTTAGCCATAATTATTTTAATACTTATTTTTTTTTCTTAATGTTCACTTAGGAAAAATTAAAATGTACTAATTCAACAAGAGATTAGATCTTAGCCATTGATATTGGAAGCTCAAGACGCAATCTTAGCCCTTGAATGCTTCTAGAAGGCGAAATTTAAGTTATAAAAAGAAGGTAAGGGTAGAAGTGAAGCATATTGATTTGGCATCAATAAGTGTTCTAGTGATCAGATCGAGAAAATTATTTTTCATTAGGTTCAACTCACCCTTCAAATAAAGTTCAACATCCAAGTTGAGGAGACAGGGCCATACAACCTGGGCATCAAATCAACAACATATTGAGGTCTTTCTGGGGGCACAAAGGTTGTTGTACAACTTGGTCGTACAATATGGACCGACGGTACAGGCCATACAACTAGATTGTATAGGCTGCAACACTTGCAGAGGAAAAAACAAGCTGAGAAAGGGAGTTGTTCAAGAAGGCAGGGCATAGAAGAAAGGGTTTCTCACCCAATTGTAAATATCCTGAAGAATTTTATGAACAATAAAGAGCATAAATTTACAATATTTCCCCAGATTTTGGGCTTCCTGGGTATGTTTGGTGTCCAATATTTTTATGTGTGTAGTTTTTCTTTGAATTTAATTTCCGTTGTGTGTTTTATGGTTAGATACTCAATTGTTCTTGCATTTTAAAATTTCGTATTGGAATTTTCTCTTTGTATTTATGAGTATTAATTTCTAGATAAATGAAAATCAGATATGTTGGGTTAAGAAAACTAGCATGGTATAAGAGCTATAATGTTTGGTTGAAGCCAGAGCACATGGTTTTCTTCTCAAAGAGTAGTTTCAACATTGAAAGGGAGTATTATTACTAGTTAGACTTAGTAGTTAGGGTTTCTAGACAAAAAAGATGTACCAAGGGCTACACTTTGAGGACATATTAGAGGGTGCATCCAACTATTGTTTGTGGAGAGAAAGGATTGACATGGTGCTTGATGAGTAGAGCATTTGGGAGTTCATGGAAAATGTCATAGCTTTGCTCAAAGATCCTTAACAATTAGCTCAACACAACAAGAAAGATGCATAGGCAAGGATAATCTTGTTGGATGGAGTCAATGACCACATCATTCCACACATGGATGGGAAGAATATAACCAAGAAAATGTAGGCAACCATTGTTGGTCTCTATCAGGGTACCAGTGAGAACAAAAAAATTATGTTGAAAGGTAAATTGAGGATAATCAGAATGACCAAGTCATACACTATGGTGTCTTACCTCACCAAGTTCACCCAAGTAAGAGATGAATTGGCAGAAGTGGGAAAAACAACTCTAGATACAGAGTTGTTGTGTTTTGCTGTGATGTAATTCATCAAACCCTGAGAGCCTTTTATAAATGGGGTATGTGCTATGGAGAAGCTTCAAGATTAGGAGGAATACATTGTGAGTTCTCATGCCTAGATTGGGGCCAAGGAAAACTTTTCCCTAGCTAAAAATGGGGGAAAGTCAAACGATAAGAACGGTAGTGGGGGAAGCGAGTTGAGCTCCAAGGGTGAGAAGCAGAATAAGGATCTTAGAAATTTCAAGTGTTTTTCATGGCATCAATTAGGACACTATGCTACTAAGTGCCCTAAATGGAAGAAGTGGTCCAAGAAGGACCAAGTAGTAGCCTCTGTAGAGATCGATTAGTTTTCATATAGCTTTACGAAGGAGTTCTCTCTCATAACTTATATGGCATGTTAAAAGGGTACTATTGTTTGGCACATTGACAACGAAGCTTCCTATCATGTGATGGGAAACAGAGACTATCTTTGCAAGCTGATAGAGAAGGACATGAAGTTACACATAGAGTTGGCAGATGATAAGAGGTATCGAGCAAAAGGGCTTGGTATAGTCAAATTTGAGAGGGAGTCGGGAAAATCCTTGTTTCTCAAAGATGTGCTTTATATTCCTAGGCTGAAGAAAAAATCATCTTATTTCCATCGTTAGAGAATAAGAGGTACAAGGTGACCTTCAAAGAGGGAAATTTTTGCACCAAGCCCGCAAATTCCAAAGTATCCAAGTAGATTGGGGTTAGACTTAAAATCTTGTTCAAGTTACAAGTTTGACACAACCACAACACTTATGAGTAGAGGGGGTTGTGACTCAGGAAGGGAGCTAGGTGAGTTATGGCATAGGCACATGGGGCATTTGTACCATGGAGTGTTGAAGATTCTCAAAGAGATAGAAAATGGGTTTCCACAATGCAACATTGAGTACCATTATGTGTGCAAGGGTTGCAAACTTGAAATGTATGCCAAGAACTCATTTCCCTACCATGATAATATGACGAAGAGCATCTTCAACCTTGTTCATTCAACTGCTTACGGGTCCATGTCTTTGGTATCCCTTAGTGGGTACAACTATTATGTCACCTTTATTAATGATTGTTTGAGAAATACTTGGATATTCTTTGTGAAGAAATAGGATGAGGTCTTATCAAAGCTTCAGGAATTCAAGGCCTTGGTTGAGAACCAAACTATGAAGAAAAACAAGGAATTGGGGTTAGATAATGGAGGGGAGTACACCTCAATTGGATTTAAAGACTTGTGCCGAGGAAGGCATCAATAGGGAATTGAGCACACCATACAATCCTTAGCAAAATGAGGTGGCGGAGCATAAGAATAATTCCATTGTTGGGGATGGCCAAAGTTATGTTGCATGATGAGGAGATTCCCATGTTTCTTTGGGCAGAAGCATGTAACATTGTTATTTATTTGTAGAACTGGATCACACATCGAGCATTGGGGTAAGTTACACTAGAGGAGGCCTTCACAAGAAAGAAGCAAAATATATTACACTTCAGGATATTTGAGAGTTTTGTGCACTTTCGTGTACGAGTAGAGAATGTTCCAAGATTTTTTCCTCTTTAATACTGTCCATTCTTACTCTCAGCAGCACAACATCCCTGTCTCCCAATGGCATCAACTGTGAAGGTATTCAATGTGTTTTTATATAGAATCGACTTATCTGTAGATATAGAATGGGTTTTTCCATTTTCCCTTTCACTCATTTCATTTATTTTAGTGTTTCGAACAAATTATAAGTATAATAAATTTGGTTTTTATCTTTTGTCAGTACCCACTTCATTTTTACTTATTTCCCTTTCATTTATCTTGATAACCATTATTTTCTATATAACTGGTAGCATTAATGGCAATAAAGAACCAGATGAATGATCCAAACAATGTGTTGGAGGAATGGGATATAAACTTAGTGGACCCTATTGTGTGAGGCTTGGGATATAAACTCAATGGACCCTTGTTGTTGGAACATGGTTGTTCTCTAGATGGATCTCTTACTATAATGTCAATTGGCTTACATCTTAAACTCGGTTTAGTTGAGTGATTATTAGAAAACTTAACATTGTTGCAATAAAGACTAAGGTATTTCTCAAAACAATAAGGGAATCATGTTCTCCAACATATACATGGGATTAAGAATGTCACTTACGTGTATATTGGTGAAAGTCACTTTTCAGCAATTTATACTAATTATATTCACAAATACACCCCCAAATGCTTTAAATAAATTCATATGCATAAATATCAAGGCTAATATTTTTCCAGAGAACTAGATCCAATGTTTTGGGAAAATAGGAAAAATGTATAAAAGCATGTTTTTGAATCATGTATTTATATAGTGGGGTTTTCTAGTGAAATATTACAGAAAAAGTGTCAATCAGTTGTTTTCTTCAACAAACACACTACATGTGAATTCATGCAAATATCAAATGTCACTAGTATGCCAAAGTTATATATCCAGTGCATGGATCTCTTATCATGGGAGGATTTGGGTTTATACATTAACATATTCATGACCAACCTGATCAAGAAATGGTTGGATGTCTCTATTTAAAATTCAATGTTTAAGATAATAAGTTATAATTGGTTGTTTTACAATCCACTTTGAAAGCTTGCAATGGCTAGAAGTTCAGTGAGAGTTAACTAACGTGAAACAAGCTCTGTGGGAAAGCTTCTCCAAAAATGGACTCAGAAAGTGATAAGATATTCTCAATTGTTTAAGACTAAATGTTTTGAAAACTAGGATTGAAACTACAAATCCCATTACAAAGAATCGTAAAAAGGATTGTTTCTTTTCCTTTTGATTATCAAATGGTTTCTAGGAGCCACAAGTCATGGTATTGACCCATTCTTCCAAGAAATTTCCAATTTGTGATTCCTCCCAGCTTAGTTAAGGTTCCCTAATGTCTCTACATGACCACCAATATCCTTGGAGATGCATCCTTTTCTCCCTCAATACCACCTACAAATTGCATCTAGTGACCGCCAACATCCATGGTGGTCCCTACATCTCTACTTTAATCCTTTGTGCCATTTGTCTCTGGAAACTAGTAGAAACCATAGCCCAAGAAAGTGGACTGAAGACTACTTTGTGCCATTTTCCTCTAGCAACTAGTAGAAACCCCAACCCACAAACTTTGACCCAATACTAATCCTCTATATTCTATTGAGAATTATCTGGAAACTAGTAGAAACCCTAGCCCAAGAAAGTGGACTGAAGACTACTTTGTGCCATTTTCCTCTAGCAACTAGTAGAAACCCCAACCCACAAACTTTGACCCAATACTAATCCTCTATATTCTATTGAGAATCAAGCATGATGTTTCTTGGTGAACATGATATGAGAATATTTCTTGTTTTCACATAAATTGATAAATACTTACTAAGTTTGGATGGTAGTATCGACATCTATTATGACTCTATAATTTATTTAAATTAATCTTAATTATGTACAACCCATTTCCTCTATGTTGGAAAATTAAAAACATGCCTTTGCTAACTTTTTTGCTTCTCATAAAAATTGAGAGATGTCTTACTGATGTGATATATGATAATATGGATTTCATATAAAACTATGTGATATATGCTAATTTGGATTTCATATATAACTATCTATTGGAAATTATTTAACTTGTTGGACTTTTATTTCATAAATGCAAGTGCAATATTCTGAAACTTGTACCAGATAGTGTGTTGTGGCTTCTAATATTTTTTGTTTCTTCTTTTGTTCAACCCATTGTGAAGAATGAGAAGCAAGAGGGTAGAATTCTATTGTATTTGTTCATGAATGATTCTCATATTAAATCTTATCATTTGTGCTCACTTGTCAATTGGTTGAATTTTGGTTTTGATAGTGGAGATGAGCATTATGTCTGGAAATCACCCTTTGCTTTAGAGACATTACCCAGTGGATTCCCTGCATCGAATTATTAATTTAATCCGTAACTAATAGTTTTCATACTCTTCTTAGGCTAGGAACATTGGTCCACTCTTTTCAAAAGGTATCCATACATAAATGATGTTGCATATACTTGCTTTACCCCCAACTTACTAATCTGGGAAATAGAATTGGTGTCTAACAAGCAATTGCCAAGAACAAGGATCATGTATCATCAATTTTCCTAGTCACGAGATTAGGCATTAAAATACATGGTATCATACCAAAAATTCACGTGCCTCTAATTGTACTAGCATATCCAACCTATCACAACTAGATATTAACATACAATATAGATGTTGACATCCTTTCTTCCTATGAATTCTATCTTTTACAAGTGCAAGAACAAAATATGGCAAACTAACATGTTGTAGTTGCAGGAAAACTAAACAAAGGGCTTGTTCAAATCTCTTATAGCTATGAAATCTATTTCTTTGTTGCAAGCATCGAGAGCTCTGATCTCCATTCAAATATCTTATACATATGATGTCTAGATTTTATTAAGATGTAGTGACTAGTATTTGACAGATATGATTCTAATATGACCTTAGATATGATAGACACATTTAGATTCCATACATACACATCTTATTGACTCTTGGTTCAACATTGAAAATTGTCTTTTTAGATCTACCATGAGCATTGATCGCATTAGCCATACATAATTTTGTTGAGTACTTTGACTCAAATATTTGCATTAATAACATTTGTTCCTATATTTGATTTACATTAAAAATATTATTCGATATCAAATATATGAAGGTACAGTTAAATAGTCAGGTCCATTATATAAAATTCCTCAAAGGCTAATCACTCATATGTGCCACAAGAACTTCTGATAATACATGGAATAGTAATAGGAAGTAGTCAATAGTGGTTCTTGATAACTTTTATATTACAACCAACCCCTAAGAAAGGCTATAATGAAAAATACAAGGAAGGTAAGTAAGATAATATAAAGGATGATGGAAAGAGAAGGAACACGTAACAATAATCTGTTCACAAGCAAAGCACAAGACAATTCAGAGGTTCAACTTAAGAGCTATATGTTTAAAATTTTGGTAAATTATTTACAAGAATAACTAGAAACATTTCAAGCATATGAGACTCTTATTAAACTGATAATTTTATTTTATACATACTGTACATATATTTTTGCAGTTTTCATTTAGTCTCTAGGAAATTAAAACTATCTATAATATGTTGATAAATTTTGACATCTGTTACTTAGGATGTGGATGTATTTGTCTTTCTTCTATAATTTCTTCCTATTGTAGTACTACAACTTTATTTTTCAATGTTTTCCATTGATTACCTAATCTTTGACGTATTTCTTCCAGCTATGTAGTGGATGGAAATGAAGGGGAACAAAGTTATGAAATTTTAGAGATATTATTGAGTAAGGTAATATTTTTCTTAGACTTGCATTGAAACAACATATTTTTTTCTTTACCCTATAAAAGTGAAGACTATGTTCAATATGCACTGCTATAGAGGACATTTAAGAGCTCTGTGAAATAATGTCTTTTTAGGCACATATTATGTTGACGAGGCAAACATGAATTTGATTTTATTTTGTTGTCTTGTGCTAAACTTGGATTTGATGCAACTTGTACTTTTAATCAATGGTTCTTCTATGCCCATCACCATCTAAATGTATGGGAAAGATAGATTACAACTAGCAAGTAAAAAACCTTATAGATTATGAGGATGCTCCTAGCTTGTACCATACAACCCTAGGAATATGGTAGCTAAGAGATAACAAGAATGTTGTTACATGTAATTGTCATGAAGTTTTTAATTATATGTTTACCAGATAAAAAGAATTGCATGTGTTAATTGCATTTTTCTTGTTTTGATTTCTTAAAGATTATAACTTTTATTAGCATATATGATTTATGGTATGCCACTAGAGACAAAAGCATGTTGAGTGGAACCTTGATATTCTTTGTGCTTCTTGTAATATCTCTCATGAATATTATTTGTTCTTCTTGTAATATTGCCCATAATCTTGATGGTCCTACTCGTGGGTGTTGACATTATTTATTAAAAGGGTAGTTTTAATAATTTCTATCATTTTTGGGAATCATGGGCATTTTCCTTTGGTTTTAGCACTATGTAGGCTTATGTCACATGGCCAGGGTTTAAGAACTCATCTGATCATCATGTCAAGCACCCATCGAATGAACGAAATGCATGATGTTTTCAATACTTCTCTCAGAAACTTTATTTATTGGTATTTTGGGTAGATTTTCTTTACTCTGGCCATATTTCTTATTTTGGCTATAATTTAGTTACTTTCATACATAATGTTGCAACTTTTATTTTAATTTTATTTTTAATGTTTTTCTAAATTTGTATATTTAACTGTGTAGAGTCAATATGGAGATCAAACAAATGTAAAAAATTCTCATCCATACTTTTATGGGTCACCCTGTACTCACTCTGACAATCCTCTTGTTTGAGACACACAATTCATAAGGAAAGGATTTCCATTTTCACCTATCAATTTGTCATAGAATACATCTTGTGGAGCTTCATATGGAGCAAAGCCTTTGGCGTGGGTGGAAGTTTTTGCCTCAAAATACAAAGAGTCACATTGTAATTTTCGATCTCTCGCTTAAACCCCTCTTTATATCCATTTGATATATAAAGATATGAGTGTAAGCATTCATCACCAAGTTTGGCATCCCTTGCAAACAACTACATAGAGTTGTGTTTTCATAAGATTTGGAAAATGAAACCATGTTCAATAAGACTTTAGCAATATTGATCCATTAGCATATAGGCAAATATTAAACACACAAGGTCGTCATTTTGTCATTTCCTCACTTCTGTCAAGGATATATTTCCCAAAGGAGCCCGTAGTAATTATTCAGGAGGGTATTAATTTGTATATTTAATCTAGAAGTATAGGTAGGAAATGAAAACCATCTATAGTCTGAATTTTGTCCATTGATTGGTAACAATTCTTAACCTAAGCATATCAAAACTTGTAATATATGGTGATATTGTAGAGTTGCAATACTTGTAATATAGTGCATTTATGTCTTTTCATGGAAGATGTTCGTATTTTTGGCCTTTGGAACTTGTAAAGAACTTGTTTCTTCTTACATTTAACATAGATGAAAACAAGGAGTCATTTTATAAAGTACTTGTTAGTATTTTTTTTAAAGACCTTGTTAGCATGTAGTCCTTCAATAATTCAGAACCAATAGGCACTACCGCTACCTGCAACTCTTGTTTTAATTATGGAGAGTAAGAATAGTGAAACACAAAACCCTAATGCCACACATAGAGGATTTATTCCAAAGGACAATAGAGAAGAGGTTACGATTTTATTCCTTTTTACTATAGAAGTAAATGTCATTTTATCAAGTGCATAATCAATCATGCTAGGTTCTTTTGTTTCCTCTAATCATTGAGTAGATAGGGACACATGTTAAAATTAGTAAATTTCGTTGTTGGTTAATTTTTTCTTATAATATTTATTTTTTCCACTCTGATCCTATTTTCTATGGATCTTTTTGTTATTCCCCTATATATACTTTATAAAGGTAGAGGGGGGATGATGTGTGTTTTTGGATTGTGTAGTTATTTTTGCTTTGAGGTTCTAGTCATCACATCCCTTTTCTAGTTGAAGTACTTGTGGGAGGACATAGTAATGATTGAGAGGTAGAGAGTGCTTTCCTTGTATCCATGCAATTCCATCTTTGGATAACGGTGCTTGGTGTGGATTTCAAAGTGTTTGAATGCCTGTATTTTGTTAGTGTAACAAATATTAGCCAAAATGTGTGGTTACAATTTTAACATATTTTTAGTGGCTACATTTCAGCATCATTATTATTGATCATTGTATTTTGACATGTTGAATCAATTAATAACGAGGACTCCAAATTATTTTTCTAGACCTCATAGCTAGTAGGATTCAAGCATGTAGCTCACTATTCATAATTGCATCATATATACTCATTGATTTTTACTTTTTGGCATGAAAATTGGTCTTTTAGGGACATATTTTTATGTTGTGGCAACATATTTACATGATTCACAAAGTGAGAAATCAATCTTTGGTGTAATCGCAAAATTTATGTTTGATAATTATAGGTCATTTATAGACTGTAAATGTATTCAAAATTTCACTTCTAATTGAGTATTCAACCGAACATATTGAGTATCTTATATGTAACCATTGTTCCTTCCATTCAATTTTCATAAATTCCATAACCATTAAGTAGGGACCTGCAACTTCAGTGTTGTTTTTCCTATTTAGTAAAATATTTTCCAAGACCTTGCAAAGTTTTATAATTTATTGAAATTTGTAGAATTTACAATTTTTAAAGTTTGAAGGTCTAATTTTTTAAAGTCTAATTCTTTAAAGGGTGTTAGAGCGGTCGAAGAGCACATGTTTTACAAGAAAGAGGTTTGTGGTTCGATTCCATCGTGCCTTGAAATTCATATGGAATGACGACAATATGCTTTTGGTGATGGAGGCTCTTTTGACCATCACCAATGAGCTAATGGTCATATTTTTTGACCCTCACCAAAATATAAAATGGTGATGGTCAACGAATGGTGCCATATATATGCATGAATAGTGATGGCCATGAAAGGTCCATCACCATAAATTGTTGTTCATATGAAATGGTGACGCTCATTATATGTCATTATAATCATTGTTTGTGACAGACCTTGAATGTCACTATAAAACCCATACTTTTGGCAATGCGGTATTTGGTGACATTCAATTTTTTATGACAAAGGCTCTTTTGACTGTCACCAATAAGCTTATGGTGACATTTTTTGACCCTCACCAAAATATGGAATGGCAATGGTCAACAAACATCGCCATATATATGCATCAATAGTGACAACTATGAAAGGTCCATCACAATAAATCATTGTTGTTCATATGAAATGGTGACAGTCACTATTTGTTATTATAATCATTATTCATGATGAACCTTGAATGTCACCACAGCACTTATAGTTTTGGTGATTCCAACTTTGGTGACACTAAGTTCTTTGGCGATAGACGCTAATTTTTGTCACAATTTCTCATATGAAATGGTGATGGTCACTATCTGTCATTATAAATCATTATTGGTGATAGATTTTGATTGTCAACACAACACCTATACTTTTGGTGATGCCACTTTTCATGACATACAATTTTTGGTGATAGAGGCTCTTTTGACCTTCACCAATGATCTTATGGTGGCATTTTTCGACCCTCACCAATGTCCCCTTGTCTATGCTTTCAACTGATCTTGAATATTTGAATCATTTAGCTAGTGTCCATTCCCTGTCTTCTTGTGAGGAGAAGTCGTCATATCAGTTTCCCTGGTTTCTAGATCTTTGTGATAGTTCTATAGGTTTGATGCTTCCGAGATGGAGGCCCGGTGGTCGAGCAACTCAAGTTCCTCTCCTTATCAGCCGAGCCGATGGCGGCCTTAATAGTCGAGCATGCTTACACATCCTGCTGGTGATGGCGGTCCGGTGGTTGAGCAACTAAAATTCCTTGATGCTTATTGGGTGGTGGGCATCGAAATGAGTGAGTGACCCCTCACTATATGAATAGTGAGTGACTCCGCCCCTCACCCATGACCATTTTTGTTGTAGTAGATATTAGAAACTGATTGTGCACACCAAGAGAACATTCCAAAAGTAGAAAAATAAGAATTTAATGAGATCAAAACCTCCATTAAGTGAAATTTAAATGTAAACTAGAAAATCTCACGAAATAAAATTATTAGTCCAAATTTATTTATAATAATAATTGATCAACCAAGATGGTGTTTTTTGGTGCAATGAGATGCATAAGGTTTGGATCAAGCATCATATTTGGTATCTAAAAGGTGTTTTAGAGTTGCAAAGAATATATTGGTGATATAATACTTAATATCTTTTTGGTGCATTCAACAAAGATCTTTTTATGGTGAAATTAGAAATTGTTGAAGGTGATCCAATGGTGATTTTTTCAGAAACCATAGATTGTTGAAGGTGTTTTAGTGGCTGTAGTTTGTGTTTGAAGAAGAAAATCTAATTATTTTATGGAGGAGGTGGAATTCATGATTTGGGTTTGAAAATGGATGAAGGATTAATCAATGAGGTAAAGAAAGTGACAACTTTCAAATTGGGGGTTTGATGCTGCTTCCAGTAGTGACTGGTAAAGAAAGTAAGGGCAACAGTCCCTTTTAGTAGCAGCTCATAAACAAGAAGAGGTGATCCCTTATAGTGGCAGTTGATAAATGAGCAGGGATAAAAGTTTCTTTCAGTGGCATTTGATAAACATGCAAATGGAAGTTTGTGGGGCAACCAAGTAATAATGCGTTTTCGTTTGTGTTTTCCAAAGTAATAAAAATAAGATTGATTTATTTATATTTGTTGCACATTTATATGCCAATGATTATGATGTTATATGTTACATGATTGATTTATGATGTAGATTACATGAATGATTGGTACAGTGTTTCAAAAGTGTAATTTGTTGAGAGTTGTATAATTTGGTCAAACTATTGATTTACTCCCCCCTCTCAGTAGTGTCATGGTTTCCATTGTTTTCAATAATTAATATTAGGTCTAGGTTCCTTCAAAATTAATTTTATAGCTAGAAGGATGATTAAGGATCATGGAAAACCATGATTGGATTACCTAAGGTGGAGTTCCATTTTTGAATGGGTCAAATTATACAACTTGGAAGGTAAGAATGAAAATCTACTTACAGCCTCTTGATTTGGATATATGGCTATCTGCATAGAATGGATTATAAGATAATGATTTTAATGAACTAGAAAAAATGAAATATTGAAAGGATTGTCCATGCCATATCTTAAGAAAGTAATTTGTTCTGAGACTACAAAAGAAAAATGGAATGAGTTGTAGTCCATCTATGATATAGACATATAAATTGCATGTGATTTCAAGATCCTTTCTCTCATGAATGGAGAATTCAAATACTCAAACAGTATTGAAGATCATAAATCAGAATAAGAGGATGATTCCCTTGTATCAAGATCCCAATTTGTTGATCTGCACATAGAGAATACCAAGGAGATGCAATCTACTAGTAAGTTGTTGTCTTGTTGTTATTATATGAAATAATGGGTACACCCATGGTGGAGAATAAGATATAATATATAATATCTCTATAGAAGAAACCTCTGTTTTATGAAGGGAACAAATTTTTGAACAAGTTGTGAGTGAATTAGACACTAGTTGTGAATCTAGAAGCTCCTCTATCAAGTTGGAAGATCTTGAAGAAAATATTTATTTAAGAAGGTATACTATCTTTTTGAGGAGATAAAGAAGCATAAAACCTCAAATCAGAAACTAGAAGCTGAGATCATTATAGGAAAAGACAAGATGTTGAAGTATTAAATGCATGAAAAGAGTTTTAAATCATTGTATGGGATTTGAAGCAGTCATAACCCCCCTCGAGTGGAGACAGAATTGGAAGGTTAAAGTGACTCAGTAACAACATTAAAGGGACCCATCAGCCTTGTTAAAGGAAGGAAAAATAGAGTGGCAGTCATAAAAAAGGTGGCACAAGAACAAAAGGACAATCGAGCTACTGGAAATAATGAAGACAAAGATAAGAAGCCCCTCATATGCTTTTGTTCTAGATGCAAAACACCTTTGATCCAAGTGTCTAGAGGAGAAAAATAATTTGTAGTAGCATAAGCAGAATGCACTATTTCAACAATGTCTATGAGTTTCCCAGAACAATTCAAATAGCCATGCACAAAGATCCTTTTCCCCTCAAAGGAAAAATTATCATATGTCCAAAAGCACTAGGAGAGAGAGTATTAGTTCAAAAAATTAGATGAGAAAAATATTTAGTAACAAAAATTCTTTTCTTTTCAAATTAACAATGAATTCTATAGGCGTGGAAATGGTGGGAATTGTGATGTTATATGAAAAATTGGAATGGGTATACCTCATCCCTAGAACAATTCAAATAGATGCAGGGATTTTTTTGAAGACGAACAAAGACATAGTTATATTAGTAATGAAAAATCCATATTGGAAGAAGCAAGAATGCAATAGAAGTATAATTTCTTTCTAAAGGAAATTGATTTTCTGTTTTATCAAAATATCAACATGTTAGAGTATGAAACTCCTATGGTTGATCTCTCTTATATAAGCTGAAACAAAGAATATCTCAATCAAATAAAAAGAACAATAGTGCTATTAGTTCTCCCATGCAGAAAAAGAAAGAAACAAATGCATAAGAAATATGTGGATTAGCCCTAGTTGGTAAGAAAAAAAGGAATGACCGGTGCTCCAAATGTTCAAATTGTAGCAAAAAATTCCCTCAAACAAACAGAAGGACAAGCTCATGGTGTTACCCCAGTTAGGAGTCAACATACCTAGGCGTGGAAGAAAATGGAAGATAATCTACTTAGGGGGAACATATCACTTGTCTCTCTTCAGTGAAAAGAAAAGGATAGATTCAACAAAATACAGAAAGGATAGATGCAAGGAGTTGAAATAAACATGTCAAGAAATGCATATGAAGTTATTGGAAGTATGACACTTTTGTTTTCTTTAGTTTATAAAGTTGTCAAAATATACTAGTGTTATTGACTATTACGGTTGATTGTGAAAGAATTAATTAGTATGTGAATAGTTTATTTAATGGTGTAGCTCGATCAGATTGCTAAATCAGATTGTCAGTTTGAGTATGGTGGGTGATGACAAGACAAAGATGATGATCCATTTAATATTGTATTTTCCTTATCTTATGAAAGTGTGTTTACATATTCTTAATGCCACAAAACGGAGTATAAGCATGGAAAGAGTATACTTAAGTTAACATTTGGGTATCAGATTACTCAATTAACAATTGGTAGCATTAATTGGTATTAGTTGTTTGATACTTAAGGTTAAGTGTGCAAGTCGAAGGTTGATGGTGTTGTTGTTTCATATTAATGTTGCTTGAATGATCATAATTTATGTTGCATATATGATGAATGGTATGAATGTTATGATGATTTTGAACTATTACATTAGTAATTGGTATCAAAAACCATACTTGGGAAGAGAATGAATATGGTGAAAAGAGCATGATTACAAGGGGAGAATAGTCAACCAATAATTGTTTAACAACTAGTATTAGTGGTATCATTTAAGAATACGTATTACTGGTCTCAAACGTATCAAAATTATTATTATTTGCCATTAGATTTTTTTTGGAGGTATGTTGTCATAAGTTTGGTATTCATATTGCAGCAAGGAGAACTCCATTATAAATTGAAGATAATTAGGTTGATTAGATGATTATTGAGTCAATATGTTAGTCAAACTGTGCTAGAGAGAGTCCTGATTTATATACTACTAAAAATTACGCTGATTGAAACAAATCTAGTAAGTCTGCCGCCATTAGAAGTTCATT
This sequence comes from Pinus tabuliformis, assembly GCA_031772625.1. Lineage (NCBI taxonomy): Eukaryota > Viridiplantae > Streptophyta > Pinopsida > Pinales > Pinaceae > Pinus > Pinus tabuliformis. Next base: position 872,636,371 of record CM062819.1, read on the forward strand.
AAAATGAATTATATGTTGAGTTATTATTCTAGCTCTGTATTCGTGAGAGTCCCTCTATGTTAGTCATATAAGCATTGTTGTGTACTTTGTTGTTTAGTAGTTTATAAGTTAATGGTGTCAAACAGCATGTTAGGTCCCTATACTACTAGTGTAACCCCTTATTGTTATTAGTACAACCCCCTTATTATATTTTTGTGCCCACTAGTCCCAATATTGTTATTATTGTGCCCCATAGAAACCCACTATTGTTATTGTTGTGCCCTTACATTATTATCGTTATGTCAGCTCTGATTATATTATGAACCCTTAGACTCCTATATATAGAAAGGAGGTATTGTAATTTGTATCATCTAAGAATTGTTTATTTGTGTAATGTAAAGGAGGTTTCCCCCTTGAAGAGGGTGAATTCTAAGGCGTTGCTCTATCTTTTCTATCTTTTTGTGAGCTGGTTCCATAACATTTGGTATTAGAGCTTTGGATTCTAGGGTTTCGCTGCGCCAAACAGGTCATCGTGGAATTTTCGCTATAACTTTTTTATGTGATGTTTCAGAACCTAAAAAAACAAACCCATTTGTGCTGAGATCTCGCTGAACCTTGGGTCTGAATATCAGATCCTTTATTGCTATATTTTCAGAGATATAATCTGAGGAAGTTAGGGTTTTTGCAAGCTCCAAAATTCCTTCTCAAACAGGTCATCATGATATTTTCGCTATAATTTGTTTTCTACAAAGTTTTAGATTCTGAAATTAAAACCCATTTGAGCTTAAATTGTGGGAACACTTGGGCCCGAATTTTAGATCTTGTTTCACTATATTTTTAGAGATACAGTCCAAGACATATAGGGTTTCTGTAGGCTCCCAAATTCCATCCCAAACAGGTGACCTGGGTAAAATCGTCATAACTGTCTCTCTGAGCATCAGATTGAAATTTCATAAGTTACAAAAAAGGATGAACTCTAGTTTTCTGTGTACTTTTTTTAGATCCGAAGGTCGAAATAGTGACACATGGCATGTCATACGAGTTCACTCTTCTCAAAAGGTACATAATCAGGTCATCTTGGGAGATTGTGCATAACTCTTTCTTGGAGAACCCAATTTAGATCAGACGGGTGGAATTGGAAAGAGCATGCAGAGGGCCACTGTAGGTCATGATTTCAGAATTGGAATATCTGAAATTGCATAGTTACGGTCATTTCAAGATCGAGCTCCTAAAATCAAGAAAAGGCGATATGAGGAAGTTTGATGGCAATGATCCAGTAAATTGGATACTACAGATGAAGCAATATTTTGATCTACACGAGGTGCAACTGTTACAAAAGGTACATATTACATCTTCATATTTAGAGCCAGATCAATTTTTATGGTATAAAGGGCTTTGTTCTCGTAAACCACTTGTTACATGGTCAATTTCCACGGAGGAAATGATAGCACATTATGAGGATACAAAGAGAAACACCTTATTTAGCCAATTGATAAATCTCAAACAAAAGTGTTCAATGGAAGAACACATTGAGGACTTTCAAAAATTGAATATAAGGGAAAATGATATTCCAAAGAAGAAGAGGATTGATGTCTCCATAAGGAATTTAAAGGATAACATTCAACAAGAGGTTTGTCTTTGGGAACCTGATTCATTGGAGAATGCATCCAAGTTGGCAAGAAAAATCGAAAGAAAAATTATGGAAACAAGGAAGTCTACCCCTCACACCTATAAATATGGAAGTGTCGTTTCTCCTAGCCTTCCACAACCTACAAGGTTGTCACCACAACAATTGGAGAAAAAGGACTTTGTTACAATTGTGATAACAAATAAATTAAAGGTCATAAATGTGCCGAGAAGAAATTATTTTACATAGATTATGAAGAGGAGGAAGAAAAGGATCAAGAAACATCAAAAGAAGAGGATATGCGCCAGGAACCAACCCTAGAGAAAGAAGAAATGAATCCGACCATATCTTGTAAAGCATTGGCAAGAATTACCACTCCTCAAACTCTCAAGATAGAAGGACATATCAAGAAGAAAATGATTCAAGAAGTGGAATATCACATCGAGAAAGAAGAAATGAATCAGACGATATCTTGTAATGCATTGGCCGGAATTACCACTCCTCAAACTATCAAGATAGAAGGACATATCAAGAAGAAAAATGTTCAAGCAATGAAAGATCACATTGAGCATCAAGAAATGAATCCGACCATATCTTGTAATGCATTGGAAGAAATTACCACCTCAAAATCTCAAGATAGAAGGACATATCATGAAGAAAAAGATTCAAGCATTGAAAGATCACATCGAGCATCAACAACAAGTTCTCCAACTTTTAAAGGATAACTCCACTTTGGTGTAGAATCGAATGAAACAACATGCAGATGAACATCGCAATGAAAGAAGTTTTGATGTAGGCGATAGGGTATTTTTATGGCTACATCCATACAAACAAATGTCCCTCAAGCAAGTTATTTATGAGAAGGAAATGTTGACAATACTACCTGCACTTAAGAAATGGCGAACTTACCTAATGAGAAGACACTTCAAGGTAAAAATGGATCATGATAGTCTTAAATAATTTTTATAACAAATATTACCTTCAGAAGAACAGAAAAACGGGTCACAAATATGTTGGGTTATGACTTTGAAATCATCTACAAAAAAGGGAAGCAAAATGTTGTTGCAGATGCACTCTCAAGAAAGGATGAGGATGTGGAAGCATTTTTTTGTGTTATTTCTATTATCCAACCAGATTAGATAAATGAAGCAAGGGATGAATGGAAGAATGAAAAAGAAGTGTGGCCACTCATTCAAAAGTTACAGAAGATCCGAGTTCAAATAATATTGCCAAAACTTGACAAGGAAGGAAAAATCATATTGGAACCTGAAACAATCACAAAAACAAGAAATCGACAGCTACAAAATCGATCAATTTTAGAGTATCTCATCAAGTGGAAGAACTTACTTATTGAAGATTCCACATGGGAGGATGAGAATTTTATACAGAATCATCCAAAACTACTCAAGCGTTGAGGACAACACTTTTTGAAGGAGAGGGGCATGTTAGGTCCCTATACTACTAGTGTAACCCCTTATTGTTATTAGTACAACCCCCTTATTATATTTTTGTGCCCATGTAGTCCCCATATTGTTATTATTATGCCCCATAGAATCCCACTATTGTTATTGTTGTGCCCTTACATTATTATTGTTATGTCGGCTCTAATTATATTATGACCCCTTAGACTCCTATGTATAGAAAGGAGGTCTTGTCATTTGTATCATCCAAGAACTTTTCATTTTTGAAATGTAAAGGAGGTTGTCCCCTCGAAGAGGTTGAATTCTAAGGCGTTGATCTATCTTTTCTATCTTTCTGTGAGCTGGTTTCATAACATAGAAACAATATATATTATTATTATTTCTAGAGGTAAATTGCATGATCCTGCAAGAGAGTAGTACAAATATGAGTGTCAGCCTATTTAAGACTTAGGCCAATAGGCATGAGTTTTCCTATGTCTCACTTGTACTTATATGAGCCACTTTACCAGGGGATCCCTCTTGACTACTTGAGACAAATATTAGGAGTGATCACTCACTCTCCTTTCAATTAAATACTCTCCATAGGATAGAAATGAAGCTTCTTAGATCAAATTAGAGATTCATGAAGTTTTCAACATATGAAGAAGAAGTTGACAAGCCCATAAGATTAGTATGACATGGTGAGATTAGTTGTAGGGGGGGCCTATTATTTTCATTTCCATTGATGTTAAAGGAGAAGTTTACCAAATGGGGAGATGCGCACCAAACGGGGAGAATTATTCAAACAGTGATAAGTAACAGAAGTAAGAGAGTACAAGCCATCAATAATTTATGATCATCTTTTTGCTGTTGTCATTAATGAAAAGGGGGAGATTGTTAAAGTATATTGTCATTGATGTCAAGCATTGAGGTGGTGTCATTAATGAAAAAGGTGTTGTTTGAATTAAGAGGACATCACACAAGTATTGATAATGGTGTTTTCATTGGATGATTTTAAAAGATTTCTCATTGAGTGGCCAAGATCATTGGTGTTCTCATTGAAAAGCATGGAAAAGGCATTGACATGTGCAGAGAGTTTGGAACCACTTCTTGTATATAGTATCATCTCAAGGGAATCTGGAAAGTCTTCAAGCAAATATAGCTTTGAAATAGGTTTCTATTGGTATATGGAAGTCTGCAGATGGCCTTCTGGATTAGAAGTTATTTCTAGTCAAATATCAAAATCCCTAAAGTTAAAAGTAGCAGCTAAAAATTGGTTGTAAAGTCAACTTAGTGAAATTTTGGTGGTTTGGCCTAACTGATTAGAACAGTTAGCAGAGTGGAGTGTGTTAAATCTTGTTTAGTACTGGTGATAGATTTGTGCCATGTGTCTCAACTGGCCATCACAAGAAAGGAGGGGGCCCATGACAATTGACGAATTAACCTTAGGTGTCTCACAATGGGAAAATTTTCCCAAGCTTCCAATCGAGAGATTAACAACACAGATTGAAAGAAGACCCCCCTTGTTTAGTATGAAACCACTCATGAAACAGTTTACATAACCACTAGTGGTATTCAAACCAGTTAGAGGTCGCAATCAACAGAGTATGTTTTGACCTCCTATTCGTGACACATGACCTATTTCAATTATTTATTTTTATAAAGAAATTTATTGAAAATACCAAGGTTTACGATACTTTTTTAGTCATATGAATTGAAAACATGGATGACACATGGCATTATTTTATTAGTCAAGAAAGGTGATGTGGATGCATAGGTGGAGGAAAATGTGGACACACAAATGGATGATGACGTCATCTTGTTGTCAGCAATGACATGGAACCTATGAGGGAGCGACACATGACCTGCTAATTTGAACTTTTTGGGTGGCCAAGTAGGCCAAATTCAAGTGACACATGGCACCACTCAAGAGTCACCATGTGGCACGGATAACACAAGGATGATGTTAGCAAGATTATGTGGTAGTCCCTTGGAGTTCTAGCTAGGGGACACATTCAACAAGATTTTCTTGTATATTTACTTTTTGATGAATATTCAAAAAATTGTACAGAAGTCGGGACTCTAGGCTAGTCGTCCTTGGGCCAGTGAGAGGAAAATACTAGCACAAAGTAGTGAGCACATGATGACCTCTGACCTCTACCCTCTTGACCTAAATTGGAAATTGTGTCAAGGGATCATGTTTTGTTAAGTTTTTTAGTGTTGATAAATTTGGTGAAAAATCAAAATTTGTTAATGTAGTTAGGAAAATAGAAAATAAACAAAAATTGGCAAGGACCTAACCTCATTTAGCCCCTCACCTGATAGTAGCTCAGTTATAGCTCTAGGTCATATGGTGCAAAGCACTATTGTACAAGCATTCCAGTAAGTCAATAGATGACACTAGTAGTTAGGCGAGATTTAGGAACGACATGTGAATAATTGGAAATATATTTGGAATTTATTCCAAATTTGGTGTTGTGCCAAAATTAGAAAGGCTCTCCTAAAAATTGTAAAATTCCAGTTGGGTAGTTTCACTAAGATTTTCTCATAGAGATAGTAGGGAAAATATTTTGGAGTAATTGAGCACATCAAGAGAACATTCCAGAAGTAAAAAACAAGAAGTTAATGAGATCAAATCCCTTTTTAAGTGAAATTTAAGTGCAAGTTGACAAAAGCTCATGAACTATAAATATTAGTGAAAATTCCTTTATAAGCAAAATCGAACAACAAAGTTGGTGGTTGTCGGCGCAATGAGATGCATAATGCTAATATCCACTAGGGTTGGACCAAAGATCAGATTTGGTATTTGAAAGTTATTTTAGAGATGCAAATATTGCATTCGTGATTTTGGTGATATTGTATTTAATGGTGTTTTGGTGCATTCAATAATGTATTTTTTACGATGAAATGAGAAATTGTTGAAGATGATTCGATGGTGAATTTTTAGTACTCATAGATCGTTGAAGTTGTTTTTGTGATTGTGTTGTGTGTTTGAAGAAAAATATTTAATTAGTTTATGGAGAAGGTGGCTAATATTATTTGAGTTTAAAAATGGATGAAAAATGAATTAGGGAGGTCAAGTAGTGATAGCTTGCAAATTAGGGGTTTGTATCTCCTTTGAGTAGTGAATGGTAAATAAAGTGTGGGCAACAATGCTTTTAGTAGTATATGATAAATGAGAAGGGGAAACAATCCATTTTAGTGGTAGATGATAAATGATGAGGGATAGAAGTTCTTTTTAATAGCAGCTCATAAGCTTGCAAATGGAAACTTGTTGGGTAGTGATGTAATAGCAAGTTGTAGATTTTGTTTACGAAAATATTAAAAAGAAGATTGATGTATTTATATATGTTGCACATGTGTATTACAATGATTATAATATTATATTTTATGTGATTGAGTTATGATGTTGATTACATTATTGGTTTCTAAAGTAAATAAAAATTGTAATTTGTTGGGAGTTGTATCGTGATTTCCATTGTTTCTAACATAAGTTGATTAAAGAAAATTAAATAAGATTAATTAAAATTAAACCAAAATAAAATCTACTTAAATATTATTAACTATAATTATAATATATATTTAACGAAAATTAAATAAGATTAATTAAAATTAAACTAAAATAAAATCTACTTAAATATTATTAACTATAATTATAATATATATTTATTAAATAATATGAATTTAATATTACTAAAATTAATTACATTTATAAATATATATAATAATTATAATTATTGTATCAATATATTTATAAAGAATACATTAATATATTTATAATAATATATTAACCTATTACATGTATAGCCAATGTATTAATGAATTTACCGTAACAAATAGCAAAATTCAAGAAACAAATTCCACTCAAAATTACTCATATCATATTTAAGGTATGAGTTTATAATGTTATACCAGGTATATTTCTTTTCAGAATTTTAACATATTTATGTATTAATGTAGTAAACGTAAACCATGTATTAGTTTTAATGTCTCATAAAAATAATAGGACTACTATTTAATTTGCCATGAATTCCCAATGATGAAACAATTCAATGCGATGGATTCAATCAATGTGGTGACGACTGTGTCAATTAAAAATCTCCTCAACATGCATGAGACTTCACAGTATAAGGAAACCATTTAAAACAAAAAAAAACCTCCTGAAAAAAATGAATAATGAGACGATAGATCATTCAGTTTGGGGAGTAACTAATGCTTATATTGATAATGCAGACGAATGAACTCAAGGTGCAAGTGTCCAGTGATGGGCTATTTGAGACAATGTGCAAGGAATGGATGATGAATTTTTTTTTTTATAGGTATAAGCTTCTATTTTAGGTCCAATTATGCGCTATTGGAAACAATGTCCAAGGAATGAATGGTGAATTTTTTTTTTATATGTAAAACTTGTATTATTTTAGGTATGGGATGGTATTGTAGCCAATTTTTGGACTCAAATTGGTAGCTGATGTAATTGATGCTCATACTGAGAACTTTTTATAAAGAATGATAATCGATCTTGATTTTAGAATTTACAAAATATAGATGTAAAAAAAAACTTTTATGTCTTATTTAATTTTTATTTTAAAATTAGATGTATCATACTCTTGCTTAATTAAGCTAACCATTCATTCTCTTAGTACATTTATATTATATTATTTATATCTATATATGTTATTCATAAAATATTATATTATAATCATTTGTAAAAGTTAATTTATCATCCTAAATAGTGTATAATTAAATGTATAATTCAGTTTTTAATGATTATAAAAAATATTAATTTTTATATTTTAAGATTCAAAATAAGTTTTATGAGTGTATTTTTTTCTAGTTTTTATAAAAAAAAATGTTAAAATTGATAAGAAAACATGTTCACAGTTTTGAAGTGTTTTTATTTCTTATTAATCAGTAATAAAAAGTAGAATTAAAATCTGAAATGTAGTTCGATTCATTAATTATTAGAAAGTGAAATTAAAATTTGAAATTCAATTCATGAACCATAATAATTTGTTTATCAAATTTTATCTATGTCCATAATTTATTTCAAACAAATTAGTCATAATCTAGACAATAAAAAGGTTTTGATCAAACTTTTAAATTATCATTACAAAAAAATTTCACACAGTATTGAAACCTTATCACAATGCTCCAAACATATTCCTTAAAAGTTTTAGGCTATCACTATAAAAATAAAAAATATTTAACTTCACCATAGTTTGGAAGGATGGTAACGAACAGTTACAGGGCAACGTTCGAGAATGTTGAGAGGGCTCAGTTGGGTTTGGATGTTCTAACTCATAAATTCTTCTTGACGATTGAAAAGATGGAAACTACCAATTGCCAGGATTATGTGCACAATGAAAATAATCAAGTTCGAGCCTACATCAACCATTTCCTGTTAATGTGAGATTGTAGAATCAATTATACCAGGGTGAGATTCTTCTGTCAGGTTTGGTATGTAATTAATTGTGCCTATGATGCCTCATTGTTTTACTCGCCTCAGTAACTAAATAAATAACTAAAAATATATATATATATGTTTAGGACTTAATTCGGCCACACTAATACCAATTGGAGCTAAAATATTTCTCGTTTAACACCATTAAAAAGACTTCCACATTTTTTGTTATTAAATTTGTTAACGAGTAAGTCATTTGCTCACAAACATGTTGGGCAGTCAGGGATTAAGGATCATATGAACTATTATTGGTATCTATATTTTTATTACAAAAGTAGGATTCGAGATTCATTTTGATTAAATAAATCAGTTTAGATTCATTTTAAGCATGGATTTAACATGAGTGGAGAGTGATCAAATTTCTTTACATGTAAACTTTTTAGAGTGCAAAATACAATGTGTTATTTTTCATTGTTTAAATTGTATTTTTGAATATTAAATAGAGTATATATGCGACTAAATAAAAAATTTAACCATAAAAACTTAATTTGTTTTCTATATATATATATGAAGTTGTTATGACATAAATTAGTTATCATATATTATTATTCCCTGCAACAATAAAGTAATAATGTGTTAAAACAAAATTGATATTAACATGAAATCTAAATTGTCCAAAAATTTATAATTTTTTTTCAAAATTTAACATTATAAATTAAAATTTATTATTTTTAAACCTCATTTATCTAAAATATTATTGATTCAATTTTTTCACTTCTTAATAGTAAACGTACTTAAATAATAATGAACGGTTATCCTCCTTTCAGTATACTTTGCTAATAAAAAAATATATATCCATAACTCATAGGGGCCACTCGGGGTGAATAGTGAATGAAACTAAACAAAATAGTTATTAAAATGAAGTCGAGACAATCACTACTGCCCGAAATTTTCCCTGTGATGAATTATTACTTTAATGCATTGGGATTGGTCTTACGTGTCACTTCAAAGGTCACATCACCGTCATCCACGTAACTGGAGATTATAAAACCAGGGAAATGGGTGACAGGCTAAAGCTACAGCACATGTAAAATCCTGGCATGCTACGAACCCAAATGGAAAAAGAAATGCCACATTAACCGTACGCCATGATTACAGACCAACCCTACGAGTATGGCTACAGTACTATTCGTGGAATAGCCATGAAAGTTAGTTTTCTTTTCTTTTAGATATTCTTTCTAATCAGGTTGCTTTTCGAAATAATTATATTACCGAGATTTGATGTAAGGCCTAATTAATATGATTTATTTTTGAGTAAATTTCAATAATATGATCTTATTATCATTATAGATCATAAATGTATCATTTTCCTTACTAAAAAACAAAAACAAACTCTCAAGACATAGTTTTGTCTGAAATGGACCCCTAGACACAAATAAATATGGGTGATAAATACAGCACGAATACAGCTATTTGTGGGGTCTACATTGATTTTAAGTAATTGTCCGTACCTGTATCCTGGCGAAATCCGGTGGGAAGTGGAGGTTGTACCAACGAGAAGTAGCGAAAATCCGCCACTTCCGCATCCGAAAAACTGCAAACCAATTAGATTGCCTTAGAAAATGAAGATTCATAAACTGCAAACTAACCAAATAGACTGCCTTATAAATGAACTCTACCTGCCGAAAACGAGACGTAAATTGTAATGGAATGTATTCAGCGGCGGCTCGGCTCTTCTTGGAAGCTAATCCAATCAGATCTCATTTGAACTTTAACAAGTCAAAACCTAGATAAGCGAGTTACCCATCAAATGTATTTAAGGCGTCGGTGAGTTAGTTTACCTCGAATGATTTTCCTCTTTAAATTATTATCATTATTATTTAAATTCTACAAATTCAGAATTACGTTATAATTATTATTTAAATCTACACATTCATACAATAAAATGATATATTAAACTATTAAAAAAAATTAAATAAAAATATCTACATGTAAATAAAAAATATATATAATTAAATATTTTTAAATTACAATCGAAATTTTAATTAGTTTTTTATCATTAATATCATTTTAGTATGTTAATAAAATTAACTTACTTAAAACTAAACGTTAAATATAACTATACATTTTTAAATTACACTCAAAATTTTATTTAATTTTTTTTTTATTAATATCATTTAATAATTAATAATTGATAATTTATTATTTTTACTTTTATAGGGTAATATATACTCTCGTTGATCTCCTAATTAAAATATTATATATGCAATCTCGACAAATGCATTAGAATGTGATTTACGTCAAAAAATCTTCTGAAAACACTTGATATGCATCACATAAGCTTAAATTCAACAATATATATTCTCTTTGACCTCCTAATTAAAATATTATCCAATATTTTAATACAATAATATTTAAATATAATTGTTGGATATTATTCATTTTTTAATAATAACTATATTAAACTTATTTTAATTATATATTTACAAATATTCAATTCTTATTATATTATTATTAAATTGATCTAACTAATTTGAAATCAATATATTTTAATTAAAAATATTAATAAACTAAAATAAAACATAACCAAATAATAATAAATTTATTCAACTAATTTGTAATGGCTAATTCCTAACAGCTTTTTCCTAACTGAACCAGATGCATCCTCGTTATTTAAACTTTTTCACTGACTTACTTTTTCACCTTTGCCCTGATAATGAACCACATTAGATACTAAAAACTCATGATGTAATTAATCCAATTTTTTTTATCAAAATCATTTACAATGTTAAAAAATTAACCTACTCAAAACTACCCGTTATAAGAATAGAATATTAATTTTATTTTTTAAAAAATATCTAGATTTAATTTAATTAATAAAACTTTTGAAAAATGAAAAGAAAAGCAACAGAAATGGGTAAAAAGCTAAAGCTATAATACATGTAAAATAACATTAAATCCTAGCATGCTACAAAAGCAAATGAAAAAACAAATGTCACATTAATATTTGTGGAAATAGCTGCTAAAACAAATACAATGAAAAAACAATTGTCACATTAATATTTGTGAAATAGCTACTAAAACAAATGCTTATTATTACCTGTGGGAGCAGGGTAATAACGTATTCAAAAAAGGTGTTGACAATAAATTTAAGTTGTCCAAAAATTTATGATTTTTTTCCAAAGTTTAACATTATAAATTAAAATTTATTTTTTTTAAACCATATTTAAATTTATTTCTTTCACCTCTTATTATGTAATGATGGCAGATGTACTTGTACAATTTAATGTACAACTTCCACTATAAAATGAGAGATGTACTCCATACTAAAAAATAAAATAAGATGTTAATTCATTCAAATGTACACATAATGAATTCATTTAGTAAAGTCATTATCCCACACTACATACCAACTCTTCGGGTCCCGTCTTTCACAATCGTTAGGTTGGATGTGTATGTGCTTCATTCTCAGCCACATAAATATCTAAAAACTATATATTAAATAATTGACCTAGAGCAATCACCATCATTATTGTGGGCCCCTTTTCTGGAAATTCAAGCTAACAAAATACCTCCCACATACCATCATTATTAATTTATTTGGCCTCCTTCTCGAGGCATAGCTTGGAGCTTGAAATCTATATCATTAAGATGCCTTGGAAACTGTTCAGTTTTTCTTTAAAAGTTATATTTATAAACACTTTCACATTAGCCTATGGAGATAATAATATTATAATATTATCACTATCTAATAATATTTTTGTGTTTATTTACAAATGAGCGAAAGTACATATTATCCTAAACCATGTATAACTAATGGTTAATTTACTAAAATTCACGTTAAATTATATAATATTTAATATTATAACGATATTTATAAACACTTTCACGTTATTAGGGCGGCCCTACGTATAAACAAACTAATTTAATATTTAAAATTAGGTTGGTCGTAGTCAACGCATATGACATCTGTTTATGTATGTTTATTATAATAATACATTTGATAACATTTGTGACATGGGCCTCTAATTTAAGGATACTTAAAATAAGCAAGAATATCTACAAAGTAGCCCTTGTTCAAATACAATAGTTAATTCATACATTTCAAAATTCAATAATTGAACTAAGCTGCAGGGAAACGCTAGCTATGTGGCCTTGTTTAAATCTCTTTTTGAAATATTTTTGAAAAGTATAAGATTTAAATATTTGATTCACACAATTTTTTACTTCTAATTACTTTACAACATATTCATTTTTGTTTTAATTATAGTCGACATTATTTTTATATTTAGAACATACTTTTTCTTTTAAAGGGGCACAAACAGATAGACAAACTTACACATCTCCTTATACTGGGTTGTAGAATGAGCCTCTTGACTCAATAAATTTGTTATCCAAATTAAATATAATAAAGGTGATTATCTAAAATAATATGTTGGTATTTGCTTGCAGTTATGAAGGAGCAGGCCGCAAAAAACCAATATTGCTCGAGTATGTGGCAAATTTATATTTTCCAATCCTTGATAATAATCATTTTACCTTTTTTATTATAACTATAAAGGAAATGTGTTTAGAGAGTGAAGGTTTTTTATTATAACTTTAAGGGAAATGTGTTTAGAGAATTATTTTTTCCTTGAAATTTTAAGAACAATTTGAAAATCTCCTAAAATGGTTTGACATTGGATCCCCTACTAGGTTACTAGCATCGATCCCTAGTACAAAGCATAGGTGTATTTCTAGTTATTTGATATTTTCCAGAGACCCCACGAGAAAGTTAATTCTATTTTTTTTAATTGTCATGAAAAATAACCTCTCTTGCTCCCACTGCCCTTATATTAAAAACTATGTTAAGTAATTAACATTTACTAAATATTTATTTTAGGTATAATCTAAAGAGAGAGAGACAAAGAAAAAAATAAAAACAAAAATATATATGTACAAATGTCAAAGTTAAGTTCGATAGTAATTGATTAACTTCTCTTTCTTTCATTTTTTTTTCTACACTTTTTGTCATCCTCGTGTTTGGAGCAACTAGAACTAATGTCAATTCACTACTCAAATTATTTAGAGGAGATTCTTTGTCTGAGTCTGAGCTTTCGGAAACATGAGCTCTTTTTTCATCCCCCATCCCATTTTTTGAAAGAGTCTCATTTTTATGTTGTTTGGATGCATGATTCTCTTGTATTTCAGCGTCGTTTTTCTCATGGATATGGTTCCATTATGGGCCTTTGCGTCCTCTTCTGCTTGGATTGGAGGATCTTCCATTGTTTCTTCTTCTTCTTCTGAGAGGTGGGTTCAGAGGTTTTCCATCATTTTGATTTGTGTGTTTGTCCATTTTTCTTTCTTGGGATCTTTTATGCTTGTGGACATGTGTTCTACAAATGTCTTGTTTGGTAGCATGATCAACATCTAAAAGTCGTATTCTCATAATATAATACTTTGGTCCACTGAACATTTTTTTTTCTTTAATTGAATGTGATTAGGTAGACCTTTGTTGAGGTCTATTTCTACACATATTTTGATGAAAGTAAATAAAAATTTCTTTGTTCTTTCAAGATCTATCTTTTTTAATTTTCCCAAGTTATTTCCAATTTCATCTAGAACCTTGTGGTGCTAAAACGCGTGGGGGATATTTGGAAGCCTCACCCAAATTGACATTATTGGAACCACCATTTTTTAGACCTCAAAGTCTAGAAATAATCAGGTTATGAAGATCCTAGCTCTTCCCCAAAACTAGGGCCCATCATTTAATAGTTTCTCCAAGTCTTCTTGAGTATTAAATTGAACTATAAAAAAACCTTTGGAACATAATTAGATGTCATAGTTGGGGGTCGAGGAAGAAAATACCCATTGGTGTAAAGCCTAAGATTTAGACCAGAAGCTGTTGAACCTACAAATCGTTGTCTTGGATCAGAGAGTGTTATAGACATTTTTGTGCCTTGCATCGCTGAGCATGAAATGTCAATAATCAAGGGATCCAAAGTCCCTAAACATGTTGTTCCTACCCCTAGAGGAACAAGGCCAAGTAACCACAGCAATTCACAAAAGTTCTCCACCTGAAAACACTCAAAAACAAGGCAATTCTGGATCATGTCAACTGCTCCACTGAGCATCTGCGCTGAATGTCAACTGCTCCACTGTCTGCCTGCGTTGAATGTCAACTGCAAAGAAGGCTACCTGCGCTGAGCGAGTTTGGACAAGTGGCAGAGTCATTTCTCAAGGTGTCAATGCCCAGGAAGCTTCCAAAATGACACTTGGATCAGGGAATTCGACTGGTGATGAGTAAGAGGTTCCAAATCTCCAAGTGGAAGCAAGAACCTCTAAGTGGACTCAAGAACTGAAGTGGGAGAGGACACTAGTCAGCTTCATGCCAGCCTCAAGCTGACTCATCCTCTCTCCAAAACTCCTATATATAGATCTCTCTCATGAGGTCTGGGGAGGCTGGAATTTGGTATTTTGCAAAGAATTGTTGTTGGTTTGTGGCTAGGAACATTGGGTGTGTTATGCTTTGAAAGGAGCTGAAGAAGGAATTCCATTCTGCTGGGAAGGAGATGCTGGGTTGGAGCCCTATGGGTTGTATCTCTTCCTGAATCCTGTTACTTTCAATAAAGCTATCTTGATTCTTTCCTATATGCTGGTGTATTTTGTATGATTGCATTAGTATATTTGATTTACTTCTAATCCTGAATCATTTATGAATATGTATATTTGCCTTTGTATTGTGTTCTTCTCTTGTCGCAAGTAGCTGTTCTCTTGTCACAGGTAGCTGTTCTCTTGTGATCTCGTGGGATTCAAGTAGCTGTTCTCTTGATCAAGCGAGGAGGCAAGTAGCTGTGGACACACAAAGAGAAGAGGATCTAGTTCGAGGGACAACCGCAAGATAACGGTAAGTCTGCCGATCTCTCCTCTTTCACATTTCATAAAGGAAGAAATCATAGTAGCTGTATTCGTTTGTTGCTAAGGCGCTGTCACACCTTAGGTGGATAGGATTGTCCTAAATAGGCATTTTTCCCCACAACAAATTGGCGACCATACTGGGGAGGAACTTGTTTATTCATTTCATTTGTGTTTCCGTCATTTGTTTACTTCATAGACTTGACAGCAACTTTGAACTGCAAAGTAAAAAGTTGCTGCTTTGAGCCAGTGGTTGGACTTGTCTATGATTTAAACTAGATCCACAAACGATTTGATTGATCCTTGTGATAGTCTTTAGTACCCTATCAAAGCATCCCTCTGTTTATACCTTGCTTGTGTTTCTGATTTGGCCTGAAACAGTTGATTTTTGAGCATTTTGTGACCCAGAAACCAAGAGAAACGAGAGTTTCTCTCTTCAGCGCAGGCACTGTGAAGGCAGTTTGCATTTCAACGCAGGTCCCGAAGGGGCTACCTGCGTTGAATGTAAAACTGACAGTGTTGGACCTGCGCTGAACCAGTGTGGCCTTGTGCAGCTGGGGTTCTTTGTCCTTTCTTGCCCTGTTTTGATCTCTGTTTTTGCAGCCTTTAACCAGCATAGGTACTAGCCTGATAACCCCTTTTCTTTGCCTGAATTCCGCCCCATTTTTGTACAAAAATATTGTGAATGTTTTTATGTGTTTGTGGCGTCATTTACAGTCTTCCTTTGCATGAGTAAAGTAGTCTTTCTGTAGCCTTTGATTCAGATCTGATTGAGAGTGATCTTAGAAGAGAGTTCATTGGCTGTTTGTTCAGATTGATTATAGTTTTACTTTTGCTTATTGGTTTGAATTTGTGTCTTTTAAGTGTCAGAACAAGTCTTTATTTCGAAAAATAGCAAAGTGATTGTAATCTCTTCTACCCTTGTTGTTTTCGAAAAGAGTGAGCTTGTTTGTATTGATCATTTTAAAAGCAAATTCAGATTTGTGCAAAAAGCTTTCTTTGTAGGCATTTATACTAAGAAAGTGAAAACAAACACCTGCATTGTGCATTTTGCATTTGATAAGTTTGCATGTTGGATTTAGGGAAAGTGAATTAGAGTGTGTTGATTGCTCTTTGAGAAAAGATAGTCACTCTCTTTTCCCTTAGTAGCTAGGATTTTCAAAGTTGAAAGATTGTAAAGCTTGCTTATCATCTTAGACTGCATTTAGGAATTTGTATCATACATCTCGTGGTGAACCTTGAAAGGAAAACTTTAAAAAGATCAACCTAAAATAAACTGAATGAACCTAACAACGCTTTGTAACATAACGCACAACATAGAGGTCTAGGCTAGAGACGTGTTCCGGCGTCGTTAAACATAGTGACTGTCGATCTCGAAGAAGGTGGGTGATTCCTCCTGAGAGTCGGTGGCGCTAATACGGATTTGTGCTCCCACGTACCGTCGCGTATATATTGGGAGACCCCTATAGGCATATATCCTTTATCCTTAGGAATCCGTGTCGGCCGCCCTACTGATCGCAATGCAGTGAACACAGCATTCACAAAGATTGACCACCCGTACCGTAAAACGTATTCTGTGGTTTTGCGAAAAGTTTGGCACACCCTCTGCCTAGATCTCCAGAGCAGTTTGTTTTGGCCTTTTTCAGACTCTATAACAGAAAAAGTCCATCCGAGCATTTGTCACTTCGGGCTCGTTAAAACATTGAAGGAGACTAGAGTCATCTTTAGCTTTTTCTCGACTCTTTAAAACTGAAAAAGCAAGTTGTGTCTAAAGCATCGTTAACAATTTATTTTAAACGGAACAATCACCCTTTTATCCTGCGTTGATCTTTAGGTTGAAAAGATGGAGCACACCAACCAAGGGGTTCCCTTGGGTGGAAACCCTAGTCCCTTCTCCCCTTGGGGAGATGTTGGTGTGCCCCACATGGCCACATTGTCGCTTCCAGGACTGACAATTGGCCTACCAGTTTGGCTCTTTTCGACCATTGTCGTTCAGAATACCACCACTCCTGAACAATCGAGTCAACAGTTAGATCAGACAAGAGTTGCCTCCCAGCCTTCCACTTCATCTTCCTCTCCTCCTTCCTCTTCGCTTGACGGAACTGGTCGATCAAAAAATCGGGTTCCTAAGGAGAAGAAAGAAAAGAAGAAGAAGGAGCCTAAGGCGACTGGGGGCAAACAAATGTCATCTAACAAAAATCCACACACCGCACTTGTAAGGCCTAAATCGCCATGCATCATATGCAGGGGAGACCACTTCCATAGAGATTGTCCCTGTATCCCACGGATACTAAGAGACTGGTCCCCCCGTTTTCACAATTCGGGAGCATCGACCTCTGATAGCCATGTCGACTGCTCGCCGTCAACTAGTGGGAGTGAAGATCCAGGACAGAATGGGAAAGTTAAATTTCCCTGCAGACTGTGTGAAGGCAATCACGCCATCCATCGTTGTCCCTTCTTAGATGAGGCAAAAAGAGTTCTGGAAGATCGTCTGATTTTACGAGCGAATCTTCCTCCTGGATATCAAAGACTCCTGCCAAGTCCCTCACTAGTTGAGAATCCGACTGAGCCACTTAGATGGTCAGTCGAAGCACCTGTCATTGAAGAAGAACCGTCTGGATCCATGCCTGGCGAAAGTCAAAAGGTTGATACGACAGTTGACCTGGTTTTGCCTTCAGAGGCTCCATCTTCGAATGACACCATCACAGAGGAGAATCAAAACGACACCGTCCAGATTCTCTTCATCAGCACTGACTCTGATGATCAAGGGGGCAATGCCACCATTCCTTTATCGCAGGAAGGAAGTTCATCAGAGCGCTATCCGTCCGTATATTCGGTCCCACCACCAAGAAACCTGGTTGTGTCCTTTGATTGGAACCAACTAGGCAGACCCCGGTTTCCAGCCAGTATACCATTCAGAGTTATTTGTCAAATATATAGAATGGCGATGGCTGGCACTATCATTGATGAGGGGGCATCTGTGAGTATCCTTTCCTCTATTGCTTGGAGAGCGCTTGGTTCGCCAGCACTCTTACCTGAGATGAGAAATCTATCAGGTTTTGATAAAGGAACCAGTCGACCTTTAGGGATCCTCCCCAATGTGCCTATAACATTGAAAGGGAAGACCGTTCAAATGAACGTGATGGTCGTTCAAGGACCCTTGGATTATAACCTACTCCTTGGACGAGACTATATATATTGCATAGGAGCTGTAGTCTCCTCACTCTTTAGAGTAATGTGTTTTCCGCATGAAGGAAGAATGGTCAAGCTCGTGGACCAACTTTCGTTTCCCGGATCACACATCGCAAATAGTCATGTGCCATCCCTAAATGGTCTATTCATGCAAGAAGTGTCTCAACCCACGGTCCGTCCTCCTGATGAGCGCGAGTAATCCGGGAGGATATGACTGGAACCCAGGGGGCATGCATCCTGGCCTGCTTCGGCAGGGAAACTTTGGGTATAGGGTAGGTTTCCGCGAGAGAATATGACTAGTCCGTACCCCGTCCGTGGTTGGAAGAGGGGTTGTTCTAGAATAGGATTCTCTTGTCAAAGTTATGTGAGAGGGCGGGGGTCGTCACTCACCTTTGTTTATTTCGGTAGACATCGCCGAAGAAGTGTTTTGTTGAAAGAATAACAGAACAATCTTTGGGTAGCCTGAAAGAGGTAGGCCTCTCCCGGTAAAACAGATGTTTTATCTGCAAATTGAGGGGTAACCTTGAAATCATACTTTATACCTGGGGGCATGCAAACCTTTCGGAGTGCAAGCAAGGGGCAACTATTTATTTTTAAAATTTTTAGGACCTCTAACCCTTTAAACTCGTAGGATTAGTCGTTTCCGAACTTGCATAAAGAAAGGAGAGTGAGCATAGCTTTGGTAAGGCGCAAGCTCTATAAAAAATGGGATCTTTCATGAGACACTCTTATCTTATGACTGGGTAATCGAGCAGTTTTAGCATAAAGTTCATGCTCGTTAAAAAATAAACGCAAGATCCGAGCAGTTTTAACGCGGTCTTCATGCTCGTTATAAAATAAATAAAAGAAGTGAGCAGAGTTTCTTCCAGTGTTTAAGCTCATTTTTATCTAAAAAATGAACCTATCCCGGTAAATAACCACAATGATCGTAAGTTTATCAGCCATAAAAGCCTTGGTCGTATGTGCACCTACCACCTCCACTTTTCATTTGGCCGATCGTTCACCTCCATATGATTGTTTACCCATTTTGAGGAACAGCTGCGAAGAGTGATTTCACCTAGCCATCCTTGTGACACTGCCGTGATTGGAAAATTCCAACTTGTACCTGGAATCAGTTGCTATCCCTGTTTATCACTCGTTCCTCAAAAGACGAGTCTTCTTTAAGCTCTTTTCAACTGACTCGTAAAATATGAAAAGATTGTCGAGTTTTGGCCTTCCAGCTCGTTAAAGTGACCGGAAGAGCTATCCCTCCTCTAGATTTTAATCTTTTTGGACTTGAGGGATTATTACACAAAAAGGTCGAGTGCTTGTTTTATTCGGCTCGTTAAAGTTATCGAAAACTCATCCCTTCTGTATTGTTTTATACTTTTTCGGACTTAAGGGATTAGATGACGAAAAAGGAATCTTGGAGTTGACTTTATGTACCTTTTCAGACTCTCTAAAAATGAAAAGGACCGAGTTATCCTTGTCGTTAGACTCGTTAAAATGATTAAATAGCGACAAACTTGTCTTTAGACGAGAACGAGTTTCCCTATCGCTAGGCTCGTTAAAACATAGCGATGGGCTTGCCCGAAGGGCAGGTTATAGAACAAGCATATGTTATCCTCCTCAAGCTTGACAAAAATAAAGAGGTACTGGTCAGCAATGACTGGGGAAAAATTGGGAAAGATCAAGAAAACTTTGATGGTAGCAGGTCGCTCTTGAACATGACACTTTTCCTCCGTATCACAATCGGGTTGGGTTGTTTCATTCACCGGTCACATCACCATGGTCTTGCCATACCATCCATATTTGTGGTAATGCTACCGATCCATCGCATCAGTGTCGCCATATGTTCAAGAGAAGTCATTCAGAAAGAGTCAACCGGGTCCCATCCACTGCCATACATTATCCTTCATCCATTCATGACCGCCACCCTGAATCATATGTCACAGATTGTTTTCACCTCCACTAAAATCATTAGCTCCGTTCCGTGTCACTGATGTGGGATTCATTAAGGCCCTCCTTTGATGGATCGCTCCTTGTCGACATCAGCTCATTATCCAAGGAGTTGATCTAGGAACAACCCCTTCAGTACTTTGAAGCTTGCATGCCTCAATGGCAAGTTTCTCACTTCCGGCGACAGGTATACATCAATGACCTTCGACCAGAAGATTTTGCGTGGTGTTCGACGCCAAGTCCTTTATTCACACCACGTGAATTGTACTGCAGTACCTTGAGGGTCATTATCATTATCGGTGATTCCTCTCGCACTTGTTAACAGTTTACATCATTGACCGGTAATCAAGCGATGTCTTTCCATGTTCGACTTCAGCGCAATTCTCACATGGATCGACTTGTACTTAGAGTGAAGATCGAACGAGTTTGAAGACCCCGGATCTAGTTTCATCCATCCGGGCTGCGATATATATTCAGGAAAAATAAAGACATTTGACATGTACATCATTGCAGCAGATGATCATCCTATTCAAAGGATGATAATTTCACCAAAATTATCAGTCTACCATCAGACGATCGTCTGTTCTATGTACAAAAGTGAATTTATAAAGCTGAGCATGGGAATGCCCGCCTCAACTAGATCATGAAAGCAGTATGAATCATAATGTATTGCATTGTATTTTATTACAGGTCTCCTCCCAGCAGATGGATGAACTTCGGACCCTCCTGGATAAAGCATTTCACCCGATAAACGGCCTCATACTTTAGGGGGCAACTGTTATAGACATTTTTGTGCCTTGCATCGCTGAGCATGAAATGTCAATAATCAAGGGATCCAAAGTCCCTAAACATGTTGTTCCTACCCCTAGAGGAACAAGGCCAAGTAACCACAGCAATTCACAAGAGTTCTCCACCTGAAAACACTCAAAAACAAGGCAATTCTAGATCATGTCAACTGCTCCACTGAGCATCTGTGCTGAATGTCAACTGCTCCACTGTCTACCTGCGTTGAATGTCAACTGCAAAGAAGGCTACCTGCGCTGAGCGAGTTTGGACAAGTGGCAGAGTCATTTCTCAAGGTGTCAATGCCCAGGAAGCTTCCAAAATGACACTTGGATCAGGGAATTCGACTGGTGATGAGTAAGAGGTTCCAAATCTCCAAGTGGAAGAAAGAACCTCTAAGTGGACTCAAGAACTGAAGTGGGAGAGGACACTAGTCAGCTTCATGCTAGCCTCAAGCTGACTCATCCTCTCTCCAAAAATCCTATATATAGATCTCTCACATGAGGTCTGGGGAGGCTGGAATTTGGTATTTTGCAAAGAATTGTTGTTGGTTTGTGGCTAGAAACATTGGGTGTGTTATGCTTTGAAAGGAGCTGAAGAAGGAATTCCATTCTGCTGGGAAGGAGATGCTGGGTTGGAGCCCTATGGGTTGTATCTCTTCCTGAATCCTGTTACTTTCAATAAAGCTATCTTGATTCTTTCCTATATGCTGGTGTATTTTGTATGATTGCATTAGTATATTTGATTTACTTCTAATCCTGAATCATTTATGAATATGTATATTTGCCTTTGTATTGTGTTCTTCTCTTGTTGCAAGTAGCTGTTCTCTTGTCACAGGTAGTTGTTCTCTTGTGATCTCGTGGGATTCAAGTAGCTGTTCTCTTGATCAAGCGAGGAGGCAAGTAGCTGTGGACACACAAAGAGAAGAGGATCTAGTTCGAGGGACAACCGCAAGATAACGGTAAGTCTGCCGATCTCTCCTCTTTCACATTTCATAAAGGAAGAAATCATAGTAGCTGTATTCGTTTGTTGCTAAGGCGTTGTCACACCTTAGGTGGATAGGATCGTCCTAAATAGGCATTTTTCCCCACAACAGAGAGCAGAAAAACGATAGTTTACTTCCAGGAGATTAACCTCCATGGTAGGCACTTGTTTTATTTGTTCCAAGATGTAGGGTATCGGTTCATATTTGGGTTGATCTACTGAACTAGAATCCTTATCCTGCGACATCCTTGTAAAAGGTGGATCCATTGGGCTTTTTGGGTCCTAGAGCTCCTCCTCACAACCCCAGGTTTAAGATAATGGCAATGTTCCTTGATATGTAGTGGTATTCCTTTTGGGAGAAATACTGAAGAATCTTCCCTTAAAAAAGAAGGCATTATGTATTTGTAGGTATTCCCAACCTATTCTCAATGTATTGCTTCATATTTTTCACTGCGTCAGAAGTCCCAGTCCAAAAAAGGGAGGACACCCCATTAATGCTTTTAATGAAGATCTAGAAGGTTTCCACATCCAACTTTTCCTTTCTTTCAAGTAGCTCAAATCTAAGAGAGTGAATGTGATATCATTGAGAAATCGAATCAACCATGTGCACAAGTATCTGCCCCATCGCAGATTGCATTCCCATCATGGCTATGCATGCATAAGAGACCAGGTTTGAAGGAAAAAGGTATTTGGACATCAACCTTGTAGTGCGAGCCTGCCATGTCCTCTCCATACATGTGAAGTCTCTACCAATGTTGCAGTCTTTGAATCAGTTGTTTAATATTTGAACCTTGACTTCTTTCTCATAGCGAGCCCAAATGTGGGAATCTTCCAAAGGTCTAAGCCTTCACTTGCCCTCTTGGGCCATAGGTGCACAACAATGGAGAGGTGGCCATTTTTCATCATGTGGAACCAAACACCACCCAAGACTATCACCATGGAGAAATTTGATCTCATATTCCCCATTCCTTGGCTCTCCTTTGATGCCTGAAGCGAGCTCGTATTCAATGACGGTTCTTGACACAGCTCCACAAAGAAAGAAATCCTAGCACTTTGCGAGAAACCCATTATTCCCTCTCAAATAATTCAATTGGAATCCTTTTTAATCCAAATCATAATGTTTTTCAAGTTTATGCCCTCTAGCATCACAAAGCATTCATGACTTTATGATAATATTGGTCTATGCAAAGTGCCTAACTTCAAATATATATATTCTAAGAATTTTAACTTCCATTGATATGTATAATGCAAAGGGGTAGCCCTAAGGGTTAGCTCAATTGATCACGTCCCCGTTGTTAAGTACCTTGCCGATCAGGGAGGTTAGAGGGTTAATTCTCCTCAACGCCCTTGAGGTTAGGCCATGCTAGTCGGCCGAAGGGCTTTAAAAGATTCCCTTCGGGGTTGATCTGCCCAGATTTTCCGTGGATGTAGCGGCCACCCATGAATCACTTCTTGCAAAAGAAAATGCAAAGGGGTCTTAGATATTCCATTTTATTTATTTAATTTAAGTTTTAATTATAATTAAATAAAAAATAATTATTTTATGTTTTGATTTTTATTAGGTATATTTTTCACTTAATTTTATAGAAAATTGGATAGGAATTTGTTATAACCACAAGTTTGAGTTGTGAAATTTGCATAATCCAAGTGTTCTAAAAATATTTGAAAGAGACAAATCCATTTAATTTTTTTTTTGAATGCATAAATGGATTTTTCTCTTTCAAATACTTTTAGAACACTTGGATTATGCAAATTTCACAGCTAAAACTTGTGATTATAACAAATCCTATCCAATTTCCAATAAAAATGATTCAAAAATATACCTAATAAAAATAAAAACATAAAAATTTAAAACAATTATTTTTTATTTAATTATAATTAAAAAAAAAATGTAATATCTAAAACCCATTCACATTATAGATATCAATGGAAGTTAAAACTATTAGAATATATATCTTTGAAGTTAGGCACTTTGCATTACTTCAAAAGAGGATTACATAGACTAATATTATTTGTTGTTGGTCTTCCCGAAGGGAAACCATAATAGTAGCATGCGTTCAAAGTTTTGAAATTGCAAAGACTTTGTCTAACTAGAGCATCTTGTAAATAAAAATCTACATAAATAGGCTAGGTGTGCCAAACCTTTACATAATGCGACATGGTTAAAAAATCATTAGAACTATAAATAAAAAAACCAGTGGTCATAACCTCCAAGAATTTGTGTTAATTGGTCACCATTCTCATCCAATATGATTTTGTTCCCTACAATTCACCTTCATTCTCCTCTAATATGTTGTCCTTGTTTTGATTGTCTTCCTCCAAACACAAATCATTATATAATATGAAAGAATTCATATCAGAATGAACTGAATAAATAGGATGGTTATTAGTCCTTTCCTTGCCACTTACCATGTATTTCATCCAGGTTTCTCTATACAATCTCCTTGGCTTTCCAGAAACATGAATTGTGGCATATGATGTGTCCATCTGTAAATTACCCTTCAATTTTGCAGACCATGATCTTGATAAGAGCATCCCAAACTTTGGAGGAATATCAGCAACAACTATATCCTTCACTAGGATTTTTTATACAATTTGAGTGAGAGAGGAAACCAAATCCTTGATTAAACCCAAACATTTCACCTTACCTGAATCAAAGGAAAAGAGATCTTTATATGGCCTTATGATGTCCAAACCAAGCTTATCCATAATAACCTTTGGCATTAAAGTATGTGATGACCTGAGTCTAACATTGCATTATGTAGAATCAAATCATGCACATTCAAACTAACATAGAAGGGTGGGACATCTCCATCTTGAGAATCTCCTTCAACTTTTGGAACAAAATGAAGTCCAGGATGATCATCATTCAAGTTAATAGTGTATGAAACAACTCTTATATTTAGTGCTTTGACAATTTGACTCCTGTATGTATCATCCTTGATTAGTTAATTAAATGGAACAAAAAAATTTTATTTTAGATATTTCATTTTTTACACTGAGAGAAGATTGACCTTTCTCTACCTATTTGATGGTTGTGTCTCTCTTTTCAGGAATATCTTGTGGATGAACAACTTTTTTATGGCTTGAAGTAGGTGCATCAGCTTGGCCTTTCTTTGGAGGATTTAGTAGAACCTTTTTGTTTCTCAAGTTATACTATCTGTGTACCTCCATGATTTCGTTTTGGTACCTCTACTTGTAATCTTCTGATTCCATATGCATGATATCTTCTTGTGGCTCAAAAAAAAAGTCTTGTTCTTCTTTTGTCAAAAATACATTGTCCTCTTCTTCACCAAAATAATGAATATGCTCCTAATATTTTTTTTTTCTCTTCATCCTCTGCAAAATTCTCTTGGAAAGGAGGTCTGAATTGTTTCTAATCTCCTTGATTTCTTTGTTTTCTTTGTTTGATTTGAACTTGAGGCCTTTGAAAATTTGGATTTCTTACTGGAGGAGGGGCATGTTGATCTATACCAACAACTTTTTTCTCTAAGGTCAATCTCTCCACCAACTTCTCCATTGTTTTCACCATGACATCCAACTTTTTATCTGATGAAGATGAAGCCTCCTCTTCAACTCCTCTTTTCTCAACTTTCATTTTGGCCTTTTTATTCAACAAATTAGTTTCCACTGCAACAACATTTTTATGCATATCCTACAAATTGGCTAGGTTCCTTTCTCTAAGTTGATAGGAAAGATCAGCATCAAAACAATGTGGATAATGAAGTAAGGCTAACCCTGGAGAGGTTTTATTTCAGTCAGTATTGAATTATATACTTTATTAAATCTTGCTGAAAAATCTTGCACTGATTCTCCTGGAGCTCTCTTCAAATTATCATACTCAGCCAAAATCTATAGAGGGCTCTTCTCGACTTCCCATTTGGCAAGGAAACTTTGTTCAAACTGCTGGAAATTGGAAATACTTGCAGCTGACAGACTTCTAAACCATTTCTTTACCTCTCCCGAAAAGCTCTAACCAAAAAGCCTCAATTTAGCATCCTCGTGGTATACCTCTTCCAGGTCTATGAAGTCATTCAACTTATCAAGGAGTTGTTGTGATGTAATAACCCCTGTACCATCAAACTAAGGCAATATCTGACCATAGTTTCGGGCAAATCATGTAGTGGACCTTGTAGATTCAATGGAGCATAACAGACAGCCCTAATTGTATGAGATGGACTTGTACTAACCTTTGGGGTCTGAAATTAGGATAAGGAAGGTACGGGGATTGTTGTTTGAACAATTGATGAGGAAGGAGGGGTAAGAACAATGGAAACAATAGGAGAAAGACTCAATGGGATGTTCAATGGAGCAGAAAATGTTGGGGCAAAAACAGTTAGGACATAATGTTGTAATTTGGAGGACTTAGTAGCAGCTTCCTACAACTGATAGACAAGATGTTCTAACTTATGAAATTGTGTCCAAATATCCTTGTTTGATTCCAATACACTCTCTTTTTGAAAAGGAATAAAGGATAGTAATTTTTCTTGATAAAAAATTGCTTCTATCGGATTGTTTTATGATTTAGATGTGAATAGGATTTGTTCAAAATTCAAATCAAACTGAGTGTGGTCCACTGATTCGACCTTTTATTGTAGGGACAAGGATTTTTTTATGACACTGGTATCTATTTCTTTTTTAGGCTTCTTATTACTAAATAACTTATTAATGGGGAGGACACCCCATTAATGCTTTTAATGAAGATCTAGAAGGTTTCCACATCCAACTTTTCCTTTCTTTCAAGTGGCTCAAATCTAAGAGAGTGAATGTGATATCATTGAGAAATCGAATCAACCATGTGCACAAGTATCTGCCCCATCGCAGATTGCATTCCCATCATGGCTATACATGCATAAGAGACCAGGTTTGAAGGAAAAAGGTATTTGGGCATCAACCTTGTAGTGCGAGCCTGCCATGTCCTCTCCATACATGTGAAGTCTCTACTAGTGTTGCAGTCTTTGAATCAGTTGTTTAATATTTGAACCTTGACTTCTTTCTCATAGCGAGCCCAAATGTGGGAATCTTCCAAAGGTCCAAGCCTTCACTTGCCCTCTTGGGCCATAGGTGCACAACAATGGAGAGGTGGCCATTTTTCATCATGTGGAACCAAATACCACCCAAGACTATCACCATGGAGAAATTTGATCTCATATTCCCCATTCCTTGGCTCTCCTTTGATGCCTGAAGCGAGCTCGTATTCAACGACGGTTCTTGACACAGCTCCACAAAGAAAAAAATCCTAGCACTTTGCGAGAAACCCATTATTCCCTCTCAAATAATTTAATTGGAATCCTTTTTAATCCAAATCATAATGCTTTTCAAGTTTATGCCCTCTAACATCACAAAGCATTCATGACTTTATGATAATATTGGTCTATGCAAAGTGCCTAACTTCAAATATATATATTCTAAGAATTTTAACTTCCATTGATATGTATAATGCAAAGGGGTAGCCCTAAGGGTTAGCTCAACTGATCGAGTCCCCGTTGTTAAGTACCTCGCCGATCGGGAGGTCAGAGGGTTAATTCTCCTCAACTCCCTTGGGGTTAGGCCATGCTAGTCGGCCGAAGGGCTTTAAAAGATTCCCTTCGGGGTTGATCTGCCCAGATTTTCCGTGGATGTAGTGGCCACCCGTGAACCACTTCTTGCAAAAGAAAATGCAAAGGGGTCTTAGATATTCCATTTTATTTATTTAATTTAAGTTTTAATTATAATTAAATAAAAAATAATTATTTTATGTTTTGATTTTTATTAGGTATATTTTTCACTTAATTTTATAGAAAATTGGATAGGGATTTGTTATAACCACAAGTTTGAGTTGTGAAATTTGCATAATCCAAGTGTTCTAAAAATATTTGAAAGAGACAAATCCATTTAATTTTTTTTTTGAATGCATAAATGGATTTTTCTCTACTGAAATGAGGTTTCTTTTGGCTCCCGATGTCAACAATGAACTACAGCAAAGAACCCTTCACCCATATCGGTGAGTGGAAGAGGCATTCCCCCTACTTTGGATCTTCAGGCTCATTCTTTTGGATCTTACTGGTGACCACAGTGGCACTAGGCTTCGCATTAATGATCTGCTTCCCTTTGTCATTCCCCTTTTCAAGTTCTAACTCAAAGTCTGAACATGCGTATGATTCAGAAGCCTTTAGCTCGGTCACTAGTGACTGCTTGGCCCGACACTCACTCTTGTTGTGAGTGGAGCTCTTACGGAACTCACACCATTTCCCCATGTCCTTCTTTGTCTTCATGGTGTTGTTCTTTTCTTACGGCTTCAACGGGTTGTCGTAGGTCACCCCACCTTAGCTTTGTCTTTTTCTCTGTGGCTTGGGGGCGACTTTCCCTTACTTTGGATTCGCAGATCCAAAGTCTCGCTTCCTCTATTTAAACGTATTCTTAATCTTGACAGTGTATTGGTACGTCATGTCGAGCGAGGAGATGTCCAAGAAATCCATCTCATCCTAGATGTACATGTGTAGGTAGTCGCGGTACTTGAGTACCAAATGTCACTCAGAATCCTTGATACCCAATTTTGTGCGAAGGGTATGAAAAACATTTGTAAATTTCGGCACGACTTGGCCCCTTCCCATCACAGCGTGGTTCATTTTATGTATTTATCCTCATAGCTCCCGACAGGGTAGTACTACTCCTTGATTGCATCCCATAATGAATTCCAAGTAGGTGCGGCTAAAAATAGTGAGGGTGTACCTTTGTCCTTCTTCTCAAAATAGGTTGCCCACTAGTCCTTGATGTGGGGGGCAACTTTGAGAAATGCAAAAGTAATGTTTTTCCGACTAGAAAAATCATGAACAAAAAAATATCCTTCTAGTAGATTTAACCATTTATCTACGACGTTTGCATCTATCAAACCTTCAAATATGGGGATGTCAAAGTTAACTTGTACCTTAAAGGGTGTGGCACTTCCAGAGTAGTTGTTGGAAGGAGACGCGTCGCCTTTGGGTAGTCACTAAAGAATCTGGGAAAATTTGTCCATCATCACATTCCTGTGTCGCTCGAGGGCTTCTTCGAGAAAGATTTTGAAAGGATCTCCTTCCCCCTCATATTTCTTCTCTTTATCCATGGGAGTTTGTCGAGATTTGCAAGGTTGGTCTTGCAAAGGTTCGACTAGTTCGAGCCCTAACTCCTTATATCCCGACCTCATTGGGGACATGCAAAGAAAAATAGAGAAAGAGCAGACCGCTATGATACCACTGATCTGAACTTAAGTAGGAACGCAACAAATTCTAGATATAACCATAAATATGGAGATGCAACAAAAATAACACTTTGTTTCATTAATATCAGATACTGAAATATGCTTACAAACAGAATGGACATAAAACTAGCTTGAGCGATGGTCTCTTATCTCTGAGAAGAGATGTGGTAGCTACATGCCTCTAAACTATGTTACAATGAGGCTCAAAGGCCAATTTATTATTGAGAAACAAGGGAAAACCCTAAACATCCAAAAACCTAACCCTAGGAGATGAAGCGCCAAAACTATGGGCCTCGTTTGGGTAAATTGGTACATCAACTTCCTGGGGTTGTAACTTTGACATATGATCTCTATTTGACATGGAATATACCTTGTTAAAAAAATCTATCCGACGAATACAAATTTCACATGGCAAACATCAATAAAAGTCCCATTTTATCCCGGTTTTCCCAAAAAACGTTGTTTAAGGCCTCAAAAAGGCTCTAGAAGTCGAGGACCCGAAAAAACTGCCAAAAATAGTAAATTGTGCTACAATTAAGGAAACTAAAAAATTAAAAGAGGCAGTGGTGGGGGTTCAAGTGGAATAGGCGGGTGGTCTCCAACATCCACCTGGATCATTCCTCCCCCCTTAGGAAGCAATGGTCCCCATTGCGTTGGGTGCCTCCATGAGATGGGGAAACTTCTACTAAACTTGGTCCCCGGTGAGCCTCTTGCCTTGGTGCAGGAGTGGGCCAACTTTGACAACCCGATATAGTTGGATCTTCTGTTAGCGAGTGTTATTGATATATGTGTCCATGATCTAATCAGTTCTAGCACGTTCCATGCAGTATGGGTTTAACTCTGTTGGTGTGAATTGTTCTGCAATGTCGGATGTGTCTAGCAATGGTGGAAAGTATGGTCGAAGGCGATCTACATTGAACACTGGGTGGAGACCAAGGAAAGGTGTAATGTTTAGCTCAAAGGAATTTTCCCCTACAGTCATGGTGATGGTGTATGGCCCATATTGCAGTGGATGAAGCTTGCGGTGAGGTCCAGTGAAGCGCTCCTTCTGAAAATGTAGCCTAACATTGTTACCCACCTGGAACTTGTGTGGCACCAAATGCTCATCATGACGTTGCTTGTACTTAGCATTGGATTTGTATAATATATCATGGACCTGCTGGCGGATGTGTTGACTGCGCTTAATGAAGTTGTTAGCCTTGTCGGCTTCAGACTAGACATGACTCAAATCTTTCTGAGTGGTTGCAAATGGTATGGCCACATCAATGGGACATAATGGTTGAAATCCTAGCCCTACCTGAAAGGGGTTGTGGCATGTTGAGCTATGGAGATCTCTATTGTAGCTTTGTTGGACATAGGGGAGGCTTTCATCCCATGTGTGTGGATGCTTCGAGTTGTACATGTGCATAATGTGTACAATCATCTTATTGATGACCTCTGTTTGGCCATCAGTCTGGGGGTGGAAAGTCATGGACTAAGTAATTTTGATATCTAGCATCGACCAAAGACTTGACCAAAATGCACTTATGAATCTGTTGTCTTGATTTGACATAATGGATTGTGGGATCCCAAAGTGTACCCACACTTTCTCAAAGAAGAGATTAGGAGTGGCCTCTACTGTGATATTCTTCTTGCAGGCTGCGATAATGGCCAGGTTAGAGAATTTGTCGACGACCACAAAAATGTAGTCATTGTCGTGCTTAGCAGAAGAAAGACCTGACATCTAATCCATGGAGATGGATTCCCAAGGTCGACTAGGAGTAGGCAGAGGAGTAAATAGGCCTTGGTTCTTGATTGTTCGTTTGTAAATGACGCTGGCGGTGCAGGATGGAATGTACTTCCCAACATCATGGTGAAGGTTTGGCCAATAAAAAAAAAAATTCAGTACTGCCACTGTTTTCTCTACTCCGAAATGTCTAGCTATCCGACTGTAGTGTGCCTCCCAAATCATCTTGGCATGCTCGCTTGAAATAACATAGGTGTGTCCCAGGTGGCATAACAGTGCATCCTGGAGGTGAAAATTTGGAACTTTCTTACCTTCCATGAGTGTCTGGTATGTGATCCTGAATTCTGGATTGCTGTTGTAAATTTGCAGACACCCTGAAGTCTCCTGCCCATAGGAGTCGAGCACAGTGATCAGTGCCATGACTAGTGGTCGGCTGAGCCAGTATGCAACATTATTGGTGTTTTTCTTCTTGTACTTAATGTTCAAATGGAATTTTTGTAGTTATGTGGACCATTTCTGATGGCGATCGTTCGACAACTTTCCCTGTGTTTGTATGAATTGTAGGGGTTGGCGATCTTTGTGGATGATCATTTACTTCCCAAAAATGTAATTCTTCCATTGACGACAGGCATGCACAATGGAGTACATTTCTTGTCATAGGTGGGATACTTTCAGAATGTGTCTGAAAGTGTCTCACTATGGTAAGCCATTGGATGCCCCTACTGAGTAAAAACTGCACCAATAGCATAGTCAGAGGAATTTGTCTCAATCTAAAATGGTTGTTACAGGTCTGGTAATGTGAGCACTGGTGCAGAACAGAGGTGATGCTTCAACTAGGAAAATGCCTTTTGTTGGGTTTCATACCATAAGAATTTTGCTTTCGCTTCGCCATTAGTGACTTTACTTACAGGCCAAGTTATATGAGAGAACCCTAATATGAACCTGCGGTAGAAATTGGCAAGGCCCAGAAATTTGCGGAGCTCTATAAGAGTGGTTGGGACTGGCCAACCCTGAATGAATTGTATCTTGGTTGGGTTCACATGCACACCCTGCTGATCAATGATGTACCCCAGATATTGAACCTAGGTCATGCCAAAAGTGTATTTTTCTAAATTGGCATACAACTTGTGTTGTCACAGGATTTGGAGGACTTGTTGAATATGGTGGAGGTGCTCTTTCCAACTATGGTTGAAGATCAATATGTCATCTAAATACACCACCACGAATGTATTAGTGAACGGTTTCAAGATGTCGTCCATCAATCTCATGAAGTTCGTGGGGGCATTTGTCAACCTGAAAGGCATTACCAACCATTCGAAAAGGACCTTCTTATATTTTGAAGGCAGTCTTCCACACATCAGAGGGTTCGATAAGCACCTGATGATAACCAGACTTCAAAACGACCTTGCTGAAATATTTGGCCCCCTTAAGCTGGTCCAGAAGGTCATCAATCCATGGGATTGGGTACCTATTTCATACAGTGATCTTGTTCAACGCCTGAGAGTCAATACAGAGTCTCCAAGTCCTATCCTTCTTTTGTACCAATACAATCTAGCTCCTATAGGGTGATGAGATTAACTTGATGTGCCCTTTCTGCAACAACTCTTGAATCTACCTTTTCATCTCATCGTTCTCCAAAACAGAATGTTGATATATCAGTCTATTGGGTAGTGGCACGCTTGGGGTTAGATTGATGGAGTGCTTGACCTGACAGTGCAGGGGCACCCCTGTAGGTGAGGAGAAAATTTCCCTATACTCCACAACCTTGTCCATATTTTGTTGTTGTGCGGAAGAGCCCAGTCTGGAAGTCGTGGCCACAATCTTCTTCTTTCCCTGAGGGAGAATCAGAAGTAAAACAAATTTCCTGGTTTGTGTAATGATCTTATTGCATTGCTTTGTAGTGATTAAATAGATGACAGTAGGCGGGGATACCTCCAGTATCATGTACAACTTATTGCCCAAAGTAACAATCACAGAGCGATGTCTAGACTCATATACAGCACGACGCTTCCACATGTATGGTTGTCCTAATAATATATCAAAAACTTCAAGAGGGGCAACATCACATAGTTCCTCATCCATGAAGGGCTTGATGTTGTAGGGTAGGTGAAAATGTTGGCTGACACATATATCTCGTCCTTGGTGAAGCCACCTGATGGTGTACAGCTACGGATGTGTTGTAGTCGGTAGGCCCAGCTGCTTCATGACCTCTGCTAAAATGAAGTTCTTTTGGTTCCCACTATCGATAATGAACTGCAGCGGAGAACCCTTCACCCACATCTGTGAGTGGAAGAGGCATTCCCCCTCCTCTGGATCTTCATGCTCATTCTTCTGGATCTTGGTGGTGGCCACAGTGGCATTGGGCTTTTCATCAATGATTTGCTTCCCTTTATCATTCCCCTTGTCAGGTTTTTGACTTAAATTCAGAACATGCGTCTAATCCGGAAGCCTTCATCTTGTCCACCAGTGACTTCTTGGCCCAACACTCACTCGTGTTGTGAGTGGAGCTCTTATGGAACTCACACCATTTCGAGCCCTAACTCCTTATATCTCGACCTCATTGGGGACATGCAAAAAAAAACAGAGAAAGAGAAGAATATTCTGATACCGTTGAACCGAACTTAAACAAGAACACAACAAATTCCATATATAACCATAAATATAGAGATACAAAAAAAATAACACTCCATTTCATTAATATCAAATACTGAAATATGCTTACAAACAGAATGGACATAAAACTAGCTCAGGTGATAGTATCTTATCTCTGAGAAGAGATGTGGCGGCTACATGGCTCTGAACTATGTAACAATGAGGCTTGAAGGCTTATTTATTATTGAGAAACAAGGGAAAACCCTAAACATCCAAAAACCTAACCCTAGGAGATGAAGCGCCAAAACTAAGGGCCCCGTTTGGGTAAATTGGTACATCAACTTCCCGAGGTCGTAACTTTTGCATATGATATCTATTTGACGCGCACAATACCTCGTTAGAAATATATATATATGAGGAATACAACTTTTGCATGGAAAACAATAGTTGCTAGCTCATGTTTTCCCCAATTTTCCCAAAAAAATGTCGTTTAGGGCATCAAAATGGCTCCAGAAGTTTAGGACCCCAAAAACTGTCAAAATTAGTAAATTGTGCTAGAATTAAGGAAACTGAAAAATAGAAAGAAATAGTGATGGGGGTCCAAGTGGAATAGGTTAGTGGCCACCAACATCCACTTGGATCACCACACCCACAAAAAGGATGAAGTCGAGCGTGGTTTCACTAAGCCCCCTATCAAGGAAATCTTTCTTGGCAGCAATTGTTTGTCGATCATTTTATAAGATATTGTTTTCCCTTAAAGGCCTCTGTTTATGTCACTCTTCGAGCAACTTATTTGGATTTTGTAGGTAAATGTTGTTTCTCCCTTGCCCGTTTCTCCTTCTTTCGAACTTTCCACATAGAAAGCACATATGCATATCTAATCAAATGAATTTTTACCAACTTTAATTTGTAGAAATGTCTTTTAAATTAAATTTTGAATGACTAAATAGAATTTTAGACAATGCTTTATATTAATTTATTATATTTTTATTGATATGAATGACGTGAGAATCTATAGAATTTTGAATAATAAAATTGCTCTCAATGTTATAATTTTCGAAGAGATTTTCATATATGGATTTTCTTTTGATTTACAAATTTACATGTTGCTTCATATAAACCACTTTACGAATATAGATACTTCATATAAATTGATATCCGTTTCATCATCATTTTCCATTGCTTCATTATTTTATGTGAGATCCGTAATAACTAAAGTAAAATGATATTGAAAGTTCTCGATAGTGTTGTAGGCAAAAAATCTCCAGCTTGGAATGGAGAAAGGATTTATATATCCAGAGATGAAGTGGGAGCTGCCTTTTTCATAAAGAAAAAATGAACTCTCTTTTCATTAAAAAGATCATTTTCATTTACTTATGTTTTCTTCACATATGTCCATCCCACAAAAGCACATTCTCAAAAAAAAAAAAATGTAATAACACGATCCATCTATATCACCTAACAGACATAAATACCACTAATATAATCAAATCTCAAACTAAGAATGATCCCTAGCATATACCAAAAATGGAAATGAATTAAACTAATCTACGCAATCAGGTCTACCCCAATACAACACAAAATGGACAATTATATCAGGAGAGACAACATTTAGATTTCAATATACCCATCCCTTTGAAATGTGTCACCAAAAAGAAACATTGCAACATCTCTTGCCTGACACTTGGTTGCATCTTTATTTTGAAAATATATCAACCTCTATATTATGGTCTTGGAATATGTGTGTGACGTAAATCCTTTAGAATGACATGATCAATGACCTGATCCCATGCATCCAATGTGAAAGAGCTGGAACCTATAAAGAAAATATTTGATTTTCCCACTCAATGATCACCTTGGAATCTCTAAATACATCTATTTCGACAATGTCCAACCACTTGCCACAATAGAGGATACCCCACAGCTCAAGTAACTCCACTCTCATATTAGTACCACAATCATTGCACCATTTAAACTTATAGAAATATCCAGGCCTCATGAAAATTAGCATTTGACTGCCACATCACTCTGATGATAATACCCCATCCAAAAAACAAGTCGGGAATCTGTTCCAAATATCCTTCAAACTAAAGCGTATTTTTTATATATTTTTTGTGACAAGGCCATTCTCCATAAAACAAGTAGAGCTCTTAATGCTGGTATCCCTCACAAAGAAAAAAATCCTAGCACTTTGCGAGAAACCCATTATTCCCTCTCAAATAATTCAATTGGAATCCTTTTTAATACAAATCATAATGTTTTTCAAGTTTATGCCCTCTAACATCACAAAGCATTCAAGACTTTATGATAATATTGGTCTATGCAAAGTTCTTGACTTCAAATATATATATTCTAAGAATTTTAACTTCCATTGATATGTATAATGCAAAGGGGTAGCCCTAAGGGTTAGCTCAACTGATCGAGTCCCCATTGTTAAGTACCTCGCCGATCGGGAGGTTAGAGGGTCAATTCTCCTCAACACCCTTGGGGTTAGGCCATGCTAGTCGGCCGAAGGGCTTTAAAAGATTCCCTTCGGGGTTGATCTGTCCAGATTTTCCGTGGATGTAGCGGCCACTTGTGAACCACTTCTTGCAAAATAAAATGCAAAGGGGTTTTAGATATTCCATTTTATTTATTTAATTTAAGTTTTAATTATAATTAAATAAAAAATAATTATTTTATGTTTTTTATGTTTTGATTTTTATTAGGTATATTTTTCACTTAATTTTATAGGAAATTGGATAGGGATTTTTTATAACCACAAGTTTGAGTTGTGAAATTTGCATAATCCAAGTGTTCTAAAAATATTTGAAAGAGACAAATCCATTTAATTTTTTTTTTTGAATGGATAAATGGATTTTGCTCTTTCAAATACTTTTAGAACACTTGGATTATGCAAATTTCACAGTGAAAACTTGTGATTATAACAAATCCTATCCAATTTCCAATAAAAATGATTGAAAAATATACCTAATAAAAATCAAAACATAAAAAATTTAAAACAATTATTTTTTATTTAATTATAATTAAAAATTAAAAAAATATATATAATATCTAAAACCCATTCACATTATAGATATCAATGGAAGTTAAAATTATTAGAATATATATCTTTGAAGTTAGGCACTTTTCATTACTTCAAAAGAGGATTACATAGACTAATATTATTTGTTGTTGGTCTTCCCGAAGGGAAACCAGAATAGTAGCATACGTTCAAAGTTTTGAAATTGCAAAGACTTTGTCTAACTAGAGCATCTTGTAAATAAAAATCTACATAAATAGGCTAGGTGTGCCAAACCTTTACATAATGCGACATGGTTAAAAAATCATTAGAACTATAAATAAATAAAAACCAGTGGTCATAACCTCCAAGAATTTGTGTTAATTGGTCACCATTCTCATCCAATATGATTTTGTTCCCTACAATTCACCTTCATTCTCCTCTAATATGTTGTCCTTGTTTTGATTGTCTTCCTCCAAACACAAATCATTATATAATATGAAAGAATCCATATCAGAATGAACTGAATTAATAGGATGGTTATTAGTCCTTTCCTTGCCACTTACCATGTATTTCATCCAGGTTTCTCTATACAATCTCCTTGGCTTTCCAGAAACATGAATTGTGGCATATGATGTGTCCATCTGTAAATTAGCCTTCAATTTTGCAGACCATGATCTTGATAAGAGCATCCCAAACTTTGGAGGAATATCAGCAACAACTATATCCTTCACTAGGATTTTTTATATAATTTGAGTGAGAGAGGAAACCAAATCCTTGATTAAACCCAAACATTTCACCTTACCTGAATCAAAGGAAAAGATATCTTTATATGGCCTTGTGATGTCCAAACCAAGCTTATCCATAATAACCTTTGGCATTAAAGTATGTGATGACCTGAGTCTAACATTGCATTATGTAGAATCAAATCATGCACATTCAAACTAACATAGAAGGGTGGGACATCTCCATCTTGAGAATCTTCTTCAACTTTTGGAACAAAATGAAGTTCAGGATGATCATCATTCAAGTTAATAGTGTATGAAACAACTCTTATATTTAGTGCTTTGACAATTTGACTCGTGTATGTATCATTCTTGATCAGTTAATTAAATGGAACATAAATTTTTATTTTAGATATTTCATTTTCTAAACTGAGAGAAGATTGACCTTTCTCTACCTCTTTGATGGTAGTGTCTCTCTTTTCAGGAATATCTTGTGGAGGAACAACTTTTTTATGGCTAGAAGTAGGTGCATCAGCTTGGCCTTTCTTTGGAGGATTTAGTAGAACCTTTTTGTTTCTCAAGTTATACTATCTGTGTACCTCCATGATTTCATTTTGGTACCTCTACTTGTAATCTTCTGATTCCATATGCATGATATCTTCTTGTGGCTCAAAAAAAAGTCGTGTTCTTCTTTTGTCAAAAATACATTGTCCTCTTCTTCACCAAAATAATGAAGCTGGTCCTAATATTTTGTTTTCTCTTCATCGTCTACAAAATTCTCTTGGAAAGGAGGTCTGATTTGTTTCTAATCTCCTTGATTTCTTTGTTTTCTTTGCTTGATTTGAACTTGAGGCCTCTAAAAATTTGGATTTATTACTGGAGGAGGGGCATGTTGATCTATACCAACAACTTTTTTCTCTAAGGTCAATCTCTCCACCAACTTCTCCATTGTTTTCACCATGACATCCAACTTTCTATCTGATGAAGATGAAGCCTCCTCTTTAACTCCTCTTTTCTCAACTTTCATTTTGGCCTTTTTATTCAACAAATTAGCTTCCACTGCAACAACATTTTTATGCATATCCTACAAATTGGCTAGGTTCCTTTCTCTAAGTTTATAGGAAAGATCGGAATCAAAACAATGTGGATAATGAAGTAAGGCTAACCCTGGAGAGGTTTTATTTTAGTCAGTATTGAATTATATACTTTATTAAATCTTGCTGAAAAATCTTGCACTGATTCTCCTGGAGCTCTCTTCAAATTATCATACTCAGCCAAAATCTATAGAGGGCTCTTCTCGACTTCCCATTTGGCAATGAAACTTTGTTCAAACTGCTGGAAATTGGAAATACTTGCAGCTGACAGACTTCTAAACCATTTCTTTACCTCTCCCGAAAAACTCTAACCAAAAAGCCTCAATTTAGCATCCTCGTGGTATACCTCTTCCAGGTATATGAAGTCATTCAACTTATCAAGGTGTTGTTGTGATGTAATAACCCCTGCACCATCGAACTAAGGCAATATCTGACCATAGTTTTCGGGCAAATCATGTAGTGGACCTTGTAGATTCAATGGAGCATAACAGACAGCCATAATTGTATGAGATGGACTTGTACTAACCTTTGGGGTCTGAAATTAGGATGAGGAAGGTACGGGGATTGTTGTTTGAACAATTGATGAGGAAGGAGGGGTAAGAACAATGGAAACAATAGGAGAAAGACTCAATGGGATGTTCAATGGAGCAAAAAATGTTGGGGCAGGAACAGTTAGGACATAATGTTGTAATTTGGAGGACTTAGTAGGAGCTTCCTACAACTGATAAACAAGATGTTCTAACTTATGAAATTGTTTCCAAATATCCTTGTTTGAGTCCAATACACTCTCTTTTTGAAAAGGAATAAAGGATAGTAACTTTTCTTGATAAAAAATTTCTTCTATCGGATTGTTTTATGATTTAGATGTGAATAGGATTTGTTCAAAATTCAAATCAAACTGAGTGTGGTCCACTGATTCGACCTTTTATGGTAGGGACAATTATTTTTTTATGACACTAGTATCTATTTCTTTTTTAGGTTTCTTATTACTAAATAACTTCTCTGGACTAGTCAAGATCTCAGGTGGATTAGGATCTGGACGATGCCTAGTGTGTACTCTTCTAGAAGCCAAATTTCCTACAGGAATTTATTGCAGCTGGTTCTAATATCACTAAAGTTGGGTAAATATTCAACCTATCAGTTTATATTTCACAGTCACCTTCAGGAACCATATTTGTCTCTAATAGCAATTTTTTTTAGGGAATTCTTCAAGCTTTATGCTCCCCGACAACGACACGACTATGTTAGCACTTCATAATTCCTCCAGGTTGATGAGAGGAACCCAAAGGTAACCACAAACTACTTAGAAGCTAGAATCTAGCCCTTCCAGCTTCATAGAGGGCTCTCTATCCAAATGTCTAGTCACTTAGATCTTAGGCTAGGTATAATGGTCAGAGGGGATTAAATTTTAATAAATTGATGGTAGGGTAGAGGGAACATCTGTTGGGCATACAGTCATATAAAGTTGTTTTTTTCCCAGTGAGGAGATAAAGGGATGAGGGATATTTTGACAGGGGCAATGTAGGCATTCCTAGTGACATTTTAAATTTAATTCGTTGTATAAAGGTGACCAGAGGAAAGGTGGAAATGACATATAGAGCATCTAACTAAAGTATGAATTCTAAATGCCACTTAAGAAGAAAACATAAATTGTTTAGCAAACTATTTTAGAGCTCTTTGACAGTGAGTTCTGAGATAAATCCTTATTTAACCAAACATAAAGACATACATTCAAAGAATGGAAATGACAAGAGACAAACTTACAACATAGAGAAGCACATCACCATCAAGAGCTGACATAGGAATCCCTGTAAAGTCACACCTTTGTCTTTTTCATTCACTGGAAAATATTAGAAAAGTACAATGCACACAATGTTTCTTTTCCTAACCCTGACCAACCGTTTGCTTCATCAAGATTACATCATAAATATATAAAAGAGGATCATTTTCCACCTCTAGGAATTGAATTCGGTGAAAGGATTTCTTTTTCTACCTAATGCAGTGAATATAGAACTGCTTTTCTAAAAACTAGGTACTGTTTGACCAAGTCTTTTTCAAGAAAATTTACATATACAAAGTCTAAATTGAGTTTCAAAGTCGTTATATGACTCCAAACATTAACCATGACGATAAAAAGAAATTACATAACTTTTATACATAAAATCCACGGTCAAAAGGTTGATTGTGTGGGAATGTAGCACAACCTCCTAGTCCAGCAAAAATGTAGCACATAAGCGCAGTGAATTGATGGTTCATATAGATCCAGCCACTTTCTAAGCTTCTCAATAATTGATTCACGTGTGAAATATCATGGACATCATAAGCTTCCCCTTGAGAAACCTCCTTTCATTCTATAGAGCTTCCATCTCTCAAGAGTCCATCTACAACAAAAGTGCAACGCTTGTATGAAAGCGTAGTGAAACCTATTCTTCATGATTTTGATTAGTGTTGAGGTCTCTAAATAAGATAAACAACCTAATGATGATGTTAAAGATCCTGAAAGCCCTTTTCAAGTCCCCACTCACAAAAAATATGATAAAATTTCTCATTTTCATCAAACCCTAATGCCTTGTCAAAAAGTGCAAAATTATTGAATGAGCTGCTTCTTTTGAAAAAAAATCATAAACTTAAGAACCCTGACTAACTATGCTCCTACAAGGAATACATGCAAAATATTACTTCTCAACCTCCTTATCCAACCC
Source organism: Pinus tabuliformis (assembly GCA_031772625.1). Lineage (NCBI taxonomy): Eukaryota > Viridiplantae > Streptophyta > Pinopsida > Pinales > Pinaceae > Pinus > Pinus tabuliformis. The sequence goes on from CM062819.1 coordinate 872,677,628, forward strand.
CATCCAACTAGCATACTTGGGAAAAAAACCAAAACTGCTTTGATTTACCTATTCCAAGACTCAAACGTTGGTTGCTTCAATGCCAAGTGATATGAGAGAACCCTAATACGAACCTAAAGTAGAAATTAACAAGGCCCTTTAAATTACGGAGCTCTGTTAGAGTGGTTGGGGCTGCCCAATCCCTAATGACTTGTATCTTGGTTGGGTCCACATGCACACCCTACTCATCAATTATGTACCCCATATATTGAACCTGGGTCATGCCAAAAGTGCATTTTTCCAAATTGGCATACAACTTGTGTTGTCACAAGGTTTGGAGAACTTGTCAAATATGGTGGAGGTGCTCTTCCCAACTCTGGATGAAGATCAAGATGTCATCTATATACACCACCACAAAATCATTGGTGAAGGGTCCCAAGATGTCTTCCATCAATCTTATGAAGGTTTTGGGGGAATTTGTTAACCCGAAAGGCATGGCCAACCATTCGAAAAGGCCCTCCTTAGATTTGAAGGCAGTCTTCCACACATCAGAGGGTTCGATAGGTACCTAGTGATAACTGGACTTCAAATCAATCTTGTTGAAATATTTGCCCCCCTTTAGCTGGTCCAAAAGGTCATCAATCTATGGGATTAGGTACCTATTCCATATAGTGATCTTGTTCAGCGCCCAATAGTCAATACAAAGTCTCCACGTCCCATCCCTCTTTTGTACCAATACAATTGGGCTCCACAGGGTGATGAGCTTAGATTGATGTGCCCTTTATGCAACAACTCCTGAATCTACCTCTTGATCTCATCGTTCTCCAGAACATAACGTCAATAAATCGGTCCATTATGTAGCGGCACGCCCGGGGTCAGATCGATGGAGTGGTTTACATGACAGTGTAGAGGCACCCCCGTAGGTGAGGATAAAATGTCCCTATACTACTCGATGACCTTTTCCATCTGCTGCTAGTGTGTGGAGGAGCCCAGTCTGGAAGCCGCGGCCACATTCTTCTTCTTTCCCTAAGGGTGAATCATAAGGAAAACAAATTTCCTGGTCTGTGAAATGATCTTACTGCATTGCTTTGCAATGATCAAAGTGATGGCAGTAGGTGGGGCTATCATTGGTATCATATACAACTTATTGCCCAAAGTAACAATCACATAGCAAGGTCTAGAATCATATACAGCATGTCGCTTCCACATGTATGGTTGTCATATAATACATCATAAAATTCAAGAGGGGAAACATCACACAGTACCTCATCCATGAAGGGCTTGATGTTGTAGGGAATGCGACACTGCTGACTGATGCAGATATATCGTCCTTGGTGAAGCCACCTGATGGTGTACAACTGTGGATGTGTTGTAGTCAGTAGGCCCAACCGCTTCACGACCTCTACTAAAATGAGGTTCTTTTGGCTCCCGATGTCGACAATGAACTACAGCAAAGAACCCTTCACCCATATCGATGAGTGGAAGAGGCGTTCCCCCTACTTTGGATCTTCAGGTTCATTCTTTTGGATCTTAGTGGTGGCCACGGTGGCACTACGCTCCGTATTAATGATCTACTTCCCTTTGTCAGGTTCTAACTCAAAGTCTGAACATGCATCTGATTCAGAAGCCTTCAGCTCGGTCACTAGTGACTGCTTGGCCTGACACTCACTCGTGTTGTGAGCGGAGCTCTTACGGAACTCACACCATTTCCCCATGTCCTTCTTTGTCTTCATGGTGTTGTTCTTTTCTTACGGCTTCGACGGGTTGTCCTGGGTCACCCCGCCTTAGCTTTGTCTTTTTCTTTGTGGCTTGGGGGCGACTTTCCCTTACTTTGGATTCACAAATCCAAAGTCTCGCTTCCTCTATTTAAACTTATTCTTAATCTTGACAGTGTATCGGTACGTCATGTCGAGCGAGGAGATGTCCAGGAAATCCATCTCATCCTAGATGTACATGTGTAGGTAGTCGCAGTACTTGAGTACCAAATGTCACTCAGAATCCTTGATACCCAACTTTGTGCGAAGGGTATGAAAAACATTTGTAAATTTCAGCACGACTTGGCCCCTTCCCCATCGCAGCGTGGTCCATTTTATGTATTTATCCTCATAGCTCCCGACAGGGTAGTACTACTCCTTGATGGCATCCCATAATGAATTCCAAGTGGGTGCGGCTGAAAATAGTGAGGGTGTACCTTTGTCCTTCCTCTCAAAATAGGTTTCCCACCAGTCCTTGATGTGGGGGGCAACTTTGAGAAATGCAAAAGTAATGTTTTTTCGACTAGAAAAATCATGAACAAAAAAATATCCTTCTAGCAGATTTAACCATTTATCTACGGCGTTTGCATCTATCAACCCTTCAAATATGGGGATGTCAAAGTTAACTTGTACCTTAAAGGGTGTGGCACTTCCAGAGTAGTTGTTGGAAGGAGACGCGTCGCCTTTGGGTAGTCGCTAAAGAATCTGGGAAAATTTGTCCATCTTCGCATTCCTTTGTCACTCGAGGGCTTCTTCGAGAAAGATTTTGAAAGGATCTCCTTCCCCCTCATATTTCTTCTCTTTCTCCATGGGAGTTCGTCAAGATTTGCAAGGTTGGTCTTGCAAAGGTTCGACTAGTTCGAGCCCTAACTCCTTATATCCCGACCTCATTGGGGACATGCAAAGAAAAATAGAGAAAGAGCAGACCGCTATGATACCACTGATTCGAACTTAAGTAGGAACGCAACAAATTCTAGATATAACCATAAATATGGAGATGCAACAAAAATAACACTTCGTTTCATTAATATCAAATACTGAAATATGCTTACAAACAGAATGGACATAAAACTAGCTTGAGCGATGGTCGCTTATCTCTTAGAAGATTGTGGTAGCTACATGCCTCTGAACTATGTTACAATGAGGCTCACATGCCAATTTATTATTGAGAAACAATGGAAAACCCTAAACATCCAAAAACCTAACCCTAGGAGATGAAGCGCCAAAACTATGGGCCTCGTTTGGGTAAATTGGTACATCAACTTCCTGGGGTTGTAACTTTGACATATGATCTCTATTTGACACGGAATATACCTCGTTAAAAAAATCTATCCAAGGTATAAAAATTTCACATGGAAAACATCAATAAAAGTCCCATTTTATCCTGGTTTTCCCAAAAAACATTGTTTAAGGCCTCAAAAAGGCTCTGGAAGTCGAGGACCCGAAAAAACTACCAAAAATAGTAAATTGTGCTAAAATTAAGGAAACTAAAAAATTAAATGAGGAAATGGTGGGGGTTCAAGTGGAATAGGCCGGTGGTCTCCAACATCCACCTCGATCATTCGTCCCCCGTTAGGAAGCAATGGTCCCCATTGCGTTGAGTGCCTCCATGAGATGGGGAAACTTCTACTAAACTTGGTCCCCGGTGAGCCTCTTTCCTTGGTGCAGGAGTGGACCAACTTTGACAACCTGATATAGTTGGATCTTCTGTTGGCGAGTGTTCTTGATATATGTGTCCATGATCTAATCAGTTCTAGCATGTTCCATGCAGTATGGTTTTAACTCTGTTGGTGTGAATTGTTCTGCAATGTCGGATGTGTCTAGCAATAGTGGAAAGTATGGTCGAAGGCAGTCTACAATTAACACTGGGTGCAAACCAAGGAAAGGTGTAATGTTTAGATCAAAGGAATTTTCCCCTACAGCCATGGTGATGGTGTATGGCCCATATTGCAGTGGATGAAGCTTGCGGTGGGGTCCAGTGAGGCGCTCCTTCTGAAAATGTAGCCTAACTTTGTTACCCACTGGAACTTGTGTGGCACCAAATGCTCATCATGACGTTGCTTGTACTTAGCATTGGATTTGTATAATATATCATGGACCTGCTGGCGGATGTGTTGACTGCGCTTAATGAAGTTGTTAGCCTTGTCGGCTTCAGACTAGACGTGACTCAAATCTTTCTGAGTCGCTGCAAATGGTATGGCCACATCAATGGGACATAATGGTTGAAATCCTAGCCCTACCTGAAAGCGGTTGTGGCATGTTGAGCTATGGAGATCTCTATTGTAGCTTTGTTGGACATAGGGGAGGCTTTCATCCCATGTGCATGGATGCTTCGAGTTGTACATGTGCATAATGTGTACAATCATCTTGTTGATGACCTCTGTTTGGCCATCAGTCTGGGGGTGGAAAGTCATGGACTAAGTAATTTTGATATCTAGCATCAACCAAAGACTTGACCAAAATGCACTTATGAATCTGTTGTCTCGATTTGACATAATGGATTGTGGGATCCCAAAGTGTACCCACACTTTCTCAAAGAAGAGATTAGGAGTGGCCTCTACTGTGATATTCTTCTTGCAGGCTACCATAATGGCCAGGTTAGAGAATTTGTCAACGACCACAAAAATGTAGTCATTGTCGTGCTTAGCAGAAGAAAGACCTGACATCTAATCCATGGAGATGGATTCCCAAGGTCGACTAGGAGTAGGCAGAGGAGTAAACAGGCCTTGGTTCTTGATGGTTGGTTTGGAAATGACGTTGGCAATGTAGGATCGAATGTACTTCCCAACATCATGGTGAAGGTTTGGCCAATAAAAATACTTTTGCAGTACTGCCACTGTTTTCTCTACTCCGAAATGTCTAGTGATCCGACTGTAGTGTGCCTCCCAAATCATCTTGGCATGCTCGCTTGAAATAACATAGATGTGTCCCAGGTGGCATAACAGTGCATCGTGGAGGTGAAAATTTGGAACTTTCTTACCTTCCATGAGTGTCTGGTATGTGATCCTGAATTCTGGATTGCTGTTGTAAATTTGCAGACACCCTGAAGTCTCCTGCCCATAGGAGTCGAGCACAGTGATCAGTGCCATGACTAGTGGTCGGATGAGCCAGTATGCAACATTATTGGGGTTTTCCTTCTTGTACTTAATGTTCAACTGGAATTTTTGTAGGTATGTGCACCATTTCTGATGGCGATCGTTCGACAACTTTCCCTGTGTTTGTATGAATTGTAGGGGTTGGCGATCTTTGTGGATGATCATTTACTTCCCCAGAATGTAATTCTTCCTTTGACGACAGGCATGCACAATGGAGTACATTTCTTGTCATAGGTGGGATACTTTCAGAATGTGTCTGAAAGTGTCTCACTGTGGTAAGCCATTGGATGCCCCTACTGAGTAAAAGTTGCACCAATAGCATAGTCAGAGGAATTTTTCTCAATCTAAAATGGTTGTTACAGGTCTGGTAATGTGAGCACTTGTGCAGATCAGAGGTGATGCTTCAACTAGGAAAATGCCTTCTGTTGGGTTTCATACCATAAGAATTTTGCTTTCGTTTTTCCATTAGTGACTTTACTTATAGGCCAAGTTATATGAGATAACCCTAATATGAACCTGCAGTAGAAATTGGCAAGGCCCAGAAAGTTGCGGAACTCTATAAGAGTGGTTGGGACTGTCCAACCCTGAATGAATTGTATCTTGGCTGGGTCCACATGCACACCCTGCTGATCAATGATGTACCCCAGATATTGAACCTAGGTCATGCCAAAAGTGCATTTTTCTAAATTGGCATACAACTTGTGTTGTCACTGGATTTGGAAGACTTGTTGAATATGGTGGAGGTGCTCTTCCCAACTATGGTTGAAGATCAATATGTCATCTAAATACACCACCACGAATGTATTAGTGAAGGGTCGCAATATGTCGTCCATCAATCTCATGAAGGTCGCGGGGGCATTTGTCAACCTGAAAGGCATTACCAACCATTCGAAAAGGACCTTCTTATATTTTGAAGGTAGTCTTCCACACATCAGAGGGTTCGATAGGCACCTGATGATAACCAGACTTCAAAACGACCTTGCTGAAATATTTGGCCCCCTTAAGCTGGTCCAGAAGGTCATCAATCCATGGGATTGGGTACCTATTTCGTACAGTGATCTTGTTCAACGCCTGATAGTCAATACAGAGTCTCCACGTCCTATCCTTCTTTTGTACCAATACAATCTAGCTCCCACAGGGTGATGAGATTAACTTGATGTGCCCTTTCTGCAACAACTCTTGAATCTGCCTCTTCATCTCATCGTTCTCTAGAACAGAATGTTGATATATCAGTCTATTGGGTAGTGGCACGCTTGGGGTTAGATTGATGGAGTGCTTGACTTGACAGTGCAGGGGCACCCCCATAGTTGAGGAGAAAATTTCCCTGTACTCCACAACCTTGTCTATATTTTGTTGTTGTGCGGAAGAGCTCGGTCTGGAAGTCGTGGCCACAATCTTCTTCTTTCCCTGAGGGAGAATCATAAGGAAAACAAATTTCCTGGTTTTTGTAATGATCTTACTGCATTGCATTGTAGTGATTAAATAGATGACGGTAGGCGGGGATACCTCCAGTATCTTGTACAACTTATTTCCCAAAGTAACAATCACAGAGCGATGTCTAGACTCATATACAGCATGACGCTTCCACATGTATGGTTGTCCTAATAATATATCAAAAACTTCAAGAGGGGCAACATCACATAGTTCCTCATCCGTGAAGGGCTTGATGTTGTACGGAAGGTGAAAATGTTGGCTGACACATATATCTCGTCCTTGGTGAAGCCACTTGATGGTGTACAGCTACGAATGTGTTGTAGTCGGTAGGCCTAGCTGCTTCATGACCTCTGCTAAAATGAGGTTCTTTTGGTTCCCACTATCGACAATGAACTACAACAGAGAACCCTTCATGCTCATTCTTCTGGATCTTGGTGGTGGCCATAGTGGCATTGGGCTTTTCATCAATGATCTGCTTCCCTTTATCATTCCCCTTGTCAGGTTTTTGACTTAAAGTCAGAACATGCATCTAATCCGTAAGCCTTCATCTTGTCCACCAGTGACTTCTTGGCCCAACACTCACTCGTGTTGTGAGTGGAGCTCTTATGGAACTCACACCATTTCAAGCCCTAACTCCTTATATTTCGACCTCGTTGGGGACATGCAAAAAAAAAAACAGAGAAAGAGAAGAATATTCTGATACCGTTGAACCGAACTTAAACAAGAACACAACAAATTCCATATATAACCATAAATATAGAGATACAACAAAAATAACACTCCATTTCATTAATATCAAATACTGAAATAAGCTTACAAACAGAATGGACATAAAACTAGCTCAGATGATGGTATCTTATCTTTGAGAAGAGATGTGGCGGCTACATGGCTCTGAACTATGTTACAATGACGCTTGAAGGCTTATTTATTATTGAGAAACAAGGGAAAACCCTAAACATCCAAAAACCTAACCCTAGGAGATGAAGCGCCAAAACTAAGGGCCCCGTTTGGGTAAATTGGTACATCAACTTCCCGAGGTCGTAACTTTGGCATACGATATCTGTTTGACGCGCACAATACCTCGTTAGAAATATCTATATGAGGAATACAACTTTTGCATGAAAAACAATAATTGATAGCTCATGTTTTCCTCAATTTTCCCAAAAAAATGTCGTTTAGGGGCTCAAAGTGGCTCCAGAAGTTCAGGACCCCAAAAACTATCAAAATTAGTAAATTGTGCTAGAATTAAGGAAACTAAAAAATAGAAAGAAATAGTGATGGGGGTCCAAGTGGAATAGGTTAGTGGCCACCAACATCAACTTGGATCACCACACCCACAAAAAGGATGAAGTCGAGCGTGGTTTCACTAAGCCCCCTATCAAGGAAATCTTTCTTGGCAGCAATTGTTTGTCGATCATTTTATAAGATATTGTTTTCCTTTAAAGGCCTCTGTTTATGTCACTCTTCGAGCAGCTTATTTGGATTTTGTAGGTAAATGTTGTTTCTCCCTTGCCTGTTTCTCCTTCTTTCGAACTCTCCACATAGAAAGCACATATGCATATCTAATCAAATGAATTTTTACCAACTTTAATTTGTAGAAATGTCTTTTAAATTAAATTTTGAATGACTAAATAGAATTTTAGACAATGCTTTATCTTAATGTATTATATTTTTATTGATATGAATGACGCGAGAATCTATAGAATTTTGAATAATAAAATTGCTCTCAATGTTATAATTTTCGAAGAGATTTTCATATATGGCTTTTCTTTTGATTTACAAATTTACATGTTGCTTCATATAAACCACTTTACGAATATAGATACTTCATATAAACTGATATCCATTTCATCATCATTTTCCATTGCTTCATTATTTTATGTGAGATCCGTAATAACTAAAGTAAAATGATATTGAAAGTTCTCGATAGCGTTGTAGGCAACAAATCTCCAGCTTGGAATGGAGAAAGGATTTATATATCCAGAGATGAAGTGGGAGCTGCCTTTTTCAAAAAGAAAAAATGAACTCTCTTTTCATTAAAAAGATAATTTTTATTTACTTATGTTTTCTTCACGTATGTCCATCCCACAAAAACACATTCTCAAAAAAAAAAATGTAATAACACGATCCATCTATATCACCTAACAGACATAAATACCACTGATATAATCAAATCTCAAACTAAGAATGATCCCTAGCATATACCAAAAATGGAAATGAATTAAACTAATCTACGCAATCAGGTCTACCCCAATACAACACAAAATGGACAATTATATCAGGAGAGACAACATTTAGATTTCAATATACCCATCCCTTTGAAATGTGTCACCAAAAAGAAACATTACAACATCTCTTGCCTGACACTTGGCTGCATCTTTATTTTGAAAATATATCAACCTCTATATTATGGTCTTGGAATATGTGTGTGACGTAAATCCTTTAGAATGACATGATCAATGACCTGATCCCATGCATCCAATGTGAAAAAGTTGGAACCTATAAAGAAAATATTTGATTTTCCCACTCAATGATCACCTTGGAATCTCAAAATACATCTATTTCGACAATGTCCAACCACTTGGCACAATAGAGGATACCCCACAGCTCAAGTAACTCCACTCTCATATTAGTACCACAATCATTGCACCATTTAAACTTATAGAAATATCCAGGGCTCATGAAAATTAGCATTCGACTGCCACATCACTCGGATGATAATACCCCATCCAAAAAAAAGTCGGGAATCTGTTCCAAATATCCTTCAAACTAAAGCGTATTTTTAATATATTTTTTGTGACAAGGCCATTCTCCATAAAACAAGTAGAGCTCTTAATGCTGGTATCCCTCACAAAGAAAAAAATCCTAGCACTTTGCGAGAAACCCATTATTCCCTCTCAAATAATTCAATTGGAATCCTTTTTAATCCAAATCATAATGTTTTTCAAGTTTATGCCCTCTAACATCACAAAGCATTCATGACTTTATGATAATATTGGTCTATGCAAAGTGCTTAACTTCAAATATATATATTCTAAGAATTTTAACTTCCATTGATATGTATAATGAAAAGGAGTAGCCCTAAGGGTTAGCTCAACTGATCGAGTCCCCGTTGTTAAGTACCTCATCGATCGGGAGGTCAGAGGGTCAATTCTCCTCAACGCCCTTGGGGTTAGGCCATGCTAGTCGGCCGAAGGGCTTTAAAAGATTCCCTTCGGGGTTGATCTGCCCAGATTTTCCGTGGATGTAGCGGCCACCTGTGAACCACTTCTTGCAAAAGAAAATGCAAAGGGGTTTTAGATATTCCATTTTATTTATTTAATTTAAGTTTTAATTATAATTAAATAAAAAATAATTATTTTATGTTTTTTATGTTTTGATTTTTATTAGGTATATTTTTCACTTAATTTTATAGGAAATTGGATAGGGATTTGTTATAACCACAAGTTTGGGTTGTGAAATTTGCATAGTCCAAGTGTTCTAAAAATATTTGAAAGAGACAAATTCATTTAATTTTTTTTTTTTGAATGGATAAATGGATTTTGCTCTTTCAAATACTTTTAGAACACTTGGATTATGCAAATTTCATAGCGAAAACTTGTCATTATAACAAATCCTATCCAATTTCCAATAAAAATGATTGAAAAATATACCTAATAAAAATCAAAACACAAAAAATTTAAAACAATTATTTTTTATTTAATTATAATTAAAAATTAAAAAATATATATAATATCTAAAACCCATTCACATTATAGATATCAATGGAAGTTAAAATTACTAGAATATATATCTTTGAAGTTAGTCACTTTGCATTACTTCAAAAGAGGATTACATAGACTAATATTATTTGTTGTTGGTCTTCCCGAAGGGAAACCAGAATAGTAGCATACGTTCAAAGTTTTGAAATTGCAAAGACTTTGTCTAACTAGAGCATCTTGTAAATAAAAATCTACATAAATAGGCTAGGTGTGCCAAACCTTTACATAATGTGACATGGTTAAAAAATCATTAGAACTATAAATAATAAAAAAACCAGTGGTCATAACCTCCAAGAATTTGTGTTAATTGGTCACCATTCTCATCCAATATGATTTTGTTCCCTACAATTCACCTTCATTCTCCTCTAATATGTTGTCCTTGTTTTGATTGTCTTCCTCCAAACACAAATCATTATATAATATGAAATAATCCATATCAGAATGAACTGAATAAATAGGATGGTTATAGTCCTTTCCTTGCCACTTACCATGTATTTCATCCAAGTTTCTCTATACAATCTCCTTGGCTTTCCAGAAACATGAATTGTGCCATGTGATGTGTCCATCTGTAAATTAGCCTTCAATTTTGCAGACCATGATCTTGATAAGAGCATCCCAAACTTTGGAGGAATATCAGCAACAACTATATCCTTCACTAAGATTTTTTATATAATTTGAGTGAGAGAGGAAACCAAATCCTTGATTAAACCCAAACATTTCACCTTACCTTAATCAAAGGAAAAGAGATCTTTATATGGCCTTGTGATGTCCAAACCAAGCTTATCCATAATAACCTTTGGCATTAAAGTATGTGATGACCTAAGTCTAACATTGCATTATGTAGAATCAAATCATGCACATTCAAACTAACATAGAAGGGTGGGACATCTCCATCTTGAGAATCTCCTTCAAATTTTGGAACAAAATGAAGTTCAGGATCATCATCATTCAAGTTAATAGTGTATGAAACAAATCTTATATTTAGTGCTTTGACAATTTGACTCGTGAATGTATCATTCTTGATCAGTTAATTAAATGGAACATAAATTTTTATTTTAGATATTTCATTTTCTAAACGGAGAGAAGATTGACCTTTCTCTACCTCTTTGATGGTAGTGTCTCTCTTTTCAGGAATATCTTGTGGAGGAACAACTTTTTTATGGCTAGAAGTAGGTGCATCATCTTGGCCTTTCTTTGGAGGATTTAGTAGAACCTTTTTGTTTCTCAAGTTATACTATCTGTGTACCTCCATGATTTCATTTTGGTACCTCTACTTGTAATCTTTTGATTCCATATGCATGATATCTTCTTGTGGCTCAAAAAAAAAGTCTTGTTCTTCTTTTGTCAAAAATACATTGTCCTCTTCTTCACCAAAATAATGAATCTGGTCCTAATATTTTTTTTTCTCTTCATCGTCTACAAAATTCTTTTGGAAAGGAGGTCTGATTTGTTTCTAATCTCCTTGATTTATTTGTTTTCTTTGCTTGATTTGAACTTGAGGCCTCTGAAAATTTGGATTTCTTACTGGAGGAGGGGCATGTTGATCTATACCAACAACATTTTTCTCTAAGGTCAATCTCTCCACCAACTTCTCCATTGTTTTCACCATGACATCCAACTTTCTATCTGATGAAGATGAAGCCTCCTCTTTAACTCCTCTTTTCTCAACTTTCATTTTGGCCTTTTTATTCAACAAATTAGCTTCCACTGCAACAAAAATTTTATGCATATCCTACAAATTGGCTAGGTTCCTTTCTCTAAGTTGATAGGAAAGGTCGGAATCAAAACAATGTGGATAATGAAGTAAGGCTAACCCTGGAGAGGTTTTATTTTAGTCAGTATTGAATTATATACTTTAGTAAATCTTGCTGAAAAATCTTGCACTGATTCTCCTGGAGCTCTCTTCAAATTATCATACTCAGCCAAAATCTACAGAGGGCTCTTCTCGACTTCCCATTTGGCAAGGAAACTTTGTTCAAACTGCTGGAAATTGGAAATACTTGCAGCTGACAGACTTCTTAACCATTTCTTTACCTCTCCCAAAAAACTCTAACCAAAAAGCCTCAATTTAGCATCCTCGTGGTATACCTCTTCCACGTCTATGAAGTCATTCAACTTATCAAGGTGTTGTTGTGATGTAATAACCCCTGCACCATCGAACTAAGGCAATATCTGACCATAGTTTTCGGGCAAATCGTGTAGTGGACCTTGTAGATTCAATGGAGCATAACAGACAGCCATAATTGTATGAGATGGACTTGTACTAACCTTTGGGGTCTGAAATTAGGATGAGGAAGGTACGGGGATTGTTGTTTGAACAATTGATGAGGAAGGAGGGGTAAGAACAATGGAAACAATAGGAGAAAGACTCAATGGGATGTTCAATGGAGTAGAAAATGTTGGGGCAGAAACAGTTAGGACATAATGTTGTAATTTGGAGGACTTAGTAGGAGCTTCCTACAACTGATAGACAAGATGTTCTAACTTATGAAATTGTTTCCAAATATCCTTGTTTGATTCCAATACACTCTCTTTTTGAAAAGGAATAAAGGATAGTAACTTTTCTTGATAAAAAATTGCTTCTATCGAATTGTTTTATGATTTAGATGTGAATAGGATTTGTTCAAAATTCAAATCAAACTGAGTGTGGTCCACTGATTCGACCTTTTATGGTAGGGACAATTATTTTTTTATGACACTGGTATCTATTTCTTTTTTAGGCTTCTTATTACTAAATAACTTCTCTGGACTAGTCAAGATCTCAGGTGGATTAGGATATGGACGATGCCTAGTGTGTACTCTTCTAGAAGCCAGATTTCCTACAGGAATTTATTGCAGTTGGTTCTAATATCACTAAAGTTGGGTAAATATTCAACCTAACAGTTTATATTTCACAGTCACCTTCAGGAACCATATTTGTCTCTAATAGCAAATTTTCTTAGGGAATTCTTCAAGCTTTATGCTCCCTGACAACGACACGACTATGTTAGCACTTCATAATTCCTCCAGGTTGATGAGAGGAACCCAAAGGTAACCACAAACTACTTAGAAGCTAGAATCTAGCCCTTCCAGCTTCATAGAGGGCTCTCTCTATCCGAATGTCTAGTCACTTAGATCTTAGGCTAGGTATAATGGTCATAGGGGATTAAATTTTAACAATTTGATGGTAGGGTAGAGGGAACATCTGTTGGGCATACAGTCATATAAAGTTGATTATTTTTCCAGTGAGGAGATGAAGGGATAAGGGATATTTTGACAGGGGCAATGTAGGCATTCCTAGTGACGTTTTAAATTTAATTCGTTGTATAAAGGTGACCAGAGGAAAGGTGGAAATGACATATAGAGCATCTAACTAAAGTATGAATTCTAAATGCCACTTAAGAAGAAAACATAAATTGTTTAGCAAACTATTTTAGAGCTCTTTGACAGTGAGTTCTGAGATAAATCCTAATTTAACCAAACATAAAGACATACATTCAAAGAATGGAAATGACAAGAGACAAACTTGCAACATAGAGAAGCACATCACCATCAAGAGTTGACATAGGAATCCCTGTAAAGTCACACCTTTGTCTTTTTCATTCACTGGAAAATATCAGAAAAGTACAATGCACACAATGTTTCTTCTCCTAACCCTGACCAACCCTTTTCTTCATCAAGATTACATCATAAATATATAAAAGAGGATCATTTTCCACCTCTAGGAATTGAATTCGGTGAAAGGATTTCTTTTTCTACCTAATGCAATGAATATAGAACTGCTTTTCTAAAAACTAGGTACTATTTGACCAAGTCTTTTTCAAGAAAATTTACATATACAAAGTCTAAATTGAGTTTCAAAGTCCTTATATGACTCCAAACATTAACCATGACCATAAAAAGAAATTACATAACTTTTATACATAAAATCCATGGTCAAAAGGTTGATTGTGTGGGAATGTAGCACAACCTCCTAGTCCAGCAAAAATGTAGCACATAAGCGCAGTGAATTGATGGTTCATATATATCCAGTCACTTTCTAAGCTTCTCAATGACTGATGCACGTGTGAAATATCATGGACATCATAAACTTCCCCTTGAGAAACCTCCTTTCATTCTGTAGAGCTTCCATCTCTCAAGACTCCATCTACAACAAAAGTGCAATGCTTGTATGAAAGCATAGTGAAACCTATTCTTCATGATTTTGATTAGTGTTGAGGTCTCTAAATAAGATAAACAACCTAATGATGATGTTAAAAATCCTGAAAGCCCATTTCAAGTCCCCACTCACCAAAAATATGACAAAATTTCTCATTTTCATCAAAACCTAATGCCTTGTCAAAAAGTGAAAAATTGTTGAATGAGCTGCTTCTTTTGAAAATATTCATAAACTTAAGAACCCTGACTAACTATGCTCCTAGAAGGAATACATGCAAAATATTACTTCTCAACCACCTTATCCAACCCCATCCAACTAGCATACTTGGGAAAAAAACCAAAACTGCTTTGATTTACCTGTTCCAAGACTCAAACGCTGGTTGCTTCAATGCCAAGTGATATGAGAGAACCCTAATACGAACCTACAATAGAAATTAACAAGGCCCATTAAACTACGGAGCTCTGTTAGAGTGGTTGGGGCTGCCCAATCCCTAATGACTTGTATCTTAGTTGGGTCCACATGCACACCCTACTCATCAATTATGTACCCCATATATTGAACCTGGGTCATGCCAAAAGTGCATTTTTCCAAATTGGCATACAACTTGTGTTGTCACAAGGTTTGGAGAACCTATCAAATATGGTGGAGGCGCTCTTCCCAACTCTGGATGAAGATCAAGATGTCATCTATATACACCACCACAAAATCATTGGTGAAGGGTACCAAGATGTCTTCCATCAATCTTATGAAGGTTTTGGGGGCATTTGTTAACCCGAAAGGCATGGCCAACCATTCAAAAAGGCCCTCCTTAGATTTGAAGGCAGTCTTCCACACATCAGAGGGTTCGATAGGTACCTAGTGATAACTAGACTTCAAATAAATCTTGTTGAAATATTTGCCCCCCTTTAGCTGGTCCAAAAGGTCATCAATCTGTGGGATTGGGTACCTATTCCATATAGTGATCTTGTTCAGCGCCCAATAGTCAATATAGAGTCTCCACGTCCCATCCCTCTTTTGTACCAATACAATTGGGCTCCACAGGGTGATGAGCTTAGATTGATGTGCCCTTTATGCAACAACTCCTGAATCTGCCTCTTGATCTCATCATTCTCCAGCACATAACGTCAATAAATCGTTCCATTATGTAGCGGCACGCCTGGGGTCAGATCGATGGAGTGGTTTACATGACAGTGTAGAGGCACCCTCGTAGGTGAGGATAAAATGTCCCTATACTACTCCATGACCTTTTCCATCTGCTGCTAGTGTGTTGAGGAGCCCAGTCTAGAAGCCGCGGCCACAATCTTATTCTTTCCCTGAGGGTGAATCATAAGGAAAACAAATTTCCTGGTCTGTGAAATGATCTTACTGCATTGCTTTGCAATGATCAAAGTGATGGCAGTAGGTGGGGCTATCATTGGTATCATATACAACTTATTGCCCAAAGTAACAATCACATAGCAAGGTCTAGAATCATATACAACATGTCACTTCCACATGTATGGTTGTCATATAATACATCATAAAATTCAAGAGGGGAAACATCACACAGTACCTCATCCATGAAGGGCTTGATGTTGTAGGTAAGGCGAGACTACTGACTGATGCAGATATATCGTCCTTGGTGAAGCCACCTGATGGTGTACAACTGTGGATGTGTTGTAGTCAGTAGGCCCAGCCGCTTCACGACCTCTACTGAAATGAGGTTCTTTTGGCTCCCGATGTCGACAATGAACTACAGCAAAGAACTCTTCACCCATATCGATGAGTGGAAGAGGCGTTCCCCCTACTTTGGATCTTCAGGCTCATTCTTTTGGATCTTAGTGGTGGCCATGGTGGCACTAGGCTCCGCATTAATGATCTGCTTCCCTTTGTCAGGTTCTAACTCAAAGTCTGAACATGCGTCTGATTCAGAAGCCTTCAGCTCGGTCACTAGTGACTGCTTGGCCTAATACTCACTCGTGTTGTGAGTGGAGCTCTTACGGAACTCACACCATTTCCCCATGTCCTTCTTTGTCTTCATGGTGTTGTTCTTTTCTTACGGCTTCGACGGGTTGTCCTAGGTCACCTCGCCTTAGCTTTTTCTTTTTCTTTGTGGCTTGGGGGCGACTTTCCCTTACTTTGGATTCGCAGATCCAAAGTCTCGCTTCCTCTATTTAAACTTATTCTTAATCTTGACAGTGTATCGGTACGTCATGTCGAGTGAGGAGATGTCCAGGAAATCCATCTCATCCTAGATGTACATGTGTAGGTAGTCGCGGTACTTGAGTACCAAATGTCACTCAGAATCCTTGATACCCAACTTTGTGCGAAGAGTATGAAAAACATTTGTAAATTTCGGCACGACTTGGCCCCTTCCCCGTCGCAGCGTGGTCCATTTTATGTATTTATCCTCATAGCTCCCGACAGGGTAGTACTACTCCTTGATGGCATCCCATAATGAATTCCAAGTGGGTGCGGCTGAAAATAGTGAGGGTGTACCTTTGTCCTTCTTCTAAAAATAGGTTTCCCACTAGTCCTTGATGTGGGGGGCAACTTTGAGAAATGCAAAAGTAATGTTTTTCCGACTAGAAAAATCATGAACAAAAAAATATCCTTCTAGCAGATTTAACCATTTATCTACGGTGTTTCCATCTATCAAACCTTCAAATATGGGGATGTCAAAGTTAACTTGTACCTTAAAGGGTGTGGCACTTCCAGAGTAGTTGTTGGAAGAAGACGCGTCACCTTTGGGTAGTCGCTAAAGAATCTGGGAAAATTTGTCCATCTTCGCATTCCTTTCTCGCTCGAGGGCTTCTTCGAGAAATATTTTGAAAGGATCTCCTTCCCCCTCATATTTCTTCTCTTTCTCCACGGGAGTTCGTAGAGATTTGCAAGGTTGGTCTTGCAAAGGTTTGACTAGTTCGAGCCCTAACTCCTTATATCCCGACCTCATTGGGGACATGCAAAGAAAAATAGAGAAAGAGCAGACCGCCATGATACCACTAATTCGAACTTAAGTAGGAACGCAACAAATTCTAGATATAACCATAAATATGGAGATGCAACAAAAATAACACTTCGTTTCATTAATATCAAATACTGAAATATGCTTACAAACAGAATGGACATAAAACTAGCTATAGCGATTGTCGCTTATCTCTGAGAAGACATGTGGTAGCTACATGCCTCTGAACTATGTTACAATGAGGCTCAAAGGCCAATTTATTATTGAGAAACAATGGAAAACCCTAAACATCCAAAAACCTAACCCTAGGAGATGAAGCGCCAAAACTATGGGCCTCGTTTGGGTAAATTGGTACATCAACTTCCTGGGGTTGTAACTTTGACATATGATATCTATTTGACACGGAATATACCTCGTTAAAAAAATCTATCTGAGGTATACAAATTTCACATGGAAAACATCAATAAAAGTCCCATTTTATCCCGGTTTTCCCAAAAAACATTGTTTAAGGCCTCAAAAAGGCTCTGGAAGTCGAGGACCCAAAAAAACTGCCAAAAATAGTAAATTGTGCTAAAATTAAGGAAACTAAAAAATTAAAAGAGGAAATGGTGGGGGTTCAAGTGGAATATGCCAGTGGTCTCCAACATCCACCTGGATCATTCCTCCCCCCTTAGGAAGCAATGGTCCCCATTGCGTTGAGTGCCTCCATGAGATGGGGAAACTTCTACTAAACTTGGTCCCCAGTGAGCCTCTTGCCTTGGTACAGGAGTGGGCCAACTTTGACAACCCGATATAGTTGGATCTTCTGTTGGCGAGTGTTCTTGATATATGTGTCCATGATCTAATCAGTTCTAGCATGTTCCATGTAGTATGGGTTTAACTCTGTTGGTGTGAATTGTTCTGCAATGTCGGATGTGTCTAGCAATGGTGGAAAGTATGGTCGAAGGCGGTCTACATTGAACACTGGGTGCAAACCAAGGAAAGGTGTAATGTCTAGCTCAAAGGAATTTTCCCCTACAGTCATGATGATGGTGTATGGCCCATATTGTAGTGGATGAAGCTTGCGGTGGGGTCCAGTGAGGCGCTCCTTCTGAAAATGTAGCCTAACTTTGTTACCCACTAGAACTTGTGTGGCACCAAATGCTCATCATGACGTTGCTTGTACTTAACATTGGATTTGTCTAATATATCATGGACCTGCTGGCGGATGTGTTGACTGCGCTTAATGAAGTTGTTAGCCTTGTTCAGACTAGACGTGACTCAAATCTTTCTGAGTTGCTGCAAATGGTATGGCCACATCAATGGGACATAATGGTTGAAATCATAGCCCTACCTGAAAGGGGTTGTGGCATGTTGAGATATGGAGATCTCTATTGTAGCTTTGTTGGACATAGGGGAGGCTTTCATCCCATGTGCATGGATGCTTCGAGTTGTACATGTGCATAATGTGTACAATCATCTTGTTGATGACCTCTGTTTGGCCATTAGTCTGGGGGTGGAAAGTCATGGACTAAGTAATTTTGATATCTAGCATCGACCAAAGACTTGACCAAAATGAACTTATGAATCTGTTGTCTCGATTTGACATAATGGATTGTGGGATCCCAAAGTGTACCCACACTTTCTCAAAGAAGAGATTAGGAGTGGCCTCTATTGTGATATTCGTCTTGCAGGCTGCCATAATGGCCAGGTTAGAGAATTTGTCAACGACCACAAAAATGTAATCATTGTCGTGCTTAGCAGAAGAAATACCTGACATATAATCCATGGAGATGGATTCCCAGGGTCGACTAGGAGTAGGCAGAGGAGTAAATAGGCCTTGGTTCTTGATGGTTGGTTTGGAATTGACGCTGGCAGTGCAGGATCGAATGTACTTCCCAACATCATGGTGAAGGTTTAGCCAATAAAAATACTTTTGCAGTACTGCCACTGTTTTCTCTACTCCGAAATGTCTAGCGATCCGACTGTAGTGTGCCTCCCAAATCATCTTGGCATGCTCGCTTGAAATAACATAGATGTGTCCCAGGTGGCATAACAGTGCATCGTGGAGGTGAAAATTTGGAACTTTCTTACCTTCTGTTAGCCTCCTGTTGCAATAGGTTTCATATTTCATGATTGTCAGTGGAAGTACCAAAAATGTTCATCTTTTTCAAGCTGCAAAAGTTCCATTTTTGAATAATTTCTCAGTTAAAGGAAAGCCAAACAGCCTAAGCTTGGTTTCCCTAGGTTTAAATTTGCTTGCTTTAGAATATAGAGAATGTAGCTGGCCAAACAGTTTAAGCTTGGCAGATGTGCAGATAGGTAGAGAATCTTGGGAACTCAACAGTGTAAGCTGAGCCCCTGGCAGAAATAAGGGTAGTTTTTAGATAGGAAGGCAGTTGAAAAGAAAAAGAGATCAGGGTTTGCAAATCTAAGTGCACCCTTCCTAAAGTAAAAAAAAAAATGCTAGGTGTTGTAAATAGGGTAGGTAGCTTGGGGTTGCAGAAACAAGATTGTCTTCAGTTTTGGGCTTTAACAAGCACAGCTCATTTCATCAATGGCAGAGGTAGCAAAGCGGGCTCTAAATGGCAGAATTTTGGAAGCATGTCTAACTTCCCTTCTCCTCCCCCTCAAAAGTTCCTCACTAACATCCCCTTAAAGACCTTGGGATCTGCCCAACAAGTCCTCTTTCCATTTCATTTTTGTGAGGCATTGAGGTAAAGTGGGTTTTCTTAATTGAAAAGAAGCCACATTTCTTGTCTAAAATCACTTTCTCACTTTCATTTGCCCCTATATCTAAGTTTAATTGTTGAAACTTAGCCTTCTGCTCTTCTTTCACCTCACAATCCATATTAATTCCTAATTCTACTATGTAGCTCCCTAATTTCTCCCTTATCCCTATTCATTACTAAGACTATATAAAAATCCCCAAAAATATTAAATAGCCTCCCTAGGCACTATAGCCATATGTTCCTAATCTGGGGAAATATTAAGTCCATCCGGGACTTATATTTAACCCTTCCCTCATTTCCCCCCTTGGAATCGGTCAACCCCCCGTTGAGCTGATAACCATTCCTTTTCCCCCGCAGTCATTGTTTAAAAAGTTTAAATGTCGACATATTATGTTTAAACATTAAACTTTCGTTTAAACCGCGCATATAAACCCAAACCCATCGTTCCAAAGTTTAAATCCCCGCCGGCACATAATACTTAAACCTTGTTTATTAATGTTTACCCCCCCTCGGCCGTATTAACAATCCAATATAATACCGCGCGGGGCCCGTTTTAACCCTCCGCCACTTTGGTTGCCCCGCCAGCCGTTAGATCTGGCCCGCCCCAGATCTACGGTGGGCGGGCCTTTCCGTGCGCCAACAGCCCGAGCTTTAGCGTCCGGGAGTTCGGCGGTTTTTCCGTCGTACTCCCGCCACGCGTCAAGCTCTGGGCTGTGGCGGAGCCCCTCCCCCCAAAACCGCTCAGGCGCTAAAGCGGTGCGCCCAATACCACTTACCACCTTGCCTGCCTGACGTCAGCGCCACGTCCTCCCCTATGACGTCACCCTCCGCGTTCCGTTGCTGTGCCACTTCGCCGCCACGTCGTCCCTTCTGTACCTTTGCTCTGCCACCGTGTCCCTTCCACCATGCTGCCACGTCACCCATCCGTACATGATGACGTCATCTGCTGACGTCATCCCGCCACGTCGTCCGTCCGTACCCGGGACCCGCCGATGACGTCACGCTGACGTCATCCCGAAAAGCGCCAATTGTCAATTTTTGCTTAAAAAGAGCGCGGACGACCGTTGTATTTCATTTTTACTGGTTCATTTGAACGCTTTGGTCCCCTGTTTCATTCGTTTTCGCACTCCCAAGGCTGGAAATCAATCAAGCAAGCTGCTGCGGCCTGCATTTCGAGTTCGCAGCCTTCCTACGCACCAGTTCGTCCACCTTCGGCGCCGTTCGAACCAGGTATTCATCATATTTTCCTCTCTTCGCCCCTCTGCTTGCATTTTATCTGTTGTCAACCTGCAAAAATTCCCCAATTTGTAGTTCTGCTGCACTTGAAACCCCATTAAACCTATTGGAAACCCTTTTACTTCAGAAAGGTCTCACAAACCTTCTGCCCATTTGCAAGTTTACTAGCAGAATTCAGTTTAACGCCCTGCCCCCAGTAAAGATTTCTCAGCTGCTCAGCATTGCCCTATTTTACCCTGTTCCGTTGTTTTAATCCTACCACTGAAACTGCAATTGCCCTCTGTTCCCCTGCATTGTCCCTCATAGTCTCTAGCTCCGGAGAATTCACCAAGAAAAGGGGAAATTGACCCAAAATTCTGCAAAATTGACCTCTTACAGCATAAGCTCTCAAGCTGTCTAGCTACTGTTACATTTGAGTTCAGTTCGCTTGCTCCGACCGGTTCTTACAAGCAATTTGATAGCCAATTGTTTCATTAGCCCTCCTTTCAGCTCAAGCACTCAAAGTTGCATCATGGCCACTCCGTCTGCTCTGAATATTACTCCCGTCAACCCACCAAGTAAAGAGCTCGAGTCCATGCCCTTGGCCGATACAGATTACCTCATCCAAGACTTTGTTGCCAAAAGGAATCATCTACGCACCTACTGCCAGCTGAGAAACAACTTCTTGGATAAAACTGACAAGTATTGCATATGGGAGTCCAATCTGCCTTATTATTTCCTCCCTTCTGTGAATATCTTTCCTGAGATTATTCATCTCTGTGCTGCAAATTATGAACCGAGTCAAAGGGCCGTTAAGTCTTCATCTGGAAGCATACTTTTCTATACTACTCCTGACTCCATCAACCAGATGCTGAACTTCAGAACGAACCACACGCTATTGCCCTTTTCCATAAACAGTTTGCTGCAAGAGACCTCTTGGTTACTTGGTACCAAGATGGAAATGATCACAGAGACATTCATGAGGGCAGATTGCCAACCAAAGGAATCACCTCCATATCCTTATGACCATTTCAATGAGGTGGGCAAACTACTGGTAGATATGATATCATATGTGTTGGGCTTCACATCAACTGAACTTGTAGATGAAACAGTACTAGTTATATTGTCCTCTTTCAGCCAAGGACAGCCTCCTGCTGTCAAGTACAATTATGCCAGGTTCATATCAGATAAAATCCATGACCAGCTCACCAGACTAGATAGGCAGGGGATTTTCAAATATTCCTCCTATGTCTATCATTTGTTCATGTTTTATCAGTCTGAAGTCTTTCAATGCCCCATCAAGAAACTGGATTCAAAGGGAGAAAGGAGGTCTGTTGTCTTCTGGTCAGCTGTATTTCACCAAGTCCAAGACTCTCCTTATTCATACTCTGAGTTCATTGACCAGTTTGTATATCCTGTGTCCTGCCTCTTAATGAAGGTTCCTCCTCCCCGAATAACCTATGAAATGCAAAAGATCTTACAGTTGTCTAAGAATTTCAAATTAGGTGATTGGTACCTATATGAAAACCATACTGTCATCAGAATTTATGGCTGCGAACTGTGCCCTTACAGGCTCCCGAGATATGTGCCGATGAGGCTGTTTGCATTAGAATACTACAGGCAACTTATAAATTCAGATTTGACTCACTTCCACAGCACTAAGAAAAGGGCACAACTGAAATTCAGAGACCGCCTAGGCCCCTTCATCATGAACAAGAAGGATGGTTGGCAAGAAGCTGACCTAATACTCAAAGATCAATTTAAATTGAAGAGGAGTTTCTGGTGGGTCCCTTATGACCCACTTGGTTTTATTAATGCCAGAAGGGTCAAGTATAGATTGACACCATATGACCACTGCAAAAACCCCCAAGTCGAACCATATGCTAATCAAGATGCTTGGGTACATGGAACATTAGTGGAAGAATTAACTCAAGAGGAAATTTTGGAACAAACTGCTAAGGATCTTGAAAAGACTCTTGACTTGGATTCTGATGACCAGGTATATTTCAGGCTGCCATACCAAGTGGAAGAGGGCCCGTCTACAGCTGCATCTTCACAGATTGCCCAAGGAGCTTCTACATCAACAACAGGTACAGCCAAAGGGAAGGAACCGATGGAAACAGAGCCAGCGGTCAGGGAACAGCCGGTCACCTCAACGGAGCAAGCTCAAGGGCAAGCCCTTCCACAACAAACAGTGGCAGCCCAAATACCAATTTTGCAGACTCCTGCCCATGAAGAGAGAGGCAGGAAAAGAGACCGGGAAGACTCCACACCTGCCAGTGGGTCTACACAGCAGCCTGAGTCAAAAAGGCAAAGAGGGGACTCCCCAATTGAGGAGGAGGTCAGTGAAGAAATTATAGAAAGCCCAAGAAGGGAACCAAGTCTGCATACACCAACAAGCTCTGTTCAGCAAGAGCAACAAAGACAGCAAGAGCAAGATGTACAACGCGGATTGGAGGTATCGTCCTCCACACAGAGAGGCAAGAAACCAGCCAGCACCAAGGCCAGCTTCAAAGAAATCAAAGCTCAAAACGAGCAACTGAGAATGCAATTGTACAAACAATTCTTGAAAGCAACACCTGCCAAACAAGAAAGACTGATGGCAGCGTTTGATATAAAGCAAGAAAAGATGTTTTTGACCCACTTCAAGCCCAAGGTTCAGCAGCCACAGTCAGCTGCAGATTTTGTTAAGACAAGGCTAGAGGTCCTGTCCAAAGATATTCACCCCATGGACCAAATAGAGCTACACAAGCAGACAGCCGAAATGCTTTATGCCACCCTTGCAGAGAAGGCCACATTGGCTCATGAGTTGAATGAAACATTGAAGAATACCAACACTCAGTTGGATTTTGAAAGACTGTCGTCCACGGCTAAAGATAATAGAATTAAAACACTGGAGGAGATTATTGTGGACTTAGGACACAATCCTAAAGATCCTAAGGGTGTGAGGACCCTTATGAAAAAGAAAGACGATGACATTGCTGCATTAAAGAAGAGATTGAGGTTGCTTCCTACTGAGCATCCTCAAACAGGGGAACTGCAGAAAGAAAAAGAAGCTGAGGATCAACTGGATTTGATCATGAAATTAAACCAACAGGTAATTGATTTGGAAGGGGAATTGGAGAAGGCACTGCAAGGAAAACAGGGAGAGTCGACCTCCCAGCCGCCTCAAACGCTTCCAACTGGTGTTGTTGTTCCTCCAGCACAAGCAACAGCCACCCCTCCAATTATTCCAACAACCACAGCAACTACAGGTGCTACAACAGCTACAACAGCAATTCCTGACTCTAGCATGAGTATGGACGAATTAAAAAGGGCTATCAAAGAAGTAGAGCTTCAGGCAACAGAGATTAAACAAGCCAGAGAAAAATTGGCTGAGTTAGAAACAAAATATGACAAATCTAAAATGACAGTGGGTGAGCAATCAAGAGAAATCAAGACCCTGAAGGACAGAGTCAAAACCTTGGAGAAAGAGCTGTCACTGGATAAGACTTTGGCTGAAATAAAGAAGATCCTGTGGGCCAAAATAAATCAGTCAATCACTGGCCAATGGAGGTCAATTCAGGCAATATATGAACAAGTGGAACTGCTTGGTCGTGCTAAGACTGAAAGCCAGAGAGCCAAGGCGGCGTTAGGAAATATGCCTGACCAGGCCAACAGAATGATCAATTTTCTGAATCATCAGACTAGGGAAGAGCTGGCAGCACTCCATATCATGAGCAGAACAGATGCCATACTCACAGCAAAAAGCGTGCTCACATTGAGGAGCCTGGTGCAAACTCTGGAGGCAAGATGTCGGGATATACAAAGAGATGTAGACAATTTTGATGTAAGGCTTGCAGCATTACAGACCAGGGGATTGCCCAGCCTGCTGACCAGTGCTGGAAAACTATTGACATGTGACCAGTATTCTACCAGGCTCAATAATTTTGTCAATAATCAGCTTACTGCTGCATCAAGTTCCGCAACAGAGACAGGGCCACCTACAGGACAAACGCTCTACGACAAACTGGAAAGCTTATTTTACCTGGAACACGAGGTCAATCACCTGTTTGATATGCCGCCTAGTTATTACAAGTACACAGAGGCCGATGAAACACTTGTCAAAATACAAAGACATCAGTGGCCTTCTGAGAATTGGTGGCAAGCAATGTTGGCCGTATTGCCCAGATGATTTCAGTCTTTCCCTCCTTTTTGTTTATTTCAAAATCGCAGACAGCTGCAGGTCATCAGCGAGCACAGGTTGAGGCACAGAGTACACTAGCAGAGCAATGAAGGAAGGTGCAGGACAGGTGGGAACGGTTACCAAGCAAAAGCGCTGAGGTGGCGAACCTTAGGGCGCAGATTTCTAAGAACGCAGCCCAGCCGACTCAAAGTGACTCAAAAGTCAAACACTCACTGACAGAGAGAACAGCTGTGGCATTTGTATTTATTTCAGCATTTACTTCTAATCAACCACTCCTTAGGAGTTGGTAGAAAAGTTATGAACTATTAACTTCTCACCTAGATATTTTTGTGTTCAATTTTTGTATAAATACGACCCTCTGCACTGTTAGAAGGGTTGGTCGGCTAATGTATCTGAAGATAGACTCGCACTGTATGTCTGAAACTTTTTCTATAATCAAAGAATGCTGAAAAGTTTGGAGGACAACTGTCTGCGCTGTGTTTTAATGGTTGAAGATGTGAATATGGAATTCTTGCGCTGCTGTATGAATCAATAAGTGTTCCTCACCTATGTTATTTTCATCTCATGTACGCTCAAATCACAGAAAGAAAGATTGGTTTAGAATTTGCATGCTTGCACTCTATGCTCAGTTTCTGTGGTTTCTTAATGTTTTCCTCTTGATTTAGGGATGGATATGAATTCCTTCATGGCTCATGTTTAACCTTTTTCACATATGAATGACTGTTAGCTAGGAATTCTTAATTGCTCCTGGGCAAAGCTCATTCAACTTCCCTCTGCTAAACATGTTTGAGAGATTCTTAATTGCCTCTCATGCCTTAGCTTTCACTCCATTCTTTTAGCTTGGAAGATTGTTTCATATGCAGCTACCCTGCTCCATGTTAGTCTTGTGACTAAGAATACACACCAACAGTCCTGTTCTTTGACTCCATGCCCAATGGTTTGAAATTGACCAGATTATGTTTTGCCTCTCTACTTGAAAACATCATCCTTCCCACCAAAAACAAAACAAAAACCCCTGAACGCAATAACTAGCCTAAAATCATTTTAAACAAAGCTAAATCTGAAAGAGAGAGCCCTCTCTGATTGCAGGTGGGCTAGAACCTGCAGTCCAAAGTTGGTTTGTGGTTACCTCAGCCGTATCCTTTCTGGAGGTTAAGGACAACCTGAGTGATAACACCTTCCATGAGTGTCTGGTATGTGATCCTGAATTCTGGATTACTGTTGTAAATTTGCAGACACCCTGAAGTCTCCTGCCCATAGGAGTCGAGCACAGTGATCAGTGCCATGACTAGTGGTCGGATGAGCCAATATGCAACATTATTGGGGTTTTCCTTCTTGTACTTAATGTTAAAATGGAATTTTTTTAGGTATGTGAACCATTTCTGATGGCGATCATTCAACAACTTTCCCTGTGTTTGTATGAATTGTAGGGGTTGGCGATCTGTGTGGATGATCATTTACTTCCCAAGAATGTAATTCTTCCATTGACGACAGACATGCACAATGGAGTACATTTCTTGTCATAGGTGGGATACTTTCAGAATGTGTCTGAAAGTGTCTCACTGTGGTAAGCCATTGGATGCCCCTACTGAGTAAAAATTGCACCAATAGCATAGTCAGAGGAATTTGTCTCAATCTGATGGCGTGGGTGCAGGCGTTAGGGATAACCTCCCAAATCTGGCAGCAATCTCTTGAATATCAGCCTCAATTTCCCTTGAACCTTCTTCGGGCGTATCAGTCATTAAACTGATAACCTCATTCGTTTTCCACCGAATCACAAACTTTGCTAAGTTATGGAAACATGGCTTATTTCTTAATCGGTGGTAATTCTAAAAGAATTACGCCAAATACTATCGGAGGCCTTATAAGCTAATATACCCACAACACTTGCGCGGCAGTATGGAGGCTTATACTAAATATACTATCGGGCAGTAATTCTTAAAAGAATTACTTTATAATACAATCGCCGTGTTATACAGTCCCTTTATCTTTTCCCAGCTGCGATATCACATCGGCGATTGCTATCGGCGGAGTCTATACACCAAGGCTTCCAATATGCGATAACCCGCAGACCCGACGCTCCTTTAGACTCCCTTTTATGTCGATTTCGGGTCCGATGTATATCGGTGATTAGCGTCGGCAATCTATAATGTAATGGGTCTTAAAAACCCGATGAACCTTTCAACTGTTATCTATAATATATCGGCTCCGGTCGTCGGAGTAACGCTAAAGGCCTCCCTCCGGACCTGAAGTTTCATATGCTGCAATTTATGTTATTTCGGCTCCGGGATTTCGGAGCTCACAGTTAAGAATTTCAAAGGCCCTCTCCGACGCGATATGGGTTCGGACCCAATAAGGGTAAGAACCAACAACTATAATGTTTCACGTCCGCTACAGTGCCGCTTAATGGAAATTGCATGAATTCTTAGTGTAAACAGAAATACACACGGAACTTTATAAAAGGAATTATGGAGCCTGCGTACGCCAAATTGAAAAGAAAACTCCCATAAAAGCTTCGATCAACCATCAAGTGGAAAAACAAAGCAATTCAACAACTGTCGATATATAGGAATAAATGCATAAATGCACATACAGTTCAATTAACAGAAGGACATTATATCAGATAGGCCGAGAGAAAAGTTTCATGAATAATACTTCCGGCACCGCTCCTCTCTTCTCTCCTGAGAGTATCGCAGCCTCTTTATTTATAATTAAAGGATAGGCCCTCTCGGTCCTTATCTGTTACAAAAGCATGCTTTACATGAATGATTTAAAGCATAAAAGCTTGACTACAGCTTATCCATCTGAAATAATATTAGCATGTTTTATTTCTAGATTTTATTCTATCTTTAACTAAAAAACATGGAAATTGCAGGCTAAAGGACCCCACTCCCTTGCCTGTAGATTCTTTTGGATTTTTGGAATAAGTTGGAAGACTTTTTCCTCTGAGTCACATGCTCCCGCATCAGACTCCTGAGGACAAAATTCTTCATGGGCTCCTGTCCATGAGCTCGTCTACAGATTTGCCCAGTTTCTGTAGAACGTCTTCTGTAACCCAAGTAGCTTCAGCGATTGGCTGTCCTTTCCATTTTACTAGATACTGGAAGTACTCTCGTCCCCTTGTCTTCTTATGCACTTTCTTGTCCAGAATTCTTTCTGGTTGTAAATTCTTTGCTGTGGGTAACTGTTTTACCCAGTCAATCTCTGGAGTCTCCTGAACCTGTGTTGTATCATCTCCAGTCTCATTCTCATACTTGTACAAGTCCGCAACATTAAAAATTGGTGATATTCCCACATCAGGTGGTAATTCAATCTCATAAGCATTTGCAGAGAATTTCCTCAGTATTCTGCACAGTCCAATTTTCTTGGATTTTAATTTATTATACTCTCCCTTTGGAAATCTCTCTTTTCTGAGATGTGCTAAAACCAAATCTCCAACTTCAAAGTTTACTTCTCTTCTCCTCATATCTGCTCTGGTTTTATACCTGATGTTGCTATCCTGCAGCTGTTGTTTCACCTATTCATGTATCGCCTGCTTTCTTGAAGCAAAGTCTTCACCTTCTGCACTTCTCATTTCTCCTTTTCCCAAATTTCTTAATTCAGATATTCCCCTTGGGTGCATTCCATAAAAAATATGGAATGGGTTCTGTCTAGTGCTCCTGTTTGGTGAGTCATTATATGCATACTCAACTTGTGGTAACACCTGATCCCACTGCTTTGGATGTTCTGCAGTAAGGCTCCTCAGAAGATTTCCTAAACTTCTATTCACAACTTCAGTCTGTCCATCAGTTTGTGGATGATAGGCAGAACTGAAATTTAATTTAGTTCCCAGCTTCTTCCATAGTGTTCTCCAGAAATGTCCAACGAACTTTGAATCCCTGTCTGAAACAATGCTTTTGGGCAATCCATGCAATCTTACAATTTCTTTAAAAAACAAGTTAGCAATGTGAGAAGCATCACTAGTTTTATAACATGGAATAAAGTGTGCCATTTTTGAAAATCTATCCACTACAACAAAGATTGAATCATAACCCCTTTGAGTCTTTAGTAATCCCAGCACAAAATCCATACTTACCATATCCCAAGGCCTATCTGGAATTGGCAATGGAATGTACAACCCTGTGTTCTGGCTCCTTCCTTTTGCATACTGGCAGATTTTACAATTTCTTACATACTTCTCTACTTCAGCTTTCATTTTCGGCCAGAAATAAAATCTGTTGAGCTGTTCAAAAGTCTTCTCTGTACCAAAATGCCCTGCAAGTCCTCCACTATGCTTCTCTTTGATTAAATTTTCTCTCATTGAACAGTTGGGTATGCACAACTGATTTTTCTTAAATAACAGTCCATCTTGTAGGAAATAATCCAACCACTTGCTCCTATCTGCCAAAACAGGATTTTTACAAGCCTCAAATGCCTCTTTAAAATCTGAATCGGTCTCATATAATTCCTTAAGAAAATCAAAACCCAACACTTGGATTTGACTTTCTTGCAGCAATACATTTCTTCTACTTAAGGCATCTGCAACTTTGTTTGACTGTCAAGTTATATGCTTCAACACAAAATGAAAGCCTTGAAGATATTCTACCCATTTAGCATGTCTCTGGCTGAGCTTTGGCTGCTGCATTATAAACTGCAATGCATGGTTATCTGAATAAAGAATAAATTCTTTTGACATTAAATAATGCCTCCATTTCTTTAATTCTTGCACAACTGCGTAAAACTCCTTATCATAAGAAGAATACTTCCTTTTGGCATCATTTAGCTTTTCACTGAAATAAGCTATGGGTCTATCTTCTTGGCTTAAAACTCCTCCAATTGCTTCTGCGCTGGCATCACACTTAACTTGAAAAGTTTTGTTAAAATCAGGAAGAACCAAAACATGCTTTTTAGTTATTTTCTTCTTTAACAGCTGAAAATTTCTCTCTGCTTCAGCAGTCCATTTAAATGGTTGTTTATCCTTCTTTATGGTCTCAATAATAGGTGCATTAATCTTACTAAAATTCTTAATGAATTTTCTGTAAAAACTAGCAAGACCATGAAAACTCCTTACCTCAAAAACATTTTTGGGTGAAGGCCACTCCATAATTGCTTTGATCTTCTCTGGATCCATCTTCAACCCTTCAGCTGAAATAACAAATCCCAAGTACACCAGCTCCTCTTTCATGAATGAACACTTCTTCAGATTCAGCAATAGTTTTTCTTGCTGTAGCTTCTGTAAGACATAATTTAAATGCCTCAAGTGCTCCTCCTTGGACCTGCTATAAACTAATATATCGTCCATATATACTATTACAAATTTACAGATGAATTCTTTAAGAACTTCATTCATAAGCCTCATGAATGTACTTGGTGCATTTGACAGCCCAAAAGGCATCACTCTCCATTCATATAATCCTTCATTGGTCTTAAAAGCGGTTTTCCACTCATCCCCCTCTCTTATCCTTATCTGATGATACCCACTTTTAAGATCTAGTTTTGAAAAATATTTTGCTGCAGACAAGCAATCCATTAAATCTTCAATTCTGGGTAACGGAAATCTGTACCTGACTGTAATTTTATTGATAGCTCTCGAATCCGTACACATTCTCTAGCCTCCATCTTTCTTTGGGCTCAGCACGGTTGGCACTGCGCAAGGACTCAGGCTTTCTCTGATCAACTCCTTGTCAAGGAATTCTTGCACCTGTTTCTTAACTTCTTCATTTTCTGCAGGAGTCATTCTATATGCTGCTTTGTTAGGTAAACTTGCTCCAGGAATTAAATCTATATGATGACTGATTCTTCGAAGTAGCGGTAATTCATTAGGCAAATCATCAACAATAATATCACAATAATTCTCCAGCATTTCTTGAATTTCAATGGGTAAATCAGAAACTTTAGTAGAAGTTATTATTACCTTGGGCTTACAAATTACAGCAAAATTTACCTCATTTTCTTCAATCTGCTTCAGGTATTCTTTTCCTCCGAGTAACATATTTTTTGGATCAGTTTTTTGTCCCGGTACATCTTCTTCTTGCAGAGGCAACAACGTATGATTGACACCATCCTTTCCAAACTTGTAGGTGTTTCTTTTTCCATCATGTATGGCTCCTCTGTCATATTGCCAAGGTCTTCCAAGCAATATGTGACACACGTCCATAGGCATCACATCACAAACAATTTTATCTTTGTACTTGCCCACTTGAAATTCCACTTCACACTGTTCACTTACCAACAGTTGATGTCCCTTTTGCAACCATGACACTTTATAAGGTGTTGGATGCTTCATTGTCTTCAGCTTCAATTTCTCCACTACTTCTGTAGAGACCAAATTATCAGTGCTGCCACTATCAATGATCATCTGGCAACATTTCCCTTGGACTTTACATACTATCCTGAATAAAGTCTTCCTTTGTGGCGGTTCAGCCACCTCTTTTGCTGACTTAAGTAGAACTTTGTTAACTACCAGAGATTCTCCTCTTTCTGGTGTATTTTCTTCTTCTGCTACTGCTGCCACTGGTACTTCTCCCTCAGCTGGAGCAACAATTGCATTCCTCTGCTTTGTTTCTGCATTCTCTGGACACTCATAAGATCTATGTCCCAGCTTGTTACATCTGTAACATCTTATTTCTCTGCCTCTTCCTCTGCCTTCTCTTCCTCTAGAAAAACTCCCTCTGCCTCTTGCATCACCTCCTGTGGGTGCATGCTGGGTTGAGCTACTGCTAGCTCCATCTTTAGGTGCTGTAGATCTTCCTCTACCACCTTGACTTCCTTTTCCTCTGAAAGTCCCTCTGCCTCTAGCAGACTGCTTCCTCATGAGTTTTTCCTCAGCTTTCAGTGCTATCTGATAAGCTTCCTCTACTGTTTTAGGAGACAGCAGACTTATCTCATCCTGAATGTCCATCCTGAGGCCATTCATATATCTGGCAACCTTCTCATACGTATCTTGGGCTTCTCCAGCTCTTATGCTCACTTTATAGAACTATTATGTATATTCTTTTACTGTTAAAGCTCTCTGTCTAAGATTTTGCATTTGTCTAAACAATGTTTGCTGATAATTACTTGGCAAAAACTTACCTCTTAACTTTGTTACCATTCTGCTCCAATTCTTGATTGGTTGCTTGCCAAGTCTCTTCCTTTCCGCCTGCACACCATCCCACCAGAGCGCTGCATGGCCTTTTAACTTGGTGACAGCAAACTTCACTTTCTTCCCATCTTCTGTTTCTTCGTAATCGAAGAATTTCTCCATGCAATTGATCCAGTCTATCAATTCCTCTGGATTCAGTCCTCCTTGATATACCGGTACCTCGGTCTTTGGCCTGCCTGTGGATTTCAATATTGATTGAAAGAACCTCATCTCAGGAGTAACCTGTACAACTTCCTCCTCTGTAGCTTCATCCTCGGGTCCACTGACATCTCCATCGTCTATGTTTCTATCTGAAGTTAACGCATCCAATCTAGTTCGCAACTCTTCTACTGTTTCCATTAATTCAGCGTTTGTAACAGACCGTCCTCTTCCACCACGTCCTCGTCCTCTTCCAACTCTAAAAGCCATCCTTCTCCTGCTCCTGAGATTCAATTCAATGTCAATTGATGGCTCTGATACCACTAATGATGGCGTGGGTGCAGGCGTTAGGGATAACCTCCCAAATCTGGCAGCAATCTCTTGAATATCAGCCTCAATTTCCCTTGAACCTTCTTCAGGCGTATCAGTCATTAAACTGATAGCCTCATTGGTTTTCCACCGAACCACAAACTTTGCTAAGTTATGGAAACAGGGCTTATTTCGTATCGGCGGTAATTCTAAAAGAATTACGCCAAATACTATCGGAGGCCTTATAGGCTAATATACCCACAACACTTGCGCGGCAGTATGGAGGCTTATACCCAATATACTATCGGGCAGTAATTCTTAAAAGAATTACTTTATAATACAATCGTCGCGTTATACAGTCCCTTTATCTTTTCCCCGCTGCGATATCACATCGGCAATTGCTATCGGCAGAGTCTATACACCAAGGCTTCCAATATGCGATAACCCGCGGACCCGACGCTCCTTTAGACTCCCTTCTATGTCGATTTCGGGTCCGATGTATATCGGCGGTTACCGTCGACAATCTATAATGTAATGGGTCTTACGGACCCGACGAACCTTTCAACTGTTATCTATAATATATCGGCTCTGGTCGTCGGAGTAACGCTAAAGGCCTCCCTCCGGACCCGAAGTTTCATATGCTGCAATTTATGTTATTTCGGCTCCAGGATTTCGGAGCTCACAATTAAGAATTTCAAAGGCCCTCTCCGACGCGATATGGGTTCAGACCCGATAAGGGTAAGAACCAACAACTATAATGTTTCACGTCTGCTACAGTGCCGCTTAATGGAAATTGCATGAATTCTTAGTGTAAACAGAAATACACACAGAACTTTATAAAAGGAATTATGGAGCCTGCGTACACCGAATTGAAAAGAAAACTCCCATAAAAGCTTCGATCAACCATCAAGTGGAAAAACAAAACAATTCAACAACTGTCGATATACAGGAATAAATGCATAAACGCACATACAGTTCAATTAACAGAAGGACATTATATCAGATAGGTCGAGAGAAAAGTTTCATGAATAATACCTCCGGCACCGCTCCTCTCTTCTCTCCTGAGAGTATCGCAGCCTCTTTATTTATAATTAAAGGATAGGCCCTCTCGGTCCTTATCCATTAAAAAAGCATGCTTTACATGAATGATTTAAAGCGTAAAAGCTTTACTACAGCTTATCCATCTGAAATAATATTAGCATGTTTTATTTCTAGATTTTATTCTATCTTTAACTAAAAAAACATGGAAATTGCAGGCTAAAGGACCCCACTCCCTTGCCTGTAGATTCTTTTGGATTTTTGGAATAAGTTGGAAGACTTTTTCCTCTGAGTCACATGCTCCCGCATCACAATCTAAAATGGTTGTTACAGGTCTGGTAATGTGAGCACTGGTGCAGATCAGAGGTGATGCTTCAACTAGGAAAATGCCTTCTGTTGGGTTTCATACCATAAGAATTTTGCTTTCGCTTCGCCATTAGTGACTTTACTTACAGGCCAAGTTATATGAGAGAACCCTAATATGAACCTGCGGTAGAAATTGGCAAGGCCCAGAAAGTTGCGGAGCTCTATAAGAGTGGTTGGGATTGGCCAACCCTGAATGAATTGTATCTTGGTTAGGTCCACATGCACACCCTGCTGATCAATGATGTACCCCAGATATTGAACCTAGGTCATGCCAAAAGTGCATTTTTCTAAATTGGCATACAACTTGTGTTGTCACAGGATTTGGAGGACTTGTTGAATATGGTGGAGGTGCTCTTCCAAACTATGGTTGAAGATCAATATGTCATCTAAATACACCACCACGAATGTATTAGTGAAGGGTCGCAATATGTCTTCCATCAATCTCATGAAGGTCGCGGGGGCATTTTTCAACCTGAAAGGCATTACCAACCATTCGAAAAGGACCTTCTTATATTTTGAAGGTAGTCTTCCACACATCAGAGGGTTCGATAGGCACCTAATGATAACCAGACTTCAAAACTATCTTGCTGAAATATTTGGCCCCCTTAAGTTGGTCTAGAAGGTCATCAATCCATGGGATTGGGTACCTATTTCATACAATGATCTTGTTCAACGCCTGATAGTCAATACAGAGTCTCCACGTCCTATCCTTCTTTTGTACCAATACAATCTAGCTCCCACAGGGTGATGAGATTAACTTGATGTGCCCTTTTTGCAACAACTCTTGAATCTGCCTCTTCATCTCATCGTTCTCTAGAACAGAATGTTGATATATCAATCTATTGGGTAGTGGCACGCTTGGGGTTAGATTGATGGAGTGCTTGACCTAAGAGTGCAGGGGCACCCCCATAGTTGAGGAGAAAATTTCCCTGTACTCCACAACCTTGTCCATATTTTGTTGTTGTGCGGAAGAGCCCGGTCTGGAAGTCGTGGCCACAATCTTCTTCTTTCCCTGAGGGAGAATCATAAGGAAAACAAATTTCCTGGTTTGTGTAATGATCTTACTGCATTGCATTGTAGTGATTAAATAGATGACGGTAGGCGGGGATACCTCTAGTATCATGTACAACTTATTGCCCAAAGTAAAAATCACAGAGCGATGTTTAGACTCATATATAGCATGACGCTTCCACATGTATGGTTGTCCTAATAATATATAAAAAAATTCAAGAGGGGCAACATCACATAGTTCCTCATCCGTGAAGGGCTTGATGTTGTAGGGAAGGTGAAAATGTTGGCTGACACATATATCTCGTCCTTGCTGAAGCCACTTGATGGTGTACAGCTACGGATGTGTTGTAGTCGGTAGGCCTAGCTGCTTCATGACCTCTGCTAAAATGAGCTTCTTTTGGTTCCCACTATTGACAATGAACTACAGCGGAGAACCCTTCACCCACATCTGTGAGTGGAAGAGGGATTCCCCCTCCTCTAGATCTTCATGCTCATTCTTCTGGATCATGGTGGTGGCCACAGTGGCATTGGGCTTTTCATCAATGATCTGCTTCCCTTTATCATTCCCCTTGTCAGGTTTTTGACTTAAAGTCAGAACATGCGTCTAGTCTAAAAGCCTTCATCTTGTCCACCAGTGACTTCTTGGCCCAACACTCACTTGTGTTGTGAGTGGAGCTCTTATGGAACTCACACCATTTCGAGCCCTAACTCCTTATATCTCGACCTCGTTGGGGAAAAGCAAAAAAAAACAGAGAAAGAGAAGAATATTCTAATACCGTTGAACCGAACTTAAACAAGAACACAACAAATTCCATATATAACCATAAATATAGAGATACAACAAAAATAACACTCCATTTCATTAATATCAAATACTAAAATATGCTTACAAACAGAATGGACGTAAAACTAGCTCAGGTGATGGTATCTTATCTCTGAGAAGAGATGTGGTGGCTACATGGCTCTGAACTATGTTACAATGAGGCTTGAAGGCTTATTTATTATTGAGAAACAAGGGAAAACCCTAAACATCCAAAAACCTAACCCTAGGAGATGAAGTGCCAAAACTAAGGGCCCCGTTTGGGTAAATTGGTACATCAACTTCCCGAGGTCGTAACTTTGGCATACGATATCTGTTTGACACGCACAATACCTCGTTAGAAATATCTATATGAGGAATACAACTTTTGCATGGAAAACAATAGTTGATAGCTCATGTTTTCCCCAATTTTCCCAAAAAAATGTCATTTAGGGCCTCAAATTGGCTCGAGAACTTCAGGACCCCAAAAACTATCAAAATTAGTAAATTGTGCTAGAATTAAGGAAACTGAAAAATAGAAAGAAATAGTGATGGGGGTCCAAGTGTTAGTGGCCACCAACATCCACCTAGATCACCACACCCACAAAAAGGATGAAGTCGAGCGTGGTTTCGCTAAGCCCCCTATCAAGGAAATCTTTCTTGGCAGCAATTGTTTGTCGATCATTTTATAAGATATTGTTTTCCCTTAAAGGCCTCCGTTTATGTCACTCTTCGAGCAGCTTATTTGGATTTTGTAGGTAAATGTTGTTTCTCCCTTGCCTGTTTCTCCTTCTTTCGAACGTTCCACATAGAAAGCACATATGCATATCCAATAAAATGAATTTTTACCAACTTTAATTTGTAGAAATGTCTTTTATATTAAATTTTGAATGACTAAATAGAATTTTAGGCAATGCTTTATCTTAATTTATTATATTTTTATTGATATGAATGACGCGAGAATCTATAGAATTTTGAATAATAAAATTGCTCCTAATGTTATAATTTTCGAAGAGATTTTCATATATGGCTTTTCTTTTGATTTACAAATTTACATGTTGCTTCATATAAACCACTTTACGAATATAGATACTTCATATAAACTAATATCCATTTCATCATCATTTTCCATTGCTTCATTATTTTATGTGAGATCCATAATAACTAAAGTAAAATGATATTGAAAGTTCTCGATAGTGTTGTAGACAAAAAATCTCCAGCTTGGAATGGAGAATGGATTTATATATCTGGAGATGAAGTGGGAGCTGCCTTTTTCAAAAAGAAAAAATGAACTCTCTTTTCATTAAAAAGATAATTGTCATTTACTTATGTTTTCTTCACATATGTCCATCCCACAAAAACACATTCTCAAAAAAAATAAAAATTGTAATACCACGATCCATCTATACCACCTGACAGACATAAATACCACTGATATAATCAAATCTCAAACTAAGAATGATCCCTAGCATATACCAAAAATGGAAATGAATTAAACTAATCTACGCAATCAGGTCTACCCCAATACAACACAAAATGGAAAATTATATCAGGAGAGACAACATTTAGATTTCAATATACCCATCCCTTTGAAATGTGTCACCAAAAAGAAACATTGCAACATCTCTTGCCTGACACTTGGCTGCATCTTTATTTTGAAAATATATCAACCTCTATATTATGGTCTTGGAATATGTGTGTGACATAAATCCTTTAGAATGACATGATCAATGACCTGATCCCATGCATCCAATGTGAAAGAGTTGGAACCTATAAAGAAAATATTTGATTTTCCCACTCAATGATCACCTTGGAATCTCTAAATACATCTATTTCGACAATGTCCAACCACTTGGCACAATAGAGGATACCCCACAGCTCAAGTAACTCCACTCTCATATTAGTACCACAATCATTGCACCATTTAAACTTATAGAAATATCCAGGCCTCATGAAATTTAGCATTCGACTGCCACATCACTCTGATGATAACACCCCATCCAAAAAACAAGTCGGGAATCTGTTCCAAATATCTTTCAAACTAGAGCGTATTTTTTATATATTTTTTGTGACAAGGCCATTCTCCATAAAACAAGTAGAGTTCTTAATGCTGGTATCCCTCACATCCTGCGGAACTTCGTAAAAATTCTTAGCATTTATAGCTTTCCAAATGTTGTCTATATGTCCCATTTTCGCAAAGATTTTTCTGCATTTCTAACAACACAAGTAGAGGAGATGGTACTTGGAGGATGCATGTCCATATGTCTAGCAGGTCATAATTCTGCAGACATAAAAGAGCAAAGTGGGGTAGGACACATTCTCATCACATGCTAACTGTGTTTAAAGAGATTATCAAGAAAGTAATATATATTTTTAATTAACTATTATGTTTGTCTGTATTAATTATATAGATAGGGTTGGTCTATATTGTAATTCGGATTCATGACTTTCCAATCTTTAAAATATAATAAACTAGCACAACCACATTAATAAATGTGGTTGATGTACACTGATAAGACTATCTCAACCACATTAATTCTCATATAAAATTTTGGACTTGGACAATTAAAAATAATAATAATAACTTAGTACAATTTCTATTAAGTAAATCATTTTATTTTATGTTGTAAAACAGTCTAATACATAAACATAAATGGGAGATATCTTTACAAATTAAAAACTAAACAATCATACAAATTATAAATTGTTAAGCCATTATTATGATTTTTCTATGTTTCTTATGTTTCTTTAAAACTTAAATTAGTATTTTCCTTTTATTGTTTTCATATCAAAATAAAATATGAAAATATTTTTCTGTCAGTGCAAATTGACCAAGCCCATTACCGGTAAATATATACCAACTTTTGGTCTTTCACCCTACAAAATTACAAAACGAAAAGTTCCAAGGTAAAAGCTTCGATTCTCCACCTGAATGTTACCATACTTTGATCATCTCACGATTAATCTAAATAGGTCTATAATGTTCTAAGATATTAAAAATTAAACAAACTCCGCAAACAACTCTTCTTCCATTATCAGTTTCGACTAGCCCTGATCCTAAAACTTGGTGCATATAATTTTCTTGCAACTTTATATATTTGAATAATTGAATTCCTACAACCCAGATCTTGTTTGTCTGTCCCCGGTTCAATACCCAATCCAATCGGATCATATATAACTTGAAAAATGGCTCACAATGTCAAAACTGTAATAAATCACTTCAATTAAATAGTAATATGTTTAATATGAAACCCTAGTTACAACCCATGGAACCCTAATTACCAGGTTCCACTTCGTTCATCATCGAGGGAAAATCAGATTCCCTGTCAATGTTCACACCAACTTTAATTCAATTTGCAGGCTTGCTACAACCTATGAACCGTAATTAGCAACTTCCACTTCACTCACAATCGATGGAAAATTGGATTTCCTGTTAATGTTGACACAATTTGTAGGCTAGCCAAAGCTTTACAAATGTGAAATATATTACAATTATATCACAATCATGCTTCCACGTACAATAATGTGTTCAACATTGAGGTACTTTCATCAATCAACACTCAATCGCCAAGCCAATTGAAGCAAAGCTACACATTTCGTAAATAAATTTTTTAAAAATTATGTTTCATAGATCATAGGAGTGGACCTAATAAACTGAAAAAACTATTAGAAAACCTTTTATATTATCTATTTGATCATCCATGAGATGAATAATATTTCTAAATTTTCAAATCTAGGCCATTCATTATTTGTTATATTTTAAAGATTGGAAATTCATGAAGCCCAATTCCAATATAGACCACACACGTAATAATGAGTAGCTTAGATTTGACAATTTGGTAATCTTCTTTGTCTAATACTTCATCCAATAGACTATATGAAAAGTTTGCTAATTGTTTTTCAGTTTCTTAGGCATGCTCTTGTGATTTATGAAGGGTAGCTAAGGTTATAATTTATTAAAAAGTTATTTACTAAATGTGGCATTGGCTTCGCTCTACTTCATTTGGTGTGGCGATTGAGTGTTGATCAATGGGAATACCTCAATGTTGAACGTGGTCTCCTATGTTGAAGCCTGCATTCAATATAATTGTAATACATTTCATGTTTACGAAGCTTTGACTAGCCTAGAAATTGAAATGAAGTCAGTGTCAACATTGACAGGGAATCCAATTTTCCCTCAATTGTGAGCGAAGTGGAAGTTGGTAATTAGGGTTTCATGGGTTGTAACTAGGCCGGAAATTTAATTGAAGTTGGTGTGAACATTAACATGGAATCCAATTTTCCATCGATTTCAAGCAAAGTGGGAGTTGGTTATTAGAGTTTCAAGGGTTGTAACCAGGGTTTCATATTAAACATATTACTATTTCATTGAAGTGAGTTATTATAGTTTTGACATTGTGAGCTATTTTCCAAGTTATATATGATCGAATTAGACTAGGTCTTGAACTAGGGGTAGTCAAATAAGATCTTGGTTGTAGGCATTCAATTATTCAAATATATAAAGCTGGGAGACAATTGTATGCACCAAGTTTTAGGATCGAGGCTGGTCGAACTTGATGAAGAAGAATGGTTTGTGGTGTTTCTCTAATTTTTTAATATCTTAGAACATTATATATCTGTTTAGATTAATCATGAGACGACCAAAGTATGTTCACATTCAGTTAGAGAATCCAAGCTTTTACCTTGGAACGTTTAGTTCTGTAATTTTGTAAGGTGAAATACCAAACGTTGGTACAGATTTACGAGTAATAGTCCCATTCGATCTGCACTCACAAGAAAATTATTTTCATATTTATTTCTTAATTTAAAATTAAAAATTTCCGAGTGTATAAAAGGGAAATCCGAGTGTATAAAAGGGAAAAGTAATTTTGATTAGAGTTTAATTGTTATGGCATATTGCAAATATAATTATAAAAGATAGGGATTCATGTGAATGGAAAATTTTTATAAAAAACAATAAGGGAAAAATATTAATTTAAGTTTTAAAAAAACTTAAGAAACATAGAAAAATCATAGTCATGGCTAACTATTTATTATTTGTATGATTGTTTTATTTATTTTTTTGTAATGATATATCACATTTATGTTTATGTATCAACATATACGAAAAATGATTTATTTAATAGAATTTTTATTAATTTTTTAATCGTTTAAGCTAAAAATTATATGAAAATTAATGAGGATGATATAGGTTTATTCGTGTATATCAACCGCATTTATTCAAAATTTGATGGACCTAAAAGATGTAGAGAAAGAGTTTAACCTTTCACTCTTCTGCAAAAATGTTGAGAAGTTAGAGAGAGAAGATGGAGAAATTGTCTGGGATTGTGAAGAGAGTCAAGTTGTTCGGTGGGTTACCTTTGCATCCAATTTCAAAGGTGAGAAAAGATTATGAGAAGATGTTTGGAAGGATGGTAACGAACAATTACAGGGAAACGTTCGAGAATGTTGAGAGGGCTCAGTTGGGTTTGGATGTTCTAACTGATAAATACTTCTTGACGATTGAAAAGATGGAAATTACCAGATTCCAGGATTATGTGCACAATGAAAATGATCAAGTTCAAGCCTTTCTCCTTTAGAGATGACATCAACCATTTCCTATTAATGTGAGATTGTAGAATCAATTATACCAGGATTAGATTCTTCTGTCAGGTCTGGTATGTAATTAATTGCGCCTATGATGGCTCATTCTTTTCCTCGCCTCAATTACTAAATAAATAACTCAAAAAAATTATTTTTAGGACTTAATTCGGCCACACTAATACCAATTGGAGCTAAAATATTTCTCGTTTAACACCATTAAAAACACTTACACATTTTTTGTTATTAAATTTGTTAACGAGTAAGTCATTCACTGACAAACATGTTGGGTAGTCAGGGATTAAGGATCATATGATCTATTATTGGTATCTATATTTTTATTACAAGAGTGGGATTTATTTTGATTAAATAAATCAGTGTAAATTCATCTTAAGTATGGATCTAACATGAGTCGAGAGCGATCAAATTTCTTTACATGTAAATTTTTTTAGAGTGAAAAATGCAATGTGTTATTTTTCATTGTTTAAATTGTATTTTTGAATGTTAAATAGAGTATATATGAGACCAAATAAAAATTTTAACCATAAAAACTTAATTTGTTTTCTATATATATATATATATATGAAGTTTTTATGACATAAATTAGTTATCATATATTATTATTCCCTGCAACAACAAGGTAATAATGTATTAAAAAAGATTGATGTTGACATTAAATCTAAGTTGTCCAAAAATTTATGAAATTTTTCCAAAATTTAACATTAAAAATTAAAATGTATTATTTTTAAACTATATTTAAATTCATTTTATCTAAAATATTATTGGTTCAATTCTTTCACCTCTTATTATATAATAATGATAGACGTAGTTGAATAATAATAAATTGTTCTCCTCCTTTCAGTGTACTTTACTGATTGGGCCGATAGGCCTTCCTTTGAGTGAGCTTTTCGTCTATATTTTGTTTCTATGCCTGACAGATGGCGTGCACTTTCAACTGCCATATGGTTGACATCTGTCGTGCAATTCATTTCTGTTTCTCCTCTTCAGCTTTCTACTCTTCATGTTTTCTTCCACGACCATTTCTATTCCTCTTGTTTCTGCGTTCTGCTTTCCGTGGGCGCTCTGCATTCTTCGCGTGCAATTTTTGTTTTCCTCATATCGTCAAGGCCTCACCTTCAGTGGTCTCGTCCTCTAATTGGGTGTCTGAAGTGCTCTTAATCTTGTTAAATGGTATGCCACAGATCTTCATGGTTCATCGTGCTTGTTTTTAAACCCTTTATTTGTTGGGTTGGATTTTGATAACATTGGTATGTTTATTTTGTGCTTATTTGTTTGGATTTCTCTTATATTTAGGCTCTACCCGGTAAACACGCTGATTTCCCTAGCTTTAAGCTCGTTATTGTTGGCGATGGAGGATCTGGTGTGCTATAAATAGGGTTTATGTTCAGTTTTGTCTGTTTTCTTTTTAAATCAGTTATATTGACTGTAATATATTTTGTGAATCAGGGAAGACAACCTTCGTGAAGTGTCATCTTACCGGGGAGTTTGAGAAGAAATACGAGCATGAGTACAATATGATTTGTTTTTATAATTACAAAGCTTTTGTATGCGTTGTCTTCTGCAATAAATGGTATTTTGTTTGGAGGTTTTTTCCATTTTTTTTTGTTCTTGGACACATTTGAATCCCCATCACAATTTATATTGATGTGGTTGGATTTTAGATTTGATATAAACAGTGTCACTAGGTTGCCCCATGGATCGGTGTTGTAAAGGTTTTCAGTCATGTCCCTCTTCATTTCAGGGTTTACAGGGTTGTGTTTTCCAGTTTGAGGCCCAACAAAAAATTACAAATATCAGATCCTATTTTTAGTGGTTCTGCAGTTTGATCTATAGTATTTACCATAAATATGCCCATGGACAAAACTTCAAATATGATTTTCTTCATCAGCAAGCAGATCTTGGGTTGTGTAAATTAGAAAGATAATATAATGCCTCAAGCCTTAAGGAAAATCTTTCCATTTCCCCTTTCTTTCTCCTTACCTTCTTACAATCAGTTTTCTGATTAAATCACTCTAGGAGATTCAACCACCATTAATTGCATATACTTATTTTTTAGGATTCTAGTAACTGAACCTTTTCCTTGATATGAAGAATCTTAATCATGCCTTGTCATAATTCTCTTTGTTGGATCCTTTGGTAGAGGAGCGGTCTCTTGGGACTTTACGAAAGTAGTGTTTTTTGTCATCCTCTGCAGGTGTAGTAGACACCTGTTGATTGGAGCACTGTACATTTGAGCTTTTGGGGTGCCTTTTCAACTTTTTGCTTAAAAAGGTCCTACACGGATTTAAACTTGGATCGATCCCAAGAGAACTTTTGACTTATCAATTCTATTTTCCCATGTTGATATGTATGTAGTGTGGGCTCAATAGCAACACCTTTTAACCTCAATATCAATGACAATGGAGCAACTATGAGCCCTTTTTTGGTTCCTTTTTATCAGCGCTCTGTTTTACTCATTTATGTCTCTTTATTTTGAATTTTAATTTAATTTAATTTTGAATTTATAGACAGACTGTGTTATTGGTTGTTTTGATCAATACTGGTTTGCTTTTCCTGTTTCTGTTGGCATTTTCCTCGTTGAATTGGCGAGGGTTCTGTATTTTTCCACTTATATTTATTTGAATTTTAATTTAGTTTAATTTTGAATTTATAGACAGACTGTGTTATTGGTTGTTTTGATCAATACTGGTTTGCTTTTCCTGTTTCTGTTGGCATTTTCCTGATTGAATTGGCGAGGGTTCCGTATTTTTCCACTTCTATTTATTTGTTTCCTTCTTATTTACTGATTGGGATTTTGTTTGTTGCAGTATTCATGGGCAATGTGCAATTATCATGTTTGATGTTACTACACGATTGACTTACAAGAATGTCCCAATGTGGCACAGAGATCTTTGCGGGTATCTCTTTTGCAGAGGGGTTGGATCTCTAAGTAGAAATGAAGGTTCCTTAATTGTGTGGTGGCACAACTGCCTGAACCGATTAGCTAAATATCTTTGTGAATTTCAGGGTGTGTGAGAACATTCCTATTGTTCTTTGTGGAAACAAGGTTGATGTGAAGAATAGACAAGTGAAAGCTAAGCAAGTTACTTTTCATAGAAAGAAGAATCTTCAGTACTATGAGATATCTGCAAAAAGTAACTACAACTTTGAGAAGCCATTCCTGTACTTGGCACGGAAGCTCTCAGGGTGAGCCTTTAATCTAGTTTCTGATGCTCCCTAATATGAATGTTATATTAAAAAATTTGCATTGATTCTATAATGGGTTATTTTTATAGGGATCCAAACCTTCATTTTGTG
The DNA here is from genome assembly GCA_031772625.1 of Pinus tabuliformis. Classification (NCBI taxonomy): domain Eukaryota; kingdom Viridiplantae; phylum Streptophyta; class Pinopsida; order Pinales; family Pinaceae; genus Pinus; species Pinus tabuliformis. The sequence continues at coordinate 872,722,527 of CM062819.1, forward strand.
GAGTCACCTGCTCTTGCTCCTCCTGAGGTTCAGATAGACCTTGCAACCTAGCAGCAGTAAGTAGAATGCTATTTTCTTATTATTTTTTGTTAACTTTTATTGAAATAATTTGTTCCATTTCTAAAAGATTGAAACTTTGGCTTACAATCTTTTATGTTGTCAGGTACGAGGCAGAACTTGTAGCAGCTGCGACCCAACCCCTTCCAGATGACGATGATGATGCTTTTGAATAGCTTTGTTAAAATGCTTTTGCATATTTAGGGATTGGCGGATTCAATTAGTTTTGTATCATTGGAGTTTGCTCTTGAGTTCCGACATTTAATTCTGATTTGTATTTGGGGCTTAGAATAGCATTATCGCATCTCTATATGTGATTTGGGTACTATGCAGATGTTTTCATCGGTGGAGTTGGCTAAGCTATCTTAGTTCAACTCCATTACAGAGCTATTTTTATATGCTAAGACAGTTTTTTCCGTTATATACTCTTGCACATTTTGCACAAGAACTTTTTGTACTCTTCAAATATTTCAAGAATGCTCAAGTGCCTTTCGTTGTGTACTGTTGGGGGAAATGCTAGTTGCGATGATTGTTGCTTGTAATATATTATGGCTTGTTAAAACTTTCTCTGAAAATTCTAGCTATGTCTGAGGATTTATTTTAACTCTGAAATTGGTTTACATAGTTGATCACTGTGGCTATCAAGCCTACCTGGGTATTCTTGTGGGTATGTTGTCTGTCGAACACATAAAGGTATTGCCATTTCATTAATTGGGCTCTCGATTGATTTCTGCATAAAGATTCACATTGTCTAAATCTTGAATGTAATAATAAGACATTGGAAACATTAAGTGGTTTTTCTTCACTACGAAAGGTAATTTGTTGCAAGAAAACGTTTGTTGCACATTTTGACTTTTAGGTAAATCATAAACAAACTTGTTCATTGGGACTAAATTCCTTTTGGTAAATGAAAGCCAGGTTTTACAGTTAAGTTGGTGCTAGATAAACTGTCGAGTTTTTTCAATGAAGAGGACTCGACTGAATCTTATTTGACATATTCCTTTCTTTTTGTAGAATGAGGAATGGGATTTATTTTTTTCGATCAGCTAGACCAAGCAGGAAAGTTTCATAAGTTTTAACATTGCATGCCAAGAAATAATAAATTATGGTCTTACAAATGGTTCAGGGTAAAAGTGTTAACCAATTGTTGACTGCATTGTGACTGTTAACTTGTGGGCTTGCGCAACTTATTTTACTGATGCACAGCGCCAAGCAACGAAGGATGCTGGTGTTATTGCTGGCTTGAATGTAGCTCGTATTATCAACGAACCCACAGCTGCAGCAATAGCTTATGGCTTGGACAAGAAGGGTGGAGAGAAAAATATTGTTGTTTTTGATCTTGGCGATGGCACGTTTGATGTCAGCGTTCTGACTATTGACAACGGAGTTTTTGACGTTTTGGCTAAAAATGGTGATACCCATCTTGGAGGTAATCTGTCTGAACTCTGTCTGGGAGTTTTACATTACGAATTTGAATAAGTGCATGGTGGTTATCATTGACTTTTTTGGTTGGCTTTCGAGCTTTGAACTTACCGGGATGTACACTAATATGCAGGTGAGGACTTTGACCAAAAGATAATGGAATATTTCATCAAATTGATCAAGAAAAAGCATGAAAAGGATATTAGTAAGGATAGCAAAAATGAAATAAGACATTCAATGTGTTCCTTGTAATATAGATATAAACAAAACATCTAAATAAAAGTAATTGCACAATGATCTAGTGCAAGAAAACAAGGTTTTCCACAAACCAATTAACTCTTCTAGAAAAATTCAACAATTCCAATTTAATAATCCTATCCGCCTCTCTTTGTACATTTTGGGACAATTACTAGTATTAAAATAAATCCATAACTCATAGTGAATGAAATTAAACAATATATTTATTAAAAAGAAATCGAGACAATCACTACTGCCCGAAATTTTCCATGTGATAGAATCATTACTTTAATGGGTTGGGATTGGTCTTACGTGTCACTTCAAAGGTCACATCACCGTCATCCACATAACTGGAGAGTAATTTCAATTTTTACAAAATAACCTGATTCAATTTAACCGAAGAAACAGTTTTGAAAAATGAGAAGGAAAACCAGGGAAATGGGTGACAGGCTAAAGCTACAGCACATGTAAAATCCTGGCATGCTACGAACCCAAATGGAAAAAGAAAGGCAACCAATAGATCCCATGCTATTGGGCCATTAATGCTTACCCGTATCTTATGTAGCACCATACCCCATGGTATCCCCATACTCCATATCCCGATTTGACGTAAAGGACAGTTGTATGAATGGCATGCCCATACCTCCATAGCGCATGATCAAATAAAATTTTATAATGGTCATCATGTATTTTCCGGCATCCCGATTTTCCGACTCCGTGGCTCTGACTCCAAATGTCACAGTCCCACCATAAATACGGCAGATAGGACAGTCCACCATACTCATTCAATGCAACTTAGATAGAGAGAATTTCAAAATTCAAATGCTATGCCCGCGCCCAACATTTCAAATTGCCAGTAAGCAAGGTTGTCGCAGTTGTTTATGAAGATGAGAGGAGTGCTTCTCCTATGTTTTTGAGCATGAACCAGCAGGGCAAAATTCTTACGACCTCTCAAAATGAACTTGTCACGGCAGTGGTCTGTGATGTCAAAAAAATCCCACAGCTCTCGTCCCCTTGCCGCAGCGCCAAGCTAAGTGTTAGTGTTGGGGTTTTAAATGCAAGTGCCAGAGATGCAGATTGGAGTTGGAGCAATGTCTAAGGCCGCTCCTGGAGCCCACAACCAGAGAATTCAGAAAATTGCTTGGCAAAGCAATGGAGGAAATCAATGCTTCAGAAAATTGCTTGGCAAAGCAATGGAGGAAATCAATGTTGCAAGGTCTCTTCAATTGCATCCTCTTGACGCTGATCTTCGGGCATGCGAAAAATTTGCAAATCTTTTTTCAAAGGTGGAAGAGGTTATTAGGGTCCCCCGAGTTGAAAACGGAAGAATAAAAGAAGTGGGTGAGTGCGTCTTTTGTGTCTGCCTAGTTTGCAGGAACGCAGTCAAACAGGTTTCTCTCCATAACGTTAGGGAATCCTGGAAACCGTTCAAAGAATTGTGTCAACGAACATTCTAAAGAGGGACATATCCTGGGGTTCCTCAGAAAGCTTCTGGTGGATGAAACGACGGGGGCAAGTTTTAATGCCCAAGGAATCAATGGCCGCAAATTTCTGCTGCTCGCCATGTGGGATCCTGCTACCAGCTCTGGTAAGATGCTCCCGGTGTCAGCGATTAAGACGATATCCAACCAAACTGTTCTGTTGGTGTCGTTATCATTCTTTTATATTTTTATTAAATCAACTTGTTTTTCTTTATTAATCTTTAATAAAACAAATTTATTCTTCACTCCTTTTCCTTAAAAAATTTCCATGGGCAAGCTCATGAACAGGTCATATCGTAGTCAGTTTTGGTGGGAAAGAAATTGGTTATTATAGCTTAAATTCAAATAAGTTACCGGATTATATCATACTAAGATTTGGTGGACATAGTCACAAGATGAATTCAATATAATCCTTAATGAGATTAAGGATTTGACAATAGCCCGTTGGGAGGAAGATTTGAAGTTGCTAAAGGTAGTAAAAAAAAATTCTCAGGTTTGTTATCTGTTCACACAGATACAACCTTCATCACTTTGACCTTAAAGCAATAGTTTATGGCTTCTCTCGTTTAACAAATTTCTTATTTTCCGAATTTGAAAGTCAAACGACAAATTAAGAAAATAGAACCGGAAGCTTTGAATTCAATATACTCCATATAATCGTTAATGAGATTAAGGATTTGACAATAGCCCATTGCGAGGAACATTTGTAGTTGTTAAAGGTACTAAAAAGAATAAATTCTCTAGGTTTATTATATACAAGTTTCATCACTTTGACCTTAAAGCAGTAGTTTATGGCTTCTCTTTTTAGCAATTTCTTTATCTTGCGAATTTCAAAGTGAAACGACAAATCAAGAAAATATAACCAGCTTCAAAAGCTTGGAGTATTATGGATTTAACATGGAAAGAAGATGAGAAAACGTTGTATAAAAAACTTGAAATTTGTTTATTTAAAATTGTTTTTTTTTACTAGAATTTAGTATGGTGAAAAATATTTAGGCAATGTGATTATCCACACTTTATAATTCAAAATTGTGATTTCATTTTGTTTTCAACAAATACATATTAGATTTTGGGCAAATTAGACCAAAAATAATATTCCAAAATTTTTTCTAAAACACATCACAAATAAACTATATTTGTATAACAATTTTTTCTATAGCAATGAATTAAAAAAAAAAACAAACAAAAGAAGTTTAATTTGAAATTTTTAAAAGTTTTTTATTATTATAAATTTCATATAAAAATATTTTTTTAAAGTATGCATATTATTGTTATAAATTATTGTTTTCACACTTTTATTATTATAGATTTAAGAAAGAAAAATATTTTAAAAATATATATTCAAATTATGAGTTTGGTTAAATTAAAATTTTAATATTATGAAATTAAAATTAAATTATTAATATAAATTCATAATTTAAATTTTATTTATTAAATAATAAAAAATAAAAAATATATTAAATATAAAAACATATGTGGGGATATCAGGTAGTTCAATTATTAATACAAATTTAAATTGTGAGAAGATGCCTGCCTTTCCTCTTAGAATTTCTTTTAGTTGTTTTTTTCTTGATTCTAAGTTGTTTTTAAATTATTAATATAAATTCGTAATTTAAATTTAATTTATTAAATAATAAAAAATAAAAAAATATATTAAATATAAAAACATATGTGGGGATATCAAGTAGTTAAATTATTAATACAAAAATAAATTATACAAATATGTGAGAAGATGCTTGCCTTTCCTCTTAGAAATTTTTTTTAGTTGTTTTTTCCTTGATTCTTTTATTTGTTTCCCTTTTCCAATTCATATTTATATATATTTTTTAAATTCCTAATTTATAAAAATTATATGCCTATTAATATTTCTACATACTATAAATAATTAATTATTGATAATGGTTTATTCTTTTTACATTTATATTTTTTTTCCTCGGAATATTCATAATTCTTAGTTTTTGGTATTTTTATTTATTTATTATTTATTTTTTTAATTTTTATTTTTGATTAATTCTTATTCATAGATATATATATATATATATATATATATATATATATATATATAATTTATGTTATTTATTTTATTTAGTATTTAACATTTTTTTATTCTTTAATTTATTATTTCCTTATTGTTTTTTTTATTAATTTTTACGTTTTTGTCTTCATTATATATATATATATATATATAATGTCCACTAATATCAATGCAGTCTATCACACCTTAAGAAAATAAGAATCTAATTATGATTCTTCAAAAAATTATTTCTATGATAAGAAAAAGGGGAAAGGACTTCGAGATCACTATAGTTGGGATGACTTAACAAGTCAAGAAGATTGGAAGTATTAGATTTTATTACATGTTAATGATTGAATATTAAGTGACTGAGGCTAGAATGCCATATATGTTGTGTTTACCAAAATTTTTGATAATGATGTTTTAATGAAATAGCAATTGTTTAATGTAGTTAAAAGAAACGGTTGCAAGGAAAAATAGTTACCCTCTACCTGAAAAAGGGAAGAGAGGGGGGAAATCCTTGAGTTGGGAGAGAGAAGGAAAAGTCACTGGGATTTTGCAAAAATAACATTCAATAGAAAAGTACAGAACTTGAGGCTGGGCAGAAACCCTGAGGCCCAAGGTACTGACTGTAACTGGACAATCCAGTGTGGAACACAAAAAGTGCTCGGGGGGAGTCTGGACGTAATTGCCACACTCGTGGCTGGGAGGAAAAGAGACTTTCAGACCGATAGGTAAAACAACAATCTTCTGAAGCAAACAGATAAGTAAATATTAAACTCTCATGAGTAAATATTATGCTCTCTGATAAGTTCATTTATTTATAAATTCTAGGCAGAAAGAATAGCAGTGATCTAGTTAACCATTATCCGACCCAAGTCTTAGTTTATTTTGATAGATTAAAGAATGTAAAAATGAGATAAAATAACTGCATATAAGGATACCTGCAAGATGGTTCGGGGAACACTAGTATTGATGCGGGGAGCACTAGTGCTCCCCGAACCATCTTGCAAGTATCCTTATCGAACATTGTTTTTACACCTGCATCATCCAGCTTGCTTATGGAAATCAGATTTCTGGCCAATGCAGGAATATGCAGAACACTCGGAAGTGTTCTAACTGTTCCACCTTGCAACTTCAACTTTACTTTTCCGCGACACAAGATTCTAGCCTTCATTTCATCCCCCAAGGAGACCTCAACACCGTCATATTTCTCATACTCGCAGAACCACTCTCTATGGGGAGTGAAGTGAAAGGATGCACCTGAGTCAATCAACCATGCCTCATGATCTACATGTGTACTTGAAGAAGCCAAGTACACATCCCCACCTTCATCTGAGGTGGTTTACTTCTCTGTAGAAGGAGCATCATCAGATCCCTTTCCTTTGACAAGAGCTTTAGATTTAAAGTCCCTTTTGTAGTGCTCTTCCTTTTCGCATTTCCAGCACACCACCTTTATAGGTTTTCCTGGAGGTTTAGATCTCCTTCTAGATTTTGATCTCCCACTCGATAACTTATTTTGTTTCTGTTCTGGGACTGTCCTCATACAGACAAGGCATCACCATTCTGGCTCTCCATATTTTTCCGTCTCATCTCCTCCGTCAGCAAGGATGAGACTATTTCATCAAACTGCAAGGCAGTTGCATTGCTAGCTATTGCAATAACCAGACTATCCCATGAATCTGGTAGAGAACACAACAAACTGATGCACTTATCTTCATCTGAAATTTTAATATCAACAGATAATAACTGACTTACCAAAGTATTAAATGCGTTCAGATGCTCTGTCACCGAGCCTCCATCTTTCATCCTCAAGTTATACAACTTTTTCTGTAGGAACATTTTATTCACCTGAGACTTAGATTGGTACAAAGTCCCTAACTTGTCCCACAAATCCTTCACCGTAGCTTCCCTTGATACATTCAGCAATACTGAATCTGAGACACACAATCGTATTGTGCTCTTTGCCTTATGATTGTTTCGATTGGACAAACTCCTGGGAATTTTCTCCTGCTCTTCTCGTAGTCTTTCATTATTTGTTCTTAAATTTATCATTTCAGCACGCAGTTGCTGAACAGTCTCGAGTAACACTGCATTAGCTTGTCGTGACTCTTCACCCAGCTGTATCCAAATATCAGGATTGGCGTTTATATAAGTGGTTCTGGGTGGGTCAGTCGGTTCTAGGCTATCTTGCATCTTCCTTATTTCTCTCTCTGTGTTCACACATAAATTTATTAGTGAAAAGAAAAAAAATAAACACATTGATTTTCAGTACTGATTTTATTCCCAAAGAGTCTCAGTGTATGAACCTGAGCTTTGATACCATTTGTAACATACATATACATAAAAAAAAAATATTACCACGAAGATATTAACCTACATATTCATAATAATTTGATTGCTTATACGGTCAATCCCAAAAGAAGTGATTAAAGTGTTAATCCATGGATATGGATTGCACATGGCTCATTATACTTAACATTTACGATTAATGTCAGAACTCAGTGTAAAAATATTTTTAATTAAGCGAGAGGGTGTGGCGCCCTTCCCAACCTTGGTTGGCTCACAGGTGTACCACGGATAGGCCACGCATTAAACGTAGGGGTAAAGGTTATTAATGTGACAGAGGCTGCAAGAGTGGCTCCATGCTGACCGTCGATCTGAATGGATCTCACGGTCTTGGATCATTAAGGTTATATCTAACCAACTTACACACCCTCCGACCGATGCTCTGTCATTTCTGCCGACTAAGTTGGGTTCTTGCTGCTCTGCAGAGGTTAGCCTCTGCGAAGGCTGAGGAGGTTTTAACTCTCGCCCCATGGCCTCTGGCTTCTCCTCATGACCAATACAGGTAAGAAATCTCTCTTGCAGTTTGTCTGTCCACTCCAGTCATAACCCTTAGTTTTATTTTGAATAAGTTGAGGCACGATGATTGACTGTGCATGGTGGTTTGTGGTGACAGCCTTGGGCTTTCGCGCTCAGAGAGGCTTGAATGCTCGGCTCTCAGGAGGTTGGACGGATGGAGGTTGTTAATGGCCTAGGTAAACCATTCTGAGATTCGTGAAAGACAATTTCCTTTGATTGAATTCATGCTATGTCGTTCTGAAGGTCCGAGCCAGGGTAACACGACTAGTACTGACAGGATGGCAACGAGGGTTTAGTGATTGCTCCTCATCCACAGGTACACTCTTATCAATCATTTCAATTATTTTTAAATTTAAGATTTCAGGATTTTTAACCCTCAACTCAGAACATGGTTGCTTATCGCAGGTATGCTACTACCCTTGGTTTATTTGGAAACAACACCCGAAGGCTGTGCCCTCACTAGGTTCTTCGTCGTATGCACAGGTTGGATTTCCTCTGGCTATGATACTACTTCAAACTTGCTATGAGGTTGGGGACGGGATTCGATCGTCAATCCTCAGTCTATGGCTCACGAGTCTAGTTTAAATTAGTATGAAGGGTTTTTCATATATGCATGTTTCAGTTCTTTAATACTCTGTTTTGGATTAGAGTTGTTAGCTCGAGCAGCTTAGGACCAAAAGTACTATTTATTATGGTTTGTCTTTTAATTGCCCTACACGGCCCGAATACTGAATTAAGCTCAGACTATTTCATTGAAACAAATATTGTATAATGTTTCTATTGTTGTTAATGAAGTTTCTTCTACAATGCTACTATGTTCCTAATTTAAGACATGCATATTATGAGGAACAAGACGTCTGTCGGTTGGTAGTCGTAATGTTTATCAATTAAGAGGGATATGGTCGGAATTTTCGGCCTGATAGGAAGTGCTTTCTATTTCCAGAATCCTGTAGGAATACGATAGAGGTAACATGGGTTGTAAAGGTTAAAATTTATGCTAGATCTTGTAGTTTTATGTTAATCGTATGAATATAAAAGATACCCGGTTAGGGTACATATGCATGCGATGCTGGTTATAAATTATAGTTATGGCTTATCTGTTCTCATTCTTGGATCAAACTTGTTTTAATATTTTAATTGATTCCTTACCTATGATAGTCAATGAATACTACTATAGCACTGATTTCCAAATTTGTACATAAATTTCTTTTATCTTACTTAGTTATTTGGTTGGATTTTACTATACATGAACCTATAGCTTCCTTTGCTAATTTGTTTATACATATATATATGCAGTTATTTTATCTCATTTTTACATTCTTTAATCTATCAAAATAAACTAAGACTTGGGTCGGATAATGGTTAACTAGATCACTGCTATTCTTTCTGCCTAGAATTTATAAATAAATGAACTTATCAGAGAGCATAATATTTACTCATGAGAGTTTAATATTTACTTATCTGTTTGGCTCAGAAGATTGTTGTTTTACCTATCGGTCTGAAAGTCTCTTTTCCTCCCAGCCACGAGTGTGGCAATTACGTCCAGACTCCCCCCGAGCACTTTTTGTGTTCCACACTGGATTGTCCAGTTACAGTCAGTACCTTGGGCCTCAAGGTTTCTGCCCAGCCTCAAGTTCTGTACTTTTCTATTGAATGTTATTTTTGCAAAATCCCAGTGACTTTTCCTTCTCTCTCCCAACTCAAGGATTTCCCCCCTCTCTTCCCTTTTTCAGGTAGAGGGTAACTATTTTTCCTTGCAACCATTTCTTTTAACTACATTAAACAATTGCTATTTCATTAAAACATCATTATCAAAAAATTTGGTAAACACAACATATATGGCATTCTAGCCTCGGTCACTTAATATTCAATCATTAACATGTAATAAAATCTAATACTTCCAATCTTCTTGACTTGTTAAGTCATCCCAACTATAGTGATCTCGAAGTCCTTTCCCCTTTTTCTTATCATAGAAATAATTTTTTGAAGAATCATAATTAGATTCTTATTTTCTTAAGGTGTGATAGACTGCATTGATATTAGTGGACATTATATATATATATATATATATATATATATATAATGAAGACAAAAACGTAAAAATTAATAAAAAAAAACAATAACGAAATAATAAATTAAAGAATAAAAAAATGTTAAATACTAAATAAAATAAATTATATATATATATATGAATAAGAATTAATCAAAAATAAAAATTAAAAAAAAATAAATAATAAATAAATAAAAATACCAAAAACTAAGAATTATGAATATTCCGAGGAAAAAAAATATAAATGTAAAAAGAATAAACCATTATCAATAATTAATTATTTATAGTATGTAGAAATATTAATAGGCATATAAATTTTATAAATTACGAATTTAAAAAATATATATAAATATGAATTGGAAAAGGGAAACAAATAAAAGAATCAAGGAAAAAACAACTAAAAAAAAATTCTAAGAGGAAAGGCAGGCATCTTCTCACATATTTGTATAATTTATTTTTGTATTAATAATTTAACTACTTGATATCCCCACATATTTTTTTTATATTTAATATATTTTTTATTTTTTATTATTTAATAAATTAAATTTAAATTACGAATTTATATTAATAATTTAAAAACAACTTAGAATCAAGAAAAAAACAACTAAAAAAAATTCTAAGAGGAAAGGCAGGCATCTTCTCACAATTTAAATTTGTATTAATAATTGAACTACCTGATATCCCCACATATGTTTTTATATTTAATATATTTTTTATTTTTTATTATTTAATAAATTATGAATTTATATTAATAATTTAATTTTAATTTCATAATATTAAAATTTTAATTTAACCAAACTCATAATTTGAATATATATTTTTAAAATATTTTTCTTTCTTAAATCTATAATAATAAAAGTGTGAAAACAATAATTTATAACAATAATATACATACTTTAAAAAAAATATTTTTATATGAAATTTATAATAATAAAAAACTTTTAAAAATTTCAAATTAAACTTCTTTTGTTTGTTTTTTTTTTTAATTCATTGCTATAGAAAAAATTGTTATACAAATATAGTTTATTTGTGATGTGTTTTAGAAAAAAATTTGGAATATTATTTTTGGTCTAATTTGCCCAAAATCTAATATGTATTTGTTGAAAACAAAATGAAATCACAATTTTGAATTATAAAGTGTGGATAATCACATTGCCTAAATATTTTTCACCATACTAAATTCTAGTAAAAAAAAACAATTTTAAATAAACAAATTTCAAGTAAAAAAAAAACAATTTTAAATAAACAAATTTCAAGTTTTTTATACAACGTTTTCTCATCTTCTTTCCATGTTAAATCCATAATACTCCAAGCTTTTGAAGCTGGTTATATTTTCTTGATTTGTCGTTTCACTTTGAAATTCGCAAGATAAAGAAATTGCTAAAAAGAGAAGCCATAAACTACTGCTTTAAGGTCAAAGTGATGAAACTTGTATATAATAAACCTAGAGAATTTATTCTTTTTAGTACCTTTAACAACTACAAATGTTCCTCGCAATGGGCTATTGTCAAATCCTTAATCTCATTAACGATTATATGGAGTATATTGAATTCAAAGCTTCCGGTTCTATTTTCTTAATTTGTCGTTTGACTTTCAAATTCGGAAAATAAGAAATTTGTTAAACGAGAGAAGCCATAAACTATTGCTTTAAGGTCAAAGTGATGAAGGTTGTATCTGTGTGAACAGATAACAAACCTGAGAATTTTTTTTTACTACCTTTAGCAACTTCAAATCTTCCTCCCAACGGGCTATTGTCAAATCCTTAATCTCATTAAGGATTATATTGAATTCATCTTGTGACTATGTCCACCAAATCTTAGTATGATATAATCCGGTAACTTATTTGAATTTAAGCTATAATAACCAATTTCTTTCCCACCAAAACTGACAAAGATATGACCTGTTCATGAGCTTGCCCATGGAAATTTTTTAAGGAAAAGGAGTGAAGAATAAATTTGTTTTATTAAAGATTAATAAAAAAAAACAAGTTGATTTAATAAAAATATAAAAGAATGATAACGACACCAACAGAACAGTTTGGTTGGATATCGTCTTAATCGCTGACACCGGGAGCATCTTACCAGAGCTGGTAGCAGGATCCCACATGGCGAGCAGCAGAAATTTGCGGCCATTGATTCCTTGGGCATTAAAACTTGCCCCGTCGTTTCATCCACCAGAAGCTTTCTGAGGAACCCCAGGATATGTCCCTCTTTAGAATGTTCGTTGACACAATTCTTTGAACGGTTTCCAGGATTCCCTAACGTTATGGAGAGAAACCTGTTTGACTGCGTTCCTGCAAACTAGGCAGACACAAAAGACGCACTCACCCACTTCTTTTATTCTTCCGTTTTCAACTCGGGGGACCCTAATAACCTCTTCCACCTTTGCAAAAAGATTTGCAAATTTTTCGCATGCCCGAAGATCAGCGTCAAGAGGATGCAATTGAAGAGACCTTGCAACATTGATTTCCTCCATTGCTTTGCCAAGCAATTTTCTGAAGCATTGATTTCCTCCATTGCTTTGCCAAGCAATTTTCTGAATTCTCTGGTTGTGGGCTCCAGGAGCGGCCTTAGACATTGCTCCAACTCCAATCTGCATCTCTGGCACTTGCATTTAAAACCCCAACACTAACACTTAGCTTGGCACTGCGGCAAGGGGACGAGAGCTGTGGGATATTTTTGACATCACAGACCACTGCCGTGACAAGTTCATTTTGAGAGGTCGTAAGAATTTTGCCCTGCTGGTTCATGCTCAAAAACATAGGAGAAGCACTCCTCTCATCTTCATAAACAACTGCGACAACCTTGCTTACTGGCAATTTGAAATGTTGGGCGCGGGCATAGCATTTGAATTTTGAAATTCTCTCTATCTAAGTTGCATTGAATGAGTATGGTGGACTGTCCTATCTGCGGTATTTATGGTGGGACTGTGGCATTTGGAGTCAGAGCCACGGAGTCGGAAAATCGGGATGCCGGAAAATACATGATGACCATTATAAAATTTTATTTGATCATGCGCTATGGAGGTATGGGCATGCCATTCATACAACTGTCCTTTACGTCAAGTCAAATCGGGATATGGAGTATGGAGATACCATGGGGTATGGGGATACATAAGATAAGGGTAAGCATTAATGGCCCAATAGCATGGGATCTATTGGTTGCCAAAAAGAAATGCCACATTAACCGTACGCCATGATTACAGACCAACCCTACGAGTATGACTACAGTACTATTCGTGGAATAGCCATGAAAGTTAGTTTTCTTTTCTTTTAGATATTTTTTTTAATGAGGTTGCTTTTCGAAATAATTATATTACTAGATTTGATGTAAGGACTAATTAATATGATTTATTTTTGAGTAAATTTCAATAATATGATCTTATTATCATTATAGATCATAAATGTAACATTTTCCTTACTAAAAAAACAAAAACAAACTCTCAAGACATAGTTTTGTCTGAAATGGACCCTAGACACAAATAAATATTGGTAATAAATACGGCACGAATACAGCTATTAGTGGGGTCTACATTGATTTTAAGTAATTGTCCGTACCAACGAGAAGTAGCGAAAATCCGCCACTTCCGCATCCGAAAAACTGCAAACCAATCGGACTGCCTTAGAAAATGAAGATTCATAAACTGCAAACTAACCAAATAGACTGCCTTATAAATGAACTCTACCTGCCGAAAACGAGACTTAATGGAATGTATTCAGCGGCGGCTCTTCTTGGAAGCTAATCCAATCAGATAAGCCAGTAACCCATCAAACGTATTTAAGGCGTCGGTGAGTTAGTTTACCTCGAATAATTTTCCTCTTTAAATTATTATCATTATTATTCAAATTCTACAAATTCAGAATTACGTTATAATTATTATTTAAATTTTTAAAATTCAGAATTACGTTATAATTATTATTTAAATTTTTAAAATTCAGAATTACTTTATAACTATTATTTAAATCTACACATTCATACAATAAAATGATATATTGAACTATTAAATAAAATTAAATAAAAATATCCATATGTGAATAAAAAAATATATAATTAAATATTTTTAAATTACAATCGAAATTTTAATTAGTTTTTTATCATTAATATCATTTTAGTATGTTAATAAAATTAACTTACTTAAAACTAAACGTTAAATATAACTAAACATTTTTAAATTACACTCAAAATTTTATTTAATTTTTTTTATTAATATCATTTAATAATTAATAATTAATAATTTATTATTTTTATTTTTATAGGGTAATATATATTCTTGTTGATCTCCTAATTAAAATATTATATATGCAGGACAAATGCATTAGAATGTGATTTACCCCGAAAAATCTTCTGAAAACACTTGATATGGATCACATAAGCTTAAATTCAACAATATATATTCTCTTTGACCTCCTAATTAAAATATTATCCAATATTTTAATATAATAATATTTAAATATAATTGTTGGATATTATTATTTTTTAATAATAACTATATTAAACTTATTTTAATTATATATTTACAAATATTCAATTCTTATTATATTATTATTAAATTGATCTAACTAATTTGAAATCAATATATTTTAATTAAAAATATTAATAAACTAAAATAAAACATAACCAAATAATAATAAATTTATTCAACTAATTTGTAATGGCTAATTCCTAACAGCGTTTTCCTAACGGAACCAGATGCATCCTCGTTATTTAAACTTTTTCACTGACTTATTTTTTCACCTTTGTCCTGATGATGAACCACATTAGATACTGAAAACTCATGATGTAATTAATCTGATTTTTTTTTTTTATCAAAATCATTTACAATGTTAAAAAATTAACCTACTCAAAACCACCACCGTTATAAGAATAGAATATTAATTTTAATTTTTAAAAAATATCTAGATTTAATTTAATTAATAAAACTTTTGAAAAATGAAAAGAAAAGCAATACAAATGCCTAAAAAGCTAAAGCTATAATACATGTAAAATAACATTAAATCCTCGCATGCTACAAAAGCAAATGAAAAAACAAATGTCACATTAATATTTGTGGAAATCGCTGCTAAAACAAATACAATGAAAAAACAATTGTCACATTAATATTTGTGAAATAGCTACTAAAACAAATGCTTATTATTACCTGTGCCGTGTTCAAAAAAAAAATTGGTGTTGACAATAAATTTAAGTTGTCCAAAAATTTATGAATTTTTTCCAAAGTTTAACATTATAAATTAAATTTTATTTTTTTAAAACCATATTTAAATTTATTTCTTTCACCTCTTATTATGTAATGATGGCAGATGTACTTGTACAATTTAATGTACAACTTCCACTATAAAATGAGAGATGTACTCCATACTAAAAAATAAAATAAGATGTTAATTCATTCAAATGTACACATAATGAATTCATTTAGTAAAGTCATTATCCCACACTACATACCAACTCTTCGGGTCCCGTCTTTCACAATCGTTAGGCTGGATGTGTATGTGCTTCATTCTCAGCCACATAAATATCCAAAAACTATATATTAAATAATTGACCTAGAGCAATCACCATCATTATTGTGGGCCCCCTTTCTGGAAATTCAAGCTAACAAAATACCTCCCACATACCATCATTATTAATTTATTTGGCCTCCTTCTCCAAGCATAGCTTGCAGCTTGAAATCTATATCATTAAGATGCCTTGGAAACTCTTCAGTTTTTCTTTAAAAGTTATATTTATAAACACTTTCGCATTAGCCTATGGAGATAATAATATTATAATATTATCACTATCTAATAATATTTTTGTGCTTATTTACAAATGAGCGAAAGTACATATTATCCTAAACCATGTATAACTAATGGTTAATTTACTAAAGTTCACATTAAATTATATAATATTTAATATTATAACGTTAAATATAAACACTTTCACGTTATTAGGGCGGCCCTACGTATAAACAAACTAATTTAATATTTAAAATTAGCTTGGCCGTAGTCAACGCTTATGACATCTGTTTATGTATGTTTATTATAATAATACATTTGATAACATTTGTGACATGGGCCTCTAATTTAAGGATACTTAAAATAAGCAAGAATATCTACAAAGTAGCCCTTGTTCAAATACAATAGTTAGTTCATACATTTCAAAATTCAATAATTGAACTAAGCTGCAGGGAAACGCTAGCTATGTGGCCTTGTTTAAATCTCTTTTTGAAATATTTTTGAAAAGTATAAGATTTAAATATTTGATTCACATATTTTTTTACTTCTAATTACTTTACAACATATTCATTTTTGTTTTAATTATAGTCGACATTATTTTTATATTTAGAACATACTTTTTATTTTAAAGGGGCACAAACAGATAGACAAACTTACACATCTCCTTATACTGGGTTGTAGAATGAGCCTCTTGACTCAATAAATTTGTTATCCAAATTAAATATAATAAAGGTGATTATCTAAAATAATATGTTGGTATTTGCTTGCAGTTATGAAGGAGCAGGCCGCAAAAAACCAATATTGCTCGAGTATGTGGCAAAATTATATTTTCCAATCCTTGATAATAATCATTTTACCTTTTTTATTATAACTATAAAGGAAATGTGTTTAGAGAGTGAAGGTTTTTTATTATAACTTTAAGGGAAATGTGTTTAGAGAATTATTTTTTCCTTAAAGTTTTAAGAACAATTTGAAAATCTCCTAAAATGGTTTGACATTGAATCCCCTACTAGGTTACTAGCATCGATCCCTAGTACAAGGCATAGGTGTATTTCTAGTTATTTGATCTTTTCCAGAGACCCCACGAGAAAGTTAATTCTATTTTTTTTAATTGTCATGAAAAATAACCTCTCTTGCTCCCACTGCCCTTATATTAAAAACTATGTTAAGTAATTAACATTTACTAAATATTTATTTTAGGTATAATCTAAAGAGAGAGAGAGACAAAGAAAAAAATAAAAATAAAATATATATGTACAAATGTCAAAGTTAAGTTCGATAGTAATTGATTAACTTCTCTTTCTTTCATTTTCTTTCTACACTTTTTGTCATCCTCGCGTTTGGAGCAACTAGAACTAATGTCAATTCACTACTCAAATTATTTAGAGGAGATTCTTTGTCTGAGTCTGAGCTTTCGGAAACATGAGCTCTTTTTTCATCCCCCATCCCATTTTTTGAAAGAGTCTCATTTTTATGTTGCTTGGATGCATGATTCTCTTGTATTTCAGTGTCGTTTTTCTCATGGATATGGTTCCATTATGGGCCTTTGCGTCCTCTTCTGCTTGGATTGGAGGATCTTCCATTGTTTCTTCTTATTCTTCTTCTGAGAGGTGGGTTCAGAGGTTTTCCATCATTTTGATTTGTGTGTTTGTCCATTTTTCTTTCTTGGGATCTTTTCTGCTTGTGGACATGTGTTCTACAAATGTCTTGTTTGGTAGCATGATCAACATCTAAAAGTCGTATTCTCATAATATAATACTTTGGTCCACTGAACATTTTTTTTTCTTTAATTGAATGTGATTAGGTAGACCTTTGTTGAGGTCTATTTCTACACATATTTTGATGAAAGTAAATAAAAATTTCTTTGTTCTTTCAACATCTATCTTTTTTAATTTTCCCAAGTTATTTCCAATTTCATCTGGAACCTTGTGGTGCTAAAATGCGAGGGGGATATTTGGAAGCCTCACCCAAATTGACATTATTGGAACCACCATTTTTTAGACCTCAAAGTCTAGAAATAATCAGGTTATGAAGATCCTAGCTCTTCCCCAAAACTAGGGCCCATCATTTAATAGTTTCTCCAAGTCTTCTTGAGTATTAAATTGAATTATAAAAAAACCTTTGGAACATAATTAGATGTCATAGTTGGGGGTCGAGGAAGAAAATACCCATTGGTGTAAAGCCTAAGATTTAGGCCAGAAGCTGTTGAACCTACAAATCATTGTCTTGGATCAGAGAGCAGAAAAACGATAGTTTACTTCCAGGAGATTAACCTCCATGGTAGGGACTTGTTTTATTTGTTCCAAGATGTAGGGTATTGGTTCATATTTGGGTTGATCTACTGAACTAAAAGCCTTCTCCTGCGACATCCTTGTAAAAGGTGGATCCATTGGGCTTTTTGGGTCCTAGAGCTCCTCCTCACAACCCCAGGTTTAAGATAATGGCAATGTTCCTTGATATGTAGTGGTATTCCTTTTGGGAGAAATACTGAAGAATCTTCCCTTAAAAAAGAAGGCATTTTGTATTTGTAGGTATTCCCAACCTATTCTCAATGTATTGCTTCATATTTTTCACTGTGTCAAGAGTCCCAGTCCAAAAAAGGGAGGACACCCCATTAATGCTTTTAATGAAGATCTAGAAGGTTTCCACATCCAACTTTTCCTTTCTTTCAAGTAGCTCAAATCTAAGAGAGTGAATGTGTTATCATTGAGAAATCGAATCAATCATGTGCACAAGTATCTGCCCCATCGCAGATTGCATTCCCATCATGGCTATGCATGCATAAGAGACCAGGTTTGAAGGAAAAAGGTATTTGGGCATCAACCTTGTAGTGCGAGCCTGCCATGTCCTCTCCATACATGTGAAGTCTCTACCAGTGTTGCAGTCTTTGAATCAGTTGTTTAATATTTGAACCTTGACTTCTTTCTCATAGCGAGCCCAAATGTGGGAATCTTCGAAAGGTCTAAGCCTTCACTTGCCCTCTTGGGCCATAGGTGCACAACAATGGAGAGGTGGCCATTTTTCATCATGTGGAACCAAATACCACCCAAGACTATCACCATGGAGAAATTTGATCTCATATTCCCCATTCCTTGGCTCTCCTTTGATGCCTGAAGCGAGCTCGTATTCAATGACGGTTCTTGACACAGCTCCACAAAGAAAAAAATCCTAGCCCTTTGCGAGAAACCCATTATTCCCTCTCAAATAATTCAATTGGAATCCTTTTTAATCCAAATCATAATGTTTTTCAAGTTTATTCCCTCAACATCACAAAGCATTCATGACTTTATGATAATATTGGTCTATGCAAAGTGCCTAACTTCAAATATATATATTCTAAGAATTTTAACTTCCATTGATATGTATAATGCAAAGGGGTAGCCCTAAGAGTTAGCTCAATTGATCGAGTCCCCGTTGTTAAGTACCTCACCGATCGGGAGATCAGAGGGTTAATTCTCCTCAACGCCCTTGGGGTTAGGCCATGCTAGTCGGCCGAAGGGCTTTAAAATATTCCCTTCGGGGTTGATTTGCCCAGATTTTCCGTGGATGTAGTGGCCACCTGTGAACCACTTCTTGCAAAAGAAAATGCAAAGGGGTCTTATATATTCCATTTTATTTATTTAATTTAAGTTTTAATTATAATTAAATAAAAAATAATTATTTTATGTTTTGATTTTTATTACGTATATTTTTCACTTAATTTTATAGAAAATTGGATAGGGATTTGTTATAACCACAAGTTTGAGTTGTGAAATTTGCATAATCCAAGTGTTCTAAAAATATTTGAAAGAGACAAACCCATTTAATTTTTTTTTTTTGAATGCATAAATGGATTTTTCTCTTTCAAATACTTTTAGAACACTTGGATTATGCAAATTTCACAGCTAAAACTTGTGATTATAACAAATCCTATCCAATTTCCAATAAAAATGATTCAAAAATATACCTCATAAAAATCAAAACATAAAAAATTTAAAACAATTATTTTTTATTTAATTATAATTTAAAAAAATGTAATATCTAAAACCCATTCACATTATAGATATCAATGGAAGTTAAAGCTATTAGAATATATATCTTTGAAGTTAGGCACTTTGCATTACTTCAAAAGAGGATTACATAGACTAATATTATTTGTTGTTGGTCTTCCCAAAGGGAAACCAAAATAGTAGCATACGTTCAAAGTTTTGAAATTGCAAAGACTTTGTCTAACTAGAGCATCTTGTAAATAAAAATCTACATAAATAGGCTAGGTGTGCCAAACCTTTACATAATGTGACATGGTTAAAAAATCATTAGAACTATAAATAAAAAAAACCAGTGGTTATAACCTCCAAGAATTTTTGTTAATTGGTCACCATTCTCATCCAATATGATTTTGTTCCCTACAATTCACCTTCATTCTCCTCTAATATGTTGTCCTTGTTTTGATTGTCTTCCTCCAAACACAAATCATTATATAATATGAAAGAATCCATATCATAATGAACTGAATAAATAGGATGGTTATTAGTCCTTTCCTTGCCACTTACCATGTATTTCATCCAGGTTTCTCTATACAATCTCCTTGGCTTTCCAGAAACATGAATTGTGGCATATGATGTGTCCATCTGTAAATTACCCTTCAATTTTGCAGACCATGATCTTGATAAGAGCATCCCAAACTTTGGAGGAATATCAGCAACAACTATATCCTTCACTAGGATTTTTTATATAATTTGAGTGAGAGGAAACCAAATCCTTGATTAAGCCCAAACATTTCACCTTTTTTTCAGAAGAAAAAGCATAATAGATTATATTAAGTCAATATAAATATCATGATTGAGTACAAATGGGTGGCATGTGCAGCCCCTTCAAAAACAGCGTTGGTGTCATATAACACAGTTATAAGAGCCATAAGCAGATAAAGCAGATTAATATAGGCTGAGTAGAAAAAGATCAAAGCAAAAAACAAAAGTTCAAGAGTTCGATACTAGATCGAGAAGGACAGAACTCATGAAAACATATATCTGTCATCAGAATAGACATACAAAATCCAAACTTTGGGCCTATTTTCTTGAAATAGAGTCAAAAATTGAGCTGATACTGGACAAGATGGACTGATAGGGAACCTTGGAATCGCTGAAGATTTTATAATTCCGCCACTTCCAAGCACACCAGATCATAATAACAAGGATGGGACGCCTAGATTCGCTTTGACTACACCACCATTGAAAGGCTGCATGAACAGAAACAAAGACAATATGAGGAAAACCAAAAAGAATGGCAAGGTCATACCAGATTTCCTGTGAGGAGGTGCATTGAAAAACATGTGTAGATTGGTCTCCTCATCTGATTCGCACATCGAACACCTGCTAGGACCATGCCAGTTTCGCTTCCGCAAGTTATCCCATGACAGGTTCTTATTATTGAACACCAGCCATGCAAAAAAGATCATTCTAGGAGGACAACCCGATTTCCATAGAACCATCGGAAACTTTGAGCCTGAAGTCGGAGCCTTAGAGGAGATAATATCAGAATAAATGTCTTTAACACGGGCTGGCGCATCAGCATTTGAAATTGACCAGCACAGGTGATCACGTAGCCCTCCACGAAGAATCCCGCAGGCTTGCAGAGAAGCTTTGACCACATTCCATGTAGGATAGAGATCGACAGGCAAACCAATTTCATGAGCTTCCTTCCAAATAGGGATAGGGCCAGACCAATCAGAGATGAGTTTATCCCAGGAGAAAGCGCCGATTCTGTGAAGGAAAAACAAGACATTTTCTGGAAAGAGGAAATTACGATTGCAAGCAATAGGATCAAGACCAATTATGAGCCTGTTTCCAGAATGAATCCGCCATCTCAGATTTGACAAAAAGTATTTCTCAACTTTCCTGAAGCTAAGCCAAATGGCCGAACCATTTCTGGTTCCAATAGCGCCATTTCTATACCAGAATTCCAAGCATTTGCCTTTTAAATATTTTTGTTTTATGGTTTCGCTCCATGGACCGTCCCCAAAAATCCCTCTCCAGAGCGATTTACACAAAAGGGCCTTTCCAAAGATCCTCAAGTCCTTTAATCCCCATCCACCCAGACGCTTTGGCAATGAAATACTGTCCATTTTAGATAGGTGAAACTTCCTCTGTTCAGAACATCCTCCCCAAATAAAGTTTGCTGTAATCTTGGTCATCATTTGGATAATGCTTGCCGGAAGGAAGAAAAGATGAGCCCAATAGACCGCCATCTGCATTAATACAGCTTGAGAAAGAATAACCCTGCCAGCCAAGGAGAGGCTCCTATTTTCCCAAGCAGAATTTTTTTTATACAATCTCTCTATCAGCCATAGCCAATCGGATTTGGAGTAGCCTTTTGCTTTGAGATGAAAGCCCAAGTATTTGAGGCCCTGGTTGAGCGATTTGGATTCTATACCAAAAAGCTGAGAGATCCAGTTCACCATCTCCAGATTGACATCATTGTGATATAGCATAGATTTAGCTTTGTTAATGAAGAGCCCAGAGGCTTTTTGAAATCTGTCAAGGATGTCTTTAAAACACATCCACGAAGATCTGCAGAGCATTGCAAATAAGAGAACATCATCGACGAAGAGGTTGTGTGAGATAGAGATGTGCCTGCAGATCTTAATGGGACTGCATCTATCATCTGCAACTGCTTTGTTGATGTGAATGCTTAGGGAGTTCATGACCAAGATAAAAATGAGAGGCGAAAGGGGACATCCCTGACGCAAGCCTCTCTCAGCTTGAAAGAAATGAGAGGGAAATCCGTTGACAATGATCGCATAATTAACATTCTCAATACAAGCCATGATCCATCGGATGTTTTTTGACTTCAGGCCGATCTTTGCAAGCAGACATTCAATAAAACCCCAGTCCACACAGTCGAAAGCTTTCTGCAGATCAATTTTCATAATGGCCGCAGGAGTCTTTTGAGAAAACATGGAGAAGAGGCATTCCTGTGTATTAGCAACAACATCCAGAATGTTCCGACCTTTCAGAAAAGCATGTTGATCCTTAGATAAAAAGGAAGCCAGAGTCCCTTTAATTCTTTCAGCAATAATCTTCGTGATAATCTTGAAAGAAATATTGCATAGAGATATCGGCCTGTAATCATTGAACGTTTCTGGCTCCACTTTTTTCGGGATGAGAGCGATCAGAGTGGAAGAAGTAATATGATGAATATTGCCAGACATCCTCGACGACTCCAAAGGAAAAGAGATCTTTATATGGCCTTGTGATGTCCAAACCAAGCTTATCTATAATAACCTTTGGCATTAAAGTATGTGATGACCTGAGTCTAACATTACATTATGTAGAATCAAATTATGCACATTCAAACTAACATAGAAGGGTGGGACATCTCCATCTTGAGAATCTCCTTCAACTTTTGGAACAAAATGAAGTTCAGGATGATCATCATTCATGTTAATAGTGTATGAAACAACTCTTATATTTAGTGCTTTGAAAATTTGACTCTTGTATGTATCATTCTTGATTAGTTAATTAAATGGAACAGAGATTTTTATTTTAGATATTTCATTTTCTAATAATATTCGTGGAATAGCCATGAAAGTTAGTTTTCTTTTCTTTTAGATATTTTTTTTAATCAGGTTGCTTTTCGAAATAATTATACTACTGAGATTTGATGTAAGGACTAATTAATATGATTTATTTTTGAGTAAATTTCAATAATATGATCTTATTATCATTATAGATCATAAATGTAACATTTTCCTTACTAAAAAACAAAAACGAACTCTCAAGACATAGTTTTGTCTGAAATGGACCCCTAGACACAAATAAATATGGGTAATAAATACAGCACGAATACAGCTATTTGTGGGGTCTACATTGATTTTAAGTAATTGTCCGTACCTGTATCCTGGCGAAATCCGGTGGGAAGTGGAGGTTGTACCAACGAGAAGTAGCGAAAATCCGCCACTTCCGCATCCGAAAAACTGCCTTAGAAAATGAACATTCATAAACTGCAAACTAACCAAATAGACTGCCTTATAAATGAACTGAACTGTACCTGCCGAAAACGAGACGTAATGGAATGTATTCAGCGGCGGCTCGGCTCTTCTTGGAAGCTAATCCAATCAGATCTCATTTGAACTTTAACAAGTCAAAACCTAGATAAGCGAGTTACCCATCAAATGAATTTAACGCGTCGGTGAGTTAGTTTACCTCGAATAATTTTCCTCTTTAAATTATTATCATTATTATTTAAATTCTACAAATTCTGAATTACGTTATAGTTATTATTTAAATTTTTAAAATTCAAAATTACTTTATAATTATCATTTAAACCTACACATTCATACAATAAAATGATATATTAAACTATTAAAAAAATAAATAAATAAAAATATCTATACGTAAATAAAAAATATATAATTAAATATTTTTAAATTACAATCGAAATTTTAATTAGTTTTTTATTATTAATATCATTTTGGTATGTTAATAAAATTAACTTACTTAAAACTAAACGTTAAATATAACTAAACATTTTTAAATTACACTCAAAATTTTATTAAATTTTTTATTATTAATATAATTTAATAATTAATAATTTATTAATTTATTAATTTTACTTTTATAGGGTAATATATACTCTCTTTGATCTCCTAATTAAAATATTATATATGTAGTCTGGATCTGACTTGTCCTCACGATAATGCGTCCACAAATGCATTAGAATGTGATTTACGCTAAAAAAATCTTCTTAAAAACCCTGATATGGATCATATAAGCTTAAATTCAACAATATATATTCTCTTTGACCTAATTAAAATATTATCCAATATTTTAATATAATAATATTTAAATATAATTGTTGGATATTATCCATTTTTTAATAACAACTATACTAAACTTATTTTAATTATATATTTACAAATACTCAATTCTTATTATATTATTATTAAATTAATTTAACTAATTTGAATTCAATAAAACATAACAAAATAATAATAAATTTATTCAACTAATTTGTAACAACTAATTCATAACAGCTTTTTCCTAACAGAACCAGATGCATCTTCGTTATTTAAACTTTTTGACTGACTTATTTTTTCACCTTTGTCCTGATGATGAACCACATTAGACACTGAAAACTCATGATGTAATTAATCTGATTTTTTTTTTTTTTTTATCAAAATCATTTACAATGTTAAAAAATTAACCTACTCAAAACCACCACCCGTTATAAGAATAGAATATTAATTTTAATTTTTAAAAAATATCTAGATTTAATTTAATTAATAAAACTTTTGAAAAATGAAAAGAAAAGCAATACAAATGCTTAAAAAGCTAAAGCTATAATACATGTAATATAACATTAAATCCTGGCATGCTACAAAAGCAAATGAAAAAACAAATGTCACATTAATATTTGTGGAAATCGCTGCTAAAACAAATACAATGAAAAAACAATTGTCACATTAATATTTGTGAAATAGCTACTAAAACAAATGCTTATTATTACTTGCGGCAGCAAGGTAATAACGTATTAAAAAAAAAATTGGTATTGACATTAAATTTTAGTTGTCCAAAAATTTATGAAATTTTTCCAAAGTTTAACATTATAAATTAAAATTTATTTTTTTTAAACCACATTTAAATTCATTTCTTTCACCTCTTATTATGTAATGATGGCAGATGTACTTCACTATTAATTAATATTGTACAATTTAATGTACAACTTCCACTATAAAATGAGAGATGTACTCCATACTAAATATAAAATAAGATGTTAATTCATTCAAATATACACATAATGAATTCATTTAGTAAAGTCATTATCCCTATTGGATTACGCATTAAGTACAACACTACATACCAACTTTTCAGGTCTCGTCTTTCACAATCGTTAGGCTTGATGTGTATGTGCTTCATTCTCAGCCACATAAATATCTAAAAACTATATATTAACTAATTGACCTAGAGCAATCACCATGATTATTGTGGGCACCATGAAGGGCTTGATGTTGTAGGGAAGGCGACACTGCTGGCTGATGCAGATATATCGTCCTTGGTGAAGCCACCTGATGGTGTACAACTGTGGATGTGTTGTAGTCAGTAGGTCCAGCCGCTTCACGACCTCTACTGAAATGAGGTTTCTTTTGGCTCCCGATGTCAACAATGAACTACAACAAAGAACCCTTCACCCTTATCGGTGAGTGGAAGAGGCGTTCCCCCTACTTTGGATCTTCAGGCTCATTCTTTTGGATCTTACTGGTGGCCATGGCGGCACTAGGCTCCGAATTAATGATTTGCTTCCCTTTGTCATGTCCCTTGTCAGGTTCTAACTCAAAGTCTGAACATGCGTATGATTCAGAAGCCTTCAGCTCGGTCACTAGTGATTGCTTGGCCCGACACTCACTCATGTTGTGAGTGGAGCTCTTGCGGAACTCACACCATTTCCCCATGTACTTCTTTATCTTCAAGGTGTTGTTCTTTTCTTACGGCTTCGACAGGTTGTCCTGTGTCACCCCGCCTTAGCTTTGTCTTTTTCTCTGTGGCTTGGGGGCGACTTTCCCTTACTTTGGATTCGCAGATCCAAAGTCTTGCTTCCTCTATTTAAACGTATTCTTAATCTTGACAGTGTATTGGTACGTCATGTCGAGCGAGGAGATGTCCAAGAAATCCATCTCATCCTAGATGTACATGTGTAGGTAGTCACAGTACTTGAGTACCAAATGTCACTCAGAATCCTTGATACCCAATTTTGTGCGAAGGGTATGAAAAACATTTGTAAATTTCGGCACAACTTGGCCCCTTCCCCATCGCAGCGTGGTTCATTTTATGTATTTATCCTCATAGCTCCCGACAGGGTAGTACTACTCCTTGATTGCATCCCATAATGAATTCCAAGCGGGTGCGGCTGAAAATAGTGAGGGTGTACCTTTGTCCTTCTTCTCAAAATAGGTTTCCCACCAGTCCTTGATGTGGGGGGCAACTTTGAGAAATGCAAAAGTAATGTTTTTCTGACTGGAAAAATCATGAACAAAAAAATATACTTCTAGCAAATTTAACCATTTATCTACGGCGTTTGCATCTATCAAACATTCAAATATGGGGATGTCAAAGTTAACTTGTACCTTAAAGGGTGTGGCACTTCCAGAGTAGTTGTTGGAAGGAGACGTGTCGCCTTTGGGTAGTCACTAAAGAATCTGGGAAAATTTGTCCATCATCACATTCCTCTATCGCTCGAGGGCTTCTTCGAGAAAGATTTTCAAAGGATCTCCTTCTCCCTCATATTTCTTCTCTTTATCCACGAGAGTTTGTCGAGATTTGCAAGGTTGGTCTTGCAAAGGTTCGACTAGTTCGAGCCCTAACTCCTTATATCCCGACCTCATTGTGGACATGCAAAGAAAAATAGAGAAAGAGCAGACTGCTATGATACCATTGATCCGAACTTAAGTAGGAACGCAACAAATTCTAGATATAACCATAAATATGGAGATGCAACAAAAATAACACTTTGTTTCATTAATATCAAATACTGAAATATGCTTACAAACAGAATGGACATAAAACTAGCTTGAACGATGGTCTCTTATCTCTGAGAAGAGATGTGGTAGCTACATGCCTCTGAACTATGTTACAATGAGGCTCAAAGGCCAATTTATTATTGAGAAACAATGGAAAACCCTAAACATCCAAAAACCTAACCCTAGGAGATGAAGCGCCAAAACTATGGGCCTCGTTTGGGTAAATTGGTACATCAACTTCCTGGGGTTGTAACTTTGACATATGATCTCTATTTGACAGGGAATATACCTCGTTAAAAAAATCTATCCGAGGAATACAAATTTCACATGGCAAACATCAATAAAAGTCCCATTTCATCCCGGTTTTCCCAAAAAACATTGTTTAAGGCCTCAAAAAGGCTCTGGAAGTCGAGGACCCGAAAAAACTGCCAAAAATAGTAAATTGTGCTACAATTAAGGAAACTAAAAAATTAGAAGAGGCAGTGGTGGGGGTTCAAGTGGAATAGGCCGGTGGTCTCCAACATCCACCTGGATCATTCCTCCCCCCTTAGGAAGCAATGGTCCCCATTGCGTTGGGTGCCTCCATGAGATGGGGAAACTTCTACTAAACTTGGTCCCTGGTGAGCCTCTTGCCTTGGTGCAGGAGTGGGCTAGCTTTGACATCCCGATATAGTTGGATCTTCTGTTGGCGAGTGTTCTTGATATATGTGTCCATGGTCTAATCAGTTCTAGCATGTTCCATGCAGTATGGGTTTAACTCTGTTGGTGTGAATTGTTCTGCAATGTCGGATGTGTCTAGCAATGGTGGAAAATATGGTCGAAGGCGGTCTACATTGAAAACTGGGTGCAGACCAAGGAAAGGTGTAATGTTTAGCTCAAAGGAATTTTCCCCTACAGTCATGGTGATGGTGTATGGCCCATATTGCAGTGGATGAAGCTTGCGGTGGGGTCCAGTGAGGCGCTCCTTCTGAAAATGTAGCCTAACATTGTTACCCACCTGGAACTTGTGTGGCACCAAATGCTCATCATGACGTTCCTTGTACTTAGCATTGGATTTGTATAATATATCATGGACCTGCTGGCGGATGTGTTGACTGCGCTTAATGAAGTTGTTAGCCTTGTCGGCTTCAGACTAGAAGTGACTCAAATCTTTCTGAGTGGTTGCAAATGGTATGGCCACATCAATGGGACATAATGGTTGAAATCCTAGCCCTACCTGAAAGGGGTTGTGGCATGTTGAGCTATGGAGATCTCTATTGTAGCTTTGTTGGACATAGGGGAGGCTTTCATCCCATGTGTGTGGATGCTTCGAGTTGTACATGTGCATAATGTGTACAATCATCTTGTTGATGACCTCTGTTTGGCCATCAGTCTAGGGGTGGAAAGTCATGGACTAAGTAATTTTGATATCTAGCATCGACCAAAGACTTGACCAAAATGCACTTATGAATTCGTTGTCTCGATTTGACATAATGGATTGTGGGATCCCAAAGTGTACCCACACTTTCTCAAAGAAGAGATTAGGAGTGGCCTCTATTGTGATATTCTTCTTGCAGTCTGCCATAATGGCTAGGTTAGAGAATCTGTCGATGACCAAAAAATGTAGTCATTGTCGTGCTTAGCAGAAGAAAGACCTGACATCTAATCCATGGAGATGGATTCCCAACATCGATTAGGAGTAGGCAGAGGAGTAAATAGGCCTTGGTTCTTGATGGTTCGTTTGTAAATGACGCTGGCAGTGCAGGATGGAATGTACTTCCCAACATCATGGTGAAGGTTTGGCCAATAAAAATACTTTTTCAGTACTACCACTGTTTTCTCTACTCCGAAATGTCTAGCGATCCGCCTGTAGTGTGCCTCCCAAATCATCTTGGCATGCTCACTTGAAATAACATAGGTGTGTCCCAGGTGGCATAACAGTGCATCCTGGAGGTGAAAATTTGGAACTTTCTTACCTTCCATGAGTGTCTGGTATGTGATCCTGAATTCTGGATTGCATTTGTAAATTTGCAGACACCCTGAAGTCTCCTGCCCATAGGAGTCGAGCACAGTGATCAGTGCCATGACTAGTGGTCGACTGAGCCAATATGAAACATTATTGGTGTTTTCCTTCTTGTACTTAATGTTCAAATGGAATTTTTGTAGGTATGTGGACCATTTTTGATGGCGATCGTTCGACAACTTTCCCTGTGTTTGTATGAATTGTAGTGGTTGGTGATCTGTGTGGATGATCATTTACTTCCCCAAAATGTAATTCTTCCATTGACGACAGGCATGCACAATGGAGTAAATTTCTTGTCATAGGTGGGATACTTTCAGAATGTGTCTGAAAGTGTCTCACTATGGTAAGCCATTGGATGCCCCTACTGAGTAAAAACTGCACCAATAGCATAGTCAGAGGAATTTGTCTCAATCTAAAATGGTTGTTACAGGTCTGGTAATGTGAGCACTGGTGCAGATCAGAGGTGATGCTTCAACTAGGAAAATGCCTTCTGTTGGGTTTCATACCATAAGAATTTTGTTTTTGCTTCACCATTAGTGACTTTACTTATAGGCCAAGTTATATGAGAGAACCCTAATATGAACCTGCGGTAGAAATTGGCAAAGCCCAGAAAGTTGCGGAGTTC
Source organism: Pinus tabuliformis (assembly GCA_031772625.1). Lineage (NCBI taxonomy): Eukaryota > Viridiplantae > Streptophyta > Pinopsida > Pinales > Pinaceae > Pinus > Pinus tabuliformis. The sequence continues at coordinate 872,752,484 of CM062819.1, forward strand.
TATAAGAGTGGTTGGGACTGGCCAACTCTGAATGAATTGTATCTTGGTTGGGTTCACATGCACACCCTGCTGATCAATGATGTACCCCAGATATTGAACCTAGGTCATGCCAAAAGTTCATTTTTCTAAATTGGCATACAACTTGTGTTGTCACAAGATTTGGAGGACTTGTTGAATATGGTGGAGGTGCTCTTCCAAACTATGGTTGAAGATCAATATGTCATCTAAATACACCACCACGAATGTATTAGTGAACGGTCGCAAGATGTCGTCCATCAATCTCATGAAGGTCGTGGGGGCATTTGTCAACCTGAAAGGCATTACCAACCATTCGAAAAGGACCTTCTTATATTTTGAAGGCAGTCTTCCACACATCAGAGGGTTCGATAAGCACCTGATGATAACCAGACTTCAAAATGACCTTGCTGAAATATTTGGCCCCCTTAAGCTGGTCCAGAAGGTCATCAATCCATGGGATTGGGTACCTATTTCATACAGTGATCTTGTTCAACGCCTGAGAGTCAATACAGAGTCTCCAAGTCCTATCCTTCTTTTGTACCAATACAATCTAGCTCCTACAGGGTGATGAGATTAACTTGATGTGCCCTTTTTGCAACAACTCTTGAATCTACCTTTTCATCTCATCGTTCTCCAGAACAGAATGTTGATATATCAGTCTATTGGGTAGTGGCACGCTTGGGGTTAGATTGATGGAGTGCTTGACCTGATAGTGCAGGGGCACCCCCATAGGTGAGGAGAAAATTTCCCTATACTCCACAACCTTGTCCATATTTTGTTGTTGTGTGGAAGAGCCCAGTCTGGAAGTCGTGGCCACTATCTTCTTCTTTCCCTGAGGGAGAATCATAAGGAAAACAAATTTCCTGGTTTGTGTAATGATCTTACTGCATTGCTTTGTAGTGATTAAATAGATGACAGTAGGCGGTGATACCTCTAGTATCATGTACAACTTATTGCCCAAAGTAACAATCACAGAGTGATGTCTAGACTCATATACAGCACGACGCTTCCACATGTATGGTTGTCCTAATAATATATCAAAAACTTCAAGAGGGGCAACATCACATAGTTCCTCATCCTTGAAGGGCTTGATGTTGTAGGGAAGGTGGAAATGTTGGCTGACACATATATCTCATCCTTGGTGAAGCCACCTGATGGTGTACAGCTACGGATGTGTTGTAGTTGGTAGGCCCAGCTGCTTCATGACCTCTACTAAAATGAGGTTCTTTTGCTTCCCACTATCGATAATGAACTGCAACGGAGAACCCTTCACCTACATCTATGAGTGGAAGAGGCATTCCCCCTCCTCTGTATCTTCATGCTCATTCTTCTGGATCTTGGTGGTGGCCATAGTGGCATTGGGCTTTTCATCAATGATTTGCTTCCCTTTATCATTCCCCTTGTCAGGTTTTTGACTTAAAGTCAGAACATGCGTCTAATCCGAAAGCCTTCATCTTGTCCACCAGTGACTTCTTGGCCCAACACTCACTCGTGTTGTGAGTGGAGCTCTTATGGAACTCACACCATTTCGAGCCCTAACTCCTTATATCTCGACCTCGTTGGGGACATGCAAAAAAAAACAGAGAAAGAGAAGAATATTCTGATACCGTTGAACCGAACTTAAACAAGAACACAACAGATTCCATATATAACCATAAATATAGAGATACAACAAAAATAACACTCCATTTCATTAATATCAAATACTGAAATATGCTTACAAACAGAATGGACATAAAACTAGCTCAGGTGATGGTATCTTATCTCTGAGAAGAGATGTGGCGGCTACATGGCTCTGAACTATGTTACAATGAGTCTTGAAGGCTTATTTATTATTGAGAAAAAAGGGAAAACCCTAAACATCCAAAAACTAAGGGCCCCATTTGGGTAAATTGGTACATCAACTTCCCGAGGTCGTAACTTTGGCATACGATATCTGTTTGACGCGCACAATACCTCGTTAGAAATATCTATATGAGGAATACAACTTTTGCATGGAAAACAATAGTTGATAGCTCATGTTTTCCCCAATTTTTCCAAAAAAATGTCGTTTAGGGCCTAAAAATGGCTCCAGAAGTTCAGGACCCCAAAAACTGTCAAAATTAGTAAATTGTGCTAGAATTAAGGAAACTGAAAAATAGAAAGAAATAGTGATGGGGGTCCAAGTGGAATAGGTTAGTGGCCACCAACATCCACTTGGATCACCACACCCACAAAAAGGATGAAGTCGAGCATGGTTTCACTAAGCCCCCTATCAAGGAAATCTTTCTTGGCAGCAATTGTTTGTCGATCATTTTATAAGATATTGTTTTCCCTTAAAGGCCTCTGTTTATGTCACTCTTCGAGCAACTTATTTGGATTTTGTAGGTAAATGTTGTTTCTCCCTTGCCTGTTTCTCCTTCTTTCGAACTTTCCACATAGAAAGCACATATGCATATCTAATCAAATGAATTTTTACCAACTTTAATTTGTAGAAATGTCTTTTAAATTAAATTTTGAACGACTAAATAGAATTTTAGACAATGCTTTATCTTAATTTATTATATTTTTATTGATATGAATGACGCGAGAATCTATAGAATTTTGAATAATAAAATTGCTCTCAATGTTATAATTTTCGAAGAGATTTTCATATATGGCTTTTCTTTTGATTTACAAATTTACATGTTGCTTCATATAAACCACTTTACGAATATAGATACTTCATATAAACTGATATCCATTTCATCATCATTTTCCATTGCTTCATTATTTATGTGAGATCCGTAATAACTAAAGTAAAATGATATTGAAAGTTCTCAATAGTGTTGTAGGCAAAAAATCTCTAGCTTGGAATGGAGAAAGGATTTATATATCCAGAGATGAAGTGGGAGCTGCCTTTTTCAAAAAGAAAAAATGAACTCTCTTTTCATTAAAAAGATAATTTTCATTTACTTATGTTTTCTTCACATACGTCCATCCCACAAAAACACATTCTCAAAAAAAAAAAAAAATGTAATAACACGATCCATCTATATCACCTAACAGACATAAATACCACTGATATAATCAAATCTCAAACTAAGAATGATCCCTAGCATATACCAAAAATGGAAATGAATTAAACTAATCTATGCAATCAGGTCTACCCCAATACAACACAAAATGGACAATTATATCAGGAGAGACAACATTTAGATTTCAATATACCCATCCCTTTGAAATGTGTCACCAAAAAGAAACATTGCAACATCTCTTGCCTAACACTTGGCTGCATCTTTATTTTGAAAATATATCAACCTCTATATTATGGTCTTGGAATATGTGTGTGACATAAATCCTTTAGAATGACATGATCAATGACCTGATCCCATGCATCCAATGTGAAAGAGTTGGAACCTATAAAGAAAATATTTGATTTTCCCACTCAATGATCACCTTGGAATCTCTAAATACATCTATTTCGACAACGTCCAACCACTTGGCACAATAGAGGATACCCCACAGCTCAAGTAACTCCACTCTCATATTAGTACCACAATCATTGCACCATTTAAACTTATAGAAATATCCAGGCCTCATGAAAATTAGCATTCGACTGCCACATCACTCTGATGATAATACCCCATCCAAAAAAAAATTGGGAATCTGTTCCAAATATCCTTCAAACTAAAGCGTATTTTTTATATATTTTTTGTGACAAGGCCATTCTCCATAAAACAAGTAGAGCTCTTAATGCTGGTATCCCTCACAAAGAAAAAAATCCTAGCACTTTGCGAGAAACCCATTATTCCCTCTCAAATAATTGAATTGGAATCCTTTTTAATCCAAATCATAATGTTTTTCAAGTTTATGCCCTCTAACATCACAAAGCATTCATGACTTTATGATAATATTGGTCTATGCAAAGTGCTTAACTTCAAATATATATATTCTAAGAATTTTAACTTCCATTGATATGTATAATGCAAAGGGGTAGCCCTAAGGGTTAGCTCAACTGTTCGAGTCCCCATTGTTAAGTACCTCGCCGATCGGGAGGTCAGAGGGTCAATTCTCCTCAACGCCCTTGGGGTTAGGCCATGCTAGTCGGTCGAAGGGCTTTAAAAGATTCCCTTTGGGGTTGATCTGCGCAGATTTTCCGTGGATGTAGCAGCCACCTGTTGTAGAAATTTACAGGGTAAGTTCCTCAGAAAGAACACCAAAAGGACACCGCTCACAACCAGATCACAGATCAATACAGCAGTATTTTTGACGTGGTTAAAACCCTCAAAGAGGGAAACAGTCCACGGCCTGCGCCAACGTGGCTACTACAGGCAATTTATTAATCAAAGAATGAAAATTTACATAAGCTTCTCTCATGCACGGATTACCCGAACAATGACCCTCCATGCGCTTTAAATAGAACTCATGGACCAATCGGGTGTCAAGCCACGGATCAAGTGTCGGTAATACCGAGGAGAGAGTGAACCGTCGGATCACTACATATCGTGACCGTCGGATTGTAAGTTACAAAATGTACAACGGTAAAGAAACACACTTTACCTAACTCTATACCTAACTCTATACTAGACCAAGTTGAACTTAACTATTTCCTATGTGTCGGAATATCCTAACATCCCCCCTTAAGAACAACTTGGGATAGGATTGAAGGATTTACAAATATGACACAATAGGAGAAGGAAGGAGGCACTAGAGCCTATCCCCCCTTAGTGACAACTTCCTGAACTCCAAGCATATATCGAAGTTTAGTGAACTTCGCCTCTTTGACAGCCTTTGTGAAGATGTCTGCAACCTGATCATCTGTTGAACAATATTGCACTTCAAGAACATGGTCATGAATGAGCTTTCTGATGAAGTGCATGTGTAGTTCAATGTGTTTGTTGCGCTGATGCTGGACTGGATCTTTGCATAGCTGAATGGCACTTTGATTATCACACCAAAGTGTGGTTGGATGCTGCTGCTCAAAGCCAAACTCTGATAGGATCTGACGAAGCCACAAGGCTTCCTTACTAGCTTCCACGGTACCACGATACTCTGCTTCTGCTGACGAAAGAGAAATGGCAGCCTGTTTCTTACAAGCCCATGTAATAGGTCCTGAACCAAGAGTGAAGACATAACCAACAGTAGACTTCCGATCATCAGGGTCACCAGCCCAATCAGAATCAGTGAAACCAACTAATAGAGGAGCTGCTTTGGCACTGTAATGAATCCCAAACTGTACTGTACCTCGAACATAACGAAGTATTCTTTTAGCTGCTTTCCAATGACTTTCACAGGGGTTTTGCATAAAACGAGCAACAAGGCCAACAACGAAGGAAAGGTCAGGACGAGTATGGGTTAAATACAAGAGTTTTCCTACAAGTTGACGGTATAAGGTAGCATCAACTTCAGGAGAAGTACAAGAGACTGAAAGTTTGACTCCAGACTGAAAGGGAGAAGGGGCTGGCTTACAGTCTTCCATGTGAAAATGACGAAGAATATCACAAGCATACTTGGACTGGGAAAGGGAAATACCCTCCTTGGATTGCAAGACTTGAAGACCGAGAAAATAGTGTAAGTGTCCTAAGTCTGTCATTTCAAATTTCTTTTTAAGGCTGGACTTCACATGGTTTATAAGGTTGGGATCACTACCAGTAAGAATAAGATCATCAACATAAAGAACAAGGATGATAAGAGAGTTGCCCACTTTCTTGGTGTAGACAGTATTTAACACCTAGAAAAGCCAGATTCTAAAAGAAAGCTATCCATTTTGGCATACCAAGCCCGAGGAGCTTGCTTGAGACCATAAAGGGATTTCTTAAGTCGACATACAAGGCTGGAGTCTGTTTGGATGAAGCCAATGGGTTGTTCCATATAGATTTCTTCATGCAAGTCCTCATGCAAGAAGGCAGATTTAACATCCATCTGATGGACTTCCCATTTTAAAGAGGCAGCAAGGGAAAGAACAAGGCGGATAGAGTTCATTTTGGCAACAGGGGAGAAGGTTTCAGTGTAGTCAATGCCTTCAACCTGTGAAAAGCCCTTAGCAACAAGACGAGCTTTATGTTTATCAACTTTCCCATCTGGTCCATACTTGGTTCTGTAAACCCATTTACATCTAACAAGTTTGCGTCCCTTTGGTAGAGGAACAAGATCCCATGTATCATTCGCCAACAATGAATGATATTCTTCATTCATAGCTGCTTCCCAATGTGGATGGCCTGAAGCTTCTGCAAAAGTGTCAGGATCATGATTTACTGGAGCTTGAGCCAGTAAAGAAGAGGCTCTTTCAAACTGAGAACGTGTACGTCGCTGATCTGTAGGATCACTGGCAAGATCACCTGCTGCATCCCGAGTAGCACGGACCCATCTTGGAAGTTGAGGATCCTGAGCAGGTGGGGGAGGATTTTCATCCTCACTTTCATCATCTGAAGAAGAAATGTTTTCAAAAGTAGAAGAGATAGGAAGAGGTGGCACATCCGCCGGACTAGGCTCGCAGGCCGATTTATTTTCATCAAATTTTACATCTCTTCTAATGATAACATTTTTGGACTTAAATGGAATAAGTCTATAACCTTTTACATCTTCAGAATATCCAACAAAAGTACATTTCTCACTCTTAGGTTCTAAAGCTTTATGCTTTTCATCTGGAATATGGGCCCATGCTTCACTTCCAAAAACACGAAAGTGACTTACATCTGGTTTAATGGAACTCCAAGCTTCTTCTGGAGTGATATTCTTTAGAACCTTAGTAGGAGTGCGATTGATTATATAATTTGCACAATTAATTGCTTCGGGCCAAAAACTAAGACTGAGTCCTTTAGATTGCAGCATACAATTAGCCATTTCCTTTAAGGTGCGATTTTTCCTTTCAGCTACACCATTTTGTTGTGGAGTGTATGGAACAGTATGTTGCATTTGAATTCCATTTTCGGTGCAAAAGTTGATGAATGTGTTTTTAACATATTCTCCACCATTATCAGTTCTTAGCTTAAGAATTTGATGTCCAGATTGTTTTTCAACAAAGGCTTTGAAGGCCAAAAATGTGTTAAATACTTCGCTCTTGAGTTTTAAGAAGTATACCCAAGTGCGTCTGGAGAAATCATCAATGAAAGTTAAGAAATACTTGCAGCCAGAGAATGAAGCAACAGGAAGTGGACCACATAAATCACTGTGCACAAGCTGTAAAGGGGCTGAGGCGTGCCAAGAGGCACGTTTTTCAAAACTGTCCCGATGATGTTTTCCGAGTACACATCCGGAACAAACACCATCTCTGCAAGATACCAAAGGAAGACCTGTCACCATATTTTCTTTACATAGATGTTGAAGGGAGCGATAGTTTAAGTGACCAAATCGCTCATGCCAAAGTTTGCTCACTTCATCATTATGAGCAACAAATACTGAGGGAAGATTTGATGACCCAAAGTTGTGAAACTTATACAACCTTGTGGAATCATCAGCAATACCAGTAGCTAGAATCTGTTTAGGATCTCTTAGATCCTTGATTACAACATCATGAGGTGAAAATTCAACAATTTTACCTTCACCTGAATGAGTTATCTGATATACAGATAGAAGGTTGCAGGATAAGGTTGGAACACATAGTACATCATTAAACTGACCATTGTCTAGATGAACAGTTCCAGTCCCTACAACATTAAGAGATCTATCATCACCAACATATATATTTTTGGTGTTACAATCATTTAAAGAAGAAAACATGGCTTTGTTTTTGGCCATGTGATAAGAGGCTCCAGAATCAATGAGCCACTCATGAGAATGAGAAGAAGAAGATACATTTAATGCATAACCAGACTGAGATGATTGACAACGACATGCAGAAAGTGCCATTCCTAAAGATGAAGTTGAAGTTGAAGTTGAAGAATGCTCCACATGGATGTTATGTTTCTTCATTGCGGCTTCCAAGGCTTCCATCTTCTTAAAGCATTTAGATTCTAAGTGGCCATCTCGATTACAAAAGTTACAATGTCTATCAGTCTTCTTCCATTTGTTTTTATTGGTCCTATCATTTTGCTGAAATGATCTTCCATTTTGAGGCTGAGTTTGCTTAGGACCCTTGTTTGGTTTAGGACCATTCTTTTTAGGATATGACTTCTTAGGATTCTTTGAATTTGGTTGCTGCTGGGCGGCTAACGCTTTCTTGGAAGAGTTTCCAAGATTAAGAAGACCAAGGTGTAAGAGTTTTTCTTGTTCTCTTATTAAAGAATCACAAAAAGAGTCAAATGAAGGGGCCTTGTAGTCTTTTCCTTGACAAATGAAAGCTTCCCTTGTAGAATGGAAGGTGGAAACAAATACAGAGTAGGCTGGTCCCAACTTAGTAAGGATGGAATAAATAAGGTTACTATCTTCTTTCTTAACCTTAACACCTTCCAAGAGATATCTAAGGGTCTTGAATTTGGACAAGAAATCTTCAATGCAAGAAAAATTATTAGGATCCAATGTAAGCAACTCATTTTCAAGTTGATGGGCTCTAATTTCATTTTTAATCCCAAAAACTTTAGTGATTTGTTCCAATGCTTCATGAGGAGTCTCAAGTTCTGCAATATGGAATCTAAGATCAGGAGAAATAGACATCCCTATCAAACCACGTGCTTGATCTTGTCTATTTTCCCATTTTGCAGCCTTGTCTTCATCTTTTGGTTTCTTCTCTTGGCCTGTGGCTATTCTGTAGAGACCTTTACTTCTAAGTAAATCTTCCATGTAGGCTATCCATTGGAAGTAGTTAGTGCTGTCAAGAATGACTTGGCATGGACTTTCCATTTTTTTTTTTTAAAACTGAAGCTGAAGATGCTGAAAGAAAGTGTTCCAATGGATAGATCTCGAAAAATTAGGCTGTTTTAAAAAAAACGGCTCTGAAAAAGGCTTCCGAATGAAGAAGTTATGGCTTTTTGAAAAAAATTTGTTGAAGTTGCCGGCAAAGTGCGCGAATGTGCGGGAATGAAAAAAAACGCCCCCACAAAATGAAGATTTGAACCCAAGACTCTACTCTCTTAAAATAGCTTTGAACCAATTGTTCTATACAAAAAATTTGAGAGAGAGAGAGAGAGAGAGAGAGGGGGGGGGGGGGCCTTGGTTTGCATGCTTGCCTTGAGAAAGATCTTCTTCCCTACAAAACACAAAACATAAAACCCAACACGGACATGCAAAGAAAACGAACCTTATGCCTCGAAGTTAGCTTTAGCCAAAAAACTAGATATTTAAAAAAATGAACCTTGCGGCTCAAAGTTAGCTTTAGCCGAAAAACTAAATATTTTTCTCAATGTTTCTGATTTTCCGAGATCACATTAAGGTGCAGGGAAAAGAGCATACGCATGAGAAAAATCCTTCCTTTCTGTTTCTGATTTGCCCAGATCGCACAGAGTCGCAGGGAAAAGAGCATACACAGAAATGAAAGGTATAGATCCGGTTAAAAAAAGCTAAATAAACCGAAACCGAAATAAGCAGAGAGAAAATAACAGTAAACTGCAAATAAAGACTGTATACCTCCAGATCTTAAAAATGACGCAGATAGGGCTACCGGAAACCTTTTCGCGTGAAACGAAAGGGGTTCCTCACTGGAACAGATGCTCCGAACACAACAGAGCAGTCCTCTCGGCCCGAAAGCAGTCAAAAACAGTAGATCTAGGAAACGACAGCCGCATGCAGTTCTACCGGCTTCAGATTTGGACCACCAACGGACGCGGCCCTCAAATAGCCCTGATACCATGTAGAAATTTACAGGGTAAGTTCCTCAGAAAGAACACCAAAAGGACACCGCTCACAACCAGATCACAGATCAATACACCAGTATTTTTGACGTGGTTAAAACCCTCAAAGAGGGAAACAGTCCACGGCCTGCGCCAACGTGGCTACTACAGGCAATTTATTAATCAAAGAATGAAAATTTACATAAGCTTCTCTCATGCACGGATTACCCGAACAATGACCCTCCATGCGCTTTAAATAGAACTCATGGACCAATCGGGTGTCAAGCCACGGATCAAGTGTCGGTAATACCGAGGAGAGAGTGAACCATCGGATCACTACATATCGTGACCGTCGGATTGTAAGTTACAAAATGTACAACGGTAAAGAAACACACTTTACCTAACTCTATACCTAACTCTATACTAGACCAAGCTGAACTTAACTATTTCCTATGTGTCAGAATATCCTAACACCTGTGAACCACTTCTTGCAAAAGAAAATGCAAAGGGGTTTTAGATATTCCATTTTATTTATTTAATTTAAGTTTTAATTATAATTAAATAAAAAATAATTATTTTATGTTTTTTATGTTTTGATTTTTATTAGGTATATTTTTCACTTAATTTTATAGGAAATTGGATAGGGATTTGTTATAACCACAAGTTTGAGTTGTGAAATTTGCATAATCCAAGTGTTCTAAAAATATTTGAAAGAGACAAATCCATTTAATTTTTTTTTTTTGAATGGATAAATGGATTTTGCTCTTTCAAATACTTTTAGAACACTTGGATTATGCAAATTTCACAGTGAAAACTTGTGATTATAACAAATCCTATCCAATTTCCAATAAAAATGATTGAAAAATATACCTAATAAAAATCAAAACATAAAAAATTTAAAACAATTATTTTTTTATTTAATTATAATTAAAAATAAAAAAATATATAATATCTAAAACCCATTCACATTATAGATAACAATGGAAGTTAAAATTATTAGAATATATATCTTTGAAGTTAGGCACTTTGCATTACTTGAAAAGAGGATTACATAGACTAATATTATTTGTTGTTGGTCTTCCCGAAGGGAAACCAGAATAGTAGCATACGTTCAAAGTTTTGAAATTGCAAAGACTTTGTCTAACTAGAGCATCTTGTAAATAAAAATCTACATAAATAGGCTAGGTGTGCCAAACCTTTACATAATGCGACATGGTTAAAAAATCATTAGAACTATAAATAAAAAAACCAGTGGTCATAACCTCCAAGAATTTGTGTTAATTGGTCACCATTCTCATCCAATATTATTTTGTTCCCTACAATTCACCTTCATTCTCCTCTAATATGTTGTCCTTGTTTTGATTGTCTTCCTCCAAACACAAATCATTATATAATATGAAAGAATCCATATCAGAATGAACTGAATAAATAGGATGGTTATTAGTCCTTTCCTTGCCACTTACCATGTATTTCATCCAGGTTTCTCTATACAATCCCCTTGGCTTTCCAGAAACATGAATTGTGGCATATGATGTGTCCATCTGTAAATTACCCTTCAATTTTGCAGACCATGTTCTTGATAAGAGCATCCCAAACTTTGGAGGAATATCAGCAACAACTATATCCTTCACTAAGATTTTTTATATAATTTGAGTGAGAGAGGAAACCAAATCCTTGATTAAACCTAAACATTTCACCTTACCTGAATCAAAGGAAAAGAGATCTTTATATGGCCTTGTGATGTCCAAACCAAGCTTATCCATAATAACCTTTGGCATTAAAGTATGTGATGACCTGAGTCTAACATTGCATTATGTAGAATCAAAACATGCACATTCAAACTAACATAGAAGGGTGGGACATCTCCATCTTGAGAATCTCCTTCAACTTTTGGAACAAAATGAAGTTCAGGATGATCATCATTCAAGTTAATAGTGTATGAAACAACTCTTATATTTAGTGCTTTGACAATTTGACTCGTGTATGTATCATTCTTGATCAGTTAATTAAATGGAACATAAATTTTTATTTTAGATATTTCATTTTCTAAAGTGAGAGAAGATTGACCTTTCTCTACCTCTTTGATGGTAGTGTCTCTCTTTTCAGGAATATCTTGTGGAGGAACAACTTTTTTATTGCTAGAAGTAGGTGCATCAGCTTGGCCTTTCTTTGGAGGATTTAGTAGAACCTTTTTGTTTCTCAAGTTATACTATCTGTGTACCTCCATGATTTCATTTTGGTACCTCTACTTGTAATCTTCTGATTCCATATGCATGATATCTTCTTGTGGCTCAAAAAAAAAGTCTTGTTCTTCTTTTGTCAAAAATACATTGTCCTCTTCTTCACCAAAATAATGAATCTGGTCCTAATATTTTGTTTTCTCTTCATCGTCTACAAAATTCTCTTGGAAAGGAGGTCTGATTTGTTTCTAATCTCCTTGATTTCTTTGTTTTCTTTGCTTGATTTGAACTTGAGGCCTCTGAAAATTTGGATTTCTTACTGGAGGAGGGGCATGTTGATCTATACCAACAACTTTTTTCTCTAAGGTCAATCTCTCCACCAACTTCTCCATTGTTTTCACCATGACATCCAACTTTCTATCTGATGAAGATGAAGCCTCCTCTTTAACTCCTCTTTTCTCAACTTTCATTTTGGCCTTTTTATTCAACAAATTAGCTTCCACTGCAACAACATTTTTATGCATATCCTACAAATTGGCTAGGTTCCTTTCTCTAAGTTGATAGGAAAGATCGACATCAAAACAATGTGGATAATGAAGTAAGGCTAACCCTGGAGAGGTTTTATTTTAGTCAGTATTGAATTATATACTTTATTAAATCTTGCTGAAAAATCTTGCACTGATTCTCCTGGAGCTCTCTTCAAATTATCATACTCAGCCAAAATCTACAGAGGGCTCTTCTCGACTTCCCATTTGGCAAGGAAACTTTGTTCAAACTGCTGGAAATTGGAAATACTTGCAGCTGACAGACTTCTAAACCATTTCTTTACCTCTCCCGAAAAACTCTAACCAAAAAGCCTCAATTTAGCATCCTCGTGGTATACCTCTTCCAGGTCTATGAAGTCATTCAACCTATCAAGGTGTTGTTGTGATGTAATAACCCCTGCACCATCGAACTAAGGCAATATCTGACCATAGTTTTCGGGCAAATCGTGTAGTGGAACTTGTAGATTCAATGGAGCATAACAGACAACCATAATTGTATGAGATGGACTTGTACTAACCTTTGGGGTCTGAAATTAGGATGAGGAAGGTACGGGGATTGTTGTTTGAACAATTGATGAGGAAGGATGGGTAAGAACAATGGAAACAATAGGAGAAAGATTCAATGGGATGTTCAATGGAGGAGAAAATGTTGGGGCAGAAACAGTTAGGACATAATGTTGTAATTTGGAGGATTTAGTAGGAGCTTCCTACAACTGATGGAAAAGATGTTCTAACTTATGAAATTGTTTCCAAATATCCTTGTTTGATTCCAATACACTCTCTTTTTGAAAAGGAATAAAGGATAGTAACTTTTCTTGATAAAAAATTGCTTCTATCGGATTGTTTTATGATTTAGATGTGAATATGATTTGCTCAAAATCCAAATCAAACTGAGTGTGGTCCACTGATTCGACCTTATATGGTAGGGACAATTATTTTTTTATGACACTGGTATCTATTTCTTTTTTAGGCTTCTTATTACTAAATAACTTCTCTGGACTAGTCAAGATCTCAGGTGGATTAGGATCTGGACGATGCCTAGTGTGTACTCTTCTAGAAGCCAGATTTCCTACAGGAATTTATTGCAGTTGGTTCTAATATCACTAAAGTTGGGTAAATATTCAACCTATCAGTTTATATTTCACAGTCACCTTCAGGAACCATATTTGTCTCTAATAGCAAATTTTTTTAGGGAATTCTTCAAGCTTTATGCTCCCCGACAACGACACGACTATGTTAGCACTTCATAATTCCTCCAGGTTGATGAGAGGAACCCAAAGGTAACCACAAACTACTTAGAAGCTAGAATCTAGCCCTTCCAGCTTCATAGAGGGCTCTCTCTATCCGAATGTCTAGTCACTTAGATCTTAGGCTAGGTATAATGGTCAGAGGGGATTAAATTTTAACAATTTGATGGTAGGGTAGAGGGAACATCTGTTGGGCATACAGTCATATAAAGTTGATTGTTTTTCCAGTGAGGAGATGAAGGGATGAGGGATATTTTGACAGGGGCAATGTAGGCATTCCTAGTGACGTTTTAAATTTAATTAGTTGTATAAAGGTGACCAGAGGAAAGGTGGAAATGACATATAGAGCATCTAACTAAAGTATGAATTCTAAATGCCACTTAAGAAGAAAACATAAATTGTTTAGCAAACTATCTTAGAGCTCTTTGACAGTGAGTTCTGAGATAAATCCTTATTTAACCAAACATAAAGACATACATTCAAAGAATGGAAATGACAAGAGACAAACTTACAACATAGAGAAGCACATCACCATCAAGAGCTGACATAGGAATCCCTGTAAAGTCACACCTTTGTCCTTTTCATTCATTGGAAAATATCAGAAAAGTACAATGCACACAATGTTTCTTTTCCTAACCCTGACCAACCCTTTGCTTCATCAAGATTACATCATAAATATATAAAAGAGGATCATTTTCCACCTCTAGGAATTGAATTCGGTGAAAGGATTTCTTTTTCTACCTAATGCAGTGAATATAGAACTGCTTTTCTAAAAACTAGGTACTGTTTGACCAAGTCTTTTTCAAGAAAATTTACATATACAAAGTCTAAATTGAGTTTCAAAGTCCTTATATGACTCCAAACATTAACCATGACCATAAAAAGAAATTACATAACTTTTATACATAAAATCCACGGTCAAAAGGTTGATTGTGTGGGAATGTAGCACAACCTCCTAGTCCAGCAAAAATGTAGCACATAAGCGCAGTGAATTGATGGTTCATATAGATCCAGTCACTTTCTAAGATTCTCAATGACTGATGCACGTGTGAAATATCATGGACATCATAAACTTCCCCTTGAGAAACCTCCTTTCATTCTGTAGAGCTTCCATCTATCAAGACTCCATCTACAACAAAAGTGCAACGCTTGTATGAAAGCATAGTGAAACCTATTCTTCATGATTTTGATTAGTGTTGAGGTCTCTAAATAAGATAAACAACCTAATGATGATGTTAAAAATCCTGAAAGCCCTTTTCAAGTCCCCACTCACCAAAAATATGACAAAATTTCTCATTTTCATCAAACCCTAATGCCTTGTCAAAAAGTGCAAAATTGTTGAATGAGTTGCTTCTTTGAAAAAAATTCATAAACTTAAGAACCCTGACTAACTATGCTCCTAGAAGGAATACATGCAAAATATTACTTCTCAACTTCCTTATCCAACCCCATCCAACTAGCATACTTGGGAAAAAAACCAAAACTGCTTTGATTTACCTGTTCCAAGACTCAAACGTTGGTTGCTTCAATGCCAAGTGATATGAGAGAACCCTAATACGAACCTACAGTAGAAATTAACAAGGCCCATTAAACTACGGAGCTCTGTTAGAGTGGTTGGGGCTGCCCAATCCCTAATGACTTGTATCTTGGTTGGGTCCACATGCACACCCTACTCATCAATTATGTACCCCATATATTGAACTTGGGTCATGCCAAAAGTGCATTTTTCCAAATTGGCATACAGCTTGTGTTGTCACAAGGTTTGGAGAACCTGTCAAATATGGCGGAGGCGCTCTTCCCAACTCTGGATGAAGATCAAGATGTCATCTATATACACCACCACAAAATCATTGGTGAAGGGTCCCAAGATGTCTTCCATCAATCTTATGAGGGTTTTGGGGGCATTTGTTAACCCGAAAGGCATGGCCAACCATTCGAAAAGGCCCTCCTTAGATTTGAAGGCAATCTTCCACACATTAGAGGGTTCGATAGGTACCTAGTGATAACTGGACCTCAAATCAATCTTGTTGAAATATTTGCCCCCCTTTAGCTGGTCCAAAAGGTCATCAATCTGTGGGATTGGGTACCTATTCCATATAGTGATCTTGTTCAGCGCCCAATAGTCAATACAGAGTCTCCACGTCCCATCCCTCTTTTGTACCAATACAATTGGGCTGCACAGGGTGATGAGCTTAGATTGATGTGCCCTTTATGCAACAACTCCTGAATCTGCCTCTTGATCTCATCGTTCTCCAGAACATAACGTCAATAAATTGGTCCATTATGTAGCGGCACGCCCGGGGTTAGATCGATGGAGTGGTTTACATGAAAGTGTAGAGGCACCCTCGTAGGTGAGGATAAAATGTCCCTATACTACTCCATGACCTTTTCCATCTGCTGCTAGTGTGTGGAGGAGCCCAGTTTGGAAGCCGCGGCCACAATCTTCTTCTTTCCCTAAGGGTGAATCATAAGGAAAACAAATTTCATGGTCTGTGAAATGATCTTACTGCATTGCTTTGCAATGATCAAAGTGATGGCAGTAGGTGGGTGTTATAGACATTTTTGTGCCTTACAGCATTGAGCATGAAATGTCCATAATCTAAGGGATCCAAAGTCCCTAAACATGTTGTTCCTACCCCTAGAGGAACAAGGCCAACTAACCACAGCAATTCACAGAAGTTCTCCACCTGAAAACACTCAAAAACAAGCCAATTCTGGATCATGTCAACTGCTCCACTGAGCATCTGCGCTGAATGTCAACTGCTCCACTGTCTACCTGCATTGAATGTCAACTCCAACAAAGGCTACCTGCGCTGAGCGAGTTTGGACAAGTGGCAGAGTCATTCCTCAAGGTGTCAATGCCCAGGAAGCTTCCAAAATGACACTTGGATCAGGGAATTCGACTGGTGATGAGTAAGAGGTTCCAAATCTCCAAGTGGAAGCAAGAACCTCCAAGTGGACTCAAGAACTGACAGAGGGAGAGGACACTAGTTAGATCACAAGCTGACTCATCCTCTCTCCAAATATCTATATATGGATCTCACCTCCATGGGATCTAGGGGCTGGAATTTTGTGATTGCAAAGAATTGCTGTTGGTTTGTGGCTGGAAACATTGGGTGCTTAATGCTTTGAAGGGAGTTGAAGAAGGAATTCCATTCTGCTGGGAAGGAGATGTTGGATTGGAGCCCTATGGGTTGTATCTCTTCCTGAACCCTGTTACTTATCAATAAAGCTATCTTGATTCTTTCCTATATGCTGGTGTATTTTGTATGATTGCATTAGTGTATTTGATTTACTTCTAATCCTGAATCATTTATGAATATGTATATTTGCCTTTGCATTGTGTTCTTCTCTTGTCGCAAGTAGTTGTTCTCTTGTCACAGGTAGCTGTTCTCTTGTGATCTCGTGGAATTCAAGTAGCTGTTCTCTTGAGCAAGCGAGGAGACAAGTAGCTATGGACACACAAAGAGAAGAGGATCTAGATCGAGGGACAACCGGAAGACAACGGTAAGTCTACCAATCTCCCCTCTTTCACATTTCATAAAGGAAGAAATCATAATAGCTGTATTCGTTTGTTGCTAAGGCGCTGTCACACCTTAGGTGGATAGGATCGTCCTGCATAGGCATTTTTCCCCACAACAAATTGGCGACTCATAGCTGTAAGAATCTCTGCCACATCAAGGTCACGGAGAATAACCCTCCCAGCAGTCTCCCCTGCTGGGGCGGCAACTGGCGCTTTCGGGCGAGCTGCTGGACGAACAGGACCAACATCTGCATGCATACATGAGTTTGATTATGAGTCTTGATAGAATAAAGCACAACAACATTATGAATAAGAACAGTAAACAATAATATGGTCAAAGATTTTACCTATAGCGCCCCACTGTTCGCCATCCGGCAGTACCAAGTCCGGATCACCTCGGAAATCCATGCCAACATATGGGTACTCGGAATAGACCATCTCCTGGCACTCGAACCACCTGAAGAAGGTATCAGTGAAAGTAATCTGAGATTGACCAGCATGCCTAGACATGTGATCAACCCATCTCTGCATACGTGGCTCGGTAGGAGAAGGCAAGTCGAGTGCGATATACTGAGGCTGCATCAGTGGTATTTTCTCCAAGGCAAAGGCAGTCAGAATAGAACCATACCCAAAGTTCTTCAGCTTCCCGTCCTTTACCTTGGTCAATTGAATTTTCATCTGAACAAGTACTGCATCACACCAGTTGAATACTTTCGGTTGGAGACACTCCAAGGCGTGCTGCACATAAGATCTGTTGGCAACATGTAGAGATGCGCTACCGGCCATCCTACCAATGGTATACAGAATGGACCTGAGAGACCCGTCAGTGATCTCACGGATAACAACCTTGCCGTCTCTGCTCGGCTAGGAACCTTCCCTGCAATACTGACGGACATAATCTCTCACGGAGTCATTCCCCCGGGCCGAACCTGACAAAGAAATGGGGGCACCCCGCCTTGACAACCCAGTCAAGAAGTAAATGTCCTCTATGGTCAAGGGGATGGATTTTCCCCTAATCTGGAATACTTGGTTAATAGGATCCCAAGCATCAAGCATATACTGCAGTAAAGAGATCTGTGCTCTCATACTAGAGATACGGAAGAACTTCAGCAGGCCACAGTTCCGCAGCGCGTTCACCGTGACAGGGTCATGGAGGGCAATCATGTCCTCCTCTTCATGTTCTCGTTCTCGCCATGTAAGGGACATTTTGCTCAAAGATCCCTACAAAACAAACAAGAGAAAGAGTAAGTTCCTGAATTTGATGAGAAACTGGCAAAATTTCATCAAAAAACTGTGCATAGAACTGCTTTTTTGAGATCAACGCAGTTGGCAAGTGTCCTACCTGCGTTGAAGGTCAAACTGCCTTAAGGCAGCTTGACATTCAGCGCAGGTTTCGAATGGACTGCCTGCGCTGATGCCAGAGCGCCCTAGCAGAACCCCAGGGGCTCATGAGGATAGGAAAATAGGCACAAAATTGAAAAAAGGAAACCATGAAAAGAAAGAGCTAGGGTTTATCCCCTACCTGGTCCAGACGGCACTGAAAATCGTCCGTAGAATCTCCCGGAATCAGCTGGTGAAAATCAAGGGGGAAGAGGCACCTCCAGAGCTCCAACAAACTAAGTTCAAATGAAATGGTAAAATGAGAGGTAAAAACACCTTTTAATGGCTTTTTACGAAGTTCAAAGCTAAATATTAGGGTTATAATCTCATCTTCATGCAAATGTTATTCATTTCTAACTAAGTTTGTTGCAACAATTAAGAATGCAGTACTATCCTTGAAAAGAGAAAAGCTAGTTATGGTAAAAATCAAAATTTGACCATGTAATCGAGCAGTTTTAGCATAAAGTTCATGCTCGTTAAAAAATAAACGCAAGATCCGAGCAGTTTTAACGCAGTCTTCATGCTCGTTAAAAAATAAATATAAGTAGTGAGCAGAGTTTCCTCCAGTGTTTAAGCTCATTTTTAACTAAAAAATGAACCTATCCCGGTAAATAACCACTGTGATCGTAAATTTATCAGCCATAAGAGCCTTGGTCGTGTTTGCACCTGCCACCTCCACTTTTCATTTGGCCGATCGTTCACCTCCATATGATTGTTTACCCATTTTGAGGAATAGCTGCGAAGAGTGATTTCACCTAGCCATCCTTGTGACATTGCCGTGATTGGAAAATTCCAACCTGTACCTGGAATCTGCTGCTATCCCTGTTTATCACTCATTCCTCAAAAGACGAGTCTTCTTTAAGCTCTTTTCAATTGACTCGTAAAATATGAAAAGATTGCCGAGTCTTGGCCTTCCAGCTCGTTAAAGGACCGGAAATGCTATCCCTCCTCTAGATTTTAATCTTTTTGGACCTGAGGGATTATTGCACAAAAAGGTCGAGCGCTTGTTTTATTCGGCTCGTTAAAATTATCGAAAACTCATCCCTTCTGTATTGTTTTATACTTTTTCGGACTTAAGAGATTAGATGACGAAAAAGGAATTTTGGAGTTAACTTTATGTACCTTTTCAGACTCTCTAAAAATGAAAAGGACCGAGTTGTCCTTGTCGTTAGACTCGTTAAAATTATTAAATAGCGACAAACTTGTCTTTAGACGAGAACGAGTTTCACGATCGCTAAGCTCGTTAAAACATAGCGATGGGCTTGCCCGAAGGGCAGGTTATAGAACAAGCATATGTTATCCTCCTCAAGCTTGACAAAAATAAAGAGGTACTGGTCAGCAATGACTGGGGAAAAATTGGGAAAAATCAAGAAAACTTTGATGGTAGCAGGTCGCTCTTGAACATGACACTTTTCCTCCATACCACATTCGGGTTGGGTTGTTTCATTCACCGGTCACATCGCCATGGTCTCGCCATACCATCCATATTTGGGGTAATGCTACCAATCCATCGCATCAGTGTCGCCATATGTTCAAGAGAAGTCGTTCAGAAAGAGTCAACCGGGTCCCATCCACTGCCATACATTATCCTTCATCCATTTCATGACCGCCACCCTGAATCATATGTCACAGATCGTTTTCACCTCCATTAAAATCATTAGCTCCGTTCCGTGTCACTGATGTGGGGTTCATTAAGGCCCTCCTTTGACGGATCGCTTCTTGTTGACATCAGCTCATTATCCAAGAAGTTGATCTAGGAACAACCCCTTCAGTACTTTGAAGCTTGCATGCCTCAATGGCAAGTTTCTCACTTCCGGCGACAGGTATACATCAATGACCTTCGACCAGAAGATTTTGCGTGGTGTTCGACGCCAAGTCCTTTATTCACACCACGTGAATTGTACTGCAGTACCTTGAGGGTCATTATC
This sequence comes from Pinus tabuliformis, assembly GCA_031772625.1. Taxonomy (NCBI): domain Eukaryota; kingdom Viridiplantae; phylum Streptophyta; class Pinopsida; order Pinales; family Pinaceae; genus Pinus; species Pinus tabuliformis. Next base: position 872,772,970 of record CM062819.1, read on the forward strand.
ATTATCGGTGATTCCTCTCGCGCTTGTTAACGGTTTACATCATTGGCCGGTAATCAAGCGATGTCTTTCCATGTTCGAATTCAGCGCAATTCTCACATGGATCGACTTGTACTTAGAGTGAAGATTGAACGAGTTTGAAGACCCCGGATCTAGTTTCATCCATCCGGGCTGCGATATATATTCAGGAAAAATAAAGACATTTGACATGTACATCATTGCAGTAGATGATCATCCTACTCAAAGGATGATAGTTTCGCCAAAATTATCATTCTACCATCAGACGATCGTCTGTTCTATGTACAAAAATGAATTTATAAAGCTGAGCATGGGAATGCCCGCCTCAGCTAGATCATGAAAACAATATGAATCATAATGTATTGTATTGTATTTTATTACAGGTCTCCTCCCAACAGATGGATGAACTTCGGACCCTCCTGGATAAAGCATTTCATCCGATAAACGTCCTCATACTTTGGGGGCAACTGTTATAGACATTTTTGTGCCTTACAGCATTGAGCATGAAATGTCCATAATCTAAGGGATCCAAAGTCCCTAAACATGTTGTTCCTACCCCTAGAGGAACAAGGCCAACTAACCACAACAATTCACAGAAGTTCTCCACCTGAAAACACTCAAAAACAAGCCAATTCTGGATCATGTCAACTGCTCCACTGAGCATCTGCGCTGAATGTCAACTGCTCCACTGTCTACCTACGTTGAATGTCAACTCCAACAAAGGCTACCTGCGCTGAGCGAGTTTGGACAAGTGGCAGAGTCATTCCTCAAGGTGTCAATGCCCAGGAAGCTTCCAAAATGACACTTGGATCAGGGAATTCGACTGGTGATGAGTAAGAGGTTCCAAATCTCCAAGTGGAAGCAAGAACCTCCAAGTGGACTCAAGAACTGACAGAGGGAGAGGACACTAGTCAGATCACAAGCTGACTCATCCTCTCTCCAAATATCTATATATGGATCTCACCTCCATGGGATCTAGGGGCTGGAATTTTGTGATTGCAAAGAATTGCTGTTGGTTTGTGGCTGGAAACATTGGGTGCTTAATGCTTTGAAGGGAGTTGAAGAAGGAATTCCATTCTGCTGGGAAGGAGATGCTGGATTGGAGCCCTATGGGTTGTATCTCTTCCTGAACCCTGTTACTTATCAATAAAGCTATCTTGATTCTTTCCTATATGCTGGTGTATTTTGTATGATTGCATTAGTGTATTTGATTTACTTCTAATCCTGAATCATTTATGAATATGTATATTTGCCTTTGCATTGTGTTCTTCTCTTGTCGCAAGTAGCTGTTCTCTTGTCACAGGTAGCTGTTCTCTTGTGATCTCGTGGAATTCAAGTAGCTGTTCTCTTGAGCAAGCGAGGAGACAAGTAGCTGTGGACACACAAAGAGAAGAGGATCTAGATCGAGGGACAACCGGAAGACAACGGTAAGTCTACCAATCTCCCCTCTTTCACATTTCATAAAGGAAGAAATCATAATAGCTGTATTCGTTTGTTGCTAAGGCGCTGTCACACCTTAGGTGGATAGGATCGTCCTGCATAGGAATTTTTCCCCACAACAGTGGGGCTATCATTGGTATCATATACAACTTATTGCCCAAACTAACAATCACATAGCAAGGTCTAGAATCATATACAACATGTCGCTTCCACATGTATGGTTGTCATATAATACATCATAAAATTCAAGAGGGGAAACATCACACAGTACCTCATCCATGAAGGGCTTGATGTTGTAGGTAAGGCGACACTGCTGACTGATGCAGATATATCGTCCTTGGTGAAGCCACCTGATGGTGTACAACTGTGGATGTGTTGTAGTCAGTAGGCCCAACCACTTCACGACCTCTACTGAAATGAGGTTCTTTTGGCTCCCGATGTTGACAATGAACTATAGCAAAGAACCCTTCACCCATATCGATGAGTGGAAGAGGCGTTCCCCCTACTTTGGATCTTCAGGCTCATTCTTTTGGATCTTAGTGGTGGCCACGGTGGCACTAGGCTCCGCATTAATGATCTGCTTCCCTTTGTCAGGTTCTAACTCAAAGTCTGAACATGCGTCTGATTCAGAAGCCTTAAGCTCGGTCATTAGTGACTACTTGGCCTGATACTCACTCGTGTTGTGAGCGGAGATCTTACGGAACTCACACCATTTCCCCATGTCCTTCTTTGTCTTCATGGTGTTGTCTTTTCTTACGGCTTCGATGGGTTGTCCTGGGTCACCCCGCCTTAGCTTTGTCTTTTTCTTTGTGGCTTGGGGGCGACTTTCCCTTACTTTGGATTCGCAGATCCAAAGTCTCGCTTCCTCTATTTAAACTTATTCTTAATCTTGACAGTGTATCGGTACGTCATGTCGAGCAAGGAGATGTCCAGGAAATCCATCTCATCCTAGATGTACATGTGTAGGTAGTCGCGGTACTTGAGTACCAAATGTCACTCAGAATCCTTGATACCCAACTTTGTGCGAAGGGTATGAAAAACATTTGTAAATTTCGGCACGACTTGGCCCCTTCCCCATCGCGGCGTGGTCCATTTTATGTATTTATCCTCATAGCTCCCGACAGGGTAGTACTACTGTTGTGGGGAAAAATGCCTATGCAGGACGATCCTATCCACCTAAGGTGTGACAGTGCCTTAGCAACAAACAGAAACAGCTATTCTAGTATTATTCCTTTATGAATTAAGAATGAAGAGAGATGGATGGACTAACCGGTGTCTTCCGTTTGTCCCTCGATCCGGTTTCTCTTCTCTTTGAGGGTTCTCAGCTACTTGCCTTCTCGCTCGCCCAGCTTCAACAGGTTCCTGCAAGATCACAAGAAGAGAACACTACACAAAGACATAGATTCATATTCATAACTAGTTCAGGATTAGAATAAACTAAACATACTAATGCAATCATACATCAAAGATACATCAGTATATAGGAGAAACCAAGATAGCTTTATTGATGAATAACAAGGTTCAGGAGGAGATACAACCAAGAAGGCTCCAATCCAGCATCTCTTTCCCAGCAAATGAAATTCCTATCTTCACCTCCCTTCAAAGCATTAAGCACCCAATGATTCCAATCTCAAACCAACAACAATTCTTTGCAATAACAAAATTCCAGCCCCTAGATCTCATGGATGAGAGATCCATATATAGATGTTTGGAGAGAGGATGAGTCAGCTTGAGATCTGACTAGTGTCCTCTCCCTCTGTCAGTTCTTGCTTCCACTTGGAGACTAAGAGCCTCTTACTCATCACTAGTCGAATTCATTGAGGCAAGTGTCATTGGAGAAGATTCTGGAAGCTTCCAGGGTCTTTCCACCTCGTTGAATGAACTTGCCATTTGTCACTTCCCGCTCAGCGCACCCTGGTAGTGCTTCTACCTGCGTTGCAGTGCACCTAGCCAGTGCAATCTCTGCATTTCAGCGCAGACAGCTAGTGGAGCCTCTGAATTGATCCTGAATTGACTTTTTTTTGAGCAGTTTCTGGTGGAGAACTTCTGTGAATTGCTGTGGTTTGTTAGCCTTGTTCCTCTAGGGGTAGGAACAACATGTTTAGGGACTTTGGATCCCTTGGATTATGGACATTTCATGCTCAATGCTGTAAGGCACAAAAATGTCTATAATAGTTGCCCCCTAAAGTATGAGGCTGTTTATCGGGTGAAATGCTTTATTAGGAGGATCCGAAGTTCATTCAATGCTGGGAGGAGACCTGTAATAAGATACAATACAATACATTATTTTTCATACTGCTTTCATGATCTAGCTGAGGCGGGCATTCCCATGCTCGGCTTTATAAATTCATTTTTCTGTACATAGAACAGACAATCGTCTGATGGTAGACTGATAATTTTGATGAAATTATCATCCTTTGTGTAGGATGATTATCTGCTGCAATGATGTACATGTCAATGTCTTTATCTTTCCTGAATATATATCGCAGCCCGGATGGATGAAACTAGATCCGGGGTCTTCAATCTCGTCCGATCTTCACTCTAAGTACAAGTCGATCCATGTGAGAATTGTTCTGAAGTCGAACATGGAAAGACATCGCTTGATTACCGGTCAATGAGGTAAACCGTTAACAAGCGCGAGAGGAATCACCGATAATGATAATGATCCTCAAGGTACTGCAGTACAATTCATGTGGTGTGAATAAAGGACTTGGCGTCGAACACCACGCAAAATCTTTCGGTCGAAGGTCATTGATGTATACCTGTCGCCGGAAGTGAGAAACTTGCCATTGAGGCATGCAAGCTTCAAAGTACTGAAGGGGTTGTTCCTAGATCAACTTCTTGGATAATGAGCTGATGTCGACAAGAAGTGATCTGTCAAAGGAGGGCCTTAATGTATCCCACATCAGCGACACAGAACGGAGCAAATGATTTTGATGGAGGTGAAAACGATCTGATGATATATGATTCAGGGTGGCGGTCATGAAAGGATGAAGGATAATGTATGGCAGTGGATGGGACATGGTTGACTTCTCTGAACGACTTCTCTTGAACATATGGTGACACTTATGCGATGGATCGGTAGCATTACCCCAAATATGGATGGTATGGCGAGACCATGGTGATGTGACCGGTGAATGAAACAACCCAACCAGACTGTGGTACAGAGGAAAAGTGTCATGTTCAAGAGCGACTTGCTACCATCAAAGTTTTCTTGAGTTTCTCCCAATTTTTCCCCAGTCATTGCTGACCAGTACCTCTTTATTTTTGTCAAGCTTGAGGAGGATAACATATGCTTGTTCTATAACTTGCCCTTCGGGCAAGCCCATCGCTATGTTTTAACGAGCCTAGCGATAGTGAAACTCGTTCTCGTCTAAAGACAAGTTTGTCGCTATTTAATGCATTTAACGAGTCTAACGGCAAGGATAACTCGGTCGTTTTCATTTTTAGAGAGTCTAAAAAGGTACATAAAGTTAACTCCAAAAGTCCTTTTTCGTCATCTAATCCCTTAAGTCCGAAAAAGTATAAAACAATACATAAGGGATGAGTTTTCGATAGTTTTAACGAGCCGAACAAAACAAGCGCTCGATCTTTTTGTGCAATAATCCCTCAGGTCCAAAAAGATTAAAATCTAGAGGAGGGATAGCTCTTCCGGTCACTTTAACGAGCTGGAAGGCCAAAACTCGGCAATCTTTTCATATTTTACGAGTCAGATGAAAAGAGCTTAAAGAAGACTCGTCTTTTGAGGAACGAGTGATAAAACGGGTTAGCAGCTGATTCCAGGTACGGGTTGGAATTTTCCAATCACGGCAGTGTCACAAGGATGGCTAGTGAAATCACTCTTCGCAGCTGTTCCTCAAAATGGGTAAACAATCATATGGAGGTGAATGATCGGCCAATGGAAAAGTGGAGGTGACGGTGCAAACACGACCAAGGCTTTAATGGCTGATAATGTTACATTCACGGTGGTTATTTACCGGAAGATAGTTCATTTTTTAACGAGCTTAAACGCGGAAAAACACTGCTCAGTCTTATGTTTATTTTTTAACGAGCATGAACTATGTGCTAAAACTGCTCGGATCTTGCGTTTATTTTTTAACGAGCATGAACTGTGTGCTAAAACTGCTCGAATATCTAGTCATATGATAAGAATGTCTCATGTAAGATTCCATTTTTTATGGAGCTTGCGCCTTACCAAAGCTATGCCCCGCATCCTTTCTTTATGCAAGTTCGGAAACGACTAATCCTACGAGTTTAAAGGGTTAGACCTACAGGTTTAAAGGGAGGACCTAAAAATTTAAAAAATAAATAGTCGCCCCTTGCTTGCACTCAAAAAGGTTTGCATGCCCCCAGGCATAAAGTACGATTTCAAGGTTACCCCTTCTTAGTCCAATAAAACATTTGTTTTACCGGGAGAGGCCTACCTCTTTCAGGTTACCCAAAGATTGTTTTATTAATCTTTCAAACAAAACACTTCTTCGGCAATGTCTACCGAAATAAACAAGGGTGAGAGACTCCGTTTGTCAACTCACATAACTTTGACAAAAGAATCTTATTCTAGAATAACCCTCTTCCAGCAAGGGCGGGGTACAGACTAGTCATATTCTCCTGCGGAAACCTACCCTATACCCAAAGTTTTCCTGCCGAAGCAGACCAGGATGCATGCCCCCTGGGTTCCAGTCATATCCCTCCGAATTACTCGCGCTCATCGGGAGGACGGACTGTGGGTTGAGACATTTCTTGCGTGAAGAGACCATTTAGGGATGGTATATGACTATTTGCGATGCGTGATCCGGGAAATGAAAGCTGGTCCACGAGCTTGACCACTCTTCCTTCATGCGGAAAACACATTACTCTAAAGAGTGAGGAGACGATGGCTCCCATGCAATATATATAGTCTCGTCCAAGGAGTAGGTTATAATCCAAGGGTCCTTGAACGACCATCACGTTCATTTGAACGGTCTTCCCTTTCAATGTGATAGGCACATTGGGGAGGATCCCTAAAGGTCGACTGGTTCCTTTATCAAAACCTGTCAGATTTCTCATTTCAGGCAAAAGCGCTGGCGAACCAAGCGCTTTCCAAGCAATAGAGGAAAGGATACTCACAGATGCCCCCTCATCAATGATGGTGCCAGTCATGACCATTCTGTATATTTGGACAATAATTCTGAATGGTATGCTTGCTGGCAAACGGGGTCTGCCTAGTTGGTTCCAGTCGAAGGAGACAACTAGGTTGCTTGGTGGTGGGACCGAATAGACGACCGGGTATGACTCTGACGAAGTTCCTTCTTGCCATAAAGGAATGGGCAAATTGCCCCCTTGTTCGTCGGAGTCTGTGTTGATGAAGAGAATTTGGACGGTGTCGTCTTTATTCTCTTCTGTGATGGTATCATTCGAAGATAGAACCTCTGAAGGCAAGACCGGGTCAACTGCCGCCTCGACCTTTTGACTTTCGTCAGGTATGGATTCGGACGGTTCATCTTCAATGACCAACGCTTCAGCTGACCACTTGAGCGGGCCAGCTGGGTTTTCAACTAACGAGGGACTCGGCAAGAGTTTTTTATATCCAGGAGGAAGTCGTAACGGTGACACCGGACGATCATCCAAAACTCTTTTCGCTTCATCTAAGAAGGGACAATGGTGGATGGCATGGTCGCCTTCACACAGTTTGCAGGGAAATCTAGCTTTCCCTCTCTGTCCTGTGGCTTCACTTTCACTAGTTGACGGTGTGCTGTCAACATGGCTATCAGAGGTTGACGCCACCGAATTGTGCAAACGGGGAGACCAGTCCCTTAGTATCCAAGGGATGCAGGGACAATCTCTGTGGAAGTGGTCTCCCTTGCATATGACACATGGCGATTTAGGCCTAGTCAGTGCTGTGTGTGGATTTTTGTCAGACGACACTTGTTTGCCCCCAGTCGCTTTTGGCTCCTTCTTCTTCTTCTCTTTCTTCTTCTTTTCCTTCTTCTCCTTAGGAACTTGGTTTTTTGTTTTACCAGTTCCGTCAAGCGAAGAGGAAGGAGGAGAGGAAGAATTAGATGAAGTAGAAAGTTGGTGGGTAACTCTGGTCTGGTCTAACTGTTGATTCGACTGTTCAGGAATAGTGGTGTTCTGAACGACATTGGTTGAGAAAAGCCAGACCGGCAAGCCAATTTTCAGTCCTGGAAGCGACAATGTGGCCATATGGGGCACACCAACATCTCCCCAAGAGGAGAAGGGACTAGGATTTCCACCAAGGGGAATTCCTTGGTTGGTGTGCTCCATTTTCTCAACCTAAAGATCAACGCAGGAAAAAGGGGTGATTGTTCCGTTTAAAATAAATTTTAACGACGCTTTAGACACAACTTGCTTTTTCAATTTTAAAGATTCGAGAAAAAGCTAAAGATGACTCTAGTCTCCTTCGATGTTTTAACGAGCCCGAAGTGACAAATGCTCGAATGGAATTTTTCCGTTATAGAGTCTGAAAAAGGCCAAAAGGAACTGCTCTGGAGTTCTAGGTAGAGGGTGTGCCAAATTTTTCGCAAAACCGCAGAATACTTTTTAAGGTACGGGTGGTCAATCTTCCTGAATGCTGTGTTCAGTGCATTGCGATCAGTAGGGCGGCCGACACGACTTCCTAAGGATAAAGGTTTTATGCCTATAGGGGTCTCCCAATATATACTCGACGGTACGTGGGAGCACAATCCGTACTGGCGCTATCGTCCCTCAGGAGGAATCACCCACCATCAGCGAGATCGACAGTCACCAGGCTTTACGACGTCGGAACACGTCTCTAGCCTAGACCTCTATGTTGTGCGTTAAGTTACAAAGTGTTGTTAAGTTCATTCAATTTATTTTAGGTTGATCTTTCTTAGAAGTTTGCCTTTTTGGATCACCACTAGATGTATGATACAATTCCTAAATGCAGTCTAAAGATGATAAGCAAGCTTTTTATATCTTTTCAACAATGAAAATCCTAGCTACAAAGGGAAAAGAAAGACACCATCTTTTCTCAAAGAGCAATCAGCACACTCTAATGCACTTTTCCTAAATCAAGCATGCAAACTATCAAGATGCAAATGCACAATGCAGGTGTTTGTTTTCCGCTTTCTTAATATTGATGCCTAAAAAGAAAGCTTCTTGTACAACTTTGAATTTGCTTTTAAATGACAAATACAAACAAGTTTACTTTTTTCGAAATCAGAAAGGGTAGAAGAGAATACAACACTTTACGACTTTCGAAATGAATACTTGTTTCGACACCTAAAAGAGACAAACTCAAACCAAAAGCAAAAGTAAATGTATAATCAACTGTAAACATCCAATGAACTCTCTCCTAAGATCACAATCAACAGATCTGAATCAAGGGCTACAGGATGACTATTTCACTCTTGCAAAGGAAAACTGTAAAATGATGCCACAAACACATAAAAACACTCACAGTCTTTTTGTACAAAAGGAGGTGGAATTTAAGCAGAGAAAAGGAGTTATCAGACAGGTACCTATGCTAGTTACAGGCTGCAAAAATCAGAGATCAAAACAAGGCAAAACAGAGCAGAGAACCCCAGCTGCACAAGGCATAACTGGATCAACGCACCCTCAACACAGAGGTTTTGAAATTCAGCGCAGGTAGCCTTCACGGGACCTGCGTTGAAATGCAGAACCTCTTCACAGAGTCTGCGCTGAAGTAGAAACGAGAGTTGTTTCTGGGTTCTGGGTTACAGTTTGCTGATTAATCTACGGTTTCAGGCCAAATAAAAGCAACAAGCAAGGTACAATCAAAGGGATGCTTTGAAGGAGGACTAAGATCTATCACAAAGGATCATCAAATCATTTGTGAGTCCATTGTTCAGATCATAGACAAATCCAGTGATTGGATCAAAGCAGCAGCTGTCTACTTTGCATATGAGAATAGCAGATGCAGTTCGATTGTTGCTGTTGAGTCTATGAAACAAACAATGATAGAGACACAAATAAAATGACTAAACAGATCTCCCCAGCGGAGTCGCCAATTTGTTGTGGGGAAAAATGCCTATGCAGGATGATCCTATCCACCTAAGGTGTGACAATGCCTTAGCAACAAACAGAAACAGCTATTCTAGTATTCTTCCTTTATGAATTAAGAATGAAGAGAGATGGATGGACTAACCGGTGTCTTCCGTTTGTCCCTCGATCCGGTTTCTCTTCTCTTTGAGGGTTCTCAGCTACTTTCCTTCTCGCTCGCCCAGCTTCAACAGGTTCCTGCAAGATCACAAGAAGAGAACACTACACAAAGACATAGATTCATATTCATAACTAGTTCAGGATTAGAAATAAACTAAACATACTAATGCAATCATACATCAAAGATACATCAGTATATAGGAGAAGCCAAGATAGCTTTATTGATGAATAACAAGGTTCAGGAGGAGATACAACCAAGAATGCTCCAATCCAGCATCTCTTTCCCAGCAAATGAAATTCCTATCTTCACCTCCCTTCAAAGCATTCAGCACCCAATGATTCCAATCTCAAACCAACAACAATTCTTTGCAATAACAAAATTCCAGCCCCTAGATCTCATGGATGAGAGATCCATATATAGATGTTTGGAGAGAGGATGAGTCAGCTTGAGATATGACTAGTGTCCTCTCCCTCTGTCAGTTCTTTCTTCCACTTGGAGACTAAGAGCCTCTTACTCATCACTAGTCGAATTCATTGAGGCAAGTGTCATTGGAGAAGATTCTGGAAGCTTCCAGGGTCTTTCCACCTCGTTGAATGAACTTTCCATTTGTCACTTCCTGCTCAGCGCACCCTGGTAGTGCTTCTACCTGCGTTGCAGTGCACCTAGCCAGTGCAATCTCTGCATTTCAACGCAGACAGCTAGTGGAGCCTTTGAATTGATCCTGAATTGACTTGTTTTTTGAGCAGTTTCTGGTGGAGAACTTCTGTGAATTGCTGTGGTTTTTTAGCCTTGTTCCTCTAGGGGTAGGAACAACATGTTTAGGGACTTTGGATCCCTTGGATTATGGACATTTCATGCTCAATGCTGTAAGGCACAAAAATGTCTATAACAACTACTCCTTGATGGCATCCCATAATGAATTCCAAGTGGGTGCGGCTGAAAATAGTGAGGGTGTACCTTTTTCCTTCTTCTCAAAATAGGTTTCCCACTAGTCCTTGATGTGGGGGGAAACTTTGAGAAATGCGAAAGTAATGTTTTTTCGACTAGAAAAATCATGAACAAAAAAATATCCTTCTAGTAGATTTAACCATTTATCTACGACGTTTGCATCTATCAAACCTTCAAATATGGGGATGTCAAAGTTAACTTGTACCTTAAAGGGTGTGGCACTTCCAGAGTAGTTGTTGGAAGGAGACGCGTCGCCTTTCGGTAGTCACTAAAGAATCTAGGAAAATTTGTCCATCTTCGCATTCCTTTGTCGCTCGAGGGCTTCTTCGAGAAGGATTTTGAAAGGATCTCCTTTCCCCTCATATTTCTTCTCTTTCTCCACGGGAGTTCGTCGAGATTTGTAAGGTTGGTCTTGGAAAGGTTTGACTAGTTCGAGCCCTAACTCCTTATATCCCGACCTCATTGGGGACATGCAAAGAAAAATAGAGAAAGAGCAGACCGCTATGATACCACTGATTTGAACTTAAGGAGGAACACAACAAATTCTAGATATAACCATAAATATGGAGATGCAACAAAAATAACACTTTGTTTCATTAATATCAAATACTGAAATATGCTTACAAACAGAATGGACATAAAACTAGCTTGAGCGATGGTCGCTTATCTCTGAGAAGACATGTGGTAGCTACATGCCTCTGAACTATGTTACAATGAGGTTCAAAGGCCAATTTATTATTGAGAAACAGTGGAAAACCCTAAACATCCAAAAACCTAACCCTAGGAGATGAAGTGCCAAAACTATGGGCCTCGTTTGGGTAAATTTGTACATCAACTTCCTGGGGTTGTAACTTTGACATATGATCTCTATTTGACACGAAATATACCTCGTTAAAAAAATCTATCCGAGGTATACAAATTTCACATGGAAAACATCAATAAAAGTCCCATTTTATCCCGGTTTTCCCAAAAAACATTGTTTAAGGCCTCAAAAAGGCTCTGGAAGTCGAGGTCCCGAAAAAACCGCCAAAAATAGTAAATTGTGCTAAAATTAAGGAAACTAAAAAATTAAAAGAGGAAATGGTGGGGGTTCAAGTGGAATAGGCCGGTGGTCTCCAACATCCACCTGGATCATTCCTCCCCCCTTAGGAAGCAATGGTCCCCATTGCGTTGAGTGCCTCCATGAGATGGGGAAACTTCTACTAAACTTGGTCCCCGGTGAGCCTCTTGCCTTGGTACAGGAGTGGGCCAACTTTGACAACCCGATATAGTTGGATCTTCTGTTGGCGAGTGTTCTCGATATATGTGTCCATGATCTAATCAGTTCTAGCATGTTCCATGCAGTATGGGTTTAACTCTGTTGGTGTGAATTGTTCTGCAATGTTGGATGTGTCTAACAATAGTGGAAAGTATGGTCGAAGGCGGTCTACATTGAACACTGGGTGCAAACCAAGGAAAGGTGTAATGTTTAGCTCAAAGGAATTTTCCCCTACAATCATGGTGATGGTGTATGGCCCATATTGCAGTGGATGAAGCTTACGGTGGGGCCCAGTGAGGTGCTCCTTCTGAAAATGTAGCCTAACTTTGTTACCCATTGGAACTTGTGTGGAACCAAATGCTCATCATGACGTTGCTTGTACTTAGCATTGGATTTGTCTAATATATCATGGACCTGCTGGCGGATGTGTTGACTGCGCTTAATGAAGTTGTTAGCCTTGTCGGCTTCAGACTAGACGTGACTCAAATCTTTCTGAGTCACTGCAAATGGTATGGCCACATCAATGGGACATAATGGTTGATATCCTAGCCCTACCTGAAAGGGGTTGTGGCATGTTGAGCTATGGAGATCTCTATTGTAGCTTTGTTGGACATAGGGGAGGCTTCCATCCCATGTGCATGGATGCTTCGAGTTGTACATTTGCATAATGTGTACAATCATCTTGTTGATGACCTCTGTTTGGCCATCAGTCTGGGGGTGGAAAGTCATGGACTAAGTAATTTTGATATCTAGCATCGACCAAAGACTTGACCAAAATGAACTTATGAATCTGTTGTCTCGATTTGACATAATGGATTGTGGGATCCCAAAGTGTACCCACACTTTCTCAAAGAAGAGATTAGGAGTGGCCTCTATTGTGATATTCTTCTTGCAGGCTGCCATAATGGCTAGGTTAGAGAATTTGTCAACGACCACAAAAATGTAATCATTGTCGTGCTTAGCAGAAGAAATACCTGACATATAATCCATGGAGATGGATTCCCAAGGTCGACTAGGAGTAGGAAGAGGAGTAAATAGGCCTTGGTTCTTGATGGTTGGTTTGGAAATTACGCTGGCAGTGCAGGATCGAATGTACTTCCCAACATCATGGTGAAGGTTTAGCCAATAAAAATACTTTTGCAGTACTACCACTGTTTTCTCTACTCCGAAATGTCTAGCAATTCGACTGTAGTGTGCCTCCCAAATCATCTTGGCATGCTCGCTTGAAATAACATAGATGTGTCCCAGGTGGCATAACAGTGCATCGTGGAGGTGAAAATTTGGAACTTTCTTACCTTCCATGAGTGTCTGGTATGTGATCCTGAATTCTGGATTGCTGTTGTAAATTTGCAGACACCCTGCAGTCTCCTGCCCATAGGAGTCGAGCACAGTGATCAGTGCCATGACTAGTGGTCGGATGAGCCAGTATGCAACATTATTGGGGTTTTCCTTCTTGTACTTAATGTTAAAATGGAATTTTTGTAGGTATGTGCACCATTTCTTATGGCGATCGTTCAACAACTTTCCCTGTGTTTGTATGAATTGTATTGGTTGGCGATCTATGTGGATGATCATTTACTTCCCAAGAATGTAATTCTTCCATTGACGATAGACATGCACAATGGATTACATTTCTTTTCATAGGTGGGATACTTTTAGAATGTGTCTAAAAGTGTCTCACTGTGGTAAGCCATTGGATGCCCCTACTGAGTAAAAATTGCACCAATAGCATAGTCAGAGGAATTTGTCTCAATCTGATGGCGTGGGTGCAGGCGTTAGGGATAACCTCCCAAATCTGGCAGCAAGCTCTTGAATATCAGCCTCAATTTCCCTTGAACCTTCTTTGAGCATATCAGTCATTAAACTGATAACCTCATTGGTTTTCCACCGAACCACAAACTTTGCTAAGTTATGGAAACAGGGCTTATTTCGTAATCAACGGTAATTCTAAAAGAATTACGCCAAATACTATCGGAGGCCTTATAAGCTAATATACCCACAACACTTGCGCAGCAGTATGGAGGCTTATACTCAATATACTATCGGGCAGTAATTCTTAAAAGAATTACTTTATAATACAATCGCCGCGTTATACAGTCCCTTTATCTTTTCCCTGATGCGATATCGCATCGACGATTGCTATTGGCGGAGTCTATACACCAAGGGTTCCAATATGCGATAACCCGCGGACCCGACGCTCCTTTAGACTCCCTTCTATGTCGATTTCGGGTCCGATGTATATCGGCAGTTACCGTCGGCAATCTATAATGTAATGGGTCTTACGGACCCGACGAACCTTTCAACTGTTATCTATAGTATATCGGCTCCGGTCGTCGGAGTAACGCTAAAGGCCTCCCTCCGGACCCGAAGTTTCATATGCTGCAATTTATGCTATTTCGGCTCCGGGATTTCGGAGCTCACAATTAAGAATTTCAAAGGCCCTCTCCGACGCGATATGGGTTTGGACCCGATAAGGGTAAGAACCAACAATTATAATGTTTCACGTCCGCTACAGTGTCGCTTAATGGAAATTGCATGAATTCTTAGTGTAAACAGAAATACACACGGAACCTTATAAAAGGAATTATGGAGCCTGCGTACGCCGAATTGAAAAGAAAACTCCCATAAAAGCTTCGATCAACCATCAAGTGGAAAAACAAAGCAATTCAACAACTGTCGATATACATGAATAAATGCATAAATGCACATACAGTTCAATTAACATAAGGACATTATATCAGATAGGCCGAGAGAAAAGTTTCATGAATAATACTTCCGACACCGCTCCTCTCTTCTCTCCATAGAGTATCGCAGCCTCTTTATTTATAATTAAAGGATAGGCCCTCTCGGTCCTTATCTGTTACAAAAGCATGCTTTACATGAATGATTTAAAGCGTAAAAGCTTTACTACAGCTTATCCATCTGAAATAATATTAGCATGTTTTATTTCTAGATTTTATTCTATCTTTAACTAAAAAAACATGGAAATTGCAGGCTAAAGGACCCCACTCCCTTGCCTGTAGATTTTTTTGGATTTTTGGAATAAGTTGGAAGACTTTTTCCTCTGAGTCACATGCTCCCGCATCAGACTCCTGAGGACAAAATTCTTCATGGGCTCCTGTCCATGAGCTCGTCTACAGATTTGCCTAGTTTCTGTAGAACGTCTTCTGTAACCCAAGTAGCTTCAGCGATTGGTTGTCCTTTCCATTTTACCAGATACTGGAATTACTCTCATCCCCTTGTCTTCTTATGCACTTTCTTGTCCAGAATTATTTCTGGCTGTAAATTCTTTGCTGTGGGTAACTGTTTTACACAGTCAATCTCTGAAGTCTTCTGAACCTGTGCTGTATCATCTGCAGTCTCATTCTCATACTTGTACAAGTCTGCAACATTAAAAATTGGTGATATTCCCACATGAGGTGGTAATTCAATCTCATAAGCATTTGCAGAGAATTTCCTCAGTATTCTGCACGGTCCAATTTTCTTGGATTTTAATTTATTATACTCTCCCTTTGGAAATCTCTCTTTTCTGAGATGTGCTAAAACCAAATCTCCAACTTCAAGGTTTACTTCTCTTCTCCTCATATCTGCTCTGGTTTTATACCTGATGTTGCTATCCTGCAGCTGTTGTTTCACCTGTTCATGTATCGCCTGCATTCTTGAAGCAAAGTCTTCACCTTCTGCACTTCTCATTTCTTCTTTTCCCAAATTTCTTAATTCAGATATTCCCCTTGGGTGCATTCCATAAACAATATGGAATGGGCTCTGTCCAGTGCTCCTGTTTGGTGAGTCATTATATGCATACTCAACTTGTGGTAACACCTGATCCCACTGCTTTGGATGCTCTGCAGTAAGGCTCCTCAGAAGATTGCCTAAACTTCTGTTCACAACTTCAGTCTGTCCATCAGTTTGTGGATGATAGGCAGAACTGAAATTTAATTTAGATCTCAGCTTCTTCCACAGTGTTCTCCAGAAATGTCCAACGAACTTTGAATCCCTGTCTGAAACAATGCTTTTGGGCAATCCATGCAATCTTACAATTTCTTTAAAAAACAAGTTAGCAATGTGAGAAGCATCACTAGTTTTATAACATGGAATAAAGTGTGCCATTTTTGAAAATCTATCCACTACAACAAAGATTGAATCATAACCCCTTTGAGTCTTTGGTAATCCCAACACAAAATCCATACTTACCATATCCCAAGGCCTATCTGGAATTGGCAATGGAATGTACAACCCAGTGTTCTGGCTCCTTCCTTTTGCATACTGGCAGATTTTACAATTTCTTACATACTTCTCTACTTTAGCTTTCATTTTCGGCCAGAAATAAAATCTGTTGAGCTATTCAAAAGTCTTCTCTGTACCAAAATGCCCTGCAAGTCCTCCACTATGCTTCTCTTTGATTAGATTTTCTCTCATTGAACAATTGGGTATGCACAACTGATTTTTCTTAAATAACAGTCCATTTTGTAGGAAATAATCCAACCACTTGCTCCTATCCGCCAAAACAGGAATTTTACAAGCCTCGAATGCCTCTTTAAAATCTGAATCGGTCTCATATAATTCCTTAAGAAAATCAAAACCCAACACTTGAATTTGACTTTCTTGCAGCAATACATTTCTTCTACTTAAGGCATCTGCAACTTTGTTTGACTGTCCAGTTATATGCTTCAACACAAAATGAAAGCCTTGAAGATATTCTACCCATTTAGCATGTCTCTGGCTGAGATTTGGCTGCTGCATTATAAACTGCAATGCATGGTTATCTGAATAAAGAATAAATTCTTTTGACATTAAATAATGCCTCCATTTCTTTAATGCTTGCACAACTGCGTAAAACTCCTTATCATAAGAAGAATACTTCCTTTTGGCATCATTTAGCTTTTCACTGAAATAAGCTGTGGGTCTATCTTCTTGGCTTAAAACTCCTCCAATTGCTTCTACGCTGGCATCACACTTAACTTGAAAAGTTTTGTTAAAATCAGGAAGAACCAAAACAGGCTTTTCAGTTATTTTCTTCTTTAACAGCTGAAAATTTCTCTTTGCTTCAACAGTCCATTTAAATGGCTGTTTATCCTTCTTTATGGTCTCAATAATAGGTGCATTAATGTTACTAAAATTCTTAATGAATTTTCTGTAAAAACTGGCAAGACCATGAAAACTCCTTACCTCAAAAACATTTTTGGGTGAAGGCCACTCCATAATTGCTTTGATCTTCTCTGGATCCATCTTCAACCCTTTAGCTGAAATAACAAATCCCAAGTACACCAGCTCCTCTTTCATGAATGAACACTTCTTCAGATTCAACAATAGTTTTTCTTGCTGTAGCTTTTGTAAGACATAATTTAAATGCCTCAAGTGCTCCTCCTTGGACCTGCTATAAACTAATATATCGTCCAGATATACTATTACAAAGTTACCGATGAATTCTTTAAGAACTTCATTCATAAGCCTCATGAATGTACTTGGTGCATTTGACACCCCAAAAGCCATCACTCTCCATTCATATAATCCTTCATTGGTCTTAAAAGCGGTTTTCCACTCATCCCCCTCTCTTATCCTTATCTGATGATACCCACTTTTAAGATCTAGTTTTGAAAAATATTTTGCTCCAGACAAGCAATCCATTAAATATTCAATTCTCGGTAACAAAAATCTGTAACTGATTGTAATTTTAATGATAGCTCTCGAATCCGTACACATTCTCCAGCCTCCATCTTTCTTTGGGCTCAGCACGGTTGGCACTGCGCAAGGACTCAGGCTTTCTTTGATCAACTCCTTGTCAAGGAATTCTTGCACCTATTTCTTAACTTCTTCATTTTCTGCAGGAGTCATTCTATATGCTGCTTTGTTAGGTAAAATTGCTCCAGGAATTAAATCTATATGATGACTGATTCTTTGAAGTGGTGGTAATTCATTAGGCAAATCATCAACAATAATATCACAATAATTCTCCAGCATTTCTTGAATTTCAATGGGTAAATCAGAAACTTTAGTAGAAGTTATTATTACCTTGGGCTTACAAATTACAACAAAATTTACCTCATTTTCTTCAATCTGCTTCAGGTATTCTTTTCCTCCGAGTAACAGAGTTTTTGGATCAGTTTTCTGTCCCGGTACATCTTCTTCTTGCAAAGGCAACAACGTATGATTGACACCATCCTTTCCAAACTTGTAGGTGTTTCTTTTTCCATCATGTATGGCTCCTCTGTCATATTGCCAAGGTCTTCCAAGAAATATGTGACACACGTCCACAGGCATCACATCACAAACAATTTTATCTTTGTACTTGCTCACTTGAAATTCCACTTCACACTGTTCACTTACCAACAGTTGATGTCCCTTTTGCAACCATGACACTTTATAAGGTGTTGGATGCTTCATTGTCTTCAGCTTCAATTTCTCCACTACTTCTGTAGAGACCAAATTATCAGTGCTGCCACTATCAATGATCATCTGGCAACATTTCCCTTGGACTTTACATACTATCCTGAATAAAGTCTTCCTTTGTGGCGGTTCAACCACCTCTTTTGCTGACTTAAGTAGAACTTTGTTAACTACCAGAGATTCTCCTCTTTCTGGTGTATTTTCTTCTTCTTCTACTGCTGCCACTGGTACTTCTCCCTCAGCTGGAGCAACAACTGCATTCCTCTGCTTTGTTTTTGCATTCTTTGGACACTCATAAGATCTATTGTTACATCTGTAACATCTTATTTCTCTGCCTCTTCCTCTACCTCCTCTTCCTCTAGAAAAACTCCCTCTGCCTCTTGCATCACCTCCTATGGGCGCATGCTGGGTTGAGCTACTGCTAGCTCCATCTTTAGGTGTTGTAGATCTTCCTCTACCACCTTGACTTCCTTTTCCTCTGAAAGTCCCTCTCCCTCTGGCAGACTGCTTCCTCATGAGTTTTTCCTCAGCTTTCAGTGCTATCTGATAAGCTTCCTCTACCGTTTTAGGAGACAGTAGACTTATCTCATCCTGAATGTCCATCTTGAGGCCATTCATTTATCTAGCCACCTTCTCATCTGTATCTTGGGCTTCTCCAGCTCTTATGCTCACTTTATAAAACTCTTCTGTATATTCTTTTACTGTTAAAGCTCTCTGTCTAAGATTTTTCATTTGTCTAAACAATGTTTGTTGATAATTACTTGGCAAAAACTTACCTCTTAACTTTGTTACCATTCTGCTCCAATTCTTGATTGGTTGCTTGCCAAGTCTCTACCTTTCCGCCTGCACACCGTCCCACCAGAGCGCTACATGGCCTTTTAACTTGGTGACATCAAACTTCACTTTCTTCTCATCTTCTGTTTCTTCGTAATCGAAGAATTTCTCCATGCAATTGATCTAGTCTATCAATTCCTCTGGATTCAGTCCTCCTTGATATACCGGTACCTCTGTCTTTGGCCTGGCTGTGGATTTCAATACTGACTGAAAGAACCTCATCTCAGGAGTAACTTGTACAACTTCCTCCTCTGTAGCTTCATCCTCAGGTTCACTGACATCTCCATCATCTATGTTTCTATCTGAAGTTAACGCATCCAATCTAGTTCGCAACTCTTCTACTATTTCCATTAATTCAACATTTGTAACAGGCCGTCCTCTTCCACCACGTCCTCGTCCTCTTCCAACTCTAAAAGCCATCCTTCTCCTGCTCCTGAGATTCAATTCAATGTCAGTTGATGGCTCTGATACCACTAATGATGGCGTGGGTGCAGGCGTTAGGGATAACCTCCCTAATCTGGCAGCAATCTCTTGAATATCAGCCTCAATTTCCCTTGAACCTTCTTCGGGCGTATCAGTCATTAAACTGATAACCTCATTGGTTTTCCACCGAACCACAAACTTTTCTAAGTTATGGAAACAGGGCTTATTTCGTAATCGGCAGTAATTCTAAAAGAATTACGCCAAATACTATCGGAGGCCTTATAAGCTAATATACCCACAACACTTGCGCGGCAGTATGGAGGCTTATACTCAATATACTATCAGACAGTAATTCTTAAAAGAATTACTTTATAATACAATCGCCACGTTATACATTCCCTTTATCTTTTCCCCGATGCGATATCGCATTGGCGATTGTTATCGGCGGAGTCTATACACCAAGGCTTCCAATATGCGATAACCCACGGACCCGACGCTCCTTTAGACTCCCTTCTATGTCGATTTCGGGTCCGATGTATATCGGCGGTTACCATCGGCAATCTATAATGTAATGGGTCTTACGGACACGACGAACCTTTCAATTGTTATCTATAATATATCGGCTCCGATCGTCGGAGTAACGCTAAAGGTCTCCCTCCGGACCCAAAGTTTCATATGCTGCAATTTATGATATTTCGGCTCTGGGATTTCGGAGCTCACAGTTAAGAATTTCAAAGGCCCTCTCCGACGCGATATGGGTTCGGACCCAATAAGGGTAAGAACCAACAACTATAATGTTTCACGTCCGCTACAGTGCCGCTTAATGGAAATTGCATGAATTCTTAGTGTAAACAGAAATACACACGAAAATTTATAAAAGGAATTATGGAGCCTGTGTACGCCGAATTGAAAAGAAAACTCCCATAAAAGCTTCAATCAACCATCAAGTGGAAAAACAAAGCAATTCAACAACTGTCGATATACAGGAATAAATGCATAAATGCACATACAGTTCAATTAACAGAAGGACATTATATCAGATAGGCCGAGAGAAAAGTTTCATGAATAATACTTCCGGCACTGCTCCTCTCTTCTCTCCTGAGAGTACCGCAGCCTCTTTATTTATAATTAAAGGATAGGCCCTCTCGGTCCCTATCCGTTACAAAATCATGCTTTACATGAATGATTTAAAGCGTAAAAGCTTTACTACAACTTATCCATTTGAAATAATATTAGCATGTTTTATTTCTAGATTTTATTCTATCTTTAACTAAAAAACATGGAAATTGCAGGCTAAAGGACCCCACTCCCTTGCCTGTAGATTTTTTTAGATTTTTGGAATAAGTTGGAAGACTTTTTCCTTTGAGTCACATGCTCCCGCATCACAATCTAAAATGGTTGTTACAGGTCTGGTAATGTGAGCACTGGTGCAGATCAGAGGTGATCCTTCAACTAGGAAAATGCCTTCTGTTGGGTTTCATACCATAAGAATTTTGCTTTCGCTTTGCCATTAGTGACTTTACTTACAGGCCAAGTTATATGAGAGAACCCTAATATGAACCTGCGGTAGAAATTGGCAAGGCCCAGAAAGTTGCAGAGCTCTATAAGAGTGGTTGGGACTGGCCAAGCCTGAATGAATTGTATCTTGGTTGAGTCCACATGCACACCCTGCTGATCAATGATGTACCCCAGATATTGAACCTAGGTCATGCCAAAAGTGCATTTTTCTAAATTGGCATACAACTTGTGTTGTCACAGGATTTGGAGGACTTGTTGAATATGGTGGAGGTGCTCTTTCAAACTATGGTTGAAGATCAATATGTCATCTAAATACACCACCACGAATGTATTAGTGAAGGGTCACAATATGTCGTCCATCAATCTCATGAAGGTCGCGGGGGCATTTGTCAACCTGAAAGGCATTACCAACCATTCGAAAAGGACCTTCTTATATTTTGAAGGTAGTCTTCCACACATCAGAGGGTTCGATAGGCACCTGATGATAACCAGACTTCAAAACGATATTGCTGAAATATTTGGCCCCCTAAAGCTGGTCTAGAAGGTCATCAATCCATGGGATTGGGTACCTATTTCGTACAGTGATCTTGTTCAATGCCTGATAGTTAATACAAAGTCTCCACGTCCTATCCTTCTTTTGTACCAATACAATCTAGCTCCCACCGGGTGATGAGATTAACTTGATATGCCCTTTCTGCAACAACTCTTGAATCTGCCTCTTCATCTCATCGTTCTCCAGAACAGAATGTTGATATATCAGTCTATTGGGTAGTGGCATGCTTGGGGTTAGATTGATGGAGTGCTTGACTTGACAGTGCAGGGGCACCCCCATAGTTGAGGAGAAAATTTCCCTGTACTCCACAACCTTGTCCATGTTTTGTTGTTGTGCGGAAGAGCCCGGTCTGGAAGTCGTGGCCACAATCTTCTTCTTTCCCTGAGGGAGAATCATAAGGAAAACAAATTTCCTGGTTTGTGTAATGATCTTACTGCATTGCATTGTAGTGATTAAATAGATGACGGTAGGTGGGGATACCTCTAGTATCATGTACAACTTATTGCCCAAAGTAACAATCACAGAGCGATGTCTAGACTCATATACAACATGACGCTTCCACATGTATGGTTGTCCTAATAATATATCAAAAACTTCAAGAGGGGCAACATCACATAGTTCCTCATCCGTGAAGGGCTTTATGTTGTAGGGAAGGTGAAAATGTTGGCTGACACATATATCTCGTCCTTGGTGAAGCCATTTGATGGTGTACAGCTACGGATGTGTTGTAGTCGGTAGGCCTAGCTGCTTCATGACCTCTGCTAAAATGAGGTTCTTTTAGTTCCCACTATCGACAATGAACTACAACGGAGAACCCTTCACCGACATCTGTGTGGAAGAGGCATTTCCCCTCCTCTACATCTTCATGCTCATTCTTCTGGATCTTGGTGGTGGCCACAGTGGCATTGGGCTTTTCATCAATGATCTGCTTCCCTTTATCATTCCCCGTGTCAGGTTTTTGACTTAAAGTTAGAACATCCGTCTAATCCGGAAGCCTTCATCTTGTCCACCAGTGACTTCTTGGCCCAACACTCACTCGTGTTGTGAGTGGAGCTCTTATGGAACTCACACCATTTCGAGCCCTAAATCCTTATATCTCGACCTCGTTGGGGACATGCAAAAAAAAAACAGAGAAAGAGAAGAATATTCTGATACCGTTGAACCGAACTTAAACAAGAACACAACAAATTCCATATATAACCATAAATATAGAGATACAACAAAAATAACACTCCATTTCATTAATATCAAATACTGAAATATGCTTACAAACAGAATGGACATAAAACTAGCTCAGGTGATGGTATCTTATCTCTGAGAAGAGATGTGGCGGCTACATGGCTCTGAACTATGTTACAATGAGGCTTGAAGGCTTATTTATTATTTAGAAACAAGGGAAAACCCTAAACATCCAAAAACCTAACCCTAGGAGATGAAGTGCCAAAACTAAGGGCCCCGTTTGGGTAAATTGGTACATCAACTTCCTGAGGTCGTAACTTTGGCATACGATATCTGTTTGACACGCACAATACCTCGTTAGAAATATCTATATGAGGAATACAACTTTTGCATGGAAAACAATAGTTGAAAGCTCATGTTTTCCCCAATTTTCCCAAAAAAATGTCATTTAGGGCCTCAAAATGGCTCCAGAAGTTCAGGACCCCAAAAACTATCAAAATTAGTAAATTGTGCTAGAATTAAGGAAACTGAAAAATAGAAATAAATAGTGATGGGGGTCCAAGTGGAATAGGTTAGTGGCCACCAACATCCACCTGGATCACCACACCCACAAAAAGGATGAAGTCGAGCGTGGTTTCGCTAAGCCCCCTATCAAGGAAATCTTTCTTGGCAGCAATTGTTTGTCGATCATTTTATAAGATATTGTTTTCCCTTAAAGGCCTCTATTTATGTCACTCTTCGAGCAACTTATTTGGATTTTGTAGGTAAATGTTGTTTCTCCCTTGCCTGTTTCTCCTTCTTTCGAACTTTCCACATAGAAGGCACATATGCATATCCAATCAAATGAACTTTTACCAACTTTAATTTGTAGAAATGTCTTTTAAATTAAATTTTGAATGACTAAATAGAATTTTAGGCAATGCTTTATCTTAATTTATTATATTTTTATTGATATGAATGACGCGAGAATCTATAGAATTTTGAATAATAAAATTGCTCTTAATGTTATAATTTTCGAAGAGATTTTCATATATGGCTTTTCTTTTGATTTACAAATTTACATGTTGCTTCATATAGACCACTTTACGAATATAGATACTTCATATAAACTGATATCCATTTCATCATCATTTTCCATTGCTTCATTATTTTATGTGAGATCCATAATAACTAAAGTAAAATGATATTGAAAGTTCTCGATAGTGTTGTAGACAAAAAATCTCCAGCTTGGAATGGAGAATGGATTTATATATCCGGAGATGAAGTGGGAGCTGCCTTTTTCAAAAAGAAAAAATGAACTCTCTTTTCATTAAAAAGATAATTGTCATTTACTTATGTTTTCTTCACATATGTCCATCCCACAAAAACACATTCTCAAAAAAAAATAAAAAATTGTAATACCACGATCCATCTATACCACCTGACAGACATAAATACCACTGATATAATCAAATCTCAAACTAAGAATGATCCCTAGCATATACCAAAAATGGAAATGAATTAAACTAATCTATGCAATCAGGTCTACCCCAATACAACACAAAATGGACAATTATATCTGGAGAGACAACATTTAGATTTCAATATACCCATCCCTTTGAAATGTGTCACCGAAAAGAAACATTGCAACATCTCTTGCCTGACACTTGGATGCATCTTTATTTTGAAAATATATCAACCTCTATATTATGGTCTTGGAATATGTGTGTGACATAAATCCTTTAGAATGACATGATCAATGACCTGATCCCATGCATCCAATGTGAAAGAGTTGGAACCTATAAAGAAAATATTTGATTTTCCCACTCAATGATCACCTTGGAATCTCTAAATACATCTATTTCGACAATGTCCAACCACTTGGAACAATAGAGGATACCCCACAGCTCAAGTAACTCCACTCTCATATTAGTACCACAATCATTGCACCATTTAAACTTATAGAAATATCCAGGCCTCATGAAAATTAACATTCGACTGCCACATCACTATGATGATAAAACCCCATCCAAAAAACAAGTCGGGAATCTGTTCCAAATATCCTTCAAACTAAAGCGTATTTTTTATATATTTTTTGTGACAAGGCCATTCTCCATAAAACAAGTAGAGCTCTTAATGCTGGTATCCCTCACATCCTACGGAACTTCGTAAAAAATTCTTAGCATTTCTAGCTTTCCAAATGTTGTCTATATGTCCCATTTTCGCAAAGATTTTTCTGCATTTCTAACAACACAAGTAGAGGAGATGGTACTTGGAGGATGCATGTCCATATGTCTAGCAGGTCATAATTCTGCAGACATAAAAGAGCAAAGTGGGGTAGGACACATTCTCATCACATGCTAACTGTGTTTAAAGAGATTATCAAGAAAGTAATATATATTTTTAATTAACTATTATGTTTGTCTATATTAATTATATAGATAGGGTTGGTCTATATTGTAATTGGGATTCATGAATTTCCAATCTTTAAAATATAATAAACTAGCACAACCACATTAATAAATGTGGTTGATGTACAGTGATAAGACTATCTCAACCACATTAATTCTCATATAAAATTTTGGACTTGGACAATTAAAAATAATAATAATAACTTAGTACAAATTCTATTAAGTAAATCATTTTATTTTATGTTGTAAAACAGTCTAATACATAAACATAAATGGGAGATATCTTTACAAATTAAAAACTAAACAATCATACAAATTATAAATTGTTAAGCCATTATTATGATTTTTCTATGTTTCTTTAAAACTTAAATTAGTATTTTCCTTTTATTGTTTTCATATCAAAATAAAATATGAAAATATTTTTCTGTCAGTGCAAATTGACCAAGCCCATTACCGGTAAATATATACCAACTTTTGGTCTTTCACCCTACAAAATTACAAAATGAAAAGTTCCAAGGTAAAAGCTTGGATTCTCCACCTGAATGTTACCATACTTTGATCATCTCACGATTAATCTAAATAGGTCTATAATGTTCTAAGATATTAAAAAATTAAACAAACTGTGCAAACAAATCTTCTTCCATTATCAGTTTCGACTAGCCCTGATCCTAAAACTTGGTGCATATGATTTTCTCGCAACTTTATATATTTGAATAATTGAATGCCTACAACTGAGATCTTGTTTGTCTGTCCCCGGTTCAATACCCAGTCCAATCGGATCATATATAACTTGAAAAATGGCTCACAATGTCAAAACTGTAATAAATCACTTCAATGAAATAGTAATATGTTTAATATGAAACCCTAGTTACAACCCATGGAACCCTAATTACCAGGTTCCACTTCGTTCATCATCGAGGGAAAATCAGATTCCCTGTCAATGTTCACACCAACTTTAATTCAATTTGCAGGCTTGCTATAACCTATGAACCCTAATTAGCAACTTCCACTTCACTCACAATCGATGGAAAATTGGATTCCCTGTTAATGTTGACACAATTTGTAGGCTAGCCAAAGCTTTACAAATGTGAAATATATTACAATTATATCACAATCATGCTTCCACGTACAATAATGTGTTCAACATTGAGGTACTTTCATCAATCAACACACAATCGCCAAGCCAATTGAAGCAAAGCTACACATTTCGTAAATAATTTTTTTAAAAATTATGTTTCATAGATCACGGAGTGGACCTAATAAACTAAAAAAACTATTAGAAAACCTTTTATATTATCTATTTGATCATCCATGAGATGAATAATATTCCTAAATTTTCAAATCTAGGCCATTCATTATTTGTTATATTTTAAAGATTGGAAATTCATGAAGCCCAATTCCAATATAGACCACACACGTAATAATGAGTAGCTTAGATTTGACAATTTGGTAATCTTCTTTGTCTAATACTTGATCCAATAGACTATATGAAAAGTTTGCTAATTGTTTTTCAGTTTCTTAGGCATGCTCTTGTGATTTATGAAGGGTAGCTAAGGTTATAATTTATTAAAAAGTTATTTACTAAATGTGGCATTGGCTTCGCTCTACTTCATTTGGTGTGGCGATTGAGTGTTGATCAATGGGAATACCTCAATGTTGAACGTGGTCTCCTATGTTGAAACCTGAATTCAATATAATTGTAATACATTTCATGTTTATGAAGCTTTGACTAGCCTAGAAATTGAAATGAAGTTGGTGTCAACATTGACAGGGAATCCAATTTTCCCTCAATTGTGAGCGAAGTGGAAGTTGGTAATTAGGGTTTCATGGGTTGTAACTAGGCCGGAAATTTAATTGAAGTTGGTGTGAACATTAACATGGAATCCAATTTTCCATCGATTTCAAGCAAAGTGGGAGTTGGTTATTAGAGTTCCAAGGGTTGTAACCAGGGTTTCATATTAAACATATTACTATTTCATTGAAGTGAGTTATTATAGTTTTGACATTGTGAGCTATTTTCCAAGTTATATATGATCGAATTAGATTAGGTCTTGAACTAGGGGTAGTCAAACAAGATCTTGGTTGTAGGAATTCAATTATTCAAATATATAAAGCTGGGAGACAATTGTATGCACCAAGTTTTAGGATCGGGGCTGGTCGAACTTGATGAAGAAGAATGGTTTGTGGTGTTTCTCTAATTTTTTAATATCTTAGAACATTATAGATTTGTTTAGATTAATCATGAGACGACCAAAGTATGTTCACGTTCAGCTAGAGAATCCAAGCTTTTACCTTGGAACGTTTAGTTCTGTAATTTTGTAGGGTGAAATACCAAACGTTGGTATAGATTTACCAGTAATGGCCCCATTCGATCTGCACTCACAAGAAAATTATTTTCATATTTATTTCTTAATTTAAAATTAAAAATTTCAGAGTGTATAAAAGGGAAAAGTAATTTTGATTAGAGTTTAATTGTTATGGCATATTGCAAATATAATTATAAAAGATAGGGATTCATGTGAATGGAAAATTTTGATGTGAAAACAATAAAGGGAAAAATACTAATATAAGTTTTAAACAAATTCAAGAAACATAGAAAAATCATAATGATGGCTAGCTATTTATTATTTGTATGATTGTTTAATTTTTTATTTGTAATGATATATCACATTTATGTTTATGCATCAGATTTTTTTACAACATATACGAAAATGATTTATTTAATAGAATTTTTACTAAGTTTTTATTATTTTTTTAAATTGTTTAAGCTAAAAAATTATATGAAAATTAATGAGGATGATATAGGTTTATTCGTGTATATCAACCACATTTATTTATATGGTTGTGCTAGTATAATTTATTCAGAATTTGATGGACCTAAAAGATGTAGGGAAAGAGTTTAACCTTTCACTCTTCTGCAGAAATGTTGAGGAGTTAGAGAGAGAGGATGGAGAAATTGTTTGAGATTGTGAAGAGAGTCAAGTTATTCGGTGGGTTACCTTTGCATCCAATTTCAAAGGTGAGAAAAGAAGATGAGAAGATGTTTGGAAGGATGGTAATGAACAGTTACACGGCAACTTTCTAGAAAGTTGAGAGGGCTTAGGTGGGTTTGGATGTCCTAACTGATAAATTCTTCTCAACGATTGAAAAAATGGAAACTACCAGATTCCAGGATTATGTGCATAATGAAAATGATCAATTTCGAGCCTTTCTCCTTCAAAGATGACATCAACCATTTCCTGTTAATGTGAGATTGTAGAATCAGTTATACCAGGATTGGATTCTTCTGTCAGGTTTGGTATGTAATTAATTGTGCCTATGATGCCTCATTGTTTTACTCGCCTCAATTACTAAATAAATAACTCAAAAAAAATTATTTTTAGGACTTAATTCGTGACACTAATACCAAGTGGAGCTAAAATATTTCTTGTTTAACACCATTAAAACCATTTACACATTTTTTGTTATTAAATTTGTTAACGAGTAAGTCATTTACTGACAAACATGTTGGGCAGTCAGGGATTAAGGATCATATGATCTATCATTGGTATTTATATTTTTATTACAAGAGTGTGATCCATCTTGATTAAATAAAATCAGCTTAGATCCATCTTAAGTACGGATCTAACTTAAGCCAAGAGGGATCAAATTTCTTCACATGTAAACTTTTTTAGAGTGCAAAATACAATGTGTTATTTTTCATTTTTTAAATTGTATTTTTGAATGTTAAATAGAGTATATATGGGACCAAATAAAAATTTTAACGATAAAAACTTAATTTTTTTTCTATATATATAGATATATATGAAGTTGCTATGACATAAATTAGTTATCATATATTATTTAAATCTCTTTTTGAAATATTTTTGAAAAGTATAAGATTTAAATATTTGATTCACACATTTTTTTACTTCTAATTACTTTACAACATTTTCATTTTTGTTTTAATTATAGTCGACATTATTTTTATATTTAGAACATTATTTTTATTTTAAAGGGTCGCAGATGGACAGACAAACTTACACATCTCCTTATACTGGGTTGTAGAATGAGCCTCTCGGCTCAATAAATTTGTTATCCAAATTAAATATAATAAATATGATTATCTAAAATAATATGTTGGTATTTTCTTGCAGTTATGAAGGAGTAGGCCGCAAAAAACCAATATTGCTTGAGTATGTGGCAAATTTATATTTTCCAATCCTTGATAAAAATCCTTTTACCCTTTTTATTATAACTTTAAAGGAAATGTGTTTAGAGAGTGATGTTTTTTTATTATAACTTTAAGGGAAATGTGTTTAGAGAATGATTTTTTCCTTGAAATTTTAAGGACAATTTGAAAATCTCCTAAAATGGTTTGACATTGAATCCCCTACTAGGTTGCTAGCATCAATCCCTAGTACAAAGCATAGGTGTATTTCTGGTTATTTGATATTTTCCAAAGACCCCATGCGAAAGTTAATTCTATTTTTTAATTGTCATGAAAAATAACCTCTCTTGCTCCCACTGCCCTTATATTAAAAACTATGTTAAGTAATTAACATTTACTAAATATTTATTTTAGGTATAATCTAAATAGAGAGAGACAAAGAAAAAAATAAAAATAAAAATACATATGTACATTCAAAGTTAGGTTCGATAGTAATTTCTTAAATTCTCTTTCTTTCAACTTTTTCTTCACTTTTTGTCATCGTCCTATGTTTGGAGCAAATAGAACCAATGTCAGTTCACTACTCAAATTATTTAGAGGAGATCCTTTGTCTGAGTCTGAGCTTTTGGAAACATGAGCTATTTTTCATCCTCCATCCCATTTTCTGAAAGAGTCTCATTTTTATGTTGTTCGGATGCATAATTCTCTTGTATTTTAGTGTCGTTTTTCTCATGGATATGGTTCCATTATGGGCCTTTGCGTCCTCTTCTGCTTGGATTGGAGGATCTTCCATTGTTTCTTCTTCTTCTTCTGAGAGGTGGGTTCAGAGGTTTTCCATCCTTTTGATTTGTGTGTCTGTCCATTTTTCTTTCTTGGGTTCTTTTCTGCCTCTGGACATGTGTTCTACAAATGATGATCAACATCTAAAAGTCATATTCTCATAATCTAATACTTTAGTCCACTGAACAATTTTTTGCCTTAATTGAATGTGGTTAGGTAAACCTTTGTTGAGGTCTATTTCTACACATATTTTGATGAAAGTAAATAAACATTCCTTTGTTCTTTCAACATCTATATTTTTTAATTTTCCCAAGTTATTTCCAATTTCCTCTAGAACCTTGTGGTGCTAAAAAGCGAGGGGGAGATTTGGAATCCTCACCCAAACTGACATTATTGAAACCATCTTTTTTTAGACATCAAAGTCTAGAAATAATCAGGTTATGAAGATCCTATCTCTTCCCCAAAACTAGGGCCCATCATTTAATAGTTTCTCTAAGTCTTCTTGAGTATCAAATTGAACTATAAAAAACCTTTGGAACATAATTAGATGCCATAGTTGGGGGTCGAGGAAGAAAATACCCATTGGTGTAAAGCGTAAGAGTTAGGCCAAAATCCATTGAACCTACAAATCATTGTCTTGGATTAGAGAGCAGAAAAACGATAGTTTACTTCTAGGAGATTAACCTCCATGGTAGGAACTTGTTTTATTTGTTCCACGATGTAGGGTATTGGGTCATATTGGGGTTGATCTACTGAACTAGAAGCCTTCTCATGTGCCACATCCTTGTAAAAGGTGGATCCATTGGGTTTTTTGGGTCCTAGAGCTCCTCTTCACAACCCCAGGTTCAAGATAATGGCAAAGTTCCTTGATATGCAGTGGTATTCCATTTGGGAGAAATACTAAAGAATCTTCCCTTAAAAGAGAAGGCATTATGTATTTGTAGGTATTCCCAACCTATTCTCAATTTATTGCTTCATATTTTTCACTGTGTAAGAAGTCCCAGTCCAAAAAGTGAGGACACCCAATTAATGTTTTTAATGAAGATATGGAAGCTTTCCACATCCAACTTTTGCTTTCTTTCAAGTAGCTCAAATTTAAGAGAGTGAATGTGATCTCATTGAGAAATCGAGTCAACCACTTTCACAAGTATCTGCCCCATCGCAGATTGCATTCCCATCATGGCTATGCATGCGTAAGAGACTAGGTTTGAAGGAAAAGGGTTTTTGGGTAGCAACCTTGTAGTGTGAGCCTGCCATGTCCTATCCATACATGTGAGGCCTCTACCATTGTTGTAGTCTTTGAATTAGTTGTTTAATATTTGAACCTTGATTTATTTCTCATAGCGAGCCCAAATGTGGGAATCTTCCAAAGGTCTAAGCCTTCGCTTGCCCTCTTGGGCCATAGGTGCACAACAATGGAGAGGTGGCCATTTTGCATCAGGTAGAACCAAATACCACCTGAGATTGTCGCCATGGAGAAATTTGATCTCAAATTCCCCATTCCTTGGCTCTCCTTTGATGCCTGAAGTGAGCTCGTATTCAACGATAGTTCTTGACTCAGCTCCACAGAGAAAAACAATCTTAGCACTTTGCGAGAAACCCATTCTTCCCTCTTGAATACTTCAATTGGAATCCTTTTTAATCCAAATGATAATGTTTTTCAAGTTTATTCCCTCTAACATCACAAAGCATTCATGACTTTATGATAATATTGGTCTATGCAAAGTGCCTAACTTCAAATATATATATTCTAAGAATTTTAACTTCCATTGATATGTATAATGCAAAGGGGTAGCCCCAAGGATTAGCTCAATTGGTCGAGTCCCCGTTGTTGAGTACCTCGCCGATCGAGAGGTCACAGGGTCAATTATCCTCGACACCCTTGGGGTTAGGCCATGCTAATCGGCTAAAGGGCTTTAAAAGATTCCCTTTGGGGTTGATCTGCCCAAATTTTCCATGGATGTAGCGGCCTCCCGTGAACCACCTCTAAAAAAAATATACAAAGGGGTTTTAGATATTCCATTTTATTTATTTAATTTAAGTTTTAATTATAATTAAATAAAAAATAATTATTTTAAGTTTTTTTATGTTTTGATTTTTATTAGATATATTTTTCAATTAATTTTATAGGAATTTGGATAGGGATTTGTTATAACCACAAGTTTGAGTTGTGAAATTTGCATAATCCAAGTGTTCTAAAAATATTTGAAAGAGACAAATCCACTTAAAATGTTTTTTTGAATGCATAAATGGATTTTGCTCTTTCAAATACTCTTAAAACGCTTGGATTATGCAAATTTCACAGCTCAAACTTGTGATTATAACAAATCCTTATCCAATTTCCAATAAAAATGATTGAAAAATATACCTAATAAAAATCAAAACATAAAAAAATTAAAACAATTATTTTTTATTTATTTATAATAATAAAAAAATGTAATATCTAAAACCCATTCGCATTATAGATATCAATGTAAGTTCAAATTATTATAACATATATCTTTGAAGTTAGGCACTTTTCATTACTTCAAAAGAGGATTACATCGACTAATATTATTTGTTGTCGGTCTTCCCGAAGGGAAACCAAAATAGTAGCATACGTTCAAAGTTTTGAAATTGCAAAGACTTTGTCTAACTAGAGCATCTTGTAAATAAAAATCTGCATAAATAGGCTAGGTGCGCCAAACCTTTACATAATGCAACATGGTTAAAAAATCATTATAACTATAAATAAAAAACCAGTGGTCATAACCTCCAAGAATTTGTGTTGATTGGTCACCATTCTCATCCAATATGATTTTGTTCCCTACAATTCACCTTCATTCTCCTCTAATATGTTGTCCTTGTTTTGACTGTCTTCCTCTAAACACAAATCATTATATAATATGAAAGAATCCATATCAGAATGAACTGAATAAATAGGATGGTTACTAGTCCTTTCCTTGCCACTTACCATGTACTTCATCGAGGTTTCTCTATGCAATCTCCTTGGTTGTCCAAAAATGGGAATTGTGGCATATGACATGTCCATCTATAAAGTACCCTTCAATTTTGCAGACCATGATCTTGATAAGAGCATCCCAAACTTTGGAGGAATATCAGCAACAACTATATCCATCACTAGGATTTTTGATATAATTTGAGTGAGAGAGGAAACCAAATCCTTGATTAAACCCAAACATTTCACCTTACCTGAATCAAAGGAAAATATACATTTATATTGCTTTGTGATGTCCAAACCAAGATTATCCATAATAACCTTTGGCATTAAAGTATGTGATGACCTGAGTCTAACATTGCATTATGTAGAATCAAATCATGCACATTCAAACTAACATAGAAGGGTGGGACATCTCCATCTTGAGAATCTCCATCAACTTTTGGAACAAAATGAAGTTTAAGTGATCATCATTCAAGTTAATAGTGTCTGAAACAACTCTTATATTTAGTGCTTTGACAATTTGACTCTTGTATGTATCATTCTTGATCAGTTAATTAAATGGAACATAAATTTTGATTTTAGATATTTCATTTTCTAAAATGAAAGAAGATTGACCTTTCTCTACCTCTTTGATGGTTGTGTCTCTCTTTTTAGGAATATCTTGTGGAGGAACAACTTTTTTCTGGCTGGAAGTAGGTGCATCAGCTTGGCCTTTCTTTGGAGGATTTAGTAGAACCTTTTTGTTTCTCAAGTTATACTATCTGTGTACCTCCATGATTGCATTTTGGTACCCCTACTTGTAATCTTCTGATTCCATATGCATGATATCTTCTTGTGGCTAAGAAAAGTCTTGTTCTTCTTTTGTCAAAAAGACATTGTCCTCTTCTTCACCAAAATAATGAATCTGATCCTAATATTTTGTTGTCTCTTCATCCTTTGCAAAATTCTCTTGGAAAGGAGGTTTGATTTGTTTCTAATCTCCTTGATTTCTTTGTTCTCTTTGCTTGATTTGAACTTGAGGCCTCCGAAAATTTGGATTTCTTACTAGAGGAGGGGCCTGTTGATCTATACCAACAACTTTGTTCTCTAAGGTCAATCTCTCCACCAACTTCTCCATTGTTTTCACCATGAAATCCGACTTTCTATCTGATGAAGATGAAGCCTCCTCTTTAACTCCTCTTTTCTCAACTTTCATTTTGGCCTTTTTGTTCAACAAATTAGATTCCACTGCAACAACATTTTTATGCATATCCTCCAAATTGGCTAGGTTCCTTTCTCTAAGTTGATAGACAAGCTCGGCATCAAAACCATCTGGGTAATGAAGTAAGGCCAACCTTGGAGAGGTTTTATTGCAATCGGTATTGAGTTATATACTTTATTAAATCTTGCTGAAAAATATTGCACTGATTCTCTTCGAGCTCACTTCAAATTATCATACTCAACCAAAATATATAGAGGTTTCTTCTTGACTTCCCATATGGCAAGGAAACTTTGTTCAAGCTACTGGAAATTGGAAATACTTGCAGCTGGCAGAATTCTAAATCATTTCTTGATCTCTCTTGAAAAACTCTAACCAAAAAGCCTCAATTTAGCATCCTCGTGGTATTCCTCTTCCAGGTCTATGAAATCATTCAACTTATCAAGGTGTTTTTGTGATGTAATAACCCCTGTACCATCAAACTAAGGCAATATCTGACCATAGTTTTGGGGAAAATCATGTAGTGGACCTTGTAGATTCAATGGAGCATAACAGGTAGCCATGACTATATGAGATGGACTTGTACTGAACTTTGGGGTCTGAAATTAGGATGAGGAAGGTAGGGGATTATTGTTTGAACAACTGATGAGGAAGGAGGGGTAAGAATAATGGAAATTGCAGGAGCAGGACTCAATGGAATGTTCAATGGAGCAGAAAATGTTGGGGCAGAAACAGTTAGGACAAAATGTTTTAATTTGGAGGACTTAGTAGTAGCTTCATGCAGTTGATAGAAAAGATGTTCTAACTTATGAAATTGTGTCCAAATATCCTTGTTTGATTCTAATACACTCTC
The DNA here is from genome assembly GCA_031772625.1 of Pinus tabuliformis. Taxonomy (NCBI): domain Eukaryota; kingdom Viridiplantae; phylum Streptophyta; class Pinopsida; order Pinales; family Pinaceae; genus Pinus; species Pinus tabuliformis. The sequence goes on from CM062819.1 coordinate 872,807,980, forward strand.
TTTCTGAAAAGGAATAGAGGATAGTAACTTTGCTTGATAAAAAATTGCTTCTATCAGACTGTTTTATGATTTAGATATGAATAGGCTTCATTCAAAATTCAAATCAAGCTGAGTGTGGTCCACTGATTCGACCTTTTATGGTTGGGACAAGGATTTTTTTACGACACTAGTATCTATTTAGTTTTTAGGCTTCTTCTTTCTAAATAACTTCTCTGGTCTAGTCAAGATCTCAGGTGGATTAGGATCTGGATGATGCCTAGTGTGTACTCTTCTAGAAGCCATATTTCCTACAGGAATTTATTGCAATTGGTTCTAATATCACTAAAAGTTGGGTAAATATTCAGCCTATCAGTTTCTATTTCACGGTCACTCTCAGGAACCATAAGTGTCTCTAATAGAAAAAAAATTCAGGGAAGTCTTCAAGCTTTACGCTCCCCGACAATGACACCACTATGTTAGCACTTCGTAATTCCTCCAAGCTGATGAGAGGAACCCAAAGGGAACCACAAACCACTTAGAAGCTAGAATCTAGACCTTCCAACTTCATAGGGGTCCATTAGGGTTTTATGACAATTTAGGATGGGAAAACCCTATATAGTAGACTTGGACAACAAAACTCACCTCTCAAACCCAAAACAACAACTGAAATTTTCTTTGCTCACAGTGGGAAAATTAAAAACACAGATGGAGGGAGAAGCGCAATGCATGGAGTAATTTTTTTTTCTTGATCTTTGAGGGCATCAACAACAAGAAATGAGCCTTCAGACCACTTGAATGGAATGTCAAGCTTTCAGAATATGGGTGGTAAACTAAATTTGGTGTTTGATGGAGGTGACAACATTAAACGTAGCGATTGAGGTCAAGCGCAGCGTATTCTCCAAGTTTAGAAAAGAAACGTAATGAGCTTATGAATTCAAGGTTTGCAATGTCTTTAATACATTTTTCTCAGCAGAAAGGGGAAAATTTAACAACATGCAAGACAAATGATTCAAGGAAATAAGGAATTGGCACTTGGAGATAGCACAACGCCTCCCCTGCAGATTTTGTGCATCAAACCCCAAGTGATGCCCAACAAGCTCTCGATGGAAGAATGAATTATTTTGTGGTATTTTTGGATTTTAAGCAAGCCTTTGAACTCCCAAGGTGATTAAATTTGTTTTTCAAGGGTAATGATGTGATTTTGAACCTCAATAATGAAAGCGCAACAGTTGCCAGAAGCACAATGCAGGGTTCATAATCCTTGTACTAGTGTGATGTCATGGCACAATGTGATTTGACACCCTAACTGACCATAATGACCCTACAAATATGTGCCAATGATAATAAGACATGACACTATGACCTCAATTAGGATTTTTTTTATGACACATGACCCTAGACCCACTCAACTCAACTTCTTATGGAATTAATAACTATTTACATGATCTTTCACACACCCTAACATAATTACATCAATACTGAAATATTTATTCTACACTAAGACGAAGATCATAACAAAACCTTTACACATTTGCCAAAATAATTTGAAAATATGAAACTTGATTTTTTCTACTACTATAATATAGGACAACAACATGTTTCCCACCAGTGTCTCATGTGGGGGGTGATTTTGAGGAGAAAAAAAGTAATATTTTCTCTATCAGAAATGAACAGAAAATATACTTCCAACATATTTAACCATTTATCTACGACATCTACATCTATTTGACCTCCAAATACAGGGTTGTCAAAGTTAACTTGTAACTTGAAGGGGGCGACGCCTCTAAAGTGACTGTTGGATGAAGATGTGTCACCTGTTGGAATCCACCGAAGGATTTGGGCAAAGTTATCCATCATCTCTTTCCTTTTCCACTCGAGGGATTCTTCGAGAAGTAGTTTAATAGGATCAAAAATTTTGGGCAAAGTTACCCATCATCTCTTTCTTTGCCACTCAAACATTTAAACAACTTATGTTGAGATGAAGTTATTTTGGTCCTGTTGTTGATAATGAACTGCAACGGTGGCCCCTTCACCCACATATGTGAGTGGAAGAGACACTCCCCTTCCTCTAGGTCTTCGGCTCAATCTTTTGGACCTTGGTGGTGGCAACAGTGGCACTGGGTTCTGCATAAATAATCTTCTTCCCTTTATCGTTCCCCTTGTTAGGGTCTGACTTAGAGTTAGAACATGCATCTAACTCTGAAGCCTTCAGCTCGTCCACTAGCGACTGCTTGGCACAACACTCACTTATGTTGCAAGTGGGGCTTATGTGGAACTCACACCACGTCCCTCTATCTTTCTTTGTCTTCATGGTGTTATTCTTTGCTTGCGGCTTCGATGGGTTGTCCTGGGTCACCCCACCTTTGCTTTGTCTTTTTTCCTACCATTTTGGGGTTCCTTTTCCATACTTCAGATTCACAGATCCAAAGTCTCACTTCTTTTGTTTGAATTTCTGTTCGATCTTCATAATGTATCATTATGGGGTGCATAGCGAGGAGATATCGAGAGAATTTATCTCATACTGGATGTATCTATATAGACATTTGTGGTACTTGAGTAACAGATGTCGCTTAGAATCCTTGATACCCAACTTCATGTGAAGGGTATGAAAAATATTTGTGAACTCTGACACATCTTGGTCCCTTCCCTACTGCAACGTGGTCCATTTTATGTACTTATCTTCATATCTCTCGACAAGGTAATATTGTTCCTTAACAGTGTCTCGGAAGGAATTACAAGTGGATTTGGTTGAAAATAGTGAGGGTTCCCTCTCATCCTTTTGTTCACAGTGGATTCCCCACTAGTCCTTAACATGGAGGAAAATTTGAGGAGAGAAAAAGTAATCTTTTCCCTATCCGAAAAATCATGAACTTGAAAATATCCTTCCAGTAGATTTAACCATTTATCTATGACATCTACATCTATTTGACCTCCAAATATAAGGATGTTAAAGTTAAATTGTAACTTGAAGGGGGTGGAACTTCTGTAGTGGCTGCTAAATGAAGATGTGTCACATATTGGCATCCATCAAAGGATTTGCGCAAAGTTATCCATCATATCTTTCCTTTGCCACTCGAGGGTTTCTTCGAGCAGTAGTTTGTGGTACTTATGTATTGTATAAGAAAGTGTCTCACTATGATAGGCCATCAAATGCCCTTGTTGGGTGAGAACTGCACCAATAGTCAGAGGCATTCATCTCAATTTCAAATGGTTGTTTTAGGTTTGGAAAAGTGAGTATAGGTGTAGAGTAGAAGCGATGCTTCAACTTAACAAACATCTTCTATTGGGGCTTAGACCAAGAAAGCTTTGCTTTCACTCCACCCTTGGTAACCTAACTCAAAATCCAAGTGATATGGGAGAATCCCAACACGAACCTTCGATAAAAGTTGGCAAGGCCCAAAAAGATGTGAAGCTCTGTTAGCGTGGTCGAGGCTAGCCAATCCTGAATGACTTAGCTCTTAGCTAGATCCACATGCATGCCTTGCTCATCTATTATGTATCCTAAATATTAGACCTAGCTCATGCCAAGGGTGCATTTGTCCAATTTGACACATAGTTTGTGTTACCGCAGGGTTTGAAGGACTTGTCGAATGTGTTACAAGTTCCCAACTCTTACTGAAGATGAGGATGGCATCTAGGTTAACAACCACAAACAAGCTGGTGAAAGTCCACAAGATGTCATCCATCAACCTCATAAAATTTGTAGGGCATTTTTCAACTCGAAAGGCATGACCAACCATTCAAAAAGGACTTCTTTGGATTTGAAGGCAGTCTTCTATACATCTATGGGCTCTATTGGAACTTGGTGATAGCTAAACTTCAAATCGATCTTGCTGAAATACGTATCCCCCTTGAGCTGATCGAGAAGGTCATCAATCTATGGGATTGGATACTTGTTCCTGACAGTGATTTTGTTTAGTGTCCAATAATCAATGTAGAGCCTCCAGGTCCCATCCTTCTTTTGTACATATACAATTGGGCTCCCACAAGGTGAGGAACTTGATCCAATGTTTACTTTTTGTAGCAAATTTTTGATCGGTCACTTGGTCTCTTCATTTTATATAATGGAGTGGCAATATATCAACCCATTTGGTAGAAGTGCTCCAGGAGTCATATCGATTTAATGCTTGACCTAACAGTGCAAGGGCACTCCTGTGGATGAGGAGAAGATGTCCATGTATTCTTCCACGAAATTATCCACCTGCTTATGCCATGTGGGGGAACCCTTCCCGGGGGCCATGGATGTGGCCACAATCTTCCCCTTACTTTGAGAGTGAATTAGAAAGAAAACAAATTTCCTAGTCTGGGAGATAATCTTATTGCATTGCTTGGCAGAGATAAAAGAGATGGCGGTAGGCGGGGCTACCTCCAATATCCTATATAATTTATTGTCCACAATAATAATAAAAGTATGAGGCCTAGACTCATATACAACATGACACTTCCACAAGTTTGGTTGGCATATACATCAAAAAAATTAAAGAGGAGAAACGCCACACAATACCTCATTTGTTAAGGGTTTGATGTTATAGGGAAGGCAACACTGTTGGCTGATGCAGAGATCTCATCCTTGGTGGAGCCATCCAGGAGCCATCCAATTGTGTATGGTTACTAGTGTGGTTTTGCGTCAAGCCCAACTATTTCACAACTTCTATGGAGATGCGGTTATTTTGGCTCCTGTTGTCGATAATGAATTGCAACGGTGACCCCTTCACCCATATCTATGAGTGGAAGAGACACTCTCCTTCCTCTGGGCCTTTGGTCTCAATCTTCTGGACCTTGGTGGTGGAAATGGTGGCGTTGGGTTCTATAATTATAAATAAGATTGGAAGAATAATTAATATATTGTTATAATGATTTTTTTTTTTTTTAAGAATAATTAATATATGAACAAGTAAATAATGAGATTAATTTAAGTTATTTAAAATTGGTTTTGAGAAAAGCGTTTTATTCTTTCTATTTAAATTAATTTGCTGAATCAAAGAAGTTACTAGTTTGATTCTCTTGCTTCTTAAAGTTTGACTACCATTAAAAAAATTGACATTTTACCCCTAAATCATTTAAAAAAACAAAACAAAACTTTATGATAAACTATTATTACCGGTAAATCATAGGGAAGATTTTGGTGAAACCTCATGAATGAGCTCTTATCATCCAATGATCATTATTTTTTGACTTTCGATTTCTTACGCTACTTGTTTAGACTTCTTATAAACCTTATGGGCAAGTGCAAGTTAACAATCTGATTATTTTGACATGTTTGAGAGGATAGAGTTACAAAATACATGTTTTTTTATTTGTATAGATATTTTAAATATTTATACAATTAATTTTTATTTTTTATAAAGAGATGAAGTTCTGGTTACTGGGTGCAAGCCCCAGAATTGATGATTGACGTTATGTGATTCATTTCACTAGTTTCGATCTCACTTCTTCACCCCTGTGAGAATCACCCGATGCAATGAGAGTGCTAAGTGGACTATTCAAAAATCATGAGAAATTAGTGAGTTATGACTACCTCTCATGGAAATGGTCATAGATGAATGACTTACTTAACACGGTTGAATCCCAAAAAATGATATCTAATATAATGCACTGTGAAAGCCCCGAAATACTTAATGTAATGATTTATTCATGTTTAACTTTCTCATAAATATTTTCACCTAAAAACATTTTATTATTCTCTAAGCATAATATATCCAAAATTAAGATGAATTTACATTCATGTTAGTTATATATATGAATTCAATGGTAAGTGGCTAGCTACAAGTTGGGAAGATCAACCTAACCAAGCCAAGTCTTTATCTTAAGAAGAATCCCTAGCTCGAGATCCTCTAGGCCTACCAAGTAATCCACTTACATCAAATGAAGTTTGGACAAAGGTAAGGAAGAAAAAAAAGAAATCTCATGTCAAATCTCAACCAATGGTGACAAGAAGTTGGAAAAACCAGGTATATGCTTTGTATCATACGTTGCTAGTTTGCTCTATCAAATTAGGAACTATGCATGTTAAAAACATAGTAACTCGGAGTTGAACCTGGGTCTATAAACACGATGCTCCTTTATAGTGAATATTGGTCAATACTGCACAATTCTTAGTTCTACATCAAATTATTTTTCAATTTTCAATGAATTTGTTTTGCTAAAAAATAAATATAGAGCATTATTAGAGTGAGTTCATTATGATTTTATTCAATGTTACTTTAATACACAATGGTTTTGTTATATATATATATATATATATATATATATATATATATATATATATATATATATATATTGGTGATAAATAAATGTAAAGATTTGATCAAAGTATGTTTTTACCACATTTAATACTTATATGTGTTTTCTCTATGAGAATGTAATATTGAAGGAGGAAATCATAACATAATCCTATAACATAATATTAAGAGATCCACAATGTCCATTTATTATAAGTTTAGTCTTTTAATTTTTAAAAGGTTCAGATACTATGCATTCAATCTTGTTAATATTAGTGTATATCCCATGAACCAAAGCAATACTAAAATATATACGGTAAAATGTATACTTTATGTTTAAATCCAATATTATATATTTGATTATGTAAATCATATTAATTAATATACTTTTGATTTCTTATTGATAACATTCATTAGTTTTACTATGTTGGTCATCTTATATGTCCAATAAGATCTCCTTAGTCATATCTCATAGATACAAATGCTATGGCATGTCTAGGTCAAGGACATTTGATTTCAAGTTCCTAATATTTTATTGTGAGTGTTCCATACAATTTTAAACCAAGATTCAAGATTTAAGAAGTCATTTGTGTGTTATGGTCATTTTGTTTTTTCCTTGTGATAAATATGTGAATTTTTTTAACATAACTATATTATTGAAAGGTAATTTTTTAATCAAACATTTATTGGTGAATGGTTAATTTATTATCAGAACATCACTTTTGAAGAGAAAAATTTTAAGCATAACCTTGCTTGACAAGAAGTATAAAAACCCAAAACATTAAAAAAAATGCATGACGCGTAAAGAGAAATCCAAATTCCAACAATAATTCTACATCTTCAAAACAAAACCTTTTTTCCATAGCCCAAAGTAACAATATTTGATTAACTGAAATCACAAATCCAACAACAATGGTTCTTACCATAATGGTTAATTATATAGAAGAAATAATCCCTCATATCCTTTACTCAGGAAGATGAAAAATATTTCATATTTAATTTAATTTTTATTATTAAAAAAACTTGTATTCTAGAACCCTTTGCATTAAGTGTTCATGGAAAATTGGATATTAACGACTCATTAAATACTAAAAAAACTAAAGAATAAATATAACTTTTGTGAAATACCTTTTTTAACCATGAGAGGAGGTATTTTCATGTGAATTAATTTTATTATATTATTTTTTTTTAAATTATTATTATTAAAATATACTAATTGTGTAGAGAAGTGTATTCTACATTTTAATAAAAAGAAGATGTGTAATTTTTTGAGTGCTCAATTTTCAATTTAACAAGTGTCTTTTATTTGTAAGCTGGTTTTGGGTCTTTCTATTTGTTTCAAAAAGGAAAATTGTACATGCAAGTTCAAAAAATAACTAGATGATATTAACCTGCCCCAAGGGAAACTAGGTCTATTTACCATGTAGTGGAGTCATATCTTGACCAAAATTTACATGCCCTCATCGAGTGTCAAAAAGCTAAAAACACTGAAATATCATGCTAGCTTCCACCGCTATCCTGATAGTGTCCAAGGGCTACTGACTGTAGATAAAAAAACTCTAATCATCAAATGACTAGATGAGAGTTGGATCCTTGCTGGGCTGATGGGGGAATACATGGAATGTGAGTTTCAATTCTTGCAATTTTCCTATTCACTTGTATCATACAAAACTTCAATTGATGTATTTCTCATCTAATCAAATCCAACTCTTCAGGTGTCCGCGAGGGACGACCTGGTGTCGCTACCATGGCCTTGGACATCAAGGTATTCATTCTCTAATATAGAAGCAATGTATGAGAGTATAAGGTCCTTCTCCCTTTGGTGTATCCAGGATCTGCTACGATGTTGCCCAAGTCACTCACTAACTTTTTTGTGTTTGGTTTTGACTTGGAGTCTATAATCTCGTCCCATTCTTCCAATTTGAAGCCCACAGAGTTCAAAGAAGATGTGTTGTGGTTCGCGATAGCCTCCAAACCTAACTAGGTCCTTCCACCATGCCCCTTTCCTTTGTCTACTCGGCATTGTCCGCCACCCCAACCTCCTTTGGTTGCCCCACTTCCTTGGCCTCGACCCTGTTGGGATTGGCTTTATTGCGACGTCTCAGACCAATCCCTGTCGTGCTCGTCACTATGGAAAACTTCTATAGACACCCATAAGCCTGTTTTGGCATCCAACCACTAGAAGTTGATCGAGAACCTTTGCACCAACCAATATCTTGAATTAGTTCTTCTAAAGGTGATGACTGAAGGGCCAAGACTGGTCTAGACCTTGTATGCATTGAATTAATAGGAAAACATACTATAAACTACGATAACATTTAACCATCTGAAAGAGGGTATCCCAATAGACTATCGATAACTCTAACCTGGCCAAGTATGTATTGAATCAACAAGAAGACATACCACCAACTGAGATAACATTGAACCATTTGAAAGAGGGTATCCCAATAGACTAGCCCCAACCTAGTAAATAAGGTGAGAATGTCGCACAAAGAGAACCATAGACCTCAGACTAACCATATAGACCAACCCACCAACCCATAAGACAACCACAACATATTTAATCTCAAGACCATATATAAAATGCATAAAACCCCCATCTTCCATAATGTAATCTGAACAAACTCGACCCAACAACATAGAAGTAGAACAACAACAAAAGGTTTGAAACCTCCTCTAGGCAATTTGTATATACACAAACTGAACATTGTGGTGACCACCAATACGAAAAGGAATATACATAAATACCCATCTACGTTGTGTTTTTCCCCTAATAAACCTCCAAAGAGGTCAATCCCATTGATTCCAAGTAGACATAGAGATAGAATACCATTTCTCAGTCCATGCAATCAACCATTCGAGTAGTACTTCACCGAAATCTATGCAATTTATATGAATAAGGAGTGGAAGAAATAATACAACATACCCATAGGTGTCCATGCCTTGCTGTAATGCCTAGACCATCCCTGCACTACGGGGTTGGGCGTCCTCCACTATCTCATTCTTTTTTGCTACAATTAGACTCCCTACAAGTTCCAGAACCATCTCTAAACAATAACAAATACAATACATGCATGCCAACTTACCACATGCTTAAGGCATAAGACTGACAAAGATGCCTCCGTAATTGAGCCAACGTACATTACCATCTCGTTACACTTGTGAATGCATGTGAGGCCACCCCTTACATTTATTATCTTCGTTCTTATAACTATGGCGGTGGTAAGCACACCATAGATTCAACCCTAGCTCTCACCCTAATCGGGGATTAACAAGTGTTATTTTTAAAATAAAATATATTGTAAATAAAAATTAATGTCAACTATAATATAAAACAAAAATGAATAAACATATTTGTTTGGTCTTAATTAAAAGTATTTAAATAAAAGATTAATAATTATAGTCTCATCGTACTCACTCTATTTATTGTTGATATTACAACTTAGTATAAATGACATGTGGAAGTAATAAATAAAATAATTGGATTTCCATCTTAAGTAACATAATTTTATATCAACTTTAGAAGTTAAAAGTAAAAATAACCACATATTTTCATTTTCATGTGTGAGAAAAATGTAAATTTTTTATATTGTTTAAAAAAAATTCAGTATAGAACTTAGATAAATTATTGGAATATCTATGTTTTTTTGGTGACTAGTTTGAGCCTAAGTTCAGGCGAACTCGCCCATTGGAATGAAGAACAATATATCCATGAGCGGGATGTTATCACTAAGATTGTATTAAACTCAATCTAGCTTGCATGTGGCTTGGTATACTTTAATTCCCACAAAAGTGGCTTCCATCCTCAACATCTCCTCCATGAGGTTCAAACCTCATCCTTGGTGGGCACTAATATATTTCAATATCAAGTTCATATATATGTATATTAAGAGAAAGTGAAATTAAATTATTTTAATGCTCACCATAGTAAGATATTTCAATGTCCAAAGGGAAAGTAATTGAAAAAAAAAATCAATTACTTCAATTTTTGGTATAAAATTTATATGTGAGATTTCAAAAATATAAATTACAATAAAAAAAATTCAATGTGACTCATAAATAAAATATTAAGCACATTTATTTAAAAATATATTAGTAACAAAATAACATTTTAATGTAGAGGATATGGTTCACAAATAAAATATTTCAATATCAACTATGCACATGGTATATAAAACAATGTCAACTATGGCATATATATATATATATAACAAAATCTCTACAATGTGATTAATTTGAAAGACAAACTTATATATATATATATATATATATATATATAAGTTTGTCTTTCAAATTAATCACATTGTAGAGATTTTGTCGACATTTCGAACCAACTAATGTGGTTCATCCTCGAGACAAATGGTGAAAAAATCCATCTTCACAAAGGTTTAAATAGCAGAGAGAAGCATCCTTGCCTGGAATTAGCCCTTAGGAAAAGGTTGTTAAAAATTAGTTAAGGAGATATAATATTAAATTATTTATTAATTGTTTAAATACAATTTCAATATTCTTATGCACAAAATTAGTGTTTATAATGATATGATATAATATAATATAATACTAAATTAATGGGATAAAATTTTAATTATTAATCATTTTTTTATTTTTATTTTTTATTTTAGATATGAATGTTAAAGCTAAATAGTAGAAGAGTTTATTACTAGTTATAAATTAGAAATTAATAGAATTATATTAATAATGTAATTATTAATGATAAAATAGAAACTTATATATAAATTATAAAAAGAAGACTCAAACATAGTTATAATATAATAATTATTTATTAAACTCTCAAGATAAAAAAATAAGGAAGCTGGAAAAGGAAACAAAGAATCAAGAAAGAAGAAAAGAAAGAAAAGATCGAACGAAGAAAGTAGAATATAAGAGAGAGAAATGAACATAGAACAAAAAATATGTAAATAGAAAAAAGGAAATGATCAACCATGGCAATGACCTGACTATCCTCAATGCAGACATGGTGCTTCGATTTCGCAGCATGTTCAACTAAGGCTGAGGAACAAGAAAATTTGTGCCTAATGCCCGTTGCATGTTCTTGGATTATTTGGTTTATGAAGCGACCAGTCTCACCAATGTAAGGAATCCCACACAAGCATGGAATTGAGTATACCCCTTTCATGCCTTTAAGGTTAACTAGGTCTTTAACGGATCTAAGAGAATTTATAATGGTATTAAGGGGTTTGAAAGTAGTAGCAATTTTATTCCTTTTAAGAACATGAAGAATCTTATGTTTGGTCCCTTGGATGAAGGGAAGCGACACATTGGAAATATGATCATCACAAGCAGGCTTAACATGAGATTCTTTACAGGCTCTTCGGAATGCTTTGAGGCTTTGATGTCTGATGTAGCCATTATTTTCAAAAACTCTCTGTGTGAGGTTTCTTGTGAAAAACTTGGTGAGAAATGGAACAATCATCCCTCCGGGAGAGGAGAATATCAAGGAACAGAAGGCACCCATTAACCTCAAATTCCATCGTGAATTGGATGGATTCAGATTGGGAATTAAGATGGTTGAGAAACAAATCCAAATTTCTCATGACCACGACGCCAAATGACACAGTTGTCATCAAAAAACCTCTTCCTTTTATTAGGGTGGAATGGAGCAGAGGCCAAAGCTTTGGTCTCAAAATTTTCCATGAATAAGTTGGCCACTATGGGGGAAAGGGGAGAACTTGCCGCAACCCCACAAGTTTGTTCAAAGAACTCACCTTGGAAGCTGAAAAAAGTGGAGGCAAGGCATAGACTACCAATTTGGTCGTGTCATTTCCAGCTATCTGATCAATAACTTCAATGGCCTCTTGAATAGGGATTTTTGTATAAAGGGATACGACATCGAAGCTTACTAACAAATCACCTGGGTCAAACCTAATATATTTCACCTCATTGATAAAGGAGGTAAAGCCTTTGACAAATGACTCAGTGCGACCAAGAAGAGGATTGAGCTTTTGAGCCAGAAATTTAGCAAGAAGATAAAAGGGCCCACCTATCGTGTTAACAATAGTTCTCAAGGAGATCCCAGTTTATGGACCTTCGGGAGGCCATAAATTCTGGAGGTAAGGATTGCTTTCAATCAACTTTTTGCTAATAGAATTAAGAGAAATATTAGATTTTATGGCTTTCACAATTTCTTTGGGAACTCTTTTAAGGGGATTATTTTTAAGCTTAATGTAACTACCACTTTTATGAAGATGGTCGATCATTTTGTTAACATAGTCAGCCTTATTAAGGATAACAATGACCCCTCCTTTATCAGCTTTTGGGATGACAATGTTGGGGTTATCCCTTAAGTCTTTAAGGGAAAGAAACTCATTTTTGTTAATGTTGCTTTTAGGATTCTTAGCATTCCTAAGCACAATAGCGCACTCTCGCAGAATAACCTCCTTGACATTATCGGGAAAGTCACGAATTTCAAATTCAATGTTACAAATAATGTCATTGATTAGAATTTTTCTAGGGGCCAAGGCAAAATTAAGCCCTTTATTTAAGAGGCAAAGAACAAAATGATCTAAATCAATACTTGAAAGATTAATCACATTTTTAGAAAGACATAAGGAATTATTATTATTATTATTAGGCGAAATAATCTAAATCAATACTCGAAAGATTAATCACATTTTTAGAAAGACATAAGGAATTATTATTATTAAAAATAATATTACGTTTATTTTTATTAGGAATTATTTTGGATAAATTAGAGTTATTAAGGTTATTATTTGTATTGTTATTATTAGAAAAACTAAAAATAATATTGCTATTATTAGAATTTGTATTAGAAATAGAGTTGGAAGAATTATTATTGTTATTATAAAAACTATTACAATTGTTATTATTGTATTTACTATTATATGAAATAAAATCAGTTACTGTTTATATTACAAAAATTAAAGGTGTTAGAATCTTCGAAATTGATGTAATGGAAATGATTAATAAGGGACGCAGGAGAAACTCTTCAGGGAGCCGAATTGAGGGCAATGACAGAGAGAGAGGGAGGGAGGATTGGGCTAGGATTGGCACGCTGAGGGAAATTGGGAATGGTTAGAGGAAAGGTTGGGAGGGATGAAGGATGCGCAGGCGGAATCAGAAATTAAAGCAAGAGCACAGTGGTCGATTTGAGCAGGAGGGGGTTCAATCTGCGATGGAGGGGGATTGACCGACTGATAGAAACCAGATTGGCTAGAGGAAATACATGGAGGGTTGAAGAATGAGAGGGAAAACTCAGTAACCAGAACAAGAGAACCGTTGAGGATCAGAGGGGGCTCTATCCTTGATGGAGGGGAATGGAAAACAGGAATGGAGAGAGGCAAATAGGCTGACAAGATAGCAAAACAGGTCGATGAGGTAAGAGGAGAAGGGAGGTCTTCATGCAGAGAAATGACCTCAGGATCTATGAGTATATCATCGTTAATGGAGATCAATCGTTCTGCTTGATGAGACAACCTCACAGTCTTGGCTGCAGATCCCATAATTAAGAGCAAGGATCTGGTGTTGACTCATTGCTGGAGATGAAAAGGACGCGCCACCGATGAAACGAGAATCAACACCTTGCATCTTATTAAACTTTGCAGATTGTTTCTTTTTAGCGATCTCCTCCAGACGTAGGGTTTTCACAATAGAACCACCATCAGTCACTCCACAAAGAACGCTCGAAATGTTGTTCGCCAATTCCAAGTGAAGTGAAAATAACCCGCGAAATAAAAAATCGAAATCCTTCCTAACCCTGCAAATTTCGGATCTAATCAAATTCAAACTTGTTTTAGTTTCTAAAGAAATCGCGCAAACCATAAAATCTAATATTTCTCTTAATTCTATTAGCAAAAAGCTGATTGAAAGCAATCCTCTTACTCCCAAAGTTTATGGCCTCCCGAAGGTCCATAAAACTGGGATCCCCTAAGACTTATTGTTAACACGATAGGTGGGCCCTCTTATCTTCTTGCTAAATTCCTACCTCAAAAGCTCAAACCTCTTGGTGGTCGAATTGAGTCATTTGTCAAAGACTCTGCCACGTTTATCATTGAGGTGAAATATATTAGGCTTGACCCAAGTGATTTGTTAGTAAGCTTCGATGTTGTATCCCTTTATATGAAAATCCCTATTGAAGAGGCCATCGAAGTCATTGATCAGATAACTGACAATGACACAGCCAAATTGGTAGGTTTGTGCCTTACCTCCACTTGTTTCATCTTCCAAGGTGAGTTCTTTGAACAAACTTGTGGGGTTGCGACTGGTTCTCCCCTTTCCCCCATAGTGGCCAACTTATTCATGGAAGATTTTGAGACCAAAGCTTTGGCCTCTGCTAAGTTCCACCCTAAGAAATGGAAGAGGTTCGTTGATGACACCTGTGTTGTTTGGCACCATGGTCATTAGAAATTGGATTTGTTTCTAAACCATCTTAATTCCCAATCTGAATCCATCCAATTCACAACAGAAGTTGAATTTAATGGGCGCCTTCCTTTCCTTGATATTCTCCTCTCTCGGAGGGATGATGGTTGCATTTCTCACCAAGTTTTTTGCAAGAAAACTCACAAGGAAAGTTTTTGAAAATAATGGCTACAACAGACATCAAGGCCTCAGAGCGTTCCAAAGAGCTTGTAAAGAATCTCGTGTTAAGCTTGCTTGTGATGATCATATTTCCAATGTGTCGCTTCCCTTCATCCAAGGGACCAAAGATAAGATCCCTCATGTTCTTAAAAGGAATGAAATTACTGCTACTTTCAAACCCCTTAATACCATTATAAATTCTCTTAGATCCGTTAAAGACCTAGTTAACCCTAAAGACATGAAAGGGGTATACTCAATTTCGTGCTCGTGTGGGATTCCTTACAATGGTGAGACTGGTCACTCCATAAACCAAAGAATCCAAGAACATGCAATGGACATTATGCACAATCGCTCTCATTCCTCAACCTTAGTTGAACATGTCGCGAAATTGAAGCACCATGTTTGCACTGAGCATACTCAAGTCATCACCAGGGTTGATGATTTCCATCATAGGAAACTAAGAGAAGTCATTGAGATTGAGAAGCATTCTATCAATCTCAACAGGGATGATGGTTGAAAATTAAGCAAGAGTTGAATTCCTGCCCTCTCCTATTGATTGTTCTTTTTTTCTATTTTCATATTTTGTGTTCTATGTTCATTTCTCTCTCTTCTATTCTACTTTCTTCATTCGATCTTTTCTTTCTTTTCTTTTCCAGCTTCCTTTTATTTTTTTTTGTTGACCTTGAGAGTTTAATAAATAATTATTTTATTATAACTATGTTTGAGTCTTCTTTTTATAAGTTGTATATAAGTTTCTATTTTATTATTAAAAATTACATTATTAATATAATTCTATTGATTTCTAATTTATAACTAGTAATAAATACTTCTATTACTTAGCTTTAACATTAATATCAAAAATAGAAATAGAAATAAATTATTAATAATTAAAATTTTATCCCATTAATTTAGAATTATATTATATTATATCATTATAAACACTAATTTTGTACATAAGAACATTGAAATCATAATTGAACAGTTCATAAATAATTTAATATTATATCTCTTTAACTAATTCTTAATAACTTTTTCCTAAGGGCTAATTCCTAATCCTCTGGGAAAGGATGCTTCTCTACTATTTAAACTTTTGACCTTTGTGAAGATGAATTTTTTCACCATTTGTCCCGAGGATGAACCACCACATTAGTTGGTTGGTTGGAAAAGTCCACCAATCTGTGCAATGTAATTAATGAGAAAAACAAACTTATTATCAATATAGATCACAAAAGTCTAAGATCTAACAATATATATATATATATATATATATAACTATAATTTTATTAATCATTAAAAATTAAAATTTTTAAACATTTTTTTCTAGTTTTACATATAAGAAATTAATACATCAAAAAAATGACTTTTATATTACTAAGAATTTTCTTTATATTACTAAGAATATAAATTCTTAATTAAAATGAATTTATATTAATATATTTATTAATAAAATAATTTCTATTATTTTTCTCATATATAATTACAATTAATAGATAATTATCTGATGTGCTTTGTATTACTAAGAATATAAATTCTTAATTAAAATGAATTTAATTTCCTTACTAAGCTAAAACCCATTCTTAAAAAAAAATAAAAATTAATAAATAAATAAATAAAAATTATACCAACATATATTATAATAAATATTAAAAATTAACCTAAATTAATATTTTTAACATTATTATGATCATTATATTTATTATTACTAATTATTATATTAATAATAATAATTAATGATAATAATAATAATTATTTCAATTAATATTAAATAATAAATATTAATATCAATCATTTATAAATATTAAATATTAATTTAATTTTCTAGAATTAATACTTTTTAACCTTAACTATGATCAATATAATATCATAAATTCTAATTATCATTAATTATTATAATACTAATTATTATTATTATTAATTAATATATTAATAATTATTATTATTATTAAAAATAAAAATAAAAAAATTAATTAATTAATTAATTAAATTAATCAGAGCTTTTCATCAAAAATTATTTTTAAAAAATTGAGAGTGACATTCATCTCTTTTTCTCTCATTACTATTTAATCCCTCAAATAAGCTCTTCTTCTATTAAGCATTCAAGTTGTCCTGATGATGATCCCGGTTGGGATTTGAAAAATTGACAGAAAATAATTCTTAGTGTGAATTCTCCGGTAACTAATTCGGAAATTAATATATTTATTAATAAAATAATTTCTATTATTTTTCTCATATATAATTAATAGATAATTATCTAGATGTGAGTAATCCGGAAATAATACAACAAAACTAATTTTTTTTTCTGTTTTTTAAATATCTTCTATTAAATTATGCTTTCGTTTAGCGAAATTCTTACCAAAATCTGCAAACAACAGAATCATTAAATAACCCCTTGAAAAAAACAGGAAAAAAAAGATTCCATGCAGTTATGCAGAACATTTAGTACAATCGAGGGAGGTTTTATTAAATGAATTGATAATCATCGTACATCCTATTAGTTGGCTCTTTGCCCTTCTAGATACAAAGCCGTGTTTAAGCGGCCCTGCGGCAGAGTCATAAATGCCATCGCACAGTGAATAGAGGTTGTTGGAGGCGGAAAAGCCTAGATGGATTGAGATCTGAATTAGTCCGCTGATGATGCTGGCCGGAAGGAGCGGCCAGGGGAAAGAATCTTGTCCCCAGCGTTAGGTGCATTCACCAATCACACAGTACAACCTGCCCACAGACCCGAGAGAAAGAAACATGTGCCACCCGTTCAACAAACTCCCCCGTCCCTCAATATGCATCCCCGTCTCAACACACAAAGCTTAACGATACAGAACATTGACTTGTTCCTATTCTTATTTAGTGGGGGCTGCTGCAACCACTAGATTACATAGCGAGAAAGAGAGACATGGTTCATTTACGTTGATTCACCGTGCAACCCCTCTTGATTTGATTGCGGGCTTATTTGATTGGCGACTGAATGAAACCTACTTGGAACGAGGCTACCTAGTTGGAATGAGGTTGGAGACATACTCTGCGGGGGGCATTTAATTTTCTGCCGCACATTAACGCCGCCCTGCACACGGTTTATCGTACGTAACTTTGACGGGATTTTCATTTGCTTAATAAAGCGTGCACAGTTTCACCCACACCCTGTAACCAACTTCATAAGCTCTGTTTCATCAGGCTGGGAACTCTGCATTTGCTTTGTAGTAATGGACTGCGTGAAATCAATGGAGAATGTGCTGGCCATGAAGGGCGGAGATGGAGAGACCAGCTATGCTCGCGTTTCTTTATCTGCACAGGTTTATATTTTATTTAATAATTTCATTTTAACTATAGCTTAGACGTTATAATACATCATAATATCAGAGTTTTTCTAGGTGATTTTTTTTTTTAAATTATTGTTTTTTCTGGTTTAGTTTTTTCAAAATCTGGCAAGAAATTTTTGAAATCTGATAGGTAATTCTGCACAATAGAAATGCCTTCAAAGTTTTCAGGTTCCGGGCGTTGAATCTTAATATATAATAAAAAAACTAGTTTAAAGAACACAAATCAAAATTTCTAGATTGGATTCTAGCCTCAGAAAATCCAAAAAATCACACTAAAAACAACTCTAACGCTATTTGAATTTGGATTCTGTTTACAGCAATAAATTTTGTCGACGTTATTTTATTGTTTTGAGATGTACGCAGTTGAAAATGATACAAGTGATAAAACCTATTCTGGAGCGTGAAATTTCCCAGCATCTCAGACTTGATACCTTGAAAGGAGAAAATGGTGTATTTCGCATTGCAGATTTTGGGTGTGCAACGGGAATTAACACTCTTCTAGTGGCGGACACCATCGTTCGAGCCGTCCAAACAACGTGTACTTCTCATTCTGTGAAGCTGCCAGAATTTCAGGTTTACTTCGCTGATCTTCCTTCCAACGATTTTAACTCGCTCCTTCGCTCGCTGCCTCCACATGAACAATCAGCAGATCATGCCCACAAAAAGGATGAAGCTGAGCGTGGTTTTACTGAGCCTCCGTCAACGAGATCTTACTCCGCAGCAGCGGTCTGCGGATCGTTTTACAAGAGACTTTTCCCACTGAAAAGCCTCCATTTCTGTCACTCTTCTAGCAGCCTTCACTGGCTTTCGCAGGTAAATGATCTTTCTCCCTTGCCCCTTTCCACGGGGAAAGCACATAAATGTTTTTTAAATTAAATCTTGAATGACTATGTAAAGTTTAAGACAGTATTTATATCTAATGCCAGGAGAATTTATAGAATTTTGAATGGTAAACCAATAATAAATTGGTGTCAATGTCTAACATCATTTAGGGTAGACATTCCTCTCATCATCATCAGTATTTTGCTTTATATAAGTCGATTTATAAATGTAATTGTTTCGTACAAATTGATAGTTATTTTATGATTCTTTTCTATTTTTTCCAATATTTTATGCATCTATTCAACATTTTAAATAGACACTCTACCATCATCAAAAATCCTAAAACAAACAAATAATCAATATTATTTTTCTTCGAGATTTTCATTTCTAACTTGTCTTAGATTTACAAATTTAGATGTTGCTTCATATAAGCCTATTTACAAATGTTGTTGCTTCATATAAACCTGTTGTTGCTTCATATAAGCCGATTTACAAATGTTGTTGCTTCATATAAACCTGTTGTTGCTTCATATAAACCGATAGCCATTTCATCGTTCTTTTACATTTCTTCAGTATCTTATGCGAGATGCATAATAACTGAATTAAAATGACATTTGCAGGTTCCGAATAGCGTTGTAGATAGAAATTCTCCAGCTTGGAATGGAGAAGCAATTTATATATCCAGAGATGAAGTGGGTGCTGCTTATCTCTCCCAATTTCGCAAAGATTTTTGTGCATTTCTAGCAGCACGGGCAGAGGAGATGGTACCTGGCGGATGCATGTTCATATGTCTAGCAGGTCGTAGTTCCGCGGACATAAAAGAGCAAAGCGCAATAGGACACATTTCTCATCACATGCAAGCTGCGTTTGAAGAGCTTATCAAACAGGTAATATATACTTCTCCTTATGTTGAATCCACTGCAACTCTCTGTGTCGATATCAATATATTAATATGGATTTATGAGGTGCAGGGAAAGATTGAGAAGGAGAAAATGGAGTCGTTCAACCTTCCGGTATTCTCCCAAATGTGGAGGAGTTGGAGAGCATAGTGAAGATGGAGAATTCGTTTGAGATTGTGGAGGGAGTAAAGTTGTTTGGTGGGTTGCCTTTGCATCCAATTTCAGAGGTGAGAAAAGGCGATGAGAAGATGTTCGGGAGGATGGTAACCAACATGTACAGGGCAGCGTTCGAGAATGTTGTGAGGACTCACTTGGCTTCCGATGTTTTAACCGATGAATTCTTCCTGACGATTGAAAAGATGGCGGCTGCCAAATGCCAGGATTACGTGCACAATCGAAATGATCAAGTTGGAGCCTTTCTCCTTCGGAAATGAGATCAACCATTTTCTGTCCATGTGGGATTTTAGAATCCATTGTACCACGGACTGGATTCTTCTTTTAGGATTGTCTGTGGTGTCGCTATCGCTTCGTTTAATTCCTGCTTCGTTTTACATTAATTCCTGTAATGAATTGCATTGGTGATGCAACTTCTATTTTCACCTCTATTAAAATATAAATGCCTTCTGACATGCGAGAAGAATAAAGATTGCCTTGCATTTATATTTCTTTCAAAATTAACTTTGCTAACAACTTTAACATGTTTGTAGCAAGGCAACTCCTATTCCCCTAGTCAGACCGCAGGGATGGAAAATAGGAGTTGCCCAGTTTTACTCGTTTCAATTACTATCTAATAAATATGCATCGGTGATGCCTGACAGTTTTACTCGTTTCAATTACCATCTAATAAATATGCATCGGTGATGCGTTTCACTCGTTTATATGCATTGGTGATGCCTGACAGTTCCGCTCGTTTTAATTACTATCTAAATAACTCAATAAAATATCTCTTCAAGATCTAATTGGATCTAAAACATTTCCTGGTTAACACGCTAATACTATTTAACACATTTTATGCCACAAATTCAACTTCATGGTAGATTTTTGGCGAGTTTGGTTAAAAAAAAAAAAAATCAGAAATATATTGAGCACTCTCAAAAACTATTATTGAGCACCTAAAATTATAAAATTCAAATTCTTAAAATTATAAAAGTCAAATTCTCAAAAATTTTGAGAAATATTTTATGGCAAAGTATTTGTCTGAGAGGTACTATAATTGCAATCCAAGAGTTTCAGAAGCATAAGTTGGGATAACTCACTTTGAATTCCCACACCAACAATTTTTTCCAAACTACTGAGGTATATGCAGTCTATGAAGCATCAAAAAATAAAAATTAAATTAAAATTTTTAATAAATTACTGTTAATTCTAATTTTATTTTATAATAATTTTATCAAAATTTCCATTATTTTCCAAACCAATTTGTAAATTCTTTAAACTACGCTAACACATTTGTTCGTTCTTAAAATTGTAAAGGGTAGTATGCTGTATTGAAACTTGTAAACTAGAAACTCGTTATACCCTATTGGGTAGTACGCTGTATTGAAAATTGTAAACGAGAAACTCGTTAAGACCCTATTGGGTATTATGCTGTATTGTTGAGATGTAATAAAACCAGAGCGATATATATATATATATATATATATATATATATATATATATATATATATATATGGGTAATTTTTTGTCTTGATAATCAAGAAGAACATAGTTTTGTTTGGGGTTTAGGTCATAAATTCAACAATATTGCTTAAGCATGTGCCTTATATTAAGGTTTGAAGCAAATTGTGAATGAGAGAATTGAGGTGATTGTTTTTGGTGATTTCTTGAATATAATTCAAAATTTATATTACAGAGCTTTCCCCTCATAGTGGTTAATCATGTGACTTAAAAATCAAAGCAAATGAATAATTCTTCATGATTTAATGTAACATTTTGACTCTCTTTGTAAATTGTGTGTTTTGTTGGTCGATATTAGGAAATGTACAAAGTGAAATATTGTAGATATTAAAGCATTTTATTCAAAATCTTGAGGGTTAGATTCTATAGATAGTAAGATTCTATATATGGTAGTCCATACATTCTCCATTCCAACTAAGTCCATGGTTTCAACTTGATTATGTAAATTGTGTTTAAATCAATATTTTGTAATATAATAGTTATTCTTAATTCTTAGTAAAAGATAAAAATTAATGCTCAAATCATTAAAAATAATAATAAATAATATTTTAAAAATAAAAATAAATAAAAAATAATATTAAAAAAAACTATTTATTTTAATTAATTTTCCTATATAAATAAAATTTTAAAGCATTATAAATAGTACTTAAAATTATATATATATATATATATATATATATAAACATTTAATATTATCCCTGATATTTAGCATTAAATTTTTTATAATTTGTATTGTTTTATTTTTAAAACATTATAAATAGTACTTAAAATATTATATATATACATAATATTTAGCATTAAATTTTTTATAATTTGTATTTGTAAAACAATATAGATTATATTAGTAATCTAGGTAGAAAGATTAAATCTTTCAAGGTGGAAATTTTTTTTGAGTGTTTGATATTGAAATATTTTATTAATGATTCACATTCTCCACATTAAAATGTTAATACATGCTCTCTCACATTAAAAAACAGAAAACATATATCCATAAGATATTATCTCTCTTTACCATGAATTGGAAAACACTTATTAATAGAAATAAGAATGGTTTCACTCTTTGTATCGATGTTATTTTTTTTTTGATCTAGTGAGAGTAGGACCATCTATTAATGTGAAAAAAAATTACATAATATACATAAGGCAGCAAAAGCTGCAAAGGAGCAAAAGCCCACACAACCGCTTATCCAAGCAAGCAAAGAAACTAATGGACACCAAAGAACCATCCACCCTAAAGGCATCAATCGGGGAAACCGATGAAATAAAGCCCTTCTATCCTTACTGCCAAGCCACCAAAAAACCTTTATCGACGGGGTCCACTGTATCAAAGGCCCACAAAACAATGCCAATAACTCCCTCAAAACCTCCATAGAACTTGAAATCCTGAAGACCATGCGATCAACCTTCAAAGATCCAACGGTCAAGAGGTGATCTCGGGATGCCAACAAGCATGCCCTTTATCCATTCAAATGGACCCGAAAAGAACTATGTGCCAACTTTCTAAACTATTTCGGGTCTGAATGGGGAGATAACCATCGAGTAGCTTAACCGCCCGAAATTCACCGGATGCAAGAGATCCATAAAGGACAGTGCAACTAGCCCGAGCTATAACTGTCGTAACGGACCCGAAACAAAAATAAGTCACCGCCTGAAAGAATTTCGGGTCCGGATGGAAACTTATCGGTCATGCAGTTTGTCGCCCGAAATCCATAGGATGGCAGCAATCTCATAAACTTGCCCACTCAATAACTAAGTAAATGGGCCCAAAGAGTTAAAAGGCCATAAACAATGTATTACAGGTCCATTCATAGACTTATCCTGTATGTAGCTTCCCGCCCGAAAACCATAGGAATATAGAGTCCAAGGTGCAGTTTCCACCCGAAAACCAAAGGCGACCTTTAGTCGGGTGTCTGTCATCCTGCCCGCACTTAACTAAATGCTCCTTCCCCGTAATGACCCAAATTCTTCTGTTTCCATCAGTCTTCACTCTGCTCATTTCTCATGCTCTGATAGTGCTCTTTGTCTAAGGTCGCCTGTCTGTGACAGTCTTCCCGCAATCGTCCTTGGGGAGTCACCATCCATTCATATCTTTTATTTCTTTTGGAACAGAGTACTCCTTCATTTGCCAAAATATCTGCTAACTTGTTGGCTGATCGGCGCACATGAACAAAACTAAGGGTTCTCATGGTTCACAGGTGGGATTGAATACGTTGATAGACCTGCAGTAACTGCCAGTGTTTCGACACTTTTTTTGGAGCTGAGCCATTGCATATCTTCTTGACCAAATTAATTATCAATTCAGAATCAACTTCAATTATAGTATTATGTGAATTTGACTCCATCAAGATTTCTAGGCATTGCTCAAGGGCCATTAGCTCTGCCATATTATTAGTGGCCTTCCCCAAATGACTATGAAATATGGCTTTTATGACACCCTTGTCATCTCTTATTACTCCGCCATAACCAACTATACCAGGGTTTCCTTTAGAGGCTCCATCTATATTGCATTTCATAAAACCATGAGGGGGAGGTTGCCAGAAGTCCTTATCTGTTGTTATATGACTTATAGTCTTGTTTATGCCCCAGGAAAACCCCTTATAGGCCCAAATGAAGAAGAATCTACTCATCCTAGTCTTGAGGTTGGTTCTTAGGGGGTTTCTTTAGAAGGGTTCCTACAGTCTCTTTGAGCTGTCTTAAGATCTGAGCCATGATACTCTGAGATGAACCAGTTCTATTCTTGAAGATCCTATTGTTGCGTTCTTTCCAGACATCCCAGATTAGAAAGCCTGGAACCATGGCCCAAGCTTTGTTGATTATATCATTTTCAGAGAAGTTTCTCCTCCAATTCCTCAAAGTACTTGTGATGCTGCAAATGTCCCTGTCCGTTTGTCTGAAGATTGAAGCCACCCAATTCCACAAGGTGGAGGTGAATGGGCAGAGGTTGAGTAGGTGTTCCATTGTTTCCTCTTGTGATTCACATAGCTGGCATCTAGATGGACCAACTATACCTCTTTTCCGAAGGTTTTCCCAAGTCAGAATTTTTTTATGTTGCACCAACCACATGAACAGTTTGATTTTCATCCAGTTTTGGTTCTGCCATAGGTCCTTCCATACCTTATCAGGGTTTGGAAAGTCAAGCCTTAGGGCTATTCTCTTGGCTTCTTTGAGGTTGAAGTTGCCTTCGTTTTTTTTTCCCATCTCAGTTGGTCTGAAGATGTTGAAGTCAGAATCTTTCTCTGTTCCAAGATAGCTGCAAGAGCTTCTGCCTGGGCCTTCAAAGGGGAGTCATCACTATATACCAGGTTCTTCCATGTTCTCCATTTTCCATCATTTCTATCCTGATCCCAGAAGTCATTTACCCTGAGTAAACCTTTTTCATCAATATCATTCTTGAGATTGGTAAATTCTTCTCTTAACAAGTTAGGTTCCTGTTGCCAGTTGTCCTCCCAAAACTAAGCTAGGTTTCCATCTTTGATCTCCCAGAAACTGTGTTTCTGAACAATGGCTCTATTCTCCCAAGCTTTGTTCCAAATGTGGGAGCCTTTGATGAGCCCAGACATTCAAATGTGCTCCTTTTCTTGCCAATTATTTGCATATTTCTGTTTCCATACCTTGGCCGAAGGGGATACCAATTCCTTTAGCCATCTCCACCAAAGTTTTGCCCCCAAAACTTTGCTTAGGGTTTTAGGGTCATCAAGTCCCAAACCTCCATGTGTCTTGGGTTTACAGATTTTTTCCCAAGCTACCAAAGCCCATTTCTTTTTCTCTTCCCCTTTGCCCCAAAGAAAATCTCTTTGGATATTTCTGATGTGTTGCACAACTCCTTTAGGAGCTGGAAGGGCTGAAAACATGAAGATGGGGACAATTTGTAGGACAGCTTTTGTAAGCACTAGCCATCCTGCTAAATTCAAAGACCTGTTTGTCCATTTCCGGGTTTTGTCCTGTAGTTTATTAGTGATTGGCTCCCAAACTGCCTTGCTTAGGGGTTTATCTGTGAGAGGTATTCCCAAATATTTGGAGGGAAGTTGATCTCTTTGAAAACCTATAATTTTGGTGAGGTTTCTCTAAATAGCAATGTCAGTATTAAAAAAGAAAATCTTTGATTTGGTAAGGCTTACCTCTGTACCCGCAGCCATAGCAAAGTCGTTCAGGATTTGCTTGAAGGCAAGAGCTTCCTTGACCGTGGGGGTACCCTGCAGCATGGTATCGTCCACAAATTGTTGATGAGTCAAGGCATCCCCATTCAGGGTGAGTTTAAGACCCTGGATTTTGCCTTTTTCTTTGGCAGATTTGATCGCATTGCCTAAACCTTCCATCATGAGAATAAAGAGGAAGGGTGAGAGCGGATCTCCTTGTTTGAGTCCTCTCGAAGGATTAAAGGTTTTTGATGGTGATCCATTAAGCAGGATTGAAAAACTAGAGGTAGTAACAAGGGCCATTACCCATCTTATCCAGTTATGGTCAAAGCCATATGCTATGAGAACTTCCTTGATGTATGCCCAACTTAGCTTATCATAAGCCTTTGCTAGGTCAAGTTGTATGATCATACCTGCCTGCTTATTTCTCTTGAGAGAGTGTACCACCTCATGAGCTTGAATGATATTATTTAGAATTTTCCTTCCTTCCACATATCCAGTTTGCTCCTCAGACACAAGAGTTGGGAGAAGGGGCTTAAGCCTGTTTGCAATTATTTTGGAAATGATTTTGTATACCACATTGCATAATGCTATGGGTCTAAATCTATCTGGAGTCATGGCATTTTCCTACTTTGGAATCAAAGATATGAAAGATGCATTGAGCGCCTTCAAAACAGTTTTGTTTTTCCTCGAGTCCTCCACCACATCAAGGATATCTTGCTTGACTATTTCCCAACAGGCTTTGAAGAAGTCGACATTGAAACCATCTGGGCCTGGAGCTTTCCCAGATTGCATCTCTTTGATGACTTCGCTGATCTCTTCTTCAGTGATTGGCCTGTTAAGATTGTAATTGTCTTCTCTTGTCACAAGCTTAGGAATGTGCTTTGTGAAGTCCTTGATGAATTGTGATCTGTCTATGAGAGGCTCCTCTACTATGCTTTGGAAATGTTGTACCAGAGCAGATTCCATTTCTTTGTGGGTATTGAGTTGTTTTCCTTGATTATCTTTGAGTTTTAAAATCCTGTTATGAGACCTATGATCCATGGTAGACTTGTGAAAAAACCTTATATTTCTTTCTCCTTCTTTTATCCATTGTACCCTCGATTTATGTCTCTAGAAGATCTCCTCTTGCTTGCATAAACCTTCCTAGCCCCGTTGAAGAGAGTCAGCTTGTATTTTACTTTCCTCAGTGAAGCCATCTGTGATGAGGCTCTGGTTAATTCCCTGTAGTTTTTGTTCAACTACTTTTTTGGCTTCGAAGATGTTGCCAAACTCATTCTTATTCCAATCTTTAAGCCTGAGTTTGATGTGTTTCAATCTCTGATGCAGAATTCCCTGAATGTTCATATGTTATGTCCACCATTTTTCAATGTTGCTGATGAAGTCAGGATGTGTAAGCCAAATGTTTTCGAACCTGAAAGGTCTGTTTCTCGGAGTGCCTATAAAGGAAGCCTCAAGTTGAATAGGCCAATGATCTAAGCCTCCAAAAGGGAGGATTAAAGCCTACAAGTCAAAGCCCGTAAGGATGAGGTCCTTAGAGATAATGAACCTATCTAGTTTAGAGGCAACTTGAGCAGCCCCTCCCCTCTTATTATTCCAGGTGAAGGTACCATTTCTTGTCTCTGTATCTACTAGCTTAATGTTGTTTATGAAGCTCTGAAATGCTATGGAATCTTTAACTAGTGATCTGGTCCCACCTTTTTTTGCAGAGAGAGATATGATCATATTAAAGTTCTCTCCTAAAATCTAGGGGATAACTAGATATCTTTCTCTTAGCTCCTCCAGTGAGATCAGAAGCCTGAGTTTATCTTCAAGATTTTGTGGACCATAGACATTTGTGATCAAATAAACTTCCTTATCACCCAAAGGTTGGATAACCACTGATAGGTAGTTCCTAGTTTCTTCAGCATCTAGGATTCCAAGTTTTTTGGGGTTCCATAGTGTGAGAATTCCTCCTTCTTTGTTGTCTGCTTTAACTTCTAGATAATCATACTTAATAAGGCATTTTCTGTGTATCTCTCTTATTTTATCTATTGAACATTTTATTTCCTGGATAAACACCATATCTGGTTTTTCTTCTTTCATTCTATTGCTGAGATTTCTTTGTTTCCTTTTACTTCCTAGACCTCTAATATTCCATGTTGTAAGCTTCATTAAGAAAGATTTGTAAATGAGTAACTAGTTAGATCTTTCATCTTACCTGAGTTGATCATGAGTTTTCCACACTCTGTCAGCAGCTCATTCTATCTTTTTCTTCCTCTTTTCCTACCTAGGTTCTTGGGAGCTTTTCCCAATGTTGCCTCCATCGTTTTTACCCCTTCGTTTTCTTGGCTATCATGGTTCCTTTCTACCCTAGAACCCTTTGCTTGAGATCTCCAGAGGAAGAGTTGTTATACTCTGTTAAACTGCTCTTGAGGTAGCGAATCCACCCCTTTGGTAGTTCCTTGCTCCAGGAACTTTTCTAGATCTAGATTTTCCCTTTCAAGAATTTCCTGCAGCTCATGATCCTCCATTCCCACTTTGCTTGGGGTCATCTCATGGTCCCTGTCAAGTTCCATAGTTCTTGGTAGATCTTCCTTTTTTTGGTTGTTTTTAAGTCTATCCTCCATGCTGTCATCCTTTTCCTTCTCTGTAGGACTGTCCTCCATTACCTGATTCACTCCATTGTTCCCATCTTCTTCTTCTAATATCTTGAATCTATTATGACTTGGTTGCTTCTCCTCGTTGATTTTCTTCTGGTTCTTTCTCCCTCCTTTCCCTCTGCCTCCCACTTTGGTAAAGCCTTCTGTATCTTTGCCTGAGGTGGCTTTAATACTATTCTCCATTTTGTTTGAAGGGCAGTCTCTAAAGAGGTGCCCGTGTTCATGGCATTTGCGACATCTGAAAGGGACATGCTCGTAGTCCACCACCTGCACCCATTCTTCATCATAAACTTCTAGAATGATTTCATTCGGCAGAGCTTCGAAAGGTCCATTTCTATGCATATTCGGGCAAAGGAGGTGTATTTTCCTCGCAGAGTGGCATCTGATACTTTTAAAAAATGCCCTAGTTTATTTCCTATGGCTTTTAAGGATTTTGGCAGCCAATAATCTAAAGTTAGGGAGTGGAGTCTTATCCATACCAACACTGAAGTGAATGTCTCTCGCTTCAAGACAAAATTCATCACCCAAGGCCGCATATAGAGGTCTGCATCAGCATAGAAGTATGGTTCTCCTTCGAACACTCTGTCTTTATCCTCTAAGCTTGAGAACACTACTGTGAAGAAACCCTTGGATCCAAGGTGCAGATTTATTTCTCCCTTAGGTTTCCAATGGTTCTTTATCCAAGCGTGCAAGGCCTTCTCCGTTGGCCATATCCCCATAAATTTTCATATTATTGCATAAACCACCATGTGATCCCTATGCGCCTGTGGTGCTGGATCACTTAACACCACTCAAGGTGTGATTGTTGACCTAGGTTTACATGGTCTTGTCAGATTCCTGTGGTCAGTTTTCTGACTGCCTCCTCCTATTCTCTTCTCTCTTCTAACTTCCTCCTGATTTTCTACCTGGCCCCGTGCTCTACTGTTTTCTTGTTTTTCTCTATCGATACTCTCGGTTTCTGCTTCTATTGGCTTCTTGAAGCAGTTCAAGATTGCATGGCTATAGGAGGGAGTGGAACTCCCCCCTTCTTACCCCTCCATGGTGCCCAACATTGATACCCTACTTCAAACCCTAGTTTTGCGCATTTCCCCCACCGTTCTCCTCCTCCCATATACCTTCTCTATCAACATCCATGTAAATTTTTTACTCCAACAAGCATATTGAAATATTTGATTTATAACTAACATTAAACTTTTTTTGGTTATTAATATTTTTTAAATGTTATATATCAACTCTATATTAAAAATGAAATAAATTTACACATGTCCCTAGCAATAGAAAGTGAATATATATAATTGTGAATTTGAAATTGCATTTCCTCAAAATATCTTCATACAACAATAGGTATCATTGTCTTGGGCTGAAGGGAGCGGGAGGGGTAGTCCTTTGCCTTGTGAATTTAACATTGTATTTCCTCAAAATATCTTCAGACAAAAATATGTATCATTGTCATAGGCTGATGGGAGTGGGATGGTAGTCCTTCACCCTAATAATCAAACAAAGATACAATTTGTCTGGGGTTTTGTCATGACAACAAATAATCAAGCATGATATTTATCTCTTTGGAAAGGGCCCAAAATTTCCATAGCCAAAGGAATCTGATGAGTGATGCTATTTGGAGATTCAATATTGGTAATCAAATAGGTTCATAAACTAAAGGAAACTCGAAGCACTGCTACCCACCCATTCTGTTAAGGATATATGTAATTGAGGCAATTTAAGGAGGTTAAATTCTTTCATATATTCCATCATCTGAACACTAAGGTAGATGCATTAGAAAATAAATGAGCTAGGCTAGAACAAAGTGTGATGGAGATATATGACCTCCAAGTCTCTTACACCCCATTGACAAAATGGTGATTTTATTCATTGGATAATTAGTTGGAACACCCATAATCAAATTCATTTATATCAGTTGAATCAAATATGGCACCTGCTCCAACATAGATCGAATATGTTGCATAAGTTTAATGGGAAAGGGTGATGTAGTATGAAAGTCTTTATGATACCTACCCAAGGATCTTACATGAAACCAAGAGGAGAGACATTTAGCGGTTGATTGAGATCTATGGATAGAAAGAGGGGAATTTCCAAATTAATATGCTTAGTGTCTCGAGGAGGCACCCAAGACACAGATGATTCAAAATAAATGTGATAATCCTTTGCAACGATTGTGCATTAATGGAAGTTGTTGGAGTGGATTACTACCTTAGTGCCATGGATGGGGAAAGCCTTGCATTAATAATCTCCATTGAGAAATGTTGTTTCAGGAAAGGAGCTCCATATATTTATTCTACTTTAGAAGTTGTGTGATTATCACTCTTGTCTTACAATTGTGATACAAGATATTATCACTCTTGTCTTACAATTGTGATACAAGATGGCATCTTGTAGTTGGTATTCTAGGGGCATTATTTTGTAGGTTGGGTTCAATGACAACAACAGACTAGTAATCCCTTGAACAGGCTCAAGCATGAATGAACCAAATAATTGATAAGTTGACAGAAGTGGTAGTGCCCTCCTTGAAGCTCATGAACGAATTGTGATGGAGATATATTACCTCCAAGTCTCTTACACCCCATTGACAAAATGGTGATTTTATTCATTGGATAATTAGTTGGAACACCCATAATCGAATCAAATCTGGCACCTGCTCCAATGTAGATCGAATATGTGGCATATGTTTAATGGGAAAGGGTGATGTAGTATGAAAGTCTTTATGATACCTACCCAAGGATCTTACATGAAACCAAGAGGAGAGACATTTAGCGATTGATTGAGATATGTGGATAGAAAGAGGGGAATTTCCAAATTAATATGCTTAGTGTCTCGAGGAGGCACCCAAGACACAGATGATTCAAAATAAATGTGATAATCCTTTGCAACGATTGTGCATTAATGGAAGTTGTTGGAGTGGATTGCTACCTTAGTGCCATGGATGGGGAAAGCCTTGCATTAATAACCCCCATTGAGAAATGTTGTTTCAGGAAAGGAGCTCCATCTATTTATTCTACTTTAGAAGTTGTGCGATTATCACTCGTCTTACAATTGTGATACAAGATGGCATCTTGTAGTTGGTATTCTAGGGGCATTATTTTGTAGGTTGGGTTCAATGACAACAACAGACTAGTAATCCCTTGAGCAGGCTCAAGCATGAATGAACCAAATAATTGATAAGTTGACAGAAGTGGTTGTGCCCTCCTTGAAGCTCATGAACGAAGTGTGATGGAGATATATTACCTCCAAGTCTCTTACACCCCATTGACAAAATGGTGATTTTATTCATTGGGTAATTAGTTGGAACACCCATAATCAAATTCATTTATATCAGTTGAATCAAATCTGGCACCTGCTCCAACATAGATCAAATATGTCGCATAAGTTTAATGGGAAAGGGTGATGTAGTATGCAGGTCTTTATAACACCTACCCAAGGATCTTACACGAGACCAAGAGGAGAGACATTTAGCGGTTGATTGAGATATGTGGATAGCAAGAGGGGCATTTTCAAATTAATATGCTTAGTGTCTCGAGGAGGCACCCAAGACTTAGAGGATTCAAAATAAATGTCATAATCCTTTGCAACAATTGTGAATTAATGGAAGTTTTTGGAGTGGATTGCTACCTTGGTGCCATGGATTGGGAAATCCTTGCATTAATAACCTCCATTGAGCAATGCCATTTCAGGACAGGAGCTCCATCTCTTTATTTTACTTTAGAAGTTGTGTGTTTATCACTCTTGTCTTACAATTGTGATACAAGATGGCATCTTGCAGTTGGTATTCTAGGGGCATTGTTTTGTAGGTTGGGTTCAATGGCAACAACATACTAGTAATCTCTTGAACAGGCTCAAGCATGAATGAACCAAATAATTGATAAGTTGACGGAAGTGGTAGTGTCCTCTTTGGAGCTCATGAATTAGCAGAGTGATTTGAGAGACTAGGAAAGGGATTTGCAACCAGTTCTTCTAGACAAGAAATGTGAGTTGCTTCAGAAGAAATTAGAAAAACTCTAGGAATCCATGGAGGTAGAGGAAGTTGTCTTAAACATCAAAATGAGTAGATTGGAATTTGTTCTCAGTGAAGGATCAAATAATAACTAGGTGAATATGGAGACTAGTGCGGTCCAGGTAAGGAAAATGAGTCAAAGACTAGTGCAGTCTAGGTAAGGAAAATGAGTCAAGGAGCAAATGAACCAGACTTGGAGTTGCATACAACATAAACCATCACTATGAATTTTATGACATACAACATAAACTGAACTACAAGAAGTAAAAGAGAAATGCCAAGTGGCCAAACATAACATTGAGAATAAAATTAAGTCATTGGGGCTAGATCCTAGGCATTGGTTCCTACTAGTGCTAGAGGTTTCATATCACATTGGAGATGGCCTTCTATGTGAGCAAGTTGAGCATCCAAAATAGCAAGACATGAGCATTGGTAACGTTGAACACATTGGATTTCATTCAAGAAAGATATTATATCATTGATGTCTTCATCTTTCTCCTTTAGGACCCTACCCAGGAGTATCTTCATCTACTAGTAGAGAGTAATGAAGTTCAAGTATTGGCTTTGTCTTCCCTGGTATGACCAAGATCCGGAAACCAATTGGTTATTTAGCTTCAATTACTAAGTTTGAGTAGGCTTGTTGGTCACTAGTGGTCAAGGTTCCAAGTTGACAAATTTCCTCTTGAATTTTCGGAGGAGTGGAGGAGTGAAAAATGGCTCATGCATCTTAAGCTTTGACTTGGGCTCACGGTTGACCTTGAAGACCCATTCCGCCAGACCATTAGTGGTAGTGCATACTTTGTCAAGGCATATTACACTAGGTTTCTAGGGACCAAAATAAAAATATCGCCTAGAAAACCCAAAAACAAGTGGGATTATAAATTAGAAAACCAAATATAAATAAAGCCCAGGGAAACACAAATTGTCAAGGAAGTTTGTGGTGGCTTCTAATGAAATGAAGCAATTGAGGGGAGGCAAATAAAGGACGTCGGGAAGAGTCTAACAACCACTATGAATGAGAAATACCAAAACCAATGCTCACCCCCACTATGCTTTAAGCACTACATACTAGCAACCACCAAACATAAGTTGCACTAGTAATGAAATTGTCAAAGTAGAAGGAATTGAACATAAGAAGAGTTACCCAGTGTTGGTCAGCCCACAAGGCATGACCCTATGTCACCGTGATGGTGAGTTGATAGTTTTCACCTCCCTCCCCTGCAAATATTGTTGTTGTGGTTTCTGTCAACATCTCGAAAAGTGCCTCCACTACTTTTCTCTATCTTTTACTCTCACTATTGTTCAACATCGAGTGCATGCATTAGAGATACATGTACCAAATAGTTAAACCTCTAAAAATTCTAATGCATGCCGAGCCATGGCCATGGAGATAAGTTGTCCTCCACACCAAAGTGGAAATCTACGCTTTTCCACAAAACCCTAAATTTTCAGAGTCGAATATCAGACCCTCAATGTCTTATGCACCAAGGAATTGTCCCACTTGCAATGAGGGGATGTCACACACTTAACGAAAAATCACATGACCAAGGTCTCTCAACCTAGAGTGCTTGGATAAAAGATAAGTTTACCATGAGATTGAAAGGTGGTAATATCTATTTGCATGTGTGAATGCATGGGGTGGGATGGACACACCCCCGACCATTGTCTCGAATTCCAACAACCTGATCGGGAGGAAACATAAGAGATATTTTAATTTAAAAGTTGATATAAAATTATGTTTTTGTTATTAGATATATTTCCATATATCCATACGGGGAATATACATTTTCCTTCAATTACATCAAATTTCATCATGATCCGGAGGCTCTGGAAAACCTCAAAAATAAAAGTGCTCAAATTTTTATGGAAACATCGAAAAATCGTAGAGCTCGGTGAACCAATTCAAATGACACAAATGGCATCTCAATCTAAGTTAGTATGCAAAATTTATGGTGGATCAAAGTTTCGGTCAAACATGGGAAAAAGTCAAAGTCAACAGCATGAGGTGGCATCCTCTATACCATCCACGTGGTAGTCCAATTAACAGTCATCATCAAGCGATGGGATCAACCCGAGGCCTCCACATGGTAGCACTCGGTTGGCCAAGGCAACAGAGATGTGGATTGACCCATGACTAGCATGTGGCCAAATCACTGGGCGCCACATGGCACCCCATGTTTGGCCACCCCGGTCTAACCACTCAAAAATTTGTCGTGGCCAAAGGTCGAACCCCCATCCTTGATAATGTCACCCCAATGGCTAAGGATTGCACCACTATGTTCCATTGTTAAATATATCATAGGAACCTATATATATATAATTCTTTGTATTATGTTTTTAAAAAGAGAACCAGAGACCTGTGAGTTTGACCCAGGGACCTCCGATCACGCCATCCAACAATACGCTATAATAAAATTTGCACTAACCAACACACCAATGGCCACTTTTGGCAACTTGGCTCGTATGCACTTTATATAAATCCTCATGAACCATTGGCATGAAGACAGAGGCTAACATAATAGTGATAGGGCAGAATATTGAATTCAGAGAGCAGGAAAGACACAGGAAGCAGGGGACTGAGTGGGAACCGTGCTTAGGTGGGCACATATTCTAAAGGGAATATTATGTGGAACATTCTAAAGAATATTCCCAAGGAATATTCTAAGAATATTTTGTATATTCTAGAATCTTGGAGGTTTTCAAGGGGTCCAAAATTAAGTGTCAGAACCTAGTTGAGTTTATACTCATTTTCCTTAGAATTTCACAAGGAATTTGAAAGTGCAATCAAAATGGAGATTAAAGTGGCAGATCTAAGGGCCCATAGTATAAGCCCATGTTTTCCATTAATGTTTGACATGAGGTTCGAGGTAGTGATGCACTTTCCAGAAGGTGGTCAAGTCTACAGTCAAAATTCACAGAATGACGGGACGAATATGTTGGTAATGTGTTAGTCATGTTTTGAGCAACACTGTGATTACCTTGGCACAAGAACCAAAGTAAGATTTATTTATTTATGTTTTTGTCTCTTTTTGGATATTATGAAGAGATGAATGTATCTTGCAAGATATAGTGATTTTTGTATATTGCACCAGATCACATCATGTCACTTGCGAGAAATGAACCTAGGTGAGGAGGATCCAAATTATTCCTCCCAATCACCCAAGATATTTACCCAATTGAATTTTTTTTGAAGGGAAATAATTCTCTCTCTCAGCTTGAAGGTGAGAATGAGTGTCAATACAACAATATTCATATGCATGTACAATCATTACAACAATATTTCTCATTATCATGTCACTCACATGGAATTGACTCTGGGTGAGGGAGATAATAACCATTCTGCCCAACCACCCAACATAACCCCAATTACAAGTATAAAATTATGTTATTTAATCTAGCCATTGAAATATTTTATTTATGGTCAACACAAATATTTTTTTGTTATTAATAATTTTGTTTTAAATATTACATATTAACTTAACATAAAATGAATCACATATCATGTAATATCAATGATATTATTTGTACATGCCATCTATCAACTCCATATTAAGTAGTGAAAAAATTAAATATATCCATCATACTAATTTTTTTTTTCTATGGTCAACATTAAAAAAATTGTTATTACTATTTTAGTTTGTTAATTTAAGTATTATTTTATTATTTTTAGATGTAACATTAGGAAAAAACATCTCTCCCATGCTCATCTCGCAATTAGAATTTAAATATGCTATTATAATTTTAATTTCAACATAATAATCTATATTAGAATTTAAATGTATAACTATAATTTTAATTCTTATAATACGAATTTATACCAATTAAAAAAGTGTCATTATAATTTTAATTTTCAAGTTTTTCCAAATTTATAATAGATAATTGAACGAGTTATTTTGAATACCTTTGAAGTTGAAAAACCTAGTTCTCATCCATGGCGCCTATGACTCATGCTCATTTGTTCGGAGTTGAAATACCTTATACTCACACCTGTTATTCAGAAAACACAACTATGGAAATTGAAATAACAACTTCTTCGGCCTTGGTCTAGCTAAAAATCTCATATTCATTGGTGGATTTGGCAGCCTGCGGAGAAAGCAACCACAACAATCTAGGAGGTGAGTTGCAAGACCTCTGAGAACCATCTATGAGAAGGGTGTCAGAACATATTTGGGGACTATGAATTTAACCATCACAGAAGAAGCTAACAAGTACCTTGTCAAGAATAAGAAAAGTGGTAGAACCAAAGCCCTAGATGCTATGGATCTGAATGGAACCCTCATTCAAGGTAACAATGGAAGTGATGGTAGGGGCATTCCATACCCTCGACCCCTAGTTTCTCACATTTCTTTTCAAATCTTTGTCAAACTCCCCTCTTGGCATTCCTTGATCCTTGGAATTTGTTCCATAGAATTGGTATGGGACCTTAATATTTCCCTAGAGCTTCAGGTGGGTATTCCCTCTGTCATTCAACATCTATTATTTGAAGGTAAGCAACTAAAAGACTCTTTTCCCTCTTTTAGTATATAATATTGCTAAAGATGCCACTATTTTTATAGTCCTTCGTTTACGAAGGGGGATTGTGGGTGAGCCTTCCTCTTCTTGGGCCTTTTATTATAACGATGTTGTCTATTCGTAACCCTCCCCAAAGGAAACTTAGTCTCAAGCGGCTCCTGGGTCATTTTCGGTCGAAAAATATGAGGAAATTCCCTTCATAGATATCTATCACCCTACCCTTGAGGACCTCCATCAACTCTTTGAAGATTCGGCTCTAATATGTCGTTTCAATGGTTTATGGCACCCAAAAATTGATCTTTACCAATGGATCTATTCTTCATGGACCAAGGATTGTAAGGTTATTTTATGCTCCAAAGGCTACTTCATTATGGCATTTTTTGAATCAAAAGACTACCATAAAAATTTAACGAAAGGGCCTTGATTCTGGGGAAATGTTGGATGCTTCCTAACCTCATGGTTCCTAGATTTTAACCCTTCTAAAAACAGTCATTACCAAACTGACAATATGGGGCCGACTTCCTAATCTACCTGTTCAACCTGTGGCACTACTCAATCTTTTAAGGCATTGGAGACTCCCTAGGCCAATTCCTTTCAATTGATCCTTCTCATGGGAAACTTGCAATTTATAACTATGGAAGAATCTCTATTGAAATTGATATCGGTAAAGGTTTCTAGACCAAATTAATCTATCAGGAAAATTTGTAACACCCCCATCAGCTGGAGTGATCTAGTGAATAGGGTATTAATTGAACCAGACATGTCAGTTGAGATGGAATAGGAAATGCAGGTTATCAAGAGGACTCTAAAGATAGCATAGGATAGACATAACGGTTATGTAGATCAACACAGGGTTTTTAAGGAGTTTCAAGTTGGGGAACATGTGTACTTTCACATCAAGCCCAAGAAGATCTCCTTGAGGATTGGTTCATGTGCCAAGATGGCACCTCGGTATTGTAGGCCCGTTGAGATCCTTGAGAGGATCTGACCAGTGGCCTACAAACTTGCACTATGGTTAACAATGAAAGTCCATGATGTTTCCCATGTTTCATTGCCTAAAAGATATGTGAAGGATGCTAATCATGTGATTGACTAGTTTGTATTCTAGGTGGAGCTAGAAGGAGAATTCCAGCGAGAACCTCAGTCCTATGGCAGTGGAAATAATGCATGCTCTGAAACTGAGAAATCGAGCAAATTAAAGTGAAAAGGAAGCACTTTGGGCCCGATGAAGCTACATGGGAGATGGTTGATCAGATGCAGACTTTATATGCTTCATTGTTTTCCGGTTGAGGGAAATGATTTTTTTGGTATATGTACATATCTATGTATGGTTGTTATTGTAAATACTACAATGAGTTGTGTTATAAAGATCCATGGGAAATATTTTTTGGTTTTTAGTGGTTTAGTTGGTCATAGGTGCCATTGAACACCAATGACGGTGTTCCCCTAAGGGGGATGGGTTTGTAACAAACCGGGATTAAAGTTCATGTAATAAAGGATAATAAAAGAAAAATAAGACCAAGGTCACAGAACACGTATTCAAAGTTGAATGTTGGGAAAAAATCCTAGTGGGTGTCACTTTCAATTTATTTGGCATCTTATTCAATTATGAAAATAAAGTAAAATAGGAGAAGAGTAATATGAAAGGTCACAATTTTGCATGAGAGGGAAATTGAAGGAAAATGAAGAAAAATAGAGGCCTCAATGATAAAAAGGATTTTGAGGATCAGTTCACAGCTTTTGTCAATTCAGTTTTGGAGCTCTCTCTATTCTCTCATACTTTTGCACACTTAGAGCATTCTAGCATTGGAGAAAGGAGAGCAAAGGAAGGACAAGGAAAGCAAAGGAAGGAAGAGGACAAGCAAGGAAGGTTGGATCAAGCAACTTTAGTAGGAATATTTTGCAGGTAACATGTTGCATGTGTGATTTCCTAATTGATGTGTGAATGCATGGTACATGCATTGGTTTATTTGGTTCATTTGTTGTCATTCGAATATGTTGTTCCTGGTTTGACAGTGGTTTCATCATTTCCTTACCATTTCTCGGATAGCCATGGTGTGATGGGATTTTTTTCTAGTTGAGCTTTGGATTGTTGAAAGGTTTTGGAACCGAGTAACATGGTCTCAGGAAAATTCCCAAGGGTTGGGGTGGAGGTGGTTTAATCTCCTAGAAGCCCTTGATAGGTGGATTGAGACAAGAAAATTCCTCCAGGTAATGGTGAAGAAACTTTAAGGAATCCAAGCTTGTTTTGGTTTCGCGATCTCTTGACCGGTTTTGGTTAGATCACGGTAGCCTGAGGGTGGAGGTGGTTTAATCTCTGGAAATCCCTGGTTTTTTATGTCTTGAGATCTCACATTCATGTTTGGAATATGCCACGAGGGTGATTTCTTGAAAGAAATATTTCGTTCATCCTAATTTTGGTTGTGTGGTACATGGTGTTAGACTCTCTCATAAAACAATAATAAATCCAAACATAAATTAATTAATTAAATATTCCAAGTTAGGAATTTGTGCCTAACTCTTGGGTTGTTCCTCTAAGATAGGAGTTAGTTTAGGTAACTCCTATATTGGTGTGTCTGGTGAGAAATTATCTCAACCAAAGGAGAAATTATCTCAACCAAAGATGTCCAAGATAGCACGCACTATCTTGAGACCAATATCTCTCATCTATTTATTTGTAACACTATTTCAATTATTTTTTAATGTAATGTGTAATGAGAGAGAAGCATGAGGCTTCAGCCTTTTTCCGCCATAGTTTGTGTCTGGTTTTTATGTGTGTTTTTCTGTAATCTGTTTGAGTTAATTTCATTTTCAATATGTGGTATCAGAGCTCATGATTGTTGGGAGCCTGTGACAAAGCTTGAGTGTTAAAAATTCTGAGTGCAAGGAAGGAGAACCTGGCGAGGAATTGATGGCTTGATTGAAGCGGCCATGATATTGTTCTGTACCTGAGCGTGGGAACTGATATTCAATGTCCGAGATCAGAGAGCAGCGTCGAAGAGCTGCTTTTGCAAGAGCAATTCAGGAGGAGGCCAAGTATCATCAGTGTGAGGGCCGAGAGTTTGTTGACTTTTAGAGGCTGAAACAGACCTGTGTTGGGATGCCCAAGACTCGTCTTTGCAATCCGATCTGTGCACAAAAAGACCGTGAATTTCCTTGCAGAGAGATAATGTGGTTTCATCAATTTAAGCCCATTGGCAGTGTCGCAACAAATCAGGTTATAGCCTGAGCTCTGAAGTCCTGGATCACATTTTTGCACACAACTCAAAGTTATATTGAGTTCTGGTGCTAATTATAAATGAGCATTGATGTCAATACCAGTTTGGTGTTGGAAATAAAAAATTGGGTAAATATAAGTCAATTGTTCGTGCCTAGGTGTCAAATTTGTGAATAACCAATGGAGTTTTAAATGGTTTTGGTCATATAGTATTTTATTCCACCTGATTCTTATCAGTGGTTCCGGGATCACATGTTAATGTGAAATTTTGTGGAACATAGTAGGATTGCTATCCTTTGTGACAACGAATATTATTGAATTTGAAACATGATTCATTATGCTTAACCATGTATATATGACATATACAAGAAAATTATTCATATGAGTCTTCATTATTCTTTATCGTGTGTATATGGTTTGCATTAGTATAAATTAATTGTTTTGATATGAGTGAATTTTGTGTGTTCCCACAAATTATATTGGAAAACTAATTAAAGTTTGTTAATTTCATTGACATTCACTAAAAAGGAAATTAGATTATGTAGCGAAACATAAATGTAAGTGATATGGAATACAAAGGATTATGGGTTGTTTGTATCAAATCCAGATGTTCTATGAAAGAAATGCAAAGTTGACCAATAGGCTTGTTGGAATGCTATTTGAGGAGAAAAATAGTATAGTAACTAACTAATGTATCAAAGTCGATAGTATCTTGTCACAAAGCTCCAAAGTTGGTAAGTTGTTTGTCAAAAATCCCCAAGAACAGTTGAAGTGAGGACTGAGAGAACCTCTATATTTTCCCAATCAGTCGAGGTGAGGACTCCTTAGAGAACTACTACATTGTTTTCAATTGGAAAGGTAGTTATTCAACTTAATTTCATTGATATTCTCTAGAAATGAAATTAGATTGTTGCAACATAACTTAAATGTAAATTCATATGGAATACAAAGTAATATGGGTTCTTGGATATGTCAAATTCACATCCTCTCAAAGAAATGCAAAATTGAGCAATAGGCTTACTATAGTGTTATTTGAGAAGAAAAATATAGCAATTATATTGTATCAAAGTTGGTAAGCAGGTTGCCAAAAAACTCCTAGAACAATTGAGGTGTATGGGTCTTTGGATTCTTCTAAGGAGTGTTTAGATCAATATTGTGTAGCAATTGAAGTGTTTGCTTCAGTAATTGGGTTATTTACCAGGTATCTTGTTAGAAATTTCTTGGAACTTTGAGGTATATGGAATCATTGGGAATCTGTGTTGCCAAGTTAATACAATTATCTTCAATTTCCAACTTGCTTATTATTTGCCTTAATTGATCTACTCTTTTTGTCCTCTTGTATCTCAATATTGACATCGACACAACTCTAGTTATTTACAATATATATATATATATATATATATATATATATATATATATATATATATATATATATATATATATATATATATATATATATATATATATATATAAACCCTTTTTATAAAATGACATACTACATAGTCGGGCCCCTTGCCACACTGGACCTTTGAAGAGGTATCTGACCTCTAAGCCTGTTAGACCAATCGATCCCCAATATCTAGTGATACATTAGAAATCCTTATATTTCAAATGTTATTGCATATATATTCTAAGGGTTAAAAAAACCACAAAACATAATTGGCGTGCCCTTTCACCTATTGGTACAAATTCTAGTCATAGTAGTATTCACAAATGTAGGGTTAAGATTTATTTCCAAGTTATTTATTTATTTATTTATTTTTTTAGATTTGGTCAACAAGTTTCTATTATATTAACAATAAAATGAGAATTACATAGTATCGGTCAACGACTCTCCTAACGTCACTCGTACTGGATTTGGTAGCTAGGAGAGCTGGATCATAGTGCATAAGATTTTTCCATTCATATCTTATTTTCGTAGGGCTAAATATACATACATACCAAAGAGAAACAAAATGAGCAAACATCCAATAGACTACATTTCAAGGTGGCGGTTGGACAGGATGAATGGGTTTAGTAGCCATTGGGTTGTGTCCTGCATGGACATAGAAATCAATGTGCTCCAATCTCACTTCAATCTCATTGAGACAGTCATTGGTGTGATGTTGACTTCGACGCACATTGGCCAATTACTCCGAAGAAGGTTCGCATACGTAGCGGAATAGTTTAGAAAAACTTAAATATGTAAGTCTCCATTGTATGACAAGTAGTAATTGTATATACAAATTATTAAATGTATAAAATATGTGTATAACGATTACAATGAGGGCCCACTTATATACCTAGGCAGGTGCCCTTTCATAAATGGTCATGTCTCTAAGACATGCCTCTTCATTACTAACTAATTAACTATAGTTAGTTAATTATTATTTATTATTATTATATTTTATATTTACATTTATTATTTTTATATGAATTATATTCATAACATTGCCCTTCTCTTCAAAAATCTTTGTCCTCAAAGCTTACCAATGAAAGGGTTGGATCTCTTTTCCCATTTTGAATATCTTCTCACCTCAGAACTTTGATCTTCATTAATAGAAGATGATATGATCCTTTGAGTGATAAATAAAATTGTCAGACTGAGAATAGATATGACCATCCAAGATTAACCTTTTGTGGAATCTTTTAGTCACTAGAAATTTGTAATGAATTGTTATCATTAGACTGGATTCTGCAAAATTCAGTGTTTCTTAGAACATAGATATGTTGTTTACATTCTAAATGATTCAAATAAGTAGATTGACTTAGTTGTCTTCTCTTGTGTTTCAAATTTCGATAAGGAGCTCTTGCAGTTTGATCTTGCCCTAATCCGTTTGAGGTGATTTCCTGATTTACTTCAGGTATTATTGTTGTTGAGTTGGTTATTGAATCATCACTTGGAATTTCCATTGTTTGAACTGAAATATTTGAATTGGTATTAACTTCTATAGGTTTCTCTTCTTATTGAGTAGTGATATTGACTGGATCGATATTTATTTCTTTATCTTTAACTTGGACTGAAACGAGTGGATACTTCAATACTTCTTATTGAAGTTGTTCTATCTTGTGATTTAGTGACTTCTTGTCACTCTGAAGTTTCTTTATTGCGTAAGGAGGTTTTGTTTATGATTCCTTAGACGTAAAAGCTATTCACTTTCTAGATTTTTGATTTTATTCTTAGTATCTTTCTCATCTTTTAAATTTTTGATTCGCTCTAATAACCTTTAATTAAGGGTTTTTAAACACAAATTTTATTATTCCTTTCTTGATACACAGTCGTTGAGTTTCTTCTCAAAAATTTCCTTTTCTTGTTCTAATTTTTGCTTTTTAGCTTTACACTTTCTGTTTTGTGGAAGGATCTTTTGATTATGATATTAGAAATGAGAATTTTCTTCTTTTTTAATAGATATGACTTCTTCAAGCTCATTTTTATTCTCTGGTTGACTCTCTTAGAACAACAATTTTAAAATCTCCTTAAGGTCTTGTAATGAACGTGTGATTGATATTGACTTCATGGTCATTTCTTGGAATGTGATCATCTTTTCCTTATAAGGAAAATAAAAAAGTGTTTCTCTATGTTTAACATGAATGTACCTAATTCCTTAAACCAAGGCTGATTGAAAGTTATGTCAATCTTCTTATTAATCATAGTTGCAACATGGAATTGAGATATGTACTCATAATTATCTACTGTCACTTGTAAATCATTAATTTCATACTCCTTCTGGCCACAAATATCTATTGCTTCACCAATACTTGGCTCTTGAATTAATAACTGATTTCCCAAATTAATATTGACGTAATTTTCCTCATTGCTTGTGCTGATAGTGATATCAATTGCTTTTCCTTAGATACTTCCATGGGGGCTTCACTGGGGGAGCAATACCATACCATGTGAATTGATATTGGGGGATATATATTGACGAAAAACCGACATAATATATTGGGGGTAAGGGATTTTTCTATTGGCAGATAAAAAATTGGAGCTCAAAGTTAATCAAAAAATATAAAGAGGTGTAAAAAATGTTGATGAAAAATGGATACCTACAATATCTAGTGAAAGTAAGAGATTTTTAAATTAGGAAGGCATGTTGGGTTTGTATTGGTAGGGGGTTAAATAATGTGATTTTTAGAGGTGTTTTCGAATATGTAGTCAAATTAGGGGTATTGTTTAGTATGTCACAAACATATGTGATATGTCAAAGTTTTACTGAGTGAAGCTCATATGGATACTTCATTTTAATGTAATTAATTTGTGATCCATAATTGAAATACCTTTGAAGGAAAATCTTCCTTCCCTTGTTTCCTGATTAGACTCCATTTGTATTCTTCAACAATTTCATACACCTTGACAAAGCATTATATATATATATATAAAACTCACTTCTTCAAAATATAATTAAATCTTTTTTTTTTTAATTAACCCTCTTTTAATTTTTTTTGGCTCCCCCCTTTTTACAATATATCACCTTAACCACTAAAACTTTAACTAAATAATAATCACTTTGTAATTACATGGAGATATAATAATAACCTTATAACTACTCCTTTCCCATTTTTTTCATTTTCTTCACACTTT
This sequence comes from Pinus tabuliformis, assembly GCA_031772625.1. NCBI lineage: Eukaryota > Viridiplantae > Streptophyta > Pinopsida > Pinales > Pinaceae > Pinus > Pinus tabuliformis. The sequence goes on from CM062819.1 coordinate 872,852,522, forward strand.
ATCAACTACTTTCTTTAGACTTTTTATTAAAATCTCTATAATAATACCTTCTTCTCCCTTATTAAATTAATCAAAATGGTATAATTAAATTAATTTATTATATAGTCACAACTATATAATATAATTATAATGTATTTTATCTATATATATATATATATATATATATATATATATATATATATATATATATATATATATATATATATATATATATATATAATTCAACGAATTTTGACTAATGAGTATGAATCTTGGTGGAGACAGATGTGATCATTGATCGAAAGAAAACAGCAGGGAACTAAGACGATGTTAGTTGCTAAGAGTCATTGGATGGTGGTAAGAAGAGAGCGAACCAACGACCTGGATAGAAATGTGGTCAGGAGGAATAGCTAGATGTGATGGTCAAGGGAAAAATTGACAGGGGACAAAACCAATGGGGAGCACAATGGAAGCCATGATGTTGTGGCGTTCGAGATAAGGGTGGTGGTCAATGCATGAAGTGGATAATAGTCGGGAAGGATGAATGGTAGCAGAGAACGATGGGAGCACAATGTAGAGGAAATTTTGCCAGTGGTAGTGCAACAAAACTCAAAGACATGAGACAGGTAATTGGAGGAAGACAAGACAATGAGAAGATGTGTGAATGAATGATTAACAAGGATGGTGTTGCCTGCATGTTTAAAAATGGAGGCATAGGTCGAGTGGGGAATCAACTGTGGAGGATGGGGGAGTCGATGCACACCAAGGGGCCAAATCAGAAAATTTATGGAAGGTAGGGTCAGGGCATGTAATGGGGAGATGAAGGGCAATGATAGTGGAGTTGTTGGAATGACGTGCACAAGGATAATGGCAGGGAGAGGAAACAACATTGTGTTAGGGGTTAGCAATGTTAATTTGTACTTGGTTGAAGTTAAAGCACAGGTGGTAATGCAGCGGGAAGGTTGTACGATTTTCTTTGTTTATTCTTCTTTTTCTTTTTTCTATATATACATATAATTTTCTTTCTTTCTTTCCTTTTCTTAATTTCTAAATTTCTAATTTCTTTTTTCTTATATTTTGAATTTTTTTTTTATTAATGATTTTTTTACTTTCTATTCTCTTTAATTTATTTTCTTTCTCCCCTTTTTTTCGACATTTCTGACTTTTTGTTATCTATATATATATATATATATATATATATATATATATAAAATTATTATTATTATTTTATGACCAAGGACAATTAGGAAAAAATGGTGAAACTCCAAGCTCTGTCTAGAAAAACGCTTCACTTCCATGACAACAAGGTTGACAAAGACTTTAATGGCCAAAGGTTGAGATCATAGAATGTGGCTCTGATACCAATGTAACAAACAAGGTTCGTATACACAACGAAATAATTCAGAAGAACTGAAATATGTAAGTATCAATAATAGGACAAGTAGTAATTGTATAAAAGAATTGTTGAATGTATAAAAGATGTGTGTAATGATTACAATGAGGGTCGACTTGTATACCTAAGCAGGTGCCATTTCATAAATGGTCATGTCTCTAAGACGTGCCTCTTCATTACTAACTAACTAACTATTAATTAATTAATTATTATTATTTATTATTATATTACATTTATTGTTTTTATATGAATTATATTCATAACAATGCATAAGATTTTTCCTTTCATATCTTATTTTCAAAGGGCTAAAAAGCCATAGATACGAAAAGAGAATTTTTTTTAGCAAGCATCTAGTAGACTACATATCAAGGTGGCGATTAGACAGAATGAATGGGTGTATCATCCATTGGGTCGTGTTCTTCATGGACATGTAAATCAATGTGCTTCAATCTTGCTTCAATCTCATTTAGATGGTCATTGGTTCGATGTTGGCTTCAACACACATTCACTGATTGCTCCAGTATCTCATTTTGGATGTATTGAATGTCATTGATATAAGCCACAAACTCATTTATGTCCTCGTATATATGTTCCCAAAGGATATCTAGGGTTGTCTGGATTCCTCTCAGTTGTTCAACAATCGTGTCCAACGATGGATACTAAACCACATGGCCCTGCTAGTTTCCTCCTCTGCAGGGTCTTCATCGCTAGCGAAGCATCCCTACAAAGATAAATTCACCTCGAACCTACACTGACACGCTTCCATCTCCCCTAGCTAGACTCTAGACTCTGTTGCTCTCATTCCCATATTACCCAAGGTTGTAGACAATGAGCTGACCAGGGTTTGAGTGGAGAAGACCAATATGCCTGTCGAGGTCGTAGCTCACTAAGGTTAACAAAAAATACACCTAGGTGGGTTTGTCGTAGGACAATGGGTGCCTTATCTAGACCACAACAATACCCTAGGTCCTTACAAAGAAGGAGCACCCATGAAACTTATTACACCCCTAAGAGACTCCAATTCTTAACAAATATAGAACCACCCACCAAACACACCAGAAAGAAAAGACCTTTCCCCCCAGATTAATAATGTAAGACTTAGGAGCCTCCCCAAACCCATACTTTTGATAACCACAATAAAACCTTGGGGGAGTAATAATAAAGGTATCCCGCCACCTCACAACAAAATAACTAGATTGAACTATGAACAAAGAGTAGTCAAATGCAGTGATTCTTTGCATGGGCCCAACCCCTTCATTTCTCAAAGAAACAAACCATTTACACTGGAAATGCACCCAATTCGTACCGAATTGAAGCATAAAAGCAAAGAACATACAAAACCTAGAACCAAGTAGACTATACATACATCCAACATAGGAGAGCCTTAATAATGCACCCAATCACTATCTATCCAAGACCCTATGGACTACAACAATAAAACTTTAAAATAAAGTTGTAATTTAGTTAATTTTTGTGAATTTTTAGGACAATGTGAAATGTCTCATAGGATAAGTGTTTTGATGTTTATCATGAATTGGTTTCTAGGTTTACTAACCATTTAATTTAGATGGATTAAAATTCTAAAAGTCCTACTCCAAAATAAACACATTTATCTACCTAATAATTGTAATTTTTGTTTTAAGTAAATATAAAAAGAAATTATTGCACTAAGAGGTGCTCTACAACCCAATAAATGAGGGAGATGTTGCTACATAACATTACATTAAATATATATGTGTGTGTGTGTGTGTGTGTGGACTAATATATGTATATGCGAGATATTGTGCTAAGGTTACTTTATATATATATATATATATATATATATATATATCATCTTTATTTTACAGCAAGTGAGATAAAACAATTGAAATTAAAAAAAAAAATTACTTTTTAGTATGAGGGATACATGTAATTCCTTCATTGAGTTGAGATCTAATGCCTATGTGTAATGTAACTTAATGTAAACGTTTTAAATGTGTAACCTCATTTAAGTGTTGAGCTCTTCGAGCGCTAAAAAACAACTCAATCCAACATTGAAACTAACTCTCGACTGAGCTCCTATGTAACCCCACGTTAGAAGATCGATCAATCTTTATGACTCGTTTGAGCACTAAAGCTCCATCGAGCCTTAAAGTTGGAAAAATTTAAATTTATGTAAATATCAATAATGATATGCAAACATTAAAATTTGAAGTTATATATATATATATATATATATATATATATATATATATATATATATATGAATAGATAATTAACAATGGGGTGGAGTAATTTCTCATTGCATTTCTAGTGTTTTGGTGAATTTTAAAAGGGATTCTATTCCATTTGTAATTGAAATTGTAATATTCTTATATTATAATTTGGTAAGTTAAAAAATAGTTTTTAATATGATTTAAATTTTCAATGTTATTATTTAAATAATAAATTTATTATAAATATAATTTAAATAATAAAATGATTAAACATAAGAAAATTAATCAATTTGATTTAATAAATATTATAATCTTTTATATGAATAAGTGTGAATTTGACATTGTTGGAAATGTATATTTATAAAATTCTCTCACACACACATATATATATTATATGTAGTAATATCTACTTGTTCAAGAAAAGAAACGAGTGTGATAATTAATGTAGTTGTAATAGTTCTAAGTTATAATTAATATAAGTGTAATAGATATAATGGTATTTGCGATTATAAATCTCTCTCAACCTATAAAATGTGATTGCACTTCGTAAATATAAGTGTAATGGATATAATGGTATTTGTGATTATAAATCTCTCTCAACCTATGAAATGTGATTGCACTCAATTGCAAAAAGCAGAGCATATATAGAAATTTTTAGTCTGACTTAAGTTTGCAATATATATTTTTAAAATAATAAAAACATAAGGAAACCATAAATTTTAAAATATTATTTGAGTAATTTGAATTTGAGTAATCTAGATTTAAATGTGCTTATGAAATTAGTTTTTAGTTTTATTTTTATTGAAAATTCCGACATAAAATTTTTATAAAATGATTAAGTATAAAAATATGTTATATTTAAAATCAAAACAATAAACAAAATATTATTTTTAAGAATTTCAAAATTGGAAAAAGTTATCTATATTTTATTATAATTAAATTTTATGATTTGCTTATAGAAATGTATTGAGAGGCTTTGTAGGCTTTAAGCATTTGACCTAGTTGTTGAGGGCCTTAAAAAATAGTTTTAGCTCATTTTCTGCAGATTTTTCTGCAACACTATTTTGTATGATAGTGGACTCCAAGCAAATTTTAATTTTGCATTAAAAAAAAAAAATTAATATGAAAAACTTAGCTCTTTCCATGTAGACTATGCTTATATATATGACACATTTTATACTAAGTTATGCTACGTGAACACACACATATCTCATATCTCTTAAGATGTTTGCAAGGACAATCATTTCATTTATTGAAAAATTGACATATTATATGACACTAAATATTTTTGCATAAAATATCTTTAGGACAAAAACATAATTCTCCACTTTGAATGAAAATTCAATGTCTATATGAATTTTGAGGGCTTCAATTCGATAAAAGAAGAAAAACTTGAAATTTCATCACCACATTTGGCCAAAAGTGTAACCCATCTTCATCCTTTCAGCTAAATGACCCATGGTTTTAAGAATCAATGGTATTGACCCATGGTATTCATGTGGAATATAACTTATTTAAGGGGGAAATTAAATTAGCCCAGATCCATCTTAGTTTGATGTTATATTTAGATATGTAATTAACTATAGAAACAATGACGTTGAATCCATGTAGCCTCTAGAAGTAAAACTTTTCATGGATATGTTGGCACTGGGCATTTGTTTGGATATGACCAAGATGGGAAATATTAGAAAAAATGTAATTATTACATTTTATCTAATATTTCTGCCTACCTCCATCCACTTTTTACTAGGTTATATTGGGCAAAATCTAATACTATAATATTATATTTTACCCAATATTTCCCGTCAACGGATCCACTTATTATTGTAGTTTTTCTTTATATTTAAAGTTTAAATATAAACAAACTCAACTATAAAATTAACCGTGGTGATGGGGAATATTGAATAAAGTGTAACATTTAGGCTCCCGTGTGACATAAATATTAAATAATATTATATTTTAATAAGTATTTTCCTCTCTTGACCCTTGTTAATTAAAAATAAGAGATAAATTTCTTAAAATAATGAAAAATATGAAGAGAAAAATGTTTTGATGCTTACCATAAATTGGTGTCCAAAGTGGTTTAATTTATATAAATTAAATGCTTATCGATATCCAAAATCATTTAATTTATATAAACTAAATTTCTAAAAATCATATTACAAAATAAACACATCTTAATTATATATATATATATATATATATATATATATATATATATATATATATATATATACCCCGGATGCGGGTGACTAGGGAGATGGGACGGGAGTCGGGGGCTGGACACATGCCGCCCCTCAGCCATCACGTGGCACCCCAAGCGAGCAGCTGGAAAGGACATGAAAGATTTAAGACGAGGGGACCTGGGACAGTTAATGCCCGGAGAGTGTATTCGACCCAGCGTAAGGCAGCAGTAATGGCGGATGGGATCCCGAGCAGGGTAGGTGAGGAAGCTAAGAATAAAACAGGGATTGAGCAGGGAATGTTGGTTGTTATGCAGTCGGTTAGCCTCTCTGTCGTTGTTGCGGTCCCTTCTCAGACGGACGGGTCCATCGCGCGGTTGGCTCAGGCTGCTGATAGTCTGGTTCATCTGGTAGTTTGCTGGAATTCTCATCCCACAATGGTGAGACCTCGACAGCGTATGCTCAGCCGTCGAGGCTCATCCAGAGGAGGGGGCTCGCGCAGACCTGAAGGGGACAGTGCTAGTCATTGTTGCCACTGCAATCTTGCCAGCTCCTTTGGAGCCACCCCCTACACTCCGGTCAATTCATGGATGCAGGGGCTTCAGGCTCGGCCTCCTTGCCAGTTTTTGGTTCCACCATCTTCAATTTCACCAACTCAACGAATAACCCAAGAATCAACGCGCATGTTTCTATTATGTTTATTGAGAATCCTCCAGATGATGACGACCCCATGGATGCTCAGGAGCAAAGGATGCAAGACAACCCAGAGGAAGCAGAGCAGGCTCCGACAGCTGAGATGGAGCAGGAAGCAAAGGCCCCGGAAAAAGCCAAGCATACCCAGATTGCTCCAAAGGCGGAAATTGGGGAAGAGGCAGCGACCTCTCCAACTGAAGCTGAGCGGGAATACTACGGGTGGTGCCCAATTGTGGAAGAGAAACCGGACGAACCGGACGAATGACGGCGCCGGCGCTCAAGCTTCGCCAGGTCGCTCAAGGTTCAGTTATCATTCTCAGTTTTGTTATGTGTCCAGTTGGCATCTTCTGGGTTGTTTTTGCTGTTATGTATTTTGTGTTATTGATGTGGGCAAGAGTTGTTTCCCCTGCGCGGGAGGAATTGGTAGGCACCTTTTTGTCTAATGCCCCTGCGTGGGCCTACGTCTATGGCCAGCCTTGGTATTTCAGATTACTGCCCCTGCGCGGGCTTGCAGTGTTGGACTCTGTCTTGGTTTCTGTCAGTCTCAGTCTTGGTCTCTGTCTGGTGCCCCTGCGAGGGCAAGAGCATACTGGTTTCACCTGATGTAATTTTGAACTCTGTACATATTTAATAGATTAGTCTTTTTACCGAGAAATTTATATATATATATATATATATAATTCTTAATATAAAAATCTCATGAGGAAAATGTTTTGATGTTTACAGTAAATTGAAATTAACAACTATATGAATTAAAAAAGTTTAAGATGATGATGATGGTGGTTAACGTCCACTGAGACCAAATTTTGGTCTTTGGACCTAAAGAAACGAATTATTTAGTTTGATTTAAGATTTTATTCCATGCTCAAAATGCTTGGAGAGAAGCCTCTCGAGTTCACTGTAATTTTGACAACATAAAAGGCTAGGAAGGTCGGTATTGCAACAAAGATTTTGAAACTGAGATCTAATGTGGTTGTACGGGCAGCACTCTAAGAGGAAGTGATTTTCATCCTCGATGTTCATATTTTCACAGAACCTTTCCATCCATGGTGTTTTAGGAACTACCCAACAACCAGTTTCACTATGGAGCTCATGAGAGTTCGTTCTAATGTTGGCTCTATTAATTTTCTACTTTGAACTAGTTAAAACAGAAAAATACTTCCAAAATAATCAAATCTATACACTTAATAATTACAATTTTTTATTTTAAATTATTCATTATTTAAATTAAATATTAAAAACTATATATATATCTATATATATATATATATATATATATAAATATAAATCAAAACTAAAAAATAAATTTTCTAATATAATAAAAAAATCTATCATAATATAATTAAGTTATTAAATGATAAATTAACAACTATTTAATTTATATAAATTAAAAAATTTAATAATCTCATTTCAAAATAATCACATCTATACACCTAATAATTACAAATTTTTATTTTAAAATATTCATTATTTAAATTATATATATATATATATATATATATATATATATATATATATATATATTAAAAATAAAAAATGAATTTTCTAATATAATGAAAAATTTGTCATAATTGAATTATTAAATGACAAATTAACAATTATTTAATTTATATAAATTAAAAAATTTAATAATCTTATTCTTAAATAATCACATCCATACACCTAACAATTAAATTTTTTTATTTTAAATTATTTATTATTTAAATTGAAACGTAAACATATATATATTAATTAAAGATAAAAAATGAATTTTCTACTATAATGAAAAAGTGTGTCATAAATAAGTTATCAAACTATCATTTAAATTAAATATCATGAACATAAAAATAACAACTTTTATAGCATAGCATTTCAGGATAACATTTAATGGTGGTTCTTCACTGTTAGTTTGAAATTTTAGTTATGGCATGTGCCATAACTAAAATTTCAAACTAACAGTGAAGAACCACCATTAAATGGTATCCTAAAATTTAACTATTTTCTGTTTAAAATAAAATTTAAAAAAAAAATTGAAAAAAAATCAAACAATATTGTCAATATATTATGTCAATAGGCATGCTAATAATGTGAATAAAAATATTTTTTCTGATTTTATAAAAAATATGGTGGGTTTTTTAATTTAATTTTCTTAAAATTTGTTCAGAATTTATTGAAATCACAAATTTAATAAGTAATCCTTACACAATTGAAATGCATTAGAAAAACTAGAAGTTTTTCAGAGGTAATGAATCCATATAGGGGAGGGTCGCCAATACATGTGCGCCCTCCCCGCCACGTCACTTTACCACGCGTCAGGACACATGGCGCCGGTACGACACCTGTCCACCGTGGAGCTCCATGTGTTGGCTATCACCTCACTGCATAAAAAATCAACTTCGCGCCATTTCATCGGTTGGTCTGGGCTCATTTCTGCGATGTTCCATTTTCCCTTTGTCTTTCTGCTCGGGGCCAGTTGTTGGGCGAAGCCCCCCGCCGAAGATGGCGCGGGACGGCCCTATGACCTGCGCGCATGGTGGTTTATTCGTGTGCTGGGGGAATTGTTTGTTCGGTTGACAGGGTTTGTGTACCTGCGCGCAGAGTCGTTTATTCGTGTGCTGGTGCGAAGGTTTGATGGAGTTTCAGGGTTTGTGGTTGGGACAGCGGTTCTGCTTTTCTTGTGCTTTTCCGCCTGGATTTCTTGGTCGTTCTGGAATGCAAGTTGTTTAGCATGGAATGCCGGTTGTTTAGCATTTCTCTGGTGGTGGTCTTATTCGGCGATTTTGTTGTTTGGGGAGGAGTCGGTCGCAGTTTTACTGAGCTCGAGGTAAAATAGGATTTTGTTGTTTTGCGCTGGTGTTTTTGGTGGTTTTCTGATCTCTAATGGCTTTTTTCTTCTTGTTGCAGGTGTGGAAAAGGACGTTGCAGGTGTGGAGAAGGTCTGGCGAGCTCCGGGGAAGGTGGGGGAGGTCGGCGACCATCCATGGCCTGTAACCGGTAGGATTTTAATCCTACCATCAGTTTCTCTGTGTTTTTCAACACAAGAAACTCTATTTGGATATTTTGTAAACTTTCTATGGCATTTTATGGCATTTTTTTGAGCATTTTTTGAGGGTTTAGGTTTTTAGGATATTTTGATCCTATTTGTTGTTGAGGGTTTAGGGTTTTTGTGAAAATTTCATTGTTTTCTATGTTATTTTTGCTGTTTTAGTTGTTATTTTTTGCCGCCCCGTGCCCTCGGCCATCCCGTGCCCTCGGCCGTCCCGTGCCATCCTCGGCGGTGTGACCTATTTGTGCACTCTGTGTGCGCTCTGCCTGCTACATATGTGATGTGTGAGTTATTTGCTGTTTTCGCTGTTAAATTTGTCGTCCCGTGCCCTCGGCCATCCCGTGCCCTCGGCCGTCCCGTGCCATCCTCGGCGATGTGACCTATTCGTGCACTCTGTGTGCGCTCTGCCTGCTACATATGTGCTGTGTGAGTTATTTGCTGTTTTCGCTGTTAAATTTGCCGTCCCGTGCCCTCGGCCATCCCGTGCCCTCGGCCGTCCCGTGCCATTCTCGGCGGAGGGCTTCGCCCCACAGCCGGCCCCGAGCAGAAAGACAAAGGGAAAATGGAACATCGCAGAAATGAGCCCAGACCAACCCTCGAAACTCTCTGTAGCTGCTCTCAATTGACTTGCATAACTTGTAAATTCATGTAAATTTCGAGTGGACTTGGCTTGGCACTTTGACATGCCTATCAGAGTAGCCCCTTGTTACTGTGTTTGCTTTATAGATAAAAACGCTGCATTTTTATTGTCCCTGCTATAGTATCTTTTTCATTGAATTCGAGATTTCATTCCATGTAGATATGACTACTTTTGTTCATTTTAGCAAGTTTAGTTTTTGACAGTTTCTCTGGTTTGGTTGGCTCTAGCATCATAACCTGACCAGGAAACTTTTGCTAACATAACCTGAGTTATTCTTGCATGTTAACGTTTGTGTTTTTATGGTTTTTACATTTGAAGCGAGCAGGAGGTGTTTCTAATTGCGAGTGTAGACCTCTATTCAGTGTTAAGTGATTGTGGACTTGCCCAGCACTGTCATCACATGATAACTGTTTTTGTTTCTAATAAAATTTATATGCTAAATATGTTCGATCTAACCCCTTATTGTTATGACTCTCGCCTCTGCTTACTTGGTGTGACTCTCACCATTGTTGTGACTTATAGCACATGGTTATTGCTACAACTTGCTCAATACTGTTGTTGCAACTCTAAGAAGGTTGTTGTAACTTTGCGTCAATTATAACAATTCACTAGTTAACCAAACAATTGTCATATGTGAATCACTCATATAGTCAAACAATTGATCTACTCATGAAGGAAAATGAAAAAGGTGAATAGGTGCTTAGAAAAGAATTAATGACTAAGCCACAATTCATCATATAGCTGATTAGGTTACTGTGCACCCAAATTTCTCTATCTTTTGGAAAGTTGATGTAACAAGATGGAACAATATGATTCTCATAGTTGTTCATCAACTGATTTATTAATTTAGATACTTCCATCATTTTTACAAACACATATAAAAACACATGCTCTCTTTAAGTTGGGCATTAGTAAAAAAATAGGCTAGCTAGGTGATTGATAAAAATCATAACTATGTTCTTTATTGTATTTCTAGTTTCCAGCAATGTAAAGTTCTTATTCATTCTAATTCAATCAATAACATGCTAAGTATAGAGTTCCTTACTACTAGTGCCTCGTATAAGGAGGTAGGACCCCTTCCTTAGCAAGGTATTGTTTGTACTTTATAGAGTAGTTGTAGTATCATACTTTATTTCCAGCAATTCTTCTCGCACTTAACTGCAACTGTTATATTTCCTTTACTGCAACTTTCAAGATCAATTGTTCTAACTCTAATAGTTTTTGAACTGTTTCTCTGGTTTGGTTGGCTCTAGCATCATAACCTGACCATGAAACTTTTGCTAACATAAACAGAGTCAAGACAAAACTGCAAGATAATCTATGCATTTGAACAATAGCTATTGCAACTTTAATATTGTCAACTCCTTAACTGCCTTCTTGTCGCAACATGCTGAGTTATTCTTGCATGTTAACGTTTGTGTTTTTATGGTTTGCACATTTGAAGCGAGCAGGAGGTGTTTCTAATTGCGAGTGTAGACCTCTATTCAGTGTTAAGTGATTGTGGACTTGCCCAGCACTGTCATCACATGATAACTGTTTTTGTTTCTAATAAAATTTATATGCTAAATATGTTCGATCTAACCCCTTATTGTTATGACTCTCGCCTCTGCTTACTTGGTGTGACTCTCACCATTGTTGTGACTTACAACACATGGTTATTGCTACAACTTGCTCAATACTGTTGTTGCAACTCTAAGAAGGCTGTTGTAACTTTGCGTCAATTATAACAATTCATTAGTTAACCAAACAATTGTCATATGTGAATCACTCATATAGTCAAACAATTGATCTACTCATGAAGTAAAATGAAAAAGGTGAATAGGTGCTTAGAAAAGAATTAATGACTAAGCCACAATTCGTCATATAGCTGATTAGGTTACTGTGCACCCAAATTTCTCTATCTTTTGGAAAGTTGATGTAACAAGATGGAACAATATGATTCTCATAGTTGTTCATCAACTGATTTGATTAATTTAGATACTTCCATCATTTTTACAAACACATATAAAAACACATGCTCTCTTTAAGTTGGGCAGTAGTAAAAAAATAGGTTAGCTAGGTGATTGATAAAAATCATAACTATGTTCTTTATTCTATTTCTAGTTTCCAGCAATGTAAAGTTCTTATTCATTCTAATTCAATCAATAACATGCTAAGTATAGAGTTCCTTACTACTAGTGCCTCGTACATTAGAAGCGAGCAGGAGGTGTTTCTAATTGTGAGTGTAGACTTCTATTCAGTGTTAAGTGATTGTAAACTTGCCCAGCACTGTCATCACATTATAACTATTTTTGTTTCTAATAAAATTTATATGGTAAATATGTTCGATCTAAATCAGGACAGTATAGTGGTGTAGTGAATGCAGACCCATTAGAAGAGATTTACAATGGCACTTATTTTTTATAATTTGTATGGTGTTCCTTTAGATAACGGTCCACTTATTGGAGCCATAAGTGAGTTTAGAGCTTTGTACAGTGCGCACATAATAACTTATAGAAATAGTTTTATCATAATTAATATTTTACAGAAAGACATATTCCATTGAAAATTTCTTATCAACACACAGTTAGGTTGCCACAAGAAATCACTACTAGGTTGTAAGCCAAAATGTTTCTGTGCCAAGAAAAAGATATAATCCATCCAAAATCCACATCATAATGTTGTTAGAACCAAAAACATATGACACCCCTATTCTTTATGGCCCTGAGAATATTGAGTGCCAAAACTCCCCGAGTTACCTTCTTGAGCCAGGTAGGTTGGCCTACTAGTCAAGGGCTGATTAGGAAATGGTTGATTGATGCCATATGATTGATTCCAATTTGCAGCTTCCAACCATGGAGGTATTGAGTACCCATACCTCACATTTGCACTACTGACCCCTGCATTAAGTGGAGGTGTGTAATGAGCATACAGAGAATTGACACCAGCTCTGGTAGGAACAAGGCAAGTGGGTAAACCCTCGGTTTGATAGTGGGGCACTTGAATGTTTATGAGATCTTGGAATAATGGTGTATTATCTGCAATGGAGTCCAATGAGTTTGAAATAATCTTGGTTTCATCAGCTATTCTTGTATCATTGATCATCCCTTGTTCCTTTTCAAGCATTTGTTGTGCCTTTCGTTTTTCCTTTTCTTGTCTTGCCATTTGCTTTTGTTGGTCCTTAACTTGCCTTGCTTTATCTCTTTCAATCCTTTCTTCTGCTCGCTGTTGTGCTGCAACAATCCTTGCCACCTTCTTCTCCTTGACCATATCCTTCTTTGCTGCAGCAATCCTTGCTGCCTTCTTCTCCTTGACCATATCCTTCTTTTTCTGTTTTAATTCTTGCATTTCAAATTTCTTTTTTTCTGACTCAACTAACAGGTTTATATAGTCCTCTGAGGTGAGTAACTGTGAGCTTCGGCCCAGACGAAGACTACCCGGTGCACCTTGCTTTTTTCTCATTGATACTCTCTCTACTGGTAGCTTTAGGAACCGTCCAAGTGTCTTCTCCACCCCTCCCACCTGCATGTCATTGCTTGGTACTTCCCTTTCAATATCTGTTGGAACTGATTGAACCATATCATTATCTTCATTTGATGCCTCATTATGTCCTTTATCTTCTTCCATTGATCTATTGTCCACAAAAAAATGAACAATTTCACTGTTCAATTCTGCTGGTTGTGAGGGCATGTTCATTCTTTCTTCATTGGTTGCTGAGACACTATGTGCATTCATATTGATCATTGCTTCTGCTAGCCATGAAGGTGGGGTTACTTGGCTTGGCAATGTCAATTGGTCATTGTCAACTGCATGTTCAACAATATCATTAGCAATATCAGCAACAGGAATTTGATGTTCGCCAGTTGGTGGAACAATCTCCATGTTACTAGGAATTTGTTCATTGTTAGATTGTGTTTCACATACAGTTTCATCATCTTCAGCATATAACTATCCTTGAGACAGGGAAATCATATTACCAGTTGCAACAACATCATCTTGGTCATCTACTTCTTGCACTTCAACACATGTTTGGACATTCCCTTCTTCCTGACCATCCACATGAAACGCTTGGCTACAACCAGTATCATGCATAAGAGCATCATAGTTCAGTGGCCAGATTCCTGTCCTCCTAAAGCCAGCCTTGATATTTGATGGTGTCAAAGCCATTTTAAAAGCTTTACTTGCAAGCTCTGCTAGCTCAAACCTTTTCACCTCAACCCCTGGATTCTTTGCCATCCATGCAGCGCGCTCTGACCTGAAATAGTTCTTGAAAGGGCCAAACACACTAACATCAAGGGGTTGCAGTCTATGAGTGGTATGAGCGGGCAATGTCAACATGTCGATGCCTAAATTGTTTGCTTCCTCAATTGTTTGTACAGCCATGTGGCTCCCATGGCCATCTAATATCAAAAGGTGTCTGTTATTAGGCGAGACGCCACATGGTACCGATGCAGCAAAGTGAAAAAGCCAACTTAGAAACAATTCTTTAGTCATCCATGCATGGGGATGTGCAGCCATGCATGCACTTGGTTCACAGTTCTGTATATAGTTTTTCAGTTGATTTTTACCTTTGAATAGATAAAATCTTGGGATTGAAGTACCAATTGCATTAACACAGCATAAAATAGTTATCCACTCCCTGCTCTTGGGCAAAATCTTTGGCACATTTCGGCTCCCTCTCTTGGCAATTACCCGCATGCCACAATTCCTCCCTGCCTGTAAACCTATTTCATCACAGTTCCATATATGGTCTGCTCCATAAGAATGTTTATCATAAGCACTAGAAAGTGTGTCATAGAATTTTTGCACAACTGCAGGGCGCAAATTTAATGCTCTGTCTCTGTCAAGGCCCTCAGTAGTACGCAATACAAGTTCTGGATGCCTTTTTTTAAACCCAAACCACCATGATTTACCAGGAAACCCATCTTTGAATGGGTTTGGCCTCCCTTGATAGATTTGAGCAACTGTTGATTTGAGTTGTATCAACTCTAGCCCATGTCCCAGTTGGGCCATCTCTTTACACCACTCAACCACCTCGGACTCCTCATCCTCAGTCATAACTGTAAGAGGCCCTCTACGTTTTGTATGAGTCAGTCCATTTATCCAATAATGTATTGATGAGGGAGGAATACCATGTTTTTTTGCAGATGCCCGAACTGAGTATCCATTAAACTCTATGTCGTCAATTGCAACTAACATTTGTTCTTTTGTCCATCCTCTTATAGCACTGATCTTTTTAGTTGAGCTTGCCCCTTGGACTGTTGTTGATGGTGGTTCTGTGGCTGATGGTGTGTTAACATCAGCGGCTGTCACATGCTCATCTTCAACAATGTTCCCTGGTGCATTGCTGGCATCGACATCAGCTGGCCTATCATCATCAGACGATGTGCATCGCAGCTGCGCACCCCTTGTCACTCTCCTGCCACTTCTCCTTGTACGAGCAGAGTAACTTCCTTTTGCCATAGATGCAACAACCTGTAAAATTATTGCATGCATTTAGACATTAGAATATATGTTAAATTATGCTTTATTACTTCTGCAAAAATTACTTTTCCTCTATTACAGGAAATTATCAACATGTATGTTGCATTTAGACATTAGAATATATGTCAAATTATGCTTTTTTACTTCTGCAAAAATACTTTTCCTCTATTACAGGAAATTGTCAACATGTATGTCACTGTTTTCATAATGAGAGCAAATGTTTCACTTTCATAGGGCAGTGTCAAGATATGCGTATACATTAGGATACAGAGCTTGTTACATTAGGATATGCGTATACAGTGATTACAGTCTATCCATATGTATTACATTAGGATATGCGTGTATAGTGATTACAGTCTATCCATATGTATTGATTATGTATTACATTAGGATATGCGTATACAGTGATTACAGTCTATTCATATGTATTGATTATGTATTACATTAGGATATGCGTATACAGTGATTAGAGTCTATCCATATGTATTGATTATGGAGAGAACGGTACTTTATATACCAATAAGAAAAAAGGTATTTATATAATAGGAATGACTAAGAGTGAGAACCCCGGGATATCATGTTGTATATTGATTAACTTGTCACCTTTGTATCTTATCTAAGCTTATGACAAGCTATGCAATTAGAACACAGTAGTTACACATGACTCTTTCTAACCATGCTTGTTTACCTAATCACTTCCTTGTCTCATTCTCATTACACTCGGCATAAGTAATAGCACAGATATTTTACAAGTAACATCATCTAAAGGTTGACCTATCAATGCTAACCTAAGAAATACATGTATAGATATGATAAAGTACCTGTATCACAGGTTGGTTATCTCCCTAATAGATTGGATTCAGCTTTAATATACATATAACATATGTAATTATACAGAGCTTTGTTCTAGCTCACTCATAGATAAGGGTGAACTGAAACCATGCTCAAATACTAATACGAGCTTTTTAGTGTATAGAGCTTACTAGTGATAAGATGAATGAGATGTATTCAATAGGTTCAATTCCTGTAAGCTAAGGTTCAATTCCTGTAAGCTAAACAAGCTATGACTACAGTACTAACACGACATACGTAACCTCTGTGATATGTAAGCTGTAATCACTATCACATTTGATTCTATGGTCTCCTAGGTGTCATAGACAATTGGTTTTACTTCAGTTTAATCGAGTTTCATTGCAGTCATTTATTTTTTATATTTTTCATATAATTTATTTAGTTATTTTGAATATTGTGAAGAACAATCTCTGCTCCAAGATTTCTCTCCATTATCTGTGACTTAATTTACAGTGCTAAATTATGTAAATCCCCATTCCTTTGGTCCAACTTTTACAACTCCGTATGGCTCGGGCTCTCCATACCCTAATGTCTCGAGCTCAACGAGGTGAAAAGATATGAAGGCCAATAAGACTGTCATCTACTATGTTACTTATAATTGTGTTTTCTCATTATCTAAAATCTTACAGTCATCTAATCCAATAAAGAGAAATGGTCATCCGCTCGGGCTTCCATTCTAAGAAACCATTCCTCAGTTCTATGGTCCATTCATCAGTAGTAGAAATTCACTTATTTGCATTCTTTCGACTCAATATCAAAATTTTTGCTTTCTCAATAGCTTCATGCTTCTGAAAATACATGTCTTTCGATTATGTTTCAATGTGATGTCTCAATGATGATTGTCAAGGTCTGAAAATATGTGAAAAATTACTAAGTTTATCAGAGTCATTAAAGTTACAATTCGTTTTTGTTCTATGTTTTAACTCATTCTGCATAGAACCCAAGCCATAATAATTGCTCAATTCCTGTAAGCTAAGGTTCAAGGTTCAATTCCTGTTAGGTAAACAAGCTATGACTACAGTACTAACACGACATACGTAACCTCTGTGATATGTAAGCTGTAATCACTATCACATTTGATTCTATGGTCTCCTAGGTGTCATAGACAATTGGTTTTACTTCAGTTTAATCGAGTTTCATTGCAGTCATTTATTTTTTATATTTTTCATATAATTTATTTAGTTATTTTGAATATTGTGAAGAACAATCTCTGCTCCAAGATTTCTCTCCATTTTCTGTGACTTAATTTACAGTGCTGAGTTATGTAAATCCCCATTCCTTTGGTCCAACTTTTACAACTCCGTATGGCTCGGGCTCTCCATACCCTAAGGTCTCGAGCTCAATGAGGTGAAAAGATATGAAGGCCAATAAGAGGGTCATCTGCTATGTTACTTATAATTGTGTTTTCTCATTATCTAAAATCTTACAGTCATCTAATCTAATAAAGAGAAATGGTCATCCACTCGGGCTTCCATTCTAAGAAACCATTCCTCAGTTCTATGGTCCATTCACCAGTAGTAGAAATTCACTTATTTGCATTCTTTCGACTCAATATCAAAATTTTTGCTTTCTCAATAGCTTCATGCTTCTGAAAATACATGTCTTTCAATTATGTTTCAATGTGATGTCTCAATGATGATTGTCAAGCTTTGAAAATATGTGAAAAATTACTAAGTTTATCAGAGTCATTAAAGTTACAATTCGTTTTTGTTCTATGTTTTAACTCATTCTGCATAGAACCCAAGCCATAATAATCGCTCAATTCCTGTAAGCTAAGGTTCAAGGTTCAATTCCTGTTAGGTAAACAAGCTATGACTACAGTACTAACACGACATACGTAACCTCTGTGATATGTAAGTTGTAATCCCTATGAAGCTGATGATCGAATAATTCCTGTAAGCTAAGGTTCAATTCCTGTAAGGTAAGCAACCTGTGACGTTGATTAGATGGATACGACTGTATTCAATAGGTTCAATTCCTGTAAGCTAAGCTTCAATTCTTGTAAGCTAAACAAGTTGTGACTACAGTACTAACACGACATACGTAACCTCTGTGATATGTAAGCTGTAATCACTATGAAGCTGATGATATAATAAGCTAGAACACATACATAAACTCTGTATAAAAAAGGTTAACTGTAACTGTATAGGTTAACTGTCACCCTATGGACAAAACTGTAATGTAAGAAATCTGATAAATGAAAACAATGAAAACAGAACTGTAAGAAGAATGAGTTGTAATTCATATAACTAACTTGAATATATTGGCCACTGTTTTGTGATGTTGTCTTCAAGTTTGCTGAATAGTTTGAAAGCATAAGATGCAACTTCTTCAACAGTGGGTGGACTTCTTTTATAGTTTTGGGGACTTGATTTTAATTGGTGGACATGGATGCACATGGATTGCAATGGCTTCATTTTGAATGTGTGGTATGGATTTAATTTGATGTGATCTAATGGTTGGGAATTGTTTATTTGTTGATCCATGTGCTTTGATCTGTTTTAATGAGAAATAGAGTGAGTTGGGTGTCATTTATTGCAGTTATTGGGTCTGGGTGTCATTTATTGAACAAAGTGGATTTAATTGTTATTGGGTTGGGTGTCATTTATTGAACATAGGGTGTTTAGTTGTTGAACAACACAACAGTTATGGCTGACATACATTCCTTTTGTTATGTGCAGGTAGGCATATTTATTTGGGATGCAAAGTTGTAGTTCTGATGAGTGGGGGTTGAAGTGACTGCTGTTTTGTACTTCTGGAATAGAGCAGTTTGGAAGCCTTTATGGCTCTAGCTGTTTTCTACTTGGGTCAATATGTTTTGCAATATTAAGTAGTAAAATACTATTTATGGACAGTTGTGGGCCCAGTCAATGTATGGGTGATTTTTGGACATAATTTAATACTTATTTATACATAATGTTATTTATTTCTGTTTAAATTTTGGTTTCAAAAGTCTTAATCACTGGTGGTTTGGTGGGACCAGTAATTTTGGTTTCAAAAGTCTTAATCACTGGTGGTTTGGTGAAACCAGTATTATATCAACTACTGGTCCCTGCACAACATTAGGAATCTTTCCCCTATACAATTAAAAACCAATTTAAATAATACACATCAATATTACCTCAAAATTTTCCACAAAATTCAGAGACCAAAAAAAAGATTTCTTCGAAGATTCCCTCAACGAATAACAACACCTGCATATGCATAAAACATTTGATTGGCCTCTCGGGTTTTATTTATTGAAATGCACGTACGACATATAATATTAGTTAATCACAATGCATAAACGGCACGGCTACGCATATTAAATGAACCTAACGGTGGTTAAGATATCTTAAAGATTTTAACTGTAAAGTATTTCAAGTTTTTATTTCATATCGAGTGGACTACCAAAAATACAACCATGAAGGCGACATGTCTGAATTGTCGATGACTTTTTATGCGTTTATATACAGAGTAGAATAGGCCTGGTTCTTGAATCCTACCATTAATCCCGTTGGTATTGTATTTTTTTTGGGAATAGCTTAATCAACTATTTTGTTGAAGGTTGTTGTGAATTTCCTGTGTTAAAAGAGGTTTTTCAAAGCGCTAAATATATATATATATATATATATATATATATATATATATAAAAAATTAATTTTAAATAATAAAGATCAATATTTAATAAAAATACTAAAAAACAATTAGTTTAAGAAAACAACATTTAAATATAAATATTACATATTTCATTTACAATAAAATATTATAATCTTATAAATACTACATATTTCATTTACAATAAAATATTATAATCTTATAGATGTTTTAATTTTTATATTAATTTTATTTTCATTTATAAACAGTTATATTATATTTTTCATTTATATTTAACTATTAATAGTTTAAAAATTAAATATTAAATTTATGTTAACTCATATCATATATCAAATGATTGTTTAGTATATGCATTATACATTTTATTTACATAGGTTTATAAATTGCATTTCATTTAACTAAATATAATTACATTATTTAATATGAATATTCTAAATAATACAACATAATAAAATAATTATGTAATTGCACACGAGTGCATGGATCAACGGTGGGGCAGTCGGCTGCTACGCACCCCACCAGAGATTGAGTCCCCATTTGTATCGCTGCGCTGCAGCATATTAAGTTTCAACGAAGTTGTAATGTGATTGTAACGTGATTGGATGGATGTCAGCTTGTCTGACATGTATAATGTATTTAAAAAAGAGGGCCCCATAATGCTTCTTCTGGGAACTAGCCCCTCCCTTTAAAAAAAAAAAAAAATAATTATGTAATTATATTATTTTACATAAAATTTCTAAATAAATCTTTATCTAAAAACAATTCTAAGATTTTTATGCTTAGACTTCTATTTAACTCGACAACAATTGTTTTCTTCCCTCATCAATAGACATTTATTTTCTTAAATATTCATTCATCTAGTAAACATATTATAGTTTGATCTATATATTCATTTTATTTTAATTTATAAATAAAAATATTATATAATTTATATATATATATATATTTTTTTTATAATTAAATATTAAATTTAAATGAACTAATATCTTCTTCTTCTTCTTTTTTTTTTTCTGTAAGCTGAGGTAGAATTCTATTACTATAATAAAACTATGTACATATACCGGTTGCCACCCGCCCAACAGGGAAACCGGGTGGCCTTCGAAAGTATATAACCGCCATCCAGAAGAAGTATATGTTCAGTTTATCAAACCATACGAAAAACCCCTCTATTCTACGTAAAAACATACTAGTTACAGCTGGGAATATAACCATACTGTTCAGCACTGTAAACAAAACATCTAATATCTCAAAATGGCAAAAAATTGCATGTAAAAACCTCTTGTCAACAGCTGCATTGGCTACTGCTTCATGGTACCACTCTTGGCTTCATGTTCTGTCTTAACCGCTATTCCACTTTCTTTGAACAACTGGATCAGCTGGTCCATCTTCCTATCCTGCATGAGAAGAGTCATTTGTATATTCTTCAGTTCTCTTTTAAGGGTAGGCACTCCTTGAGCTAGCTCCACCATTTCAACAGCTACTTGTTCCAGGGCCTTTGCAAGTAAACGTTTCATACCCCAATATACATGCAGTGACTGCTTATAAAGGGACATCCTCCCTCTAGTATGTCCTGGGTCAGGGAGAAAAGTCTCCCAATCTGCCATCTCAGGGTCAGATTGATCCTGCATTGCCTCTTCTTCTAACTGCTCTATAATCCTCCGAATTTTATAATTGGTTTCATTGGTGTAGGCTGCCTCTGCCTCCTGTAATTTCCTCCGCATATCCTTTTTGCCCCTCGGCCGACCACGAACCCCACTGCCTGAGCCATCCTCATAAGCTCGGTTCCCTCCACACCCTGCACTCTTCCCTCTATCCCGCACTCTTCCTCGCCCCCGTCGCCCTCGACCTCTACCTCGCCGTCCATCATCATCCTCTTCAGCATCCTCCGAGTCAACCTCCGTATCGTCCTTGGCTCCTTCCGGAGCCGAATGTCTCAGCCACTTTCCAACCTTTCCTCCCGAGGTCGGCCGCTGTTGATCCTCTGCAAAAAACTCACGAATATCCACTTCAGGCTCTTCCGAATCGTCTGGTAGGTCCAGGGAAATGGGAGGCAAAGATTCATCAGCCACCTGCTTCCCTTTCTCATCCATAGTTATTCCCTGACTACGTGTTCTCCGACCTTCACTTCGGGCTGGATTAACTGCCATAACGTTACGTAACAATTCCGTAATCTTTTGCAACCAGTCCACCCGGCTCTGTTCCAACAATATCACCAGACCGCCTTCCCTCTCTCGTCTTGTATCTAAGGTAGAATTGAACCTTACTCTCGATCGGCTAGACACAGGTATGAGAGCTTCCGTTCTCCATCTACCGTCATGCATCCTCATAACTCGTCCATGCAGCATTATAACCCCGCGCGACCACCTTCCCACGTTAGTGTTAGTTAGCTGCCAAGCCTGCTCATTATTACACGTTTCAGGTTTCGGATCTTGATGTGATACGATCCCTGTCCTCCTGACGCCACCGCTCTCCCACCTCAGTACCTGCCCTGCATTCGTCCTTGGGATGAGCATGTCTTCGCATGCCTGCAGATACTCATACCGCCATATTGAAATTTTAACACCTCTATTCTTCAGACCTCCAATGTTATCATAAATGCGCCTGTCGTTTCCTTGCATAATCATTATAGGGATGTAGCTAAGCAGTCCTATCAAACCCATTGGCCTCATGATTGTCTTGCCGTAAGATGGTTGCCAGCTCAACCCACCGCGGCTCCTCCTGTAATACAGCCCAACTGCCATCCAACACCCGATTCGATCCCCCACATGCCCAATTGGCTAAGTAATCGGCCGCCCTATTGCCGCGTCGCAAAACATGATTGATTGTAATATAGTCGATCAGCCTCATCAGACCTTGGATATCCTGTATAATCGCAGCCGTCCTCCAGCTCTTTGCAACGTGGTCCCAGGTTTTACCCCCCTGTAGTTTCCGTAACATTTCTATCACAAGTTGGGAGTCGCCCTCTATATCGAGGTTCTGATATCCATTCCTCGCGGCAATTCGAATACCATGATAAATTCCCCAAAGCTCTGCCTCATTATTTGACATTTCGCCGCCCCATTCAGCATATGCCCATAGTGAGATGCCCCTGCTATCACGGAAAATACCACCCCATCCAGCTTCCCCAGGATTGCCCTTTGATGCACCATCAAAAGACAATTTAATTCGGTTGTCGCCTGGAAACCGAAAATGATTTGGGTTCTGCATACTATACCGACTACGCCTATCAGTGTTGGGATATAACATTGTAAAATCTATGTTCAATTGGGTTATTATTCGTTGCTCGTCCAAATTTAATTTCCAATCCTCCTCACGCCAAGTTTCAGACAAGATCGTCTCTTTAATCGAACAGCAGACCTCATCCCATATTCTTGCTACATGGCAACTTCGATCTTTAAAAATACGGCGGTTACGTTCTTTCCACACCTCCCAAATTACGAAACCAAGCGCCAAACTCCAAATCCTCCTAATCAGTTTGCTTTGAAAATTTCCTTTACCCCATTGTAAAATGGTATTCCTTAGACTATCAGGATCCCGATTCACCTGCCCAAAGAGAACTCGAAGTTCTTCCCACAAACTCTGAGTATACACACACCTATTCAGTAAGTGTTCCTGGTTCTCGAAATCGTTATTACATAGATAACACCGAGATGGACCAATTATTCCTCGTTTCTACATATGATCCCACGTCAAGATCCGTCCTCTACACACCAACCATGCGAAAATTGTTACTTTTGGCCACCATTTAGCTTCCCAAATCTTTTTCCAATCCACTGGTTCTTCCTCTCGATCCTCCTTTGTGAACCAGTAATAAGCTTCTTTAACTGTGAACATACCTTGCGTGGCCTTACCCCATCTTAGGATATCATTGCCTGTCCGTATCTTAATTTTCCTCGAGTCTAATTCTCTGATAAACAGTAGTTGAGTCTCAGGACTGATTCTCTCATCCCATTCAGTCGGTCTTTTCCATATCCGCCACACTTCATTCAAATCAGCCGGTCGCCAGTAATCCTTAACATATTCCATTCCCTCCTGTTGCGCGCCTGCGTGAATTTCTTGTAGAGTTGGGTTGCACTCCAGCTTCTCACGTTGTTGCCATCCATCCGTCCAAAACCTTGCTAGGTTACCTTCACGGATTTCCCAAAATGCAAAATCCCGGACCAAATCTTTGTTGCTTCTTGCTAGCTCCCAAATTTGGGATCCTCTTGGAGTTTCTACTATCCGGAGGCGTCCTTCCAGTGAGCCTGGCATATTGTATTTTTGATTCCAGATGCGTTTCCATATATCCACACCCCCTGCACCCATCTCCACCATAACTTCGCTCCTAAAACCTTATTCACTATTTCCAAATCCCTAATACCAAGGCCTCCTTCCTCCTTCCTTCTGATTACATGCTGCCATGAAACTAAGGTCCATTTTCTTTGCTGTGTTGGTCCCCCCCAAAGAAATTTACCCAAGATTTCTCTTAATTTACAAAAAACTCCCTTAGGTGCTGACATAATTGACAATGGGTATATAGGAATGGATAGTAATACTGATTTTAAAAGAACAACCCGACTTGCTAAATTCAGCGTTCTAAACGACCAATTATGTAATCTTTTCTGGATCTTATCAACTAAACTTTGCCAATTTTTGATTCGCTTGGGATTACTATCTAACTGAATACCTAAGTATTTTGTAGGTAATTCTCCCTGTCGAAAACCTAACACGCGAGTTAAATGGGCCTTAACAGCTTCAGGTGAGTTGAAGATAAAAGTACAAGATTTATCATTGTTAACCGTCATACCTGAAGCATTCATAAAAACTTCTAAGATATGTTTGAAGCCCCTTACCTCTCTTAGCGATGCTTCACCAAACAACATCAAGTCATCAACAAACTGCTGATGCGTTATAATTAAATTCGCCCCCCATAATCGAATGCCTTTGATTCTTCGGGCCCTGACCTCCTGCTTAATTTTCCTGCTTAATCCTTCCATTGCTAATATGAACAGGAATGGCGAGATTGGATCCCCCTGCCTGATACCCCTGGTGGCATTAAACGTATCAGTAGGTATCCCATTAAGCAATATGGAGAAGTTCGGAGTGGAGACCAGACTACTTATCCAATCGATCCATCTGCTTTCAAACCCAAAAGCTTGAAGAACCGCTCTTAGATAATCCCAATTCAAACGATCATATGCCTTAGATAAATCAAGCTTCATAAGCATCCCTTTCTTCTTTCTCTGTTTTAAAGAATGGATGACTTCCTGGGATACCACGATACCATCCAAAATTTGCCTACCTTCCACAAACCCGGTCTGCTCAGGCGCAATCAAATTGGGTAGGAGAGGTTTCAGCCGTTTCGCTATCACTGTAGATATAATCTTATATATGACATTGCAGAGGGCTATGGGTCTGAAACCCTGTGGTTCTTCAGATGTGTTACTCTTAGGAATCAAAGTGAAAAAGGTTGAGTTAATACCTGGCCAGACCTGCTGTCTGATTCTTGATTCCTCCACTGCGTCCAGGATGTCTTTTCCTATAAAATGCCAGCTCGCCTGGAAGAATTCAATTGTATATCCATCCGGCCCGGGAGCCTTATTCTTAGCCATGTTCATCACGACCTCCTCTACCTCTTCCATAGTGACTGCCCGCATTAATGCCTTATTCTGGTCGGCTGTAATTAGCCTCGGTATCTCTCTGCAGATATTATTAATGGCCTCCCCTCGATCCCGATGAGTTTCCGTGAGCACCCCTTTGAAATAATCCACTAGAGTCTTTGCAATACCTACCTGCTCTACCTCTCTTTCGCCCTCCGCATTCTTGATAGAAAAAATTCGATTTCGCTGTCTATGTTGAATCATAGCTTGATGAAAAAATTTTGTATTCCGTTCGCCTACCCTTAACCACCGGACCCGTGATTTTTGTTGCCACAAAATCTCCTCTTGTTTGCGACGTTCCTCCAACTGGATGATAATCCGCCCTTCCTCCCTACTATTGTCTTCATCTCTGCCTTCCAATATTATTTTCTGCTGGATATCCGCCATTTCTCCGTCCAACCTCTGCTGAGCTTCCAAAATGTGCCCAAATTCTTTCCGATTCCATTCTTTAATTCTCTGTTTCAATTCTTTAAGCTTCAACTGAACTGTATGCATTCTCCCTTTCCCTCTACTAGTACATTGATTCCACCAGGTTTCCATTTTTTGAATGAATTGTGGATCCCTCAGCCAAAAAGATTCAAAACGAAAAGGTTTGTTCCCTTTGATCTGCTTAATATCGACCTCCAACCGAATGGGCCAATGATCTGAACCGATGTTAGGAAGAATCTTAGCTTCAATAAACACATCTCTATTCAAAATTTGCTCTGATAATAAAAATCGATCCAGTCGGGAGGCAATCTGGCTCGGTCCTCCTCGGCGATTATTCCAAGTATGTACACCATTGATTGTATTTATATCTACTAATCCTAGATCCCTGATCAAATCATTAAACTCTTCCATACTCGGATCTTCTCTCCTTACCCCCCCTCTCTTCTCCCCTAGATGCCTAATTAGATTAAAATCCCCCCCTATCAACCATGGGAGATTGGGAATGAGAAGTCGCAGAGTACGGAGGTTCCGCAGGAAATCTTTCCGGTCGCTATGGTTGTGAGGCCCATATACCCCTGTGAACAAAATTCTTTCCCCCCTCCCGACTAGTCTAAACCAACCTGAAAGTATTCTAGGGAAAGAAAGCCAACTCTCAAAAATTACCTCCTCAGGATTCCACAAAACGGCCAATCCCCCTGCTGTCGCTGTTGCATCTAAAGCCATACCCTCATATCCTAGCTTCATTTTCTTGACAATTTCTTCCATCTGTTGACTAACCACTTTCGTTTCCTGAACTACCATAATGCTTGGATTATCTTTCTTCACTCGGTCCTTCAAATATCTCTGTTTCCCCTAACTATTAAGTCCCCGAATATTCCAACTTAAAACAATCATTTAAAACTTTCGAGGAGTCTGAAGAAATACCTCAGACAGAGGTATCACCCGACCGGAGTTTACCAGAGTCTCGCCCACTGCTTGGATAGATTCATGCAACGTTCGTCTGCCTTTTTTCCTCCCGGGCTTACGTTGATTATCACCTTCGAGAATTTGGGAGTCCTGATTATCATGCACCATCCGAGGGTCCAAACAACCAGCCATCTTTTCCTTATACCGTTGAAAGGTTTCCTTGTATAATTGTTTCTCTTTCTCTGGAATGAACTGCTCATCCAATTGTTTCCAATCCGTAAGTAACTTCTTCATGATGATTTCTTCCTCTGTACCTCCTTCTTTGACAACTTCCTTCCCCTTCTTGGATTGTTCTGTATGTACATTTCGTGCCCCTGCCTCTCCTTCCGGCTCTCGACTGGGGCTTCTACTTTTCCTCTTTCCATCCTTAATGATTTCCATCGGCGCAACCACATTACTCTCCTGGTTCTGTACAATTGGGTTGATTTCATTACAGTCTTTCCCCTGATTTCCTTCGTTTGCCTGTGTTTGAAGAATATTATATTGATTTTGACTTTCGGGTATTGCGTTCCCTTCCTCGGAGTGGATTTTAGGATTCCCAGGAGTAGGTCTTCTTCTCCTCTGGACCTCTTGAAACTCATATGCTTCCCCTACGCTTCGTTCAGTGGTTCGAAGGCCCTATGGCTTATCCTTTGTCCCTAGCTGTTCATTACTTTGTGGGCAGTCTCTTGCGAGGTGGCCATAAACATGGCAGCGGCGACAACGAAATGGTATATGTTCATAATCGATAGGCTGTTGCCAAATTTCATCCTGATACTCGAGCTCAATGGATTCCGGTAAAGGAGCTGAGATATCCATATACACACAAATCCTAGCATACGACGTATATTTCCCCCTTTTCGTGGTCTCTGCCACCTTCACAAAAGTGCCAATTGAATTCCCAATTCCTTCTAATATCTCTGGATCCCAAAATTCATCTGGTAACCCAAATAGACGAACCCAGATTGGTGCAGCCTTGATTTTCTCTGCATCAGGGTTGTATCGATCTTCCCAATACCGTGTAAACAGTCCCGCATTATTCATAAAGTAGGGTCCCTCCTCAAAAACCTTTGCCTTGTCCTGTAAATTTGCAAAAATGACTGTAAAAAACCCCTTAGCACCCAATTTAAGCTCAATATGTCCACGTGGTTTCCATCGTTGTTGGATCCATCTCATGAGATCCCTTTCAGAAGGCCAATACCCAATAAATTTACAGATTAACGCATGATCTCGCATGTAACATCGATATTCCTCCAATTTGTTATTCGGAATGACATACCTGGGTTTCTTCTGTGCCCTTGGAAGGCATTTATTAACCAGTCGTGCTTGCCATTGGTTCCCCATGACTGGGTGAGCATCACCTGCATCCGTCATTCGCCCATTCGCTGTACTATTTCCAGAATGACCCATCATTACGTCCCTAAAGGAGGGGATTTCACCCCTCCCCTGCCTTGCCTCCATTGCTGGACGCAATCTGTCAAAAAATCTCAGTTTCAAGACTGTGCCGCAAAAACCGTCTGAAAATATTGCACAAGTAAACCCTTGTGCTAAGTTACCTTTTGAACCTTGTGCAAATAAAGATCAGAGCATAGCATGCGTAATTTTTAATCTTTAAATGAACTAATATCATCATTACACATCTCATTAACATTTGTTTGTAAATTACACTCCATTTAATTAACCACAATTATATTGTTTTATATAAAGCTTTCAAATAAACACTTATCTTAAATACATATAAATAAAACATTATATATTATTTTTTCATAAATATTATTTTATAAACTTTTAAAAATTTCCATTTTCTTCATATCTATTTATCATTATTTACAAATCTATAAAATATTATTTGAAAACCATAAGGCAATGGGTTTATTTATAAAAGTATGAATACTTGTCACTTACACAACAGAAAAATGTTTCATTGTATTCAATAATTTTTAATTGTGAGTACCTTTCCATACAAAAAAAACATACTTTATACATTTCAATTTATCCAAGAATTTTTCTTTTACTTTGAAAATATATAGATAAAGAGCCCGAATTAACCGAGTCCCATGTCTATGTAAGGATTTTTTATATCATTGAAAACTTTCTCCATCTCGAGGAGTTGGCACATCCGGAACCATTCTTCAAATGAGTGTGGCTACAACACAATTTGATAGCTTAACTAACTTTCATTGTTCGATCTTGGGTTCTTCGATCATATTGCTGGCATAATCTTCATGTATTTCCGTGACATCTGCTACAAAGTTTTCCACATTCATCTAAAAGATCAGATTCATATATTGAAATGTATGTCATATAAGAGTTTTAATTACTTTTACTTCCATAAATGTAATATTAAAAAATTGCATTAGTTTTTTAAATAAATTTTTTAAAAGGTATACCTTGCTTTAATATATATGGAAAATTTTGATTTGCACTTATTCGAACATTGGATATACATTTTTGTGTTTATAATAGAGCTTTGTTTTCTCATTTTTCCTAAGGATGTTTTTCTAATCATTAAATGGCCTTACAATTAATAGAGGTGGAGGTGGTGTTAGACTCTACATATTTCGCATAATTAGGTGGAGGTGGTGTGGTGGAGGTGATGTTAGATTCTGCATACTTTGCATATTTTGAATTAGATGGAGAAACTATTTATTTTTTTGGGTTTCACTCGTTCAATTCACAATACCTCTTCATTCCACCAAAGGGATTTTCACCTCAAACTACTCTCAAAAGAAAGTGATATAATTATTATATATCCCCATCACAACTCTTAGATGGAGGATTAGGCATCTTCATTGATGTTGTAGGTGTCAAACACTCCCTCTCCATTCGTTGTTATCGTTGATTGGATTTATTACTTTAACAAAAAACATTCCCTTAATACATTGGAGTTGTTGTACAAAATCCTTTAAACTATGTGCCAATTAACAAATAGCGCATCAAAAAGTTGTGTTCTCATATTCTGAGTCACGGGGCCAACAATGGTCTTCATACTATATGTCTTAGGATTAGGTAAAGCTTTTCTCATGTCAAATTCTACACATATTTGTGTGATGATTTCTTTGTAACTTGAATAAGTCAATTTTGAGAAATTTATCATGAAGATGTTTTATCTCTGTCGAAATTTTTTGTGATACCAATAAATGGGGATATTTGACATGTTACCCAGGTTGGCATTGTAGAGACAAATATTTTAGCCAAATCGAACTCCAAGAATCATAGATTGAGGAAACTACTAGTGCTATCCTAAAACCATTTCCCTTTTTCTAGGATCAATCTTTATCATTTGAAGTATTAAAAGTGGGAATGACTCAGACATCTAGAGAAAATTTTTACCATCAACTTTTTTTACTATTTATTAATAGACCATTTGTAAAGATCCATAGAAGTTGGCCACTTTACATTAAATTTGCAAAAAATTATGTGGTTTAAGCAATGTTTTATTATCTCATCAATCATTGATAAGTAAATCTTCAACTTCGGGATAACTTGTGAATTATCAACAATAAAAGAACATAATTGAAGACTCTTAGGATTAAAAGGACATGAGGTATTTTTCAAACAACATTTTTGAGAGCAATGAAGACCAAAGGAAGAAGTCACACCATTGCTTTGAAACCATTGATTAATAAAAGGCGATATGAATAACAGTGTGGATTTCTTTTTATTGTCGTAATGAGCAAGGGTGTGTGCTTTCTAGCTACCAACCATAGAAGATCAATTTTTGATGGAAAAACCAGGTGCCCTCCTAATATTTTGTTTTGACCTCAACGTTGGACACAAATTTTGCACTCTCTACCATGAGATGGTGATGGTCCTCTAGAGAATTTCTACAAAAGTGGTATATCCTTTCTATTTTTGAAACTAAAATATTTTAATTTTTCAACCAAAATAGTAGTACTTGTAATCACATAAAAGGGTTATGCAGTAGAAAACAACTGAAACTACATAAGTGTGTACAAAATGAGTCTACTACTTGAAAAAATGTGCAGACTATTAAGATGTTTTCTACCTGATTTTTCTTTACATTGACAATACCATTCCAAGTTCTTTTATAGGTGGTTTATTTTACAAAAAACCCAAAAATCACATAACCCAAAAATACATAAAACATATTACTAATTTGCACTATCTCGAGTGCATGGGCCTTCATAAATAGGAGGGTTTAGCTACTCAATATCCATTTGCTTATGAATTTGTTGGATAATATCTTCTTCAACCTGCCCGAAGTGTTTAGAGTTACTTGAAACCAAGTTATTAGAGGAGAGAGACAAGGTATCCATACACCATGCTAGAAATAGAGCCCATATACAATTGCATTTTGCCTCTAAGGAGTTAGTTTGGTCACATTTTGCATCTGCAAGAGGTTCATCACCTTTATATTACGAACAACATTGGCTTGTTCCATCTTTGTCAACTTAGTGGTAATGGATGAAAGAGCTTTACTATTTGCGAGAATTGTATGTTCCTACCTTTGCAAGACTTGGCAAAATTCCTTAACATCTACCATATCCATATCTACCCTATTTGATGAACACATCCCGCAAGATTGAAACTAAACACTACATAAATCTTTACTAGCTTTTGTTTCACCCAATACCAGAATAACATACTTGAATCTAAAGGCTTAAACACATTCATTCTTTCTAGTTAAATCCACGAAAGGGAGTTTGAGGAACAAATGAGACTAGAGTAAATTATTTCTCAAAACCCACCCAATGGGCTTTACCTTGGCTGTGAGCAACAAGTATGGAGGATGAAGACCACAAACAAGTTAGTGGCCTCTTCTACTACTTGCAACCAAGATGCACCACCAAATTCAACTCCTTATAGTTTCTAGACATGCATAGATATAGGTGTTCAATACCTCCATGAATCCAAATAGCATGTGGTAGTCACTTTCACCATGCAAGTTAACCATTTGCATAGCCACTTGATGCAAGTGAAGGGTATGGAAAGCCAGTGTCCCATCCATGTTCGTGCAAGGAAAATAGTTATGCATGTGAATGGAATTCCCTTTGGGATTTTAATAATAATGAGACATTAAAACCTTAATTAAGGAATTATTAGCGTGCTAATGGCCCCATTTTTAATCAAGGTTTTAGGTTTCAGGTTGCCCATAATTTTGGACCAATAATCAATCTTTGTGTTCAATTCCCCTTTGACATGAGAAATAGTTGTTTTAAAAGTGAATTGAGAGTCAGTTGATTCACCATATAAATGATCGTGAATGATTGCTAGATTTCCTATTTAATATTATAATAAACAACAATACGTCCCCAATTATGAGCAAGGATCTGCGCAATGGGGTTTCCAGGCTTAATCAAGTCTTATACAATCCTGGTGACAATATCCCCTATTGGGCAAATCATTCTTGCGTCAAACATGTGGGCTAGCCCCAACCTAGTTACAATGTAGTACTGAGAAAAAAAAATAAAAAAATAAAAAAATAAAAAAATTAAAGAAATTTTCTTACCTACACAATGAAACTAACAAAACAACAAACCTTAATGATGATTAAACCCCTTAATGTCATATGGAAAGTTTTGCAAACCAATAACTAAGCAAAACTTAATAAGTTTAGGACAAGTGCCATCAATCCATACTTTTTCATTAGATCTTTTTATTAAGCTAGAAATATAAATGCATAGGTCCTTGTTTTTTCGGTAATAAATTGTGGAAAGCAATTCCAACCCTTATCCTTCCTCCCCAAGCTTTTTTTCGAACTTTATAGTACACTTTATGTGGTTAATAAATTTGTTAATGACATTAAATTTGAGCTATTCCTTGTGCTTTTGGTATCAAACTTTTATGTATATGAGTAATTCTGTAGCACATTTCTCAACGTTCTTTTTTTGTTTTTCAATTGGGATTGTCAATTAGGAGGATTGTCAATTAGGAGAAAAATTATAGAAATAAGTTCCTTAAAAGGTTTAAGGAGAGGAAATTAATCGTTAATTAAAATCTCTATTCAATAGAAACAAATATGCTCACAAGTAATTTCCATTCAAGTTGTATTTCAAAGTAGTATGCAAGTTTATATTTGGAGACTGCCTAAGAATATGGATCCTTTTTTAATATCATATTTAGAATAGTTAAATCCAAACTTGAAAATAAATAGGTGAAGGATGATTTAAAACATATGCATGTATTAAGCATCATTGGTCATGCAGATGACGACCATGAAAGTTGATGGTCCAAAGTATTAAGCATCATTGATCATGAGAACTTGTCCTGGGCACAAAGGTGTGGCAGTAAGACTTCATCCAAAGCATTAATAGGTTGTTTTCTACTCAAGTTATAGTGTTGAGAGATCACCCGTGGTGTACATGTGGGAAAACAATTTATACACAACATTTTGTTAGGCTACCGTTAACACCCGCAATATGACCTTGCCAATGGTTCTTAATGCATATCGAAATGTTGTTGACTATGGCATTTATAATGTGGTGAAACCATACTTGGAAAACTACGGTTGGTGCAAACTACGCGGACATTACTTAACATGTACTATATTAATTTAATGTCATCAAACACCGATTTGTAATGTTCTATGCAATTGATATTATATGAGTTATGAAGCCACGACAATAGGTGAATCATATAGTGAATCAACAAATTAATGGGATACGAAATGAGTTTAATGTGCAACACCTCAAGTAGCATGTCAGGGCTCTCAGACAAAGCAAACAGTTGAGCCTGTCGGCCTCTCATTGCGTACCTTTTCTCCTTAAATGACATTGAGGTTTGTATCTCTCTCCGGAATATTAGTCATGATCTTACAACCACTCACAGGAACCATCGGTAATCGATTAAAGGAAAATAAATCTTGTGCTTTCAAGTATGGCAAGAAGTTAGCACTTGCTCTCTGGTTAGTCATTTTCTGGCAAATATTAGGCTTATTTAGTCAGTTGGACGCGATGCAAGAGTTAATCCTTTTCATGGTTTTCCTATATCACCATCCCCTATATTCATGATTGTCATTCATGTGTAAGATTTGGTGTTGTTTTTGATAATGTAAAATCTCTGCTTATTCCTGATAACCCTGCTTTGTTTCATAATTTCATTACCTGGGTACATTTGGCAATGTTTCAATGGGGTTATGTGCAATAGGATTAGCTGGGATACAACCCACAACCCCAATCTATCAATCAAATCCTCGACCTTGTGAAGTCTTAGGCAATACCTAACACTCAGAGCATGAAAACCCCACGTAATGTGTCATGTCTCTTATGGGCAATGTCATTTATGTCTAGCCACCTTGATATAGTTTTGCGAATGAGTTCGAAAGAGATTTTTTCTGTTAGACTAACAAAGTGCAGCGGAAATAAAAATAAGCATATATAGCACATTAAAAAACCACACGTAAAACCATAACACAGATTTAACATGGTTCACCCAACCAATCTGAGCTACGTCCACCAAAACAGAGGCATCGACAATCTTATTATTCAAAGGAGATTACAACAATTCTAATTCCTCACACATACTCTTATCTCACCCTATTTTCTCTACACACACATATCTTCAACGGATTTTACATTTCCTTTATAGCTGGAGTATAAAACTGAATCATAAATTCCCTCACAACAAATATAGGATGCATTAACTCCTCCTCAAAAAATACTGGAGCTAATATAGCAACTAATCCTATTGTTGTCACATACATGAGATTTTTGCTCAATTTAATAAAACTGAAAACCTCAACAATCTCCACCTTGACAACAATTAGCCTGATACCCTGTTCATTTATTATTTTATCTTTTCTGCAAGCCAAGAGAAGCCAGACACCAATGTAGCTTCTCTAACAAACCTGGTTTCTTGAACATGTCTGCACAATTTTCCTTCATATGCACCTTTTCAAGAGAAACGCCCCTTTCAGTGATAACCTGTCTTACAAAATGGTACTTAATAGGTATATGCTTTGATTTACTATGATAGGCCGGATTCTTAGCCAAATGAATTGCACTTTGACTATCACAAAATAACTTGATGTTGTCCTGCAACCTACCAAACTCACCAACCAAACCTTTCAACCAAACCGCTTCTTTGCAAGCATGCGAAGCAGCTATGTATTCTGCTTCAGTAGTGGATAAAGCAACAATATTCTGTAACTTTGAAATCCAGCTAATAGCTCCACCTGCAAGAGTAAAGACATACCCTGAAGTTGACCTTCTCTTATCCAAATCACCTACAAAATCGGAATCAACATATCCACAAACAAATTCACTACTTCTGTTATAAGTGATACAATAATCACTTGTGCCTCTCAAATATCAAAGCACCCATTTCACTGTTGACCAGTGTTCTTTTCCTGGATTTGCCATATACCTACTGACATCCCCAACTGCATGTGAAATATCTGGTCGAGTACAAACCATCGCATACATCAAACAACCTACTACATTGGCATATGGAATTCGAGACATATATTCCTTTTCTTCATTTGTATTAGGACATAAACTTTAAGAAAGCTTAAAATGGGAAGCTAAAGGGACTGAAATAGGCTCACATTGTTCATACCAAACCTTAAGAGTATCTTCTCAATATACTTCTGTTGTGATAGCCACAACTTACCATTGCTCCTGTCTCTGAAAATCTCCATGCCCAAAATTTGTCTTGCTGCTCCTAGATATTTCATATCAAATGTCCTAGCCATCTGAGCCGTTAACCTGTTGATCTCTGTTATGCTTTTGCTTGCTAAAAGCATATCGTCAACATACAACACTAAGATAATGAACATGCCATTACTTAATTTCTTAAAGTAAACACAATGATCATATTCAATTCTTATATAATTTTGACTCAACATGAAAGAATCAAATTTCTTGTACCATTGTCGAGGCGACTGCTTCAGACCATACAATGATTTCTTGAGCCTGCAGACAAATTTCTTGTTGCGATCTTGAACAAACCCTTCCGGTTGTTCCATGTAAATTTCCTCATCTAAATCTCCATGTAAAAATGTAGTTTTAACATCTAGTTGCTGTAATTCTAAATCAAGTAAAGCAACTAATGCTAATAACATTCGAATTGAAACAATTTTTACAACTGGTGAAATATCTCATGAAAATCAATGCCCACTTTCTGAGAAAAACCTTTCGCAACCAGCCTTGCTTTGTACTCGTCTTTTGATCCATCAACACCCCTTTTCAATTTGTAGACCCATTTACATCCCACAGTTTTTCTGTCTTTAGGAAGTTCTACCAGATCCCATGTGTCATTCTTTTCTAATGCCATCATCTCGTCCTTCATAGCTTCTTTCCACTTTTCACTTTTAGAACCTTCTACAGCTTCCTGATAACAAAAAGGTTCATCATCGTTAGTGGTTAAAGCAACTGAAGTAACATAATCATCATACCTTCTAGGAGGACGTTTAATTCTCGTGGACCTCCTTAAAGATGTTTCTGGTACTTCCATAATTGGCTGATTAGTATCTGTAGGAACTTCTTCATGATCAGCATTTGAATCATGTTCATGATCTACATCTGAAACTTGTTCATGACCTGCATCTGAAACTTGTTCATGACTTACATCTGAACCATGTTCATCTTGCTCATCATCAATATTTGTACTGGTTTCAAATTGAATGTGTTGAAGCTTAGATACATTATCCTGTCTCCATTTATCATCTACATCTGAATTTTCAAGTGAGGATTCATTAAATTTAACATCTCTGTTAATGATGATCTTGTGAGTAGTAGGATCCCACAATCTATATCCCTTAGTCCCATCACCATATCCAACAAAGATATACCTTTTTGATTTAGGATCTAATTTAGAATGCTGATGTTTTGGAGCTAGAGCATATGCATCACAACCAAAAACTTTCAGTTTAGAATAATCACAAGGATGACCTTTCCATACCTCTTGAGGAATTTTGCATCCTATTTCAGTTGATGGTGATCGATTTATCAAATAGCAAGCTGTAGCAACCGCTTCTATCCACAATTCCTTCTGCAAATTGGTGTTACTCAACATACTTCTTTCTCTCTCTAAAAGAGTCTTGTTCATGCGTTCAACAACTCCATTTTGATGAGGAGTATACACAGTGGTTTTACGTCTTTCAATCCCAACTTCCTTGCAATAATTATCAAATTCCTTTGAAGTAAACTCACCACCATTGTCAGTTCTTAAACACTTAATAGTTCTTCCAGTGATGTTTTCAACTAATGCTCTAAACTGTTTGAAAACTGTAAACACATCAGACTTTTTCTTTAACATGTAGACCCATACTTTTCTAGAGAAATCATCAATAAAAGATACAAAATATGACGATCCGCCATATGAGGTTATAGGAGATGGACCCCAAACATCAGAATGGATATAATGAAGAATTCCCTTACTAGTATGTTTTCCAGTTTGAAACTTCTGCTTGCTTTGTTTTCCAAACAGACAATGTTTGCAGAAATCTAACTTAACAGACTTTAGACTAGGAAGTAACTTACAATCAGATAAAATCTGTAAACCTCTTTCGCTCATATGGCCCAACCTTTGATGCCATAAACGAATAGAATTACTGTCATTTTCAGACACTGTAGAAACATGATCTGACTCTGTTCTTCCTTCTAACTGATAAAGATTTCCAACCTTCTTTGCTTTCATTACTAGTAAAATTCCTTTATAAATTTTCATTACTCCACCTTGAACGAAGGTTTTATATCCATTTGTTTCCAGTACTCCTAATGAAATGAGGTTTTTCCTTAGTTCAAGTACATGTCTTACATCAGTTAAAATTTTATTTGTCCCATCAAACATTTTAAGCTGAACGGTTCCAATTCCCACAATGCTACATGTGACATCATTTCCCATGTAAACTACTCCATCATTGATTGGCTTATAAGTTTTAAGCCATTCCCTATGAATACACATGTGATTTGATGCACCAGAATCTAACAGCCAATGTTGATCATGACTAGACAAATCAACTGATAACACTTCATCACTCATACTTCACTTGGATGCAGACCTTGTATCTGTCGTGTTTGCTTCTTTCTTCTCTTTTGAAGAGTCTTCTTTGGATACCTGCTGTCTCTTCCAACAGTCCTTCTTCAAATGTCTCGATTTTCCACAAAACCCACACTTTACTTTACTCTTCTTCCCTTTCAATTTTGAACACGAGTCGCTGTGCTTACCAGAGCGTCTTTCTCTAGAACGACCTCTAGCCATCATTGCTTCTGATGTAGAGGTTTCTGAATTTGACCTCTTCCTTGTCTCTTCAGACAACAAAGCTCCAACAACATCATCAAATTCAATGGTTTCTGATGAACTAAGACTTATAGAAGTAACAAAATGATCCCATGACTCGAGCAATGAGCACAATAAAGTTATAGCTTTATCTTCTGATTCAAATTTTACTTCTATACTTTCTAATTGCACCAGGAGAGTATTAAATACATTCAAATGATTGGTAATAAATGTACCTTCCTTTATGCGTAAACTGTACAATTGTCGCTTCAGAAGAATCCTATTGGTCAAGGATTTTGTCATGTACAGCTTCTCAAGCTTTGTCCACAAACCAGCAGCAGTTTTCTCTGACACGATGTTAAATAAAACATCATCCGCCAAACACAGTCGAATACCACTCAGAGCTCTTCCATCCAATTCATTCCACTCATCATCAGTCATGGTGTAAGGATTTTTGGATTTTCCCAACGGCGCCTTCGCCACGCCTTGTTGCACAAGCAGATCATGCATCTTCACTTTCCAGATTTCGAAGTTATTTTTGCCATTGAACTTCTCGATCTCAAAACGAGCACTTTGAGTTTTTTCCATGTTGTAACAAACAAACAATCTCCAGTTCCAACTTTTTAATAAATAAAGTTAATATATAAAAAATGCCTTTGCCTTATACTACACTGCCTTTACCTTATCATAAAATCCCTTTGCTGTACAAATTTCAGATTACAATTAAAAATTGTGTTTTACCAAAACGAAAATGGATTGGCGCGCCGAAAAGGGACTTGGCGCTTCCTCAACAGTAGAAGATCCGTGCCAATTGAAAAACGGTGTAAGTGGCCAATATTGGCGCGAGTATACCCGTAGTTGCCATGCCAATTGGGATCCTGGCGTACTAGAACAAGTATTATCCTCGGGACCGCGCCAATTGGCGCACCTGTTCATAAAGAAATCGCGCCAACCCGTTCATAAAGAAATTGCGCTCCAACTTCTGCAACTGTACACAATGATAGTGTCTCCAAACGCAGTCTTTGGCATACGACTTCAACACTTAGACACCGTAAACATTTGCTTCGTCCATGCCGATACTCGCTCTTTATAAAGCTGGGACATCAACGTCCAAAAAACATGCTTCACTGATCACCGTGAATGTCCTTTGTGTGCCTGACAAAACCGCGCCAGGCAGTTTCAACGTTCTGGTATTTGGCATACGCAGTCACACGCAGTTTCAACATTCTGGTATTTGGCATAAGCAGTCACATGCAGTTTCAACGTTCTGGTATTTGGCATACACAGTTCCACAACCACGTTCCAACAGCACAATTACAACCAGTAGTTGACGTGCCACAAAGGTTTCAACGCTGCCTGGTGTCTGTCCCACGCAGCAGGTCAACGCCTTAAGCCTTAATCACAGCCAGTCGTCACTCTGTTAAACTTGTGCACGCAGGACCTCCAGTCCACCGCACTGAGCATAGTTCAACGTGCTGGTCCAACGCATAAATAGTCTATGCACCTCCAGCAGACTTGGGCCCGCCACGCCTCCACTGCGCCGCTCTGATACCACTTGTTAGACTAACAAAGCGCAGCGGAAATAAAAATAAGCATAGACAGCACATTAAAAAACCACACACAAAACCATAACACAGATTTAACGTGGTTCACCCAACCAATCTGGGCTACATCCACCAGAACAGAGGCATCGGCAATCTTATTATTCAAAGGAGATTACAACAATTCTAATTCCTCACACATACTCTCAGCTCACCCTATTTTCTCTACACACACATATCCTCAACGGATTTTACATTTCCTTTATAGCTGGAGTATAAAACTGAATCATAAATTCCCTCACAACAAATATAGGATGCATTAACTCCTCCTCAAAAAATGCTGGAGCTAATATAGCAACTAATCCTATTGTTGTCACATACATGAGATTTTTGCCCAATTTAATAAAACCGAAAATCTCGACATTTTCTACCTATGATTCTTTTTTCCCCACATGCGGCTAGCACTGCGTATCCATTTTTGAAGTACGACCGAGTCGACTACTCAGAGCACCGTGTTTACTATACATATAGAGTTGTGAGTTCTGATATATTTCTCCTTTAGTTTTAGACTATCATACACCTCTAGATCATTCATGCTACAACATGCCTCTATATTAAGCTCATTTCGACCAACCTGCGACCATGGCTGGCACAATTCGGTGTTACAAAGCAGAACCGGCCCAAAATTTTGTCATAGATGATCCATCATTGTTTATCAAGCGCAAAAAAATGTTTTATGTTATACACCAGTCATATTTGGCTACACATTAGTCTTTCAGTCACTACACTATTATGTTGCAAACTTGTGATTTTTCTTTATGGCCTCACTAGGATATACAGCCCCCTCTTGGTGCAACATGATAATAAAACAAACCCTGTTGCATGCCATGTTTAAGCTCATGCATTCCTCTGTATTATATGATGACTCATCATTTGTAACTATAATTTTCCAATTCCCCTTAGCCTACATTCAATGTTGGTTACACTTCTTTTTCATCATACATACCTAAGTTATATAATATTCCATGCTTTGCGTCGTGGCTTTGGAAATACACCATACAAGTTTGTTAAAAGTTTTTTTAATGATAATGCTTGAATCCTCATCCATGACATGAATTACAATAGGCTGTTACCC
Organism: Pinus tabuliformis; assembly: GCA_031772625.1. Lineage (NCBI taxonomy): Eukaryota > Viridiplantae > Streptophyta > Pinopsida > Pinales > Pinaceae > Pinus > Pinus tabuliformis. The sequence goes on from CM062819.1 coordinate 872,893,415, forward strand.
TTATATATATATATATATATATATATATATATATATATATCAATCATCAATTTTGAATTATTGATTATTAAAAAAATATTACCATTTGTAAAGGGAAATTTCACTTATATCATACTTATCACGGGTCATTTCCCATGTTGAAATAATGTCCCTCATCTATGGCCATTTTCATAACATCACCTAGAATAAAATCCTAAACAACTTTTTAAGTTTATTTGTACATTGAAAGACAAAAATGCGAAGCTCATCCCTTACTTTGCTCAAGTAACCAAATATTTCAAATTAAAGCATTATTTTATGGACATGTTGCTAATTTCAATCATATCCCCTATATAAAAGCACCCTCCCATATTAATATATGTAGCCTTCATTATGAAGCAAACATAAATTCATAACTATTGACTTGACTCTTACTCCGCTAGAAAGATTTTATATATTTTCCACTACGTTCTATAAGGAACATCTGATACATGTTATGTTTTATATAAATACAATATAATATGTTATGCTATGTTCCTTATACATGTTATGTTATATATATATATACTCTGATTTATGACGTAATCAAGGGGGGTAACATCTCAAAACTAATTACCTTACATATTGCTTTCATACAATGTTCTATAATGTTTTGATTAGCTGTTCATATTGGCATCAAAATATTTTAATTCATCATGTTAATGCACATGTTTTCATCGCGCTTGTCTTAGATGCATGCATAGACAATTCCATTCCCCTTGTTACATATTTCCCTTGAGTGAATATACAAAACACTCTAGTAGTATGTGAAACTTGACTTCAAACAATGTTTTATGAGCATAATTATTTCGCCATATTATGCTCATAAAAATGATGGTTGCATGAAAAATTGTCTTGATTACAATATAGTATGAGTTTATTTAGCATAGGTTCACTGGGAAATAGAAGAGGATATAACAAAAGAACCAATATGTCATGGAGGTAAAATAGGAATAAAAGGATTAGTCTTTCTGTTCATTCTAATCTAGACTTTGAATAAGACTTCAACTAGTTAAATCAAATTGGTCACTTATACCTTAGAAGTCCTACTCTCCCTCCTCCTACCCCACATGTTTATCAAAAAGTGCCTCTTCCTCATCTGAGTATAAAGGAGATTCTTGAACCACATGCAACCCAAGAGTAGCCATTTTAGAATGATTGTTGGGAAACCAACCTTGTCAAGCTTGCGTCCAGATTTTCTCATTGGCCTACCATTTCTCATCTTTTAGTCCACCCTATTATCATCCCTCCTTAGATACCCTCTTCTTTATCTTTGGCTACTTCATTTCATACTGGACAACTTCTCAATTTCCTTGCACACCTTGAATTGGGAAAATTCCATTTGTCTGTTATGCTTGTACACTCTCCCTCCGAATCCACCTCATCTCATACTCATTCTTACATTCCCATAGTTGAAAGAGGAGGGAAGAGAGAAATATCCTTCCAAGAAATGCACCTGGAGGTACAAGGAGAGAGAAAGAAGGAGCAAAAAGGTGCATCTTAGATGGCTGCCTCTAGCAGGCCACTTGAGCTGACTTGAATTATTTCTTTGATATCATGGGTTTTTAGTTGATTTTAAATATAGTCATTTAATATTATGACATTGTCATATTTTTTGGACAACATATGATTTTTCACTATAGTTTATGTTTTAACGATATAATGGTTCATGGGAGACACAAAGACAATTTTACATGCTTGATTATATATGTTTGTGGATATTGGCATGTTTCATATGTATGATTTTTATGATGGTGGTATTCTCGATGATATCATATTTTTACATGTTTTATTATGAGAGTTACAAGGTTAATGGAAATATTTTATGGGCATATTCTAGGACCCCACCTACTAATCTAAAATTAATTAATTAAAAAACCCTTTCTTAACACGTTCTCCTGAATTAAAAAAATAATAATAATAACATAACACAAACATTAGTTATGAGACATTTTTTCCCTCCAACTACCTAAGGGGAGTATAAATAAATAGAAGGCACAAAATGGTTGATTGAAAATACTAGTGAGGAGAGATATGCATAATTTTTTAAAGTCGTCATTTTTCCTCGAATTCATTTATTTTAGAGTAGTACTAGAGCTTACCTATTTTTGTGATAGCATAAATATTTTCAAGAGTGATAAGGAAAAAGTGAGCTCATCAAATTCTAGGTTCTTTTATCAAGGTTGCTATTTATTTCTTGCATTAATTAGTGGTTTTAGAAGGTTTGATATTTTGTTATATCAGTGCCAACTGGTTCACTTTTTGTAGAAAACATTGTTGATCCAATATTATTCAAAGGGCCCAAGTCGCCCAACATTTTATCTTGCTTGTTATTTGGCATTCTGAGTGTCTATGTATGAGTTTTGTTACATCTTAGACATTTGAAGTTGATTCATATTCCATATTCTTGCAAGAATCAATCAAAACAATATGTTATACTCACATTTTTATCAATAAAATCAACATTTGATAGCTGATATTTTTTTAATGTATTTACCCAATAATTTTACCTTATATTCTTAATGTTTTAGGAGTATGTTTCTCTAATATTAGTGGATGAAACCATCAGTTAATTTATAACAGAATTGATAACATACCTATATGATCCTGTGGTTGGCAAGGTATGATAAAAAAATACAACTATAGTTTTATTTATAAATTTGTCATTAGTTTATTTTAATTTCTGTTTATTTACTTTTAACAATGTATATGGTTGTTTATATGGTTGATTTTTTGTTTATTACGTTACTGTAAATATTTTTTCTCTGATCTATTTTACAAATCTATTGTAAATAAGAATAATTTAATTTCATGCATTAAACCCCGGGCCTAGCCCAATTATCTCACTAGCCCAACGAGTTTCAAGGGTGTCGAAAACAAATCATAAGAAACTTTACTTGTCAACTTACACTGGGATTGAAGGGTTTCAACACTAAAGCATAAGAAACTTCACTCGTCAACATATTATGCCTTCCAAATTTAAGGAGAAATTGTGGGTCAATAAAGAGTAAAAGGTAAAAGGGAAACTAAGATATTATAAGGAGGTGATCAATCCCAATTTCAAAAACCACAAATATCTTTCTATCTTGAAAAATGTTAAGAAGAAAATTAACATTGCTAATATAAGAACTACTTTTAATGAGCTTTGTATTGAAACTAGGAATTAGTCAGTCTCAAAATGTTATTGGATGAAAGAACATCACTTATGTGATCCCAAGACAATTGAAAATTAAAAACATTTTTTATTAGATTTTCCAACTTATACTCGTTTGATCTAATTTTCAAAATATTTGTCACACTACCAACCTTCTTAACCTTTTGAGTTAACAAAACTATGGTGATCTTGGAACACATCTTTCAATTTTTTTCGAGCATCAAAATAAAATGTCAAAGAATTCTAAATAATATCTTACCTTCTTAAGGTCCATTAAACCATATAGGTCTTAATGAACGTTAATTATTATCATCATCATCATCAATAAGTGAGATTACTTCTTTATCATTATTTTTATTAATATAAAAAATCACAATATAAATGAAAATTTATATAAAAACAAATTTTAATATATATATAGACACACACACACAGAAAAAATCAGTAATTTTATTTCACGATAGAAAAATTATATTTGTAAATGTTATTAAGAATTCCATACAACTAAGGCTCAGACTAGTTGTCCAAAAAATAAAATGTTATTAAGAATTCCATACGACTAAGGCTAAGGCTAGTTGTCCATAAAATAATAATAATAATAATAATAATAATAATAATTTTTGTCCAAGCTAAAGCCAAGAGTCCTTGTTCTCAAGAATCTAGTAATTTTATTTCATAGTAATAAAATTACATTTGTAAATGTTATTAGGCATTCCATTCTACTAGGTCCAAGAATAGGTTTCCATAAAAAGAATCAGAAAATATTTTGTCCCAACAAAAACCAAGAATGTTTGTCCACGAGGTAGTCAAAAAATAGTCTATCCTAACCAATTCAAGTGCAAAGAGATATAATCAGAGGGTGTTACAATTACATCAACAACATATTTTTAAACATCAGGAAGAGGCCAAAAAAAGGTAGCTCAATTTCCAAGTCTACAATTGATATGTGAGTCCTGAGACAATATTCCTATGAGTGATCAGTAATAAGAGATTAAAAAAAAAATCTAAAAGTTATGTTAGTTGTAGCCAAAATTCATGAAAATATTCTAACACTATTCTAATTGGCCATTTTGAGATTTCCACTAGATATTTTAGATGTGACAATCCAACTCCCATTTAGCATTAGAGAGGGAGTCGAATTTTCAATTTCTCTCTCTATAAACATGATCAAAGTAATGTGAGTGAAATATGTACAACTGAATTTTACATTTTGGAAGAGAGGTTGAAGAGCATAGTTTTATAGAGTGTAAACACCATTCATCCAATTAATAACTAGTTGTGAATCTCCATAAACATGTATATGTGGAATTTCCCTTCCCTAGAAACTTGAAAGAAGAAGCATAAGTCCCTTAATTTCAAAAAAATTGTTAGTGGCCAATCTCATTCCTACTTAGAATGAAATATTGTGTGATTTTGAGAGGAATAAGATTCCCCCTGCCCCTCCCTGAGATGGATTTCCATGAGTGGCCTCATAGGAAAAATCCTAAAGGAGATGCTTTGTATTAGAGCATTAGATTGGGTGTTGGAGTAATGTTTATGAGCCAAATGTGGATTAGATTCCAAGACAACTAGGCTTTGTATAACTATGAGTAACAGGTGGAAGGAGTGGGCGGGGTCTTGTATAGCCCCAAAGGAAACTTGGAAAAGAAGTATTCTTATGGTATAGGATCAATGAAAAACAACCAAGCAAATTTGCATGGTTTACTCCAAGGTCTAATCCTAGCTAGAGCCATTCAAGTATCTAACCTCAAAATTTAGGGCAACTCTCTAATCATGATACAACATCTATCTAAAGAGACTTTGCCTAGATATAAGCGCTTGGGGAATTGACTGAATAGGATCATAAGACTCTTCGAAGATATTCCAAAGAGAGAATACTTCCATGTTCTCCAAGCTCATAATTTAGAAGCAAATAAATTTTCCAATCAGACTTGTCATCTTCAGGAAGGGAAAATAAGAATTAATGGTCTAGTAGGCCATGGCATCTACCATAAGACGATAGGTCCAATTCGACCATTCAAATCATTTATGTCCATGATTATAATAAGGGGAAAGATTCAATTTAAAAAGGAAGAGTGAGCTACCATCATGGCACCCTGCATGAATATCAATTATAATCTTTGCATGAACTGGTACATTCCACATCTTGGAGAGGTAGCTCACAACATGCGACTTACCTCTGCAAAGATGCTCCCAATTTCACCGATGATTATCCATTCCAATATTTCCATTATGAAAAAGTGTGTTTCATTATATTTGTGCATCCTTGAAGGCACATTATAATCCAAGGAACATCGAGCATATGCAAGTCAATGGAAGAGGATCCTTTTGCATCAACAAACTCAAGGAAAATCCTCTTCTGTTTGTGTCATGTGAATATCTGAATCATTTAATTTTACATCAAACACCCCCTTTACACAAAGAATTGAGCTTTTTATGCATCATTTGTTCACTTAGAGACTTATACCATAATTGACCAGAGACATATGGTGTCTGGTGGAAAGTTGGAATATTAGCAATTTAGATAGGATTACCAAAGGATTTTGTGGATTATATTAGTTAAACGACCTCTATGGAGAGGGTGTGTTGTAAGAATTTTGGATAAAGGATGAGAACAACAGAGTATGGGGAACAATTTGGTCCTAAGAAACAGGTGGAGGTAATGCCAAGAAGAGTCAAGGGAAAATGAAGAGCAATGAAGGAATAGGTGGGAGTGCCATCGATAAAGAAAGGAATCATAGGTGAATCTGTAGGGAGAAAATGAATCTTTTGATTGAACAAATTGGTGTTCTGCAAGTTGATATGATGGTCATGACAACAAGGAAACAAAAAGAATTGGAGACTGAATCGACTGTGTTAGAGGAACTCCTAAGGATTCAAGGCATGGCAATGAGACAAATGGATGAGTTGAAAGTGCTTCGGCAACATATTATGACCTCGCAGGAGCAACTTAAAATTTTGTAAACCAATGCAAATGAACCTAGCTCAAGGAGTGGGAAAGAGGCAAACCAATTCCCAAATATTAATCAAATTCTAAAGGAGAAGGGTGAGACCAAAAATGACCAATGTACTCTGCAAATTTTTCTCTATATTAGGCACTTTTTTTTAGTTGTATACATCCAAATATGTAGTCATTTTTGTTAAATTTTGTAACACGTCAGAAGATTTTGAATTCAATAGATTTCATAAGAAGGCACAATCTCATGACAAAATATGTAATGCCTGAGTACTTGTTGTAATCGGGCACAAATTTTATCTAATATAAATACTCATTATTGTTTATTAAAAAAAAAACTAGGCTCGTGCATTGAAGAAAAGTAGATGAATTTTCAAATATAGCATGGTTCTAACCAATCCAAATTCCACATGCAACATGGAATGGAAGAGCTTTATATTTTTTAGGTCTCTAAGTGTTCAATTAATATTTTAGAGCTCCTAAATTGTGCCACCTGAAAGAGTCTTGTAGCAATTTTTGGGTTCCTTTCAAAGTTCTTTTGAAAAGGTGCAATGTAGGAAAAGACGGGGGTTGGTCTCTTCTTCTATACAGCAAAGGCAACATCGCCCTAGTCCAGGGAAGGATTTTTTTTTGTACAATGTTCCACATCAAATTGCTTCTTGTCCTAGATGATGGATGAAGTGTTCACTCGAAACGTCGGGTGTTTCACTTCTTCATCACACAGTTCTCTCCAAAAATCGCTTCTACAACAAGGAACAAGATTTTTGACCTGGAAGATTTATCCTCACTTTATTTTGGAGATTCTTAATCTATAAATAGACTTTGTTATAATACCATAAGTCAATGCCATAGCTTATCAATACCACATGCCCAAAAAGCTATAACCCACTTAGAATGAGACTTGTTCATATAACATTTTTTTAATTAATCAATTTAATTAAATGGAAAAAGACATAACTACTCTGAATATAAATTTCAACATTTGATTTCTGTATACTATTGAGAATATTCTAGAATATTTCATAGAGGTTAAATCACTACCATTCAACTAATAATTATTTATAATTAAATTATAGTTTTGAAAGCTCTTTTCTAAAATAAACATATCTTAAGTAGAGTCTTTTCCAAATAAATCACATCCTTGTTTTAAGGTCCACATGTTTCGAACCACTTAATGTTGTTCACAGAAAATAAATAATAAAAAAGAACTTTGCAACAAACTTAAAAAATTATTAAAATAAACAAGAAAAAATAAAAAGAAAATAAATATCAATAAAAAAAACTTTAATATATATAGAGAGAGATATATATATTAAATTAATTAATTAGCTAATTAATTATAAATTTCTTAAAATAACAATAAAAGAGAGAAGTAACATTAAAGAGTATCAAAAAATCATATATATATATATATATATATATATATATATATATATATATATATATATATATATATTACAAAGTTTAATAATTATTATTATACACGTGTAATTATTATTTTAATAAATAATGTTATAGAGAAAAGAAAGTTGAAGGATGAATAACTATTGGGTCCATTATCCTCATGGGTAGAAGTTTCAGGTTCGATCATCATATTTGGGCTATATTATGGATTTCTTGCTACATTGCCTTTTGGTCCCTCTAAAATCTATTCCACGAGATCCTTCCTAAAAATATAAAATTAATAAAATAAATTACAAATAAATAAATAAAATATAAATACATAAAGTAAACTGACTGAAAACCAAATTATAACAATAAAAAGAATTCTAAAATAGAGTTAAACAAAAACCACAGTGAATAACACCAATTTATAATTTGATAGTAATATTTATAAATTATTTCACAATTCAAAAAAAAGTCTCATAAAAAACATGCAAAATTAATTAAATTAATAAATAATAAATTAATTCAAAATAAATAAATATTTTAAAAATTAAAAGAAAAAAATAAAAGTAAAAATAATAAAAATAAAATATAATTATTTATAGATTAAAAGATATTAATTTAAAAAAATTGGAAAAAGGAATCAAAAGAAATATAAAAGACTTAATATTGGTAAAAAGGAAAAGAATCAAATGAAATACACAAAAAAGACAAGAGAAAGGAAAAAACTACGAGCACAAAAATAACAAAAAAGAAGAGGCCTAAGAATAAAGGGATGGAATCCACGAACTATTGATCTTCCATCCATCATTTTTATTTAGTGTATTATATATTTTCTTGATTTCGATGGTCTCCCTCAATGTACGGTGATAGAAATGATCAATCCTAGCAAGGACCTTAGGATCCTCTAAACAAATGTGGCATTTTTTCTTTTCAACATGTTTAGCTAAAGCTGAGGAACGATTCCTACAATGTTTTATGGTCAGTCACATGCTCTTCATATTGTGGCCTCATGGTTGTGATAAGCTAGAACTATCTTTTCAGCATCTCAGCAATCAATTAAGATTCATCCAATTTACCATGGAACTTAAAGTTACTGATAGCTTGCCCTTCCTTGATGTACTTGTCTCGAAGAGAGATGATGGTTCTTTCTCTTGCCAGTTTTTTCGTAAAAACAAATCACACTGAACAATATTTACATGTGGATTCCCATCACTATCTAGTCCAAAAGCTAGGTGTTCTCAACACATTAGCCACTCGGGCTTTTGACAAAAGTCATCTAGTGAATGAGAAAACCCATCTTCTTAATGTTTTTAAAAAGAATGACTATAATAGATACCAGGGTATTAGAGCCTTTTTAAAAGCAAGTCGAGGTCCTAAGACTAAAAAGTAGTGAGTTGAAGTGACTTCTAGTGTCCAACTTCCCTTTATCCAAGGGACTACAAACAAGATTGCTCAAATTCTTAGGAAGCACAAAGTTTCTTCCATATTTAGACCCTTGAAAACCATTTGTGGCTCCTTAAGATTTGTGAAAGACCCTGTGAAGCCTAAAAATATGAAGGATGTTTATTTGATTCCATGTTCCTATGGGACCCCCTACATTGGAGAAACGACCTGTTCCATAAATCAAAGGATTCAAGAGCACGCAGTTGACCTAAAACATTGTAGGACTCGTTCCTCAAATTTAGTTTAACATGTTGAAACGACAAAACACCACATCTGTTTAGAGCATTCCTAGGTCCTTGCTAGGATTGATCATTTCCATTACCGTAAATTAATTGAGAGAGGTCATTGAAATCAAGAAAATATCTAATACGCAAAATAGGGATGATGGACAAAAGATCAACATTTCGTGGATCCCATCCCTTTATTCCTAAGCCTATTCCTTTTTGAGTCTTATCTTTTTGTGTCTTTCATTGGATTCTTTTAGTTATTATCAATATTAAGTCCTTTATATTCGTTTTAATATGTAAATAATTATGTTTTCTTATTTTTTTTTTTTTAATTATTAAATAATTTATCAATACTATTATCAATTTATACATAGATATATTCCTTTACACTAGTTTTTGTTTATTTCTATTTTATAATAATTTTATTGTCATTTTGGTTTCTAGTTGATTTACTTTACATATTTATATTTTATTTATTTATAATTTTTATTGATCGCTCAATTATATATATATATATATATATAAAATTCATTAAAATAAGAATATTTGTAATATATATAATTATATAAAAAAATTGTATCCTTTTCAATGTTATTTTTGTTAATTTCTTCTTTTCTTTGTTGTTATTTTAGGTCATCTCTAATTAATCAACTAATTAATTTATTTATTTTTTCTATCTAAATCATGGTATGCCATATACATTTAAATTATATAAATTTATATATTTATAAACCATTATAATAGAAATAATAAAAAATGTAAAAAGAGATATTTAAATTTAAAAAAATATTCCATTATTTAATTTTTTAGTCAGTGAAGTATATATATATATATATATATATATATATAAAAAAACTTTAAATTGTATTGTATTATATCTATATATATAGTTATATAGTTATAATAGAGGTGTAATATTTCAATAAAATAAAAAATTTAATTATATAAAATAGATATATATATATATATAAATTAAAAAATTATACATATATAAATCATTATAATACATAATATTTCAATAGAAAATAAAATATAAACATGTAAATTAAAAAAGAATGGTTTTAAAATTTTATTGTCTTTTTTAATTATTTTTAATATATATTTGTGTGTTATTTTTTTTATATGACACATCTTTAAATAATATAAATTTATAAATATACAAATAGTTATAATTGAAGTTTGATGTTTCCATAAAATACAAAAGTTAAATGTATAAAATAATTATTTACATTAAAAAAATATATCTATCTATATATCTAAACATAAAATTTAATTGTTAAATTTTGTTTATATATAGGCAATATAGATAATAAATAATTACAACAATTTCTCAAAATTGATTCAGAGTTAAGTGAGGTTGACATAAGGGTGCTTAGTGCTAGCTAGACTATTGGGAGTAAAGGAAAGGAGGAGATCATCTTGGAGAATAAGGATAATATTAAAAATGTCATTGCTTCCAAATTTAAGGATAAATTGTGGAATGATAGGGAGTTAGAGGGAAAAATGAGGCTAAGGTATTCTGTCATGACTGGTCATAAGAAGAAAATGAACATTGTGAATATAAGAACCAATTCTCATGAGCTGAAAAATGAAATTCATCCTTGTTGAATTCCCAAAAAACCTTGGACTAAAGAGTATGTCACCTTTGGGATACTATGAAGATTGAAGATGAAAAGGGTTTTCTCTTGATTGCCAAGCTCTTAATCACAGTCGTTATAATTGTAAAAATATTTTCCACACTACCAACCTTCTTGACTCAAGTTAATAAAACTATGGTGATTTAGGAACGAGTATTTTCATTCTTTTTTATGATATAAATAAAAAATTAAAGAGTCTCATTTTTTTTAGGTACTATAAACCATATTGATCTGAGTGAACATTAATCATCATCATTATCAAGACAACTATATATTTGTCTGTGTGTGAGAGACGGGTTTGGGTTGCAATGAAATTAGACTTCAACACAATTAAATAAGGCAAAAAAATCCATCTTATCTTATGAAAAATATAAAAAAGTATTATGTGGTGGAAAATTTATTAAGTGTAAAAAAACTATTACTTAGAACAAAAAAAAATATTAAAGGAATAATAAATTTTATTTGGGCAAAACTAGATGAAAGGAATAATAAATCTTATATTGTATTATTTATTATTTTTGAATGATAATGATGATTAATGTCCATTTAGACCAATGGGGTTTATTGGAAGAGATTGATAGAGCCTTTTTAATATTTTATTTCTATGATCAAAGAGGAGCCAAAGAAGCTTTTCTAGAACATTATAGTTTTTCTAACTCAATAAGCCAAGAAGGTTGGTATAATAGAAATATAATATTTCAATAATATATAAAAATAAATATATAGAAAACATATATATATTAAAACATGTTGTATTTGTTGTTACTTATAGCAATCCGTGAAAATTTTCTTTTAACTCTAGCCAACATCCCAACTTAGGTTTAAGCCGCAAGAGGGTTGAAGATTAGATTTAAGTGACAAGAGGGTTGAAAATGAAAAACACTTTATATTGGCTTGCTTATTTTTTACTCACATCCATTTTAATTTTCAAAATATTTACCACAAACATTATTATCCATTATAATTTTCAAAATATCTGCCACAAACATTATTAACTTATTATGTTAGCAAAACTATAGTAATTTAAGAAAATTTCAATTAATCAGATTATATTAATATGATCTCACTGTAGGTTAATCACCTTCTTAGTCATCAACCCAAGCTACAACCATTTTTAATGTATATATATATATATAATTTCAATTTGTTTTTATCTGTATATGTGGAACTTTTATCTCACTGTAGGTTAATCACCTTCTTAGTCGTTAACCCAAGCTACAACCATTTTATATATATATATATATAATTTCAATTTGATTTTACGGACAAAGCGACACAATTAAATAAAATAAAAAATTGATCGTATAAGTGGAACTTTTATCTCACTGTATAGGTTAATCACCTTCTTAGTCGTTAACCCAAGCTACAACCATTTTATATATATATATATATAATTTCAATTTGATTTTACGGGCAAAGCGACACAATTAAATAAAATAAAAAATTGATCTTATCTAATGACTAGGGTTGCAATGAGATTCTCACAATTAAATAAGATAAAAATTCGATCTGATCGTATTAAAAGTATACGTGGAAACCGGGTAGGGTTGCAATGAAATTAACAGATAAAAATTTGATCTTATCTTATTAAAAATATACGTGGATACGGGCTAAGGTTGTAATGAAATTATTACAGTTAAATAAGACAAAAATTCGATCTTATCTTATTTAAAGTATACGCGGTGACGGAGTTACAATGAAATTAGACGTCCAGATAAAAATTTGACCTGATCTTATGAAAAAATATCGATCTTATCTTATTAAAAGATATAAAAACCATTTTCTGGTGGAATAATTATTAAGAAGAAAGAAAAATATATTAAAACAATATTAAATCTTATTAGGGCAAAAGTATTAAAGCTACGCCCTGATTTTGGAATCTTTAAAGAGGCAATAAATAATTTGAAATGAGTCATACGTGCTTTCGTTGTTTTTGGAATTTTCGTAGAGGGCAACAGATTGTATCAAATTACCCTTGCTGGAATACCTTTCCATAATTTTATGAGAATAAATTAAGTTTTTTTGGTTTTGATATTTGTCTCTTAGAATTTGATACAACGTGGGTGAACGATACCTTTGATGAGATATATTTGATGGGAATTATAGATTTGCTGAGTTGGCACTTTAAGGAAAAGAAAACTGCTGACAAATGAATGCTACACTAACTTTAGATTGAACCACTCATAAATTCAGGATAACATGATCCTATGTCACTCCCACATTGAATGCTATAAATAGATGTAGCCCTTCTCCCTTTCCAAACATAGAGTTCAGTGCTTAGTGCTTAGGAAGGGTGTGTGCGTTATGGCTTTTCATAATTTGCGTCAGTCTCTAGCTTTCCCTGCAACATTCACAGTCGCTGATGGAGGGCCTCCCGCAGCAACTGTTCTGTGTCTACTCTGGTCTTTCTTCATGATATGGTTTTTGCGCAAGAGAAGAACTAGTGCCACGCTGCCACCAGGACCCTATGCATGGCCCATCATAGGAAATCTCCACCAATTAATACTGCCCGCTCACCGTTCTCTTAGAGGCCTTGCTGACAAATATGGTCCCATTCTGTTTCTGCGCTTAGGCTCTGTCCCTACCGTCGTCGTTTCTTCTTCTGAGACGGCCAAAGAGTTTCTCAAAACTCATGACTTGATTTTTGCCAGCCGACCCCCAACAGCCGCTGGGAGATTGATGTTTTCCAACTCTAAAGATGTGGTGTTCGCTCCGTATGGAGATCACTGGAGGCAAATGAGAAAAATATGCGTGTTAGAACTGCTGACTGCCAAAAGAATCGAGTCCTTCAAGCGTGTGCGAGAGGAAGAGGTGTCTGCGATGATCCGTTCAATTTGGGAGGAGAGTGAGAAGGGAAGAATGGGTGTGAATGTGAGCAAGGCCGTCTCCACTCTCACCTCCAATATTGTTTGGCGAATACTGGCGGGGAGGAAATTTTCTGACGATGATTTGGGTGGCGATTTCCAAGGGTTTAAAGGCCTGATGACAGAGTTGACAGCTACAGTGGGAGAGTTCAACATTGGAGACTTCATTCCGTATTTGGATTGGCTCGATTTGCAAGGTATCAAGCGCCGCATGAAGAAAATTCATAAAACATTCGATGAATTTGCGGAGAAAATAATAGACGACCATGTTAATGTGAATCATCTCCAGAAAGAGGCCGTAGACGCAGAGCCTCATGTTCAAGACTTCGTGGATGTGCTGCTCCACATGGCTAAGGCCGACACCAAAATTACACGGGAAACCATCAAGGCTGTTGTGCTTGTATGCCTCGACCCTCATTCTTAAACTTCTGTCATTCATCATTTCTTTTGCACTAATTGGATTTGTATTTGTGCAGGACTTGTTCGGCGCTGGCTTGGATAGAATATCAATTTCGTTAGAATGGGCAATGAGCGAGCTGCTCAGACATCCCCGTGCAATGAAAAAATTAAAAGAGGAAATCGAATCGGTCGTTGGCCAACATTGGAAAGTAAAGGAGTCCGATCTAGCAAACATGAAATACCTCCACTGTGTGGTGAAAGAGACTCTGCGACTATACCCAGCGGCGCCCTTAGCGATTCCTCATGAATCTGCAGAGACTGTGACAGTAGGAGGATACTTTATCCCTAAGAAAACAATGTTGATGGTGAATGTGTGGGCTATAGGAAGGGATCCTAAGGTGTGGGGAGCAGATGCTTCTGAATTCAAGCCAGAGAGATTCATGGAAGACGAACATGTCAATGTAACAGATCCATCAAATTTCAATATGATACCGTTCGGTGCAGGAAGGAGAGGATGCCCAGGGGCATCCATGGCTATTCCTACGGTTCAGCTTGCATTGGCTCAGTTGTTACACACTTTTGATTGGAGAGTGGACGGTGATCCGTCCCACTTGGATATGAAGGAAGCATGTGGATTGACCATTCCAAGGAAAGTTCCGCTCTCTGCTTTTCCAAAGTTGAGCAGCAGCTTTCCAATGTAATACCTGGGAGGATACAAGCGACGACGCCTTTTCTTCGTTTTTCTTCGTTGGTCATGGTTTTTCTGTTTCAATAATGGAGAAATCTCTAGAATATTCTCCTAATCAGTTTTGTGTCGTTAAAACTGTTGTGTGTTGTTAAAATGGTTTTTTTTAATTAAACTTTGTTGGTTGGCATCAGTTTTGGGTCGTTAAAACTGTTGTGTGTTGTTAAAATGGTTTTTTTTAATTAAACTTTGTTGGTTGGCGGTTCTTATCAGCTCAATCATAATATACTATTAACTATATATGTAATATTTTCGTCGCCACTCCTATATGTAATAGTTTCTTCGCCTAATGAATACAAGTGTGTCTTGCGGTGCAATCTCTTGAGTCAGTCACTTCTCACCAGAGATCGACATGCCTTGTTCAATTCTAATTTGGCAATTACTCTTTATTAACAATAGTTTTCCACTATGCCAATTTATCTTTATAGCAACCGTTTTCCACCCTGTACTACATGATTTTAGAACTTGTATTTTTAATTTTGTAAGATTATTATAAATATTATATAACACAGCCCTATTTCGGAATAGGCTTTTCAGATTTTTAATTTTTAGGGTTTTCAGATATTTTTTTTATTTTTGGATGTTAATTTGATAAAATATTTTTGGTAGTATAACTATGGATTGATTTTAAATATTAATTTTGTATATTATTTTTGAGCAATTTAGTCACCACAATTAAAATTAAGAATTATGTTGTTAGAAAATTTGTATCTAGAAGTTACTAGAAATACATACAAAGCATACTATGAAATATTTAAATTGATACTAATATAATATGGAATGGATTATATATATTTTTCATATATGTAAGTTAAAATGATTATTCTATGAAATTATTTTACAAAACAAAATTGTATTGATATTTATATGACAAAGTTTGACAATTTATATTTTCCTAAAACAAAAAAAATCTTGTAATTGAGTTATGAAGTAGGAACTTTGGTAAGACTTATTCAAATCATATTTATATTGTGTGCATATACAACTAAATGGATGTCACAACTCAATGACAAATTGTTTAGTATAATGCACAATGATCAATTTGGCTTCTCACTTAACACGATGTTAAACTCTTGACTAGGAAGGGACTAATAATGTGAAATTTGTGAGATATTTTCTTGCATTTCTTTCTGCCTAATCATTCAACCATTGACCATCTCATAACTTGCTCATGTTTTAAAAAATAGTTGCATAAACAATATTTATTAATGCTTCTTTGGTTTTTCTAAAAATTATCATACATTGTAACTTTGAAAAACAATGGAAAAGTAGGAATTCAAGTAGAGCGGAGAAGAGCTACATTCTAATTATATGAAAAATTGATTTTAAAATTGTGGGTTCCAATAAATGATAAAATTAGAAGGACTAGTCAAATTCAAGAGTAAAATAAAAATGAAATAAGAATGTCTCCTCTACTTAATTTATAGGGTTATTATATATATAAATTAGTTAGAAAATTTAATCATAATGAATAAAGGAAGCATGCATATAACTTTTGTAATATTTTTTTGTAAGTCAAGGATCTATTCATTAATCAAAACGAGAGTACATAGTTATCAAAATGCAAATAGTCTCACCCCTACTGGGTTTGTTGACCAATGTTATCACCATATTACAAAAAAACAAAAGGAAAGACAAATTGGAGGTCCAAACCGTGACAAGCCAAAAGTGATGAAACACAAACATAACCATAATAACACCTGTGACCATGCTTAATCATTACAAGTAATTGATGCTCGATTGTCTTCCCCGGTCCCTAGAGCGGGAGGGGGGCGATATGAACACTAAACACGATTTTCGAAGTGAGCTAGCCACGTTTCCAGCTTCTCGACCTTTTTTGCAAGCATATTTTGACTGTGCCAAACCACCACAATTCTTTCTCTGACATGGTATTGAAAGTAATGGAGCCAATTTAGTTTGGCGATGACAACCTCGTGCTATTTATTTCTGATTCAGTCATATGCGCACAAGCGATCGAGACTAGAGCTAGTCACGAAAGGCATTAGATCAAATATGTCAGCCAGTGACTCATGCGTGCCCCTACCTACACCTCTAACACTACACACCTGCTCTACCCCGATGAGCCACACTGCCTCTCTCCTCTCTTACCTCCTCCATCTGCATGTCCACTCTACACTGAGCTCAAGCCACCTTTGCTGCCATGATATCCTAATGACGCTCTGATCACACCCCTAGCGGCACGCCCACCCCGCTTGGGTCTCTCCACAGCCCTACCCCCCAGCGCCATCTTCTGCTCGATGTTGAAACCCCCCTGATGTGGTGAAGCTCCCCTCTAGATGGGTTGCGAACAAAGATTACGTGGCACAGGCCACATAGTGAACGCCAAAGAAGACGCCCGCAAGACAGAACTGACAACGTTCTGCAAAACATCCTGACAAGTCGTCAACCAAAGTGCATCAGACACCCACCCAAAATAATCGTGCAGAAGCCTTCCCCTTGGAACTTACAACCACCACACAGCTGCTAGGAGGGAGGCGAGGACACCCATAAACAAGAACCACGTCAGCTATAATGTGGGTTCTTCCAATCCACTAATGGGGGAAGCATTTGGGAATAGATGTGTGGCTAAAAGGACTTGACGCTAGAGAACAGACAAATGAGGGACAAACCTATGCCAATTTGGAGCCGAAACGACCTTCACTAGACCTTCGTGCAACCTCCAAGACCAATTGGTGCTCACCTAATGATGCATCTCAAAATTCGAGGGTAAGACCTCAAAAAGAGAAAAAACTAGAATATTATAATGAGACAAAAGACCCAAAAGCCATCCCAAACACAGAAGACACACAGGCAAAAAGCTATCACACATCACAAGTAGGGATACTAAGACCGACCATCGTACCATGCAAATTTTCCTCAATCGAATGACAAAAGTGAGGAACTAGGGAAAGGCATAAGTACTTGAATATTTTGCTAACCTTCCATGGTGGAGGAAGCAACGGTGTCATTTTCTCCACCACTCCCAGGCTACCTTAGGGTCGAAGAACCGAGACAGACTAACATTGCCCAAACAAAAAACTACTAGCTGCCACACTATCAACGCAATATAACATTCCATAACCCAGACTTTCGTCATCAACCAACTTACCTTACCAACACACATTCCCACAAAAGGAAGGCTCACACACCGCATCGATCCCCTCACCTTACACCTTACAAAATTAGAGGACTGCCAATCTTTCCTCCTTCCCATCTGCCTTATGTAAAAATCATTTCACACGCGTCGAACACGTCTCAAAGTTCTTCGCCCCCTTCAGGGAATCATCCTCTTTAACCACTATCTGGCAGAGCTCATCAATCTTAGTGTTTTGAGAACTGAAAGTCCAGTCATAGAGAAGTTCCTGAATATTTTTATCACTTCCCCAGTTCACGAGTTTGTTGTCTACCTGACTCCTCTGTCTTCTCACGTTTTCTTTGAATATATACTCAAAGGAAGATAAAGAATAATGGATTCACTAACCAATAGCCTCCAACCTCTAGTTGTTGATCCCCTTGTCTCGAGGAGACCCATTAATAAGATTCTGCAGCAAACAGGTGGCTATTAAAGAGTCTTCGGAGACCTATAGATTAGCCAGGCCCATCTCAGTGGCCACTTGGAGCCCTTTCTCTAGAGCTATAAATTCAACGACATTATTGGTAAGAATATGCTCAATCATAATATACTCCTATATATGTAATAGTTTCGTCACCTCATGAATACAAGTAAGTGTTGCGGTGGAATCTCTTGAGTGAGCCACTTTCCCACAAGAGATCTACATCCCTTGTTCAATTCCAACTTGGAAATTACTCTTTATTAGCAATAGTTTTCCACTATGCCAATTTCTCTTTATTAGCAACCATTTTCCACCATGTACTACATGATTCTAGAACTTGTTTTTTTAATTTTGTAGGATTATTATAAATATTATAACACACATAGCCCTATTTTGGAATAGGATTTTGATATTTTTAATTTTTGGACTTCAATTTGATAGAATATTTTTGTTAGTATAACTAGAAAAATAGCCTGGATTGATTTGAAACATTAATATCATACATTACCTTCTTTAACAAGTGTTTATCAATCTAGTCACTGCAACTAAAATTAAGAATTATGTTGCTAGAAAATTTGCATATAAAAGCTATTAGCGATACATATAAACCATACTATGAAATATTTAAATTGATATTAGTATAATATGGAATAGATTAATATATATTTTTCATATATGTAAGTTAAAATGATTATTCTATGAAATTATCTTACAAAACCATATTGTATTGATATTTATATGACAAAGTTTGACAATTTATATTTTCCTAAAACAAAAAACTCTTGTAATTGAGTTATGAAGTAGTAACTTTGGTAGGACTTATTCAAATAATATTTACATTATGTGCATATACAACTAAATGGATGTCACAACTGAATTACAAATTGTTTAGTACAATGCACAATGATCAATTTGGCATGTCACTTAACATGATGTTAAACTCTTGCCTAGGTAGGGACTAACAATGTGAAATTTGTGAGGGATTTTCTTGCATTTCTTTCTCCCTAATCATTCAACCATTGACCATCTCATAACTTGCTCATGTTTTAAAAAATAGATGCATAAACAATATTTATTAATGCTTCCTTGGTTTTTCTAAAAATTATCATACATTGTAACTTTGAAAAATAATGGAAAAGTAGGAATTCAAGTATAGTGGAGAAGAGCTATTTTCTAATTATATGAAAATTTCATTTTAAAATTGGTGGTTCCAATAAATGATAAAATTAGAAGGACTAGTCAAATTCAAGAGTAAAATAAAAATGAAATAATAATGTCTCCTCTATTTAATTTATAGACTTATATATATATATTTGTATATTAAAAATTTAATCATAATGAATAAAGGAAATATGCATATAACTTTTGTATTATTATCTTTTTTTTTGTAAGTCAAGGATCTATCATTAATCAAAATGAGAGTACATAGTTATCAGAATGCAAATAGTCTCACACCTACTAGGTTTGTGGACCAATGTTATCACCATATTACAGAAAAACAAAAGGAAAGACAAATTAGAGGTCCAAAGCCTGACAGACCAAAAGAACCAAAAGAAAAACAGAACTAGAATAACACCTGTGATCATGCTTAATCATTAGAAGTAATTAACGTTGGATTGTTTGGTCTAGTCCCTGGAGGGGGAGGGGGGCGATATGAAAATTGAACATGTTGTTTGAAGTGATCTAGCCATGTTTCTAGCTTCTCAACCTTTTCTGCAAGCATATTTTGACCTCGGCAAACCACAACAATTCTTTCTCTAACATGGCATTAAATATAATGGATACGATTTAGCGTGGCGATGAAAACCTCCTATTATTCCTTTCTAATCTAGTTATATGCACCCAGGAAATCCAGAACAGACTAGAGCTGGTCATGAAAGGAATTAGAGTGAATATGTCGGCCAACAACTCATGTATTAGAGCTCTGACCACACTCACCTGCTCCACTCCCATGAGCCACACTACCTCTCTTACCTCCTCCATCTGCATGTCCACCATACACTGATCTCACACCACCTCTGCCACCACGAGCTCCCGATGATGCTCTGATCACACCCCTAGCAACACGCCCACCCCACTTGGGTTTCTCCACAACCCTACCCCCCTAGCGCAATCTTCTGCTTGATGCTGAAACCCCCCTAACTGGGTGAATCTCCCCTCTTCATGGGTTGGGAACAAGAATTACGTGGTACAGGTCACATAGCGAATGCCAAAGAAGATGCCCCCAAGACAGGACTGACAACGTTATGTAGAAATTGTTGACAAGTCATGACCCAAAGTGCGCCAGACACCCACCCCAAATAAATGTGCATAAGCCTTCTCCCCAGAACTGACAACCACCAAACACCCACTGGGAGGGAGGTGAGAATACACACAAACAAGAACCGCACTAGCTGGACTAATGGCTCTTCAACTCGACTAATGGGGGAAGCACCTGAGAATAGAGGCATGGCTAAACAGACTTAACGCTAGAGCATAAATAGACGAGAGACAAACCTAAGCCAATCAGGAGCTGAAACAACCTACACCAGACCTCCCTATAACCTTCGAGACCAATTGTTGCTCACCCAGTGATGCATCTCAAAATTCGAGGGTAAGACCTCAAAAAGAGAAAAAAATAGAAGATTACCAGTGAACAAAAGACCCAAAAACCATCCCAAACATAGAAAACACCCAGGGAAAATGTTATCGCATAGCCCACGTAGGGATACTAACACCGACCATCTTACCATGAAAATTTCCCTCAATCCGCTGACAGAAATGAGGAACAAGGCATAGATAGAAGAAATTGAATATTTTTCTAACCTTTCATGGTGGAGGAAGTGATGACATCATTTTCTCCACCACTCCCAGACTACCTGAGGGCCGAAGGACTGAGACAGACTAACACTACTCAGACCAAAAATTACCAACCTCCACACTATCAATGCAATATAAAATTCCATAACCCAGAATTTTGTCATTAACCAACTTACCTTACCAACACAAATTCCCGGAGAGGATGAATGAAGGCTCACACACTGTACCGGTCCCCTCACCTTACACCTTACAAAATCAGAGGACTGATGATATGTCCTCCTTCCCATCTTCCTTATGTAATCCTTCATTGCACATGAATCGAACATGTCTCAAAATTCATCACCCCCACCAGGTAATCCTCCTCTTTAACCACTATCTAGTAGTACTCATCAAGCTGCATGTTTCGATAACTAAAAGGCCAATCATAGAGAAGTTCCTGACTTTGTTTATCACTTCCCTAGTTTGCTAGCTTGTTGGCTACTTGATTCCCTATCTTCTCACGTGTTCTTCGACTACATACTCAAAGGAAGATAAACGAGAATCGATCCACTCACCAATAAGCTCCAACATCTAGTTGTTGATAACCTTGTGTGGAGGAGACCCATTAATAAGATTATGCAGCAATGAGATGACTATTTAAGAGTCTCCATAGGCCTGTAGATTAGCCAAGCCCATCTCAGCGACCACTTGGAGCCCTTTCTCTAGAGCTAGAAATTTAGGGACATTATTTGTGGTACTACCACATGAAGCCCCAAATAGTTTCACCACCTTCCCCTTGTCATTCCATATCAAGCCCTCGAAACTGACCAAGCCAGGGTTCCCCTTGGAAGCTCGATCAAATTTTATCTTAAAGAAACTAGGCAGTGGCCAGATAAAAGTGTCAGTTGAGTTCCCCCTCATGGAGAGTGGGCGAGAAAACCTCGAGACAATTAAGTTTGGACCTAGATATAGTTCCTTAAGGATGGTGATCTCCCAACCCTGAGCTTTCCAATCCTCCTTTCTCCAACAATTAACTAAGATGGATTCTTTGATATTACGCTTTGTCACTTCCCAAACATAATCGGTCATGATGACCTCTGAGTGAAACACTACTTGGTTCCTGGCTTTCCATAGGTTCCAAAGAATCAAACCCTCATAGAGACACCAATATCTATTTACTATGGGGTTCTTGAAGAGATTCCAACACCATAATTCCAATGATTCTCTCAGACTATTCTTAGACCAATCAACTGCCCCAAATAATGTTACAATTTGATTTTAAAGGTCTAGTGCCACAGAGAAAAAATTAAGAAGATGGTTTATTGTTTCCTCCAAGCTAGGAGAAAGAGGACGTCGAGAAGGACAATAGAATCCTTTTTCTGAAGCTTATGCCAAGTGAGACGTTTTCCATGAGCAATCAACCAGAGGAAAAAAGAGACTTTTGGCGAGAGCCATGAGTACCAAATCCTTTTCCAAAGAGGATCTACCACTAGGTTCACTGAGGTGGAGATAATGGAGTACAATTCCTTAAGAGAGAACATACCCCGAGGGAGATGACCCCATCTAATTTTATCAATATCTCCATTATTTAATATAGGGTGTTGTTGTAGAATTAAGGAAAAACCCTCCTAAGCCATAGGGGGATCGTCATCCAGCCGATGTGCTTGAAACTTCCATTATCTCCATTTTGGTGTCTTGTTGTTATCTGGCTAGAAGTTTTTAACTCTCACTTCTCCTAGATTAAAGGTGAATATTTGAATTTCCTTGAGGTTTTCTTCTTGACTGAGCTTGGGGTGTTGCATCCAGGCCTCCTACCAATTTTTTTCCTAATGGCCATTCCTAACTTCCCAGAAGCCATGATCCTGAATTATGTCTCTATTCACTATTTCCATGTTCTAGATAGAAGAACCTCCTGGCAAGTGATGATGATCAGAAAAAGGGTTAATAATTCCTAACGAGCTATATTTGTGTGATTGTTGAAGGTGATGGACCCACCGACATGTCAGGAGATATTCGTGGTAAGAAGTCCCAACTAGACCTCAGACCATTTGGAGTAGGAGTCCCAGCAATGGGTAGTACAGTAATGCCTTGACCATGGTGGTGCACAGACATAAGTAAGATGACTTTCTCAGAAGCAAGTGTGTGACCTTGTGGTGAGTCAATGAGATGAATGGGGTTCTAACACATGGAGGAGAAAAGGAAGTGTGCCCCTTAGAAGCCTGTAATAATATGCAACTTGAAAGGAACACATGAGCATAATTACATCACGAGATGGAAGCAGAATAGTCCACAATCCAAGGTGATGGGTTAAACCAACAATACATCTCCAACAAGATTCATACAATCATATAAAAAATAGTTCATAGACAAATGCGTAAGTTAAATAACATACATTGCTTAGGCAACTAGAATAGTCCAACTACAATAACAACATATGCATGAAAACGTGTTGGCTTTGTTATATTATATAAAGTGAATGTTCCATCCATACATACAACATGATAGCCACTAGCCACAATAGTGGAACATTATAGTCAACACTTCCTGCTCCTCCAAAGAGATGTACTCGCTTTTCACTATGGAGAAGCCAAGTCTCGTCACAACACTCTCTAGGCCCTCTCTAAGAAAATCTTAGCCAAAATCTTGGCTCCCAAAAGCTTGTTCTATGAGTTACGAGGTTCTATATATAGAAAAGGGTCGGGTGACCCTTGACATTCCCCTTTGAATCTTCGACTACCTTCATGACTTTTCAACTTCATTACATATAACTCTTTACATTACATAATGACTATTTACATTCCAGTAATGACACTTCAAATTTCACTTTACATCACATTTACAATAATAATACATTTTCCACATATACCCATGTGGGACAAAAATAGGCTTGAGTCAGCGAGACAAAACAACACTAATACTTGGACGGTTGTGGAAAGACCAAGTCGGAAACATCCTCCTGGTGATATTTGGTGATGAACTAATGCCAAGCTTGGTAGTGCACAATGGTGTCCATGTACTGTTTGTTGACATCTTTCTGGAAACAAACTCTTGCCTCCATCGCTTCCAAGTATACTGATCTAGAACCTCTGTCCAACTCATCCTATAACATGCACAACATAGTCCTGAGTGCGGCCAGACTAACAACATACCTCTTCATTTTCTCTATGTTGATCTGCAAGTCTACACTGATGGCCATGGGCATCAACTGCTCGAAGTACATGTCAATCTCCAGTCAGACTTGGTTCTTCTCTCTAGCCTCAGTGACTGTTCCAATGGATGGGATCCTATACATCCTCACCACGACATCCAAACTCCTAAACAACCATGCATCTGAATCCTCAACACTGGTGATGAGTCGCGAGAGTTCCTCATAGTTCTGGTTCAAACTACGGATGCACGCTTTGTCTAAATCTGCCTGTGGCTTCATCACCTTATGCGCTGCTGATAGTGATGTAGATGGACAACTACCTTGTGCATGGTGACGAACCTATCATATAGTCTCTGCATTACTGTCTCAAGAGCTGATACTTCACCGAGTATCAATTTATTCATTTCTTCCCTAGCGGATCCTATTGATTGTTCTTCCCTCTACCTGGCCAGTTGCAAGTCCTTAGTCATGCGCTCATTTTTTTCTATTAAGAACTTCACAATTGAGCTTGTGGTTTCAGCATGAGCCTTCATACCATCAGCCAAGGCATCTAGATTTCTTCGCACATCATGATCAATCACCCTTTATTCAAAGTGTGCAAGAGATGCATGATCATCCAGGGTGTGTGCTATGCGCGCCTATACAACCCTGTGTTGTGACTCATCAAAGGATATGTTGTACACATCTATTCTCGGATCATCCTCAAGGAGAACAGTCTCTCCTTATTCACTTGGTACTTTCTCTGCTACCAAAGTTGGTGAAGCATGTGGAGTGACCTTTGTTTCTTTTAGTATAAGGTCAGTGTCCTAATCTTGTTCCAGCTGTACCATCTCTGTGTCCATCTATTCAGCCATTTTTTCATCCTGTTGAGAAAGTTCCTGTTCCTGCAGCTGCTCACCATGTTCTTCATTTGCTGCTAGTGGATCTGAGTCTTCAACCTGTATGCAGTTTGCTCTGTCTGGGCACCTTGAACTTCCTCCTATTCCTGCTCCGCTTCCCTCTCTCTTCTACGTAGCTCCTGTTCTTCTTTGAGCTTTTTCTCTTCCTCCTGCAACTTTCTTTTTGCTTCTTCCAGTATCTTCTTCTCCCTCTTTCTCTGTGCTACTCTCCTTTCGCATTGTCACCTCTTCATCTCTATCTCCAAAGCTACTTTCTCAACAAGTGGATCTTCCTTAAACTTGTATCTTTTCTTTGTCTATGCGCTATTGGAAATATTCCTCTTTCCTTTGTATTGCATAGGTTTGCTGCCTATTGTTGATGTTGTTGTTGTTCCTTGTGGTGTTGTTGCCTTGAATGCTGCTTTCCACTCTACAGCCATGCTGACCGGTTCATTGAGCCTAGAGGAGTTATAGAAATACCTCCAAGGATCTTCCTCTGGCCAATTACATGCCTCGTGGATCCATGGATACTACACTCTCACACAGTGGTTCTTGCATAACAAATGCAGATCGTACAGATTGAAACTCCTAGTGCTAAACTAAACCTTCTTGAAGTCCTCGACCTCAGAATCAGTATCTTTAAAACTCTAGATCTCGTACAATCCAATCTGCAAAATAAGATCAGGCCATGGTGCCTTCTTCCTCCTATGCATTATAGCTGATAACCCTATCGGGATTTGGTATGCAACCTCTTTCACGACCAACTTGTCCATGGAAAACCTTGGAAACACATGTGGATGCTTCTCCACACTGTACATCCTGATGAAGGTGCCATCGGGTAAGGCATACCAATCTACAATGTTAAGAAATGTACTCAAATATCATCTTGTACATCGGGGCGATGAAGTGGTCAGATAGTTGTAGCATGACTCCATGGAAGTTGCACTCAGAAAAAAAATTGTAGTATATGTTCACAACATTCTCTGAAGGTGTCCATGCCCATCCCATACCAGGAAATTGTTGGTGGGCACAGATTGCATCAAGCAGGTAGGTGGACATGAAGAATCGTGCTTGCTCATCTTTGGGTGGACTCCAGGCATTTGACACATCCACTTTTAGTTGAACAACCAACATGTCAAACCAGTTTAAAGGCCTTCCTTCACTTGCTAACTGACCGAATACAACCACCCAACTCTGTGGGAAGGTCTCCGTGCTCTCTTGGGCATACAAGTGAGATGCAAAAATGAACAAGAGTTGGAAATCCTTCCTAAGTGTCTTCGTCTTGTATATCTGATTCGGTATCATCTTGAACTTTGATGGATCCCTTACCCAACACTTCAAGATGCCTCTTGTGTTCACATTGTTGTTGGGAGTGTAAAAGAGTGCATCCATATGGTTCACCAGCTGCGGAAAATGATACATATATTCATAATCTTCCACCTTGAATGTAGCAAGCTCTACTCCACTGACACTACTCAGTATCATCATCTCAGGATCAGTATGTGAGACAATCCAGTCGATCATGTCCATGCATGAGAAGGTGAGTTACCTACATGTAACCTTGTACAAGCCTGACTTATGAATGTTGACATAGAATTGACGATCTTCCATATCTTCCTCAAAGATGCCTATGAATATAGCATTGATATATTACCATGTGATCTTGGTGTCTTTCTCTATGAACAGATGTGTGTCTGTGTACACGGGAAAGCTCATAGACACCTATTCAACCACATCTCCAGTACTACTTTCAATTGTATCCTTTGATCCAGCTCTATTGGAGGCCATGTTACCTGTACTGCTGAGAATTTGTTCAACAACTATTGTACCTGAAGATAGAGAAGACACTCATGGCAAGAAAATGTGAGCTTAAAACATAAAGAAACTCAAGGATCGATCATGCAACAAACTTGGTGATTTCTCGCTAAGATTGTGCAGCTGTGGCTCTGAGAGGTGGAGAGACTTTTAGTTGGAACTGCACATTGCATAGTCCTGACTTCCAGTCATTTGGCTGCTAGCTAAAACTGCACAAAGCACAGTCAAGCTAGGCTTGCTGAGGACTGAAACCACGTAATGCGCAGTTTAGTCCAGCTTGATTGTTGGCTGAGATCGCGCATTGCGCAATCCAAGAGGTAAGACTCAGAATCGTCTCCCAAAATGGCATAGAGCACAGCTAGAGGCTAGTGATAGGCAACCTTTGCACAATTCCTAGAGCCAAGGTAGAGCCTTGAGTCCTAGGAATGCGTAGTGCATGTCGGGAAAAGAAATATCCAAGCCAAGGTAGCCCAGATCTTCCCAAGGGTGACTTGGAAACAAGTAGATCTCAAAGCATGGGAAAATATGGTGCAGACATGAGTGAATGGACATGCATGCAATCTAAGCAAGTGCAAGAATCAGTAAAATAGAAGAACAACAAAGCTCATTAAGAGATTCGTCACAACTGTGACCTTGATTGTAAAAACAAGGTCATGCATGTGACATTAAGGAAATGCAATGGAAAACTTGAAACAATACTTCTACAAGTTAAAATAAACTAAAAATCCAAAGGTCATTCAATAAAATAAGGGAAAAAAACACTCACACAAGCCAAGGAAAGAAAAGCGACAGAAAAAGTAGCAAAAGACTTAAAAAGAAAAACTTACCCAAAAAAGTTGTGAAGACCGCGTAGAAGATTCCTAGATACCTTGGGAATTCCAGAGCTCCAAGATCGAATGTGTAGAATGAGCTATGGGGCATCCATTAAATAGATTTGGTAGATTCAGTGTTTATGACGTGCATGCCATAAATATAGGAAAAAGTGAGACTTGGCAGGAAGTTTCTAAAATCAACTCAAGTGTAACTCCTGCTTCCTAAAAATAGATCCCTATTTTCTAGGGATGTTTTTTCAATTTTTTTTATTATTATTTTTTGGGAAAGGCTTCCATGAATTCAAGGAATAATTACACAGTTATCGAGGGAACTAGGAAACCTACTGGCACATCCAACAAACAGGAGTTGAAGGAATGCTTCTGCGCAATTCCTAGGCTGAGTGGCTCTGGCTGCCTCTCATGCTCTGCGCAATTTCCCAGCCAAAGACAACATGCCAGTTGGGTCTGCGCAATTCCTGAGATGAAGGCTAGTGTTGGGATGTTCTGTGCAATTTCTCAGAGCAATCTTGTCTGTCGGGCTGCTCTGCGCAATTCTGGAGAGCAGGGCTACTCTATGCAATTCCTGAGAGCAAGACTAGTTTCCCTCTAGGACTGCAAATT
This sequence comes from Pinus tabuliformis, assembly GCA_031772625.1. Taxonomy (NCBI): domain Eukaryota; kingdom Viridiplantae; phylum Streptophyta; class Pinopsida; order Pinales; family Pinaceae; genus Pinus; species Pinus tabuliformis. The sequence continues at coordinate 872,921,853 of CM062819.1, forward strand.
TTTCCAAGACATTACAAGAACCTCGTTCAAACTGTTGATCTAAATATGATCTGAGGTTGTCATTGATGTCAACCCAAGCAACACTAGAAGCTACCTTGATCTTGCAAGGAAACTTTGACTTGACAACTTACTCTATTTTGAATCAAGGATCTTCTAGATAGATTCTACTCGTCGAGATGTTTCTGTTGATCTATGGCATGCCAAGTAATTCTTCACGGTTTGGGAGATATTCATGTTTGAAGTTAGTAACCCCACTTAGAGGGCTAAAACCCGATGGGGTTGTGGAATGGCACTCATAATTGGTTTTGGTCATTGAATAGTCATTAATTAATAACTTTTTAAGCTCCTAAAATCCCTCCAACATTCTCTATAGAAGCCCTTCTCAACTTTATAAAAAGAAATCTCATATATCCTCCAAATGAAGTGATTGTGGAATTTTCGTTATAACTTCATTTCTGCGATGTCTTAGATTCTGAAACGAAAACCCATTTGATTCACAATCCTGATGAATATCGTGACCAACTTTCAGATCTTGGTTCACCATATTTTCAGAGATATGATCTATGGAAGTTAGGGATTTTGCAGGCTCCCGAATTTCATCTCAAAGAAGTGACCTTGGGAAAATCGTCATACCTCTCTCTCTGAGAAGAGGATTGGAATTCTGTTAAAAGTGGTAGATAGTGCATGCACTATAGTTTTCTTTGTATCAATTTCATAGCCTAGGGGGGAAACAGTGACATGTGGCATGCCGTACAAGTTCTCTCTACTGAACTAGTCCGTAATTAGGTCATTGTGAGAGATTGGGCATAACTTTGTCTTGAAGAATCCAAATCGGGTCAGACTTGTGGCATTGGAAAGAAGACTCGGAGGTATACTACAGGACCAAAGATCGCATATTGGGGATCTGAAATCACAAAGATATAGAAGATTAAATATTGTGATCCTAGAAGGCAAGAAAAACTAGATCAAGTGGTGTCAAGGGGTGCAAAGGACCAAACTTTCTAGGGCAGCAAAGAGCAAGGTGAAGCAAAATGATGCAGCAGAGGTAAGCTACAAATAATTATATTCTGTATATGAATTTTCATTTATTAATTTCATTAGGTTCCTTGTATTCTAATTTGTTGTTTTTGTTTAGCACTGACATATGCTCTGCAGGATGAGGTAAGTTTTGCTATTATCATGTCATGGGTATTTCCTTGAAGACTTTTTGTAGGTATTATATATTCATCAAGAGAAGACTCAATGCATAATCTAATGTTCTAAAGAGTGAGAAAGGGTAGCATGACAAGAGTAGCAATCAAGTTGTAGAACAACAACAAAAAGTTCACCATATGAAGTCTTCAAGGGGGAAGCACTACATACAATCATTGTAAAAGTATCATTGTACAAAGTCATTGTAAAGGAATCATTGTAAAAGTTGTACAAGTGTCTATCTGCCAAGAGTTGAAGAGGCATTATTGGGAGGTCTAGGATCATCATTAAGTGGTTGTGTTATAGTTGGGGTTATGGTCTATTGTGTCTTCTTCTTCTACATCATTCTATATAATTGTAAAGTGGACCACTTTCCCTAGTACGGGAGTCCACTCTTCTTTTATTATTCTATAGGGTAGTAGGGTGGTGCTAGGCTGGTGAATGAAGTCACCAATAGGTTCAAGACTGTGAAACCTTCAGGGTGGTAGGGTGGTGCTAGGGTGAGTTGTATCTCATTGGGTGTTGGGCCATCCGTTCAGTTGACTACTGAAGAATCTCGCGCGTTGGAGCGTCCATCCAGTGGGAGCTGGAGAAGAATGATTTTATAGAATTCTAGGAAGTTGTTTCTTTCATTTCAGTTGGGGTTGAAGATTAAAGAATTTATTAGAAGAGCGTTCGGTGGTTTTTGACCCAGAGGGGGTTTTCCACCTAAAATATTTGTGCTTCCTAGGTTCTTTTATTTACTGTTATTACTGCATAAATGTTAATAATAATTGAAGATTAACTAATTCCCTGAAAAGATTTAAAAGTGCTAATTGCTAATGAATACTAATTCACCCCCCTCTTATTATTTTCCAACAATTGGTATCAGAGCTTAGTTCCTTCGATAACAGCTTAACCACTGGAAGTCAGTTTTCACAGCATAGAGATGGGAAAGTCAAAGAAGCGGGTTACAAGGATTTCAAAGGAAGGTACAAGTACAACAAAATCTCAAGAAAGTGAGTATTGTGTACCAACCCCTCATTTTTATGTAGATAATTACTGGATATGGGAATCCAGGATGGAAGTATCTTTGCAAGCACATGGAGTATGGCAATCAATTGTTTCTGGAGACACATCTATTGACGAAGCTAAAAGGTACAATTCAAAGGCCATGAATGTAATTTTGAATGTTTTTCCAAATTCTGTGAAAACAAAAGTTGGTCAATGTTCAACAGCTAAAGCTCTTTGGGAAAATCTTCATAATCTCTATTCAATAAAGAAATCAGGTTAAGATGTTATTGAAAACTCGAATCCTTCTGAGTATGATGAAGAAAGGTTGACCATAGAAGAATTTTCTAAGGAGGAAATCAAGATTATAAAAGAGCTCAAGGCTGAGAAGATCTGTTCCAATACTCTTGAAGAACAAGTTGAAGGTCTCAAAATTGAAGTTGAAGAACACAAATGTATTGAAGATTCACTTCAAAAGAAGTTGGAAGAAATCAATAATACAACGACACGAGACCTCAAGAGAGAATTCCAACAGAAGCAATAAGAACTCGACAAAGCATTTATAGAGATTAGCAGGATCACACAACAAATGCAGGAAGAAGAAATTGAAAGGAAGGAATCTGATCAAAGATACATATCCACCATTGACCAAAAGCAAAAGGAATTAGAAACATCTTCAATAGAAATAAGCAGGCTCAGGATTGAAAATGAGAAGCAGAAGGAACAGATACAGGTTCCCAACAGAGAAGTAGAGAAGACCACTCTTCTCAAGATACAGGTTGAGGAGGCAAAAAAAAGAAGGAAGATCTTGAAAAGATGGTTTCAAGAAGATATTTCTCAAAAGCAAGAATAACTTGATGCAACTCATGATGAGATCAACAAACTCAAGGGATCGCAAAAATAATACTTACAAGATAAGACAAATGAAGAAGCGAAAATGAAGGAAATTAAAGATGGTAAAGCTCTAGTTGATGAAGGTACAAGCTCCACAGCTTTGCAGGATGATTCTAAGAAGGAAGTTGATCAAAGTGAAAAGCCAAAGAAGAATGTTGCAACTCCAAAGAACAAGACCAAAGCAATCAAGAACAAAGGACCACAAGAAACTACAACACTGCCTCCAAAGAAGAATGAAAAATCTTCCAGGTATGTTCGTTTATTTAATGGTTATTGCTTTTTATGTGCTAACTATGGACATATGGCTAGGGATTATGAAGTTTTTGATAGGTACAATCATTATCTGCAAAATCCTAGAAGCGAGTTTGCAGGATCACGAGACATGTTCCACAATGATTTTTTCAGAAGAGAATACATGCTAGATGGGCCAAATATTGAATGTTTCAAATGACATAACTATGGTCATAGTGCTCGTCGTTGTAGATATCAGATGGAATCTCCTATGGACAACATTGAATGCTTCAAGTTTCATAACTATAGGCACATGGCTCGAGATTTCAGGAATTAGAAGGTATGGAAAAGGAAACATGTATAGGAAGACAAAGCAGATAACAAGGTTTCAACAATTATGTTTTCAGGATTTTTAAAGGGAAAATGTCATGATGAATGAGCAGTTTCTTCAGATAATGACTCAAGTTAAGATGGCCCATTAGGTGACTCACTATTTTGAACAATTTGGCTTGTTGACTCCTTAACGTTTGTACAAGAGGAGTCTATGTAGCAGTATATGGCACAAGTCTATGATTGACAGGAAGGTAGTTTGAACAAGATGGTAGTTTCATTAAAGGTTCAAGGGGAGCAAAACAGTTGAAGGATTACAGGTTACCAGAAACAAGACAAGATTAGTCTGCAAAGGATATGCACAAGTGGAAGGAATTGATTTCGACGAAACATTTGCACCAGTTGCCAGAATGGAAGCCATCCGGATGTTTCTCGCCTATACATGTTCAAGAAAAATAAAATTCTACCAAATGGATGTTAAGTCAGCATTTTTGAATGGAGAATTAGAAGAAGAAGTTTACATCAAACAACCTGAAGGTTTTCTACTATCAAAAAAAGAAGACTATGTTTGCAGGTTAAAGAAGGTTCTGTATGGTCTCAAGCAGGCTCCCAGAGCATGGTATGCTCGTCTTGATGGATATCTACGTCAAAAAGGGTTCAAGAAAGGTACTGCTGATAGCAATCTTTACGTACACATAGATAAAGATAATTTATCAATCATTGAGGTATATGTGGATGATATAATCTTTGGTAGCAATGATGATCGATTAATTAAGAAATTTTCTACAAAGATGCAAAGTGAGTTCAAGATGTCTTTACTTCGTGAGTTGACATACTTCTTAGGGATTCAAATATCTCAGCAAGAGAAAGGAATATTTATATGTCAAGCTAAGTACATCAAGGAAATTCTCAAGAAATTCAAAATGGAAGATTGCAAACCCATCCTTACTCCGATGGTAACAAGTGGAAAATTGAGCATAGACGACACATCTAAGGATGTGGATAAGAGTTTGTATAGATAAATGATTGGTAGTCTTCTATATGTAACAGCCTCCCGGCCAAATGTTATGCAAGCGGTTGGACAAGTAGCAAGATTCCAAGCAGCACCAAAAGAATCACATATTATTGCCGTCAAAAGAATTCTTCAATATCTAAAGGCACATCAGAATATGGCTTGTGGTATCCCAAGGGAAAAAATCTCATTGTTCAAGCCTTTACAGATGCAAATTGGGCAGGAAGCTTTGATGATCATAAGAGTACTAGTGGAGCAGCATTCTATCTAGGTGGTTGTCTTGTATCATGGTTGAGAAAAAAAGTAAACCTCAATCTCATTATCCACAATAGAATTAGAATATATTGCGAAAGTAGCTTGTTGTACTCAAGTTCTCTGGATGAGGAAAACTTTTCAAGATCTTTAGGTCAAGTTTGATGAGCCTTTCCCCATATTTTGCGATAACACCAATGCCATCAGTATCTCCAAGAATCCTGTGACACATTCCAAAATGAAGCACATTCCGATTAAATATCATTTCGTTAGAGAGAAGGTTGCTGAAAAAAATATCAAGCTTGAATATGTTAGTACAAAAGAAAAACTCACCAATATATTCACTAAACCTTTACCTCGTGAAGCATTTGAATATCTTCGCCAGAAGCTTGGGATTCTCCCAAGTTCTCATTAGATTTTCCTTATTCAGAAAATAAAGTGGGAGTGGAAGTGTGTACAGGTCCACAGGATGGTTGTGTGTCAGGGGAGTTACCCTTGTCCATTGATTTCAAAGGGGGAGAGAAGGCAGTAGGAAGAGGTGTCCTGATCGCAAGGGGAGTACTTGTGTTGCCATCAATGATAAAGGGGGAGATTGTTCATCTAAAGATGATCTCAAGTTGTCATTGGTGTCAACCCAAGCAACACCAAAGGCTACCCTAATATTGCAAGGGAATTTTGAATTGACAACTTACTCTATTTTTAGTCAAGGATCTTCTATGTAGATTCTACTCGTCTAGATGTTTCCGTTGATATATGGCACACCAAGTAATTCTTCATGTTTTGAGAGATATTCATGTTTGAAGATAGTAACCCCAGTTAGTGGGCTAAAACCCTATGGGGTTGTGGCATGGAACTCATAATTTGTTTTTGTCATTGAATAGTTATTAATTAATAATTTTTTAAGCTCCTAAAATCCCTCCAACATTCTCTATAGAAGCCCCTCTCAACTCTATAAAAAGAAATCTTATATATCCTCCAAATGAAGTGATTGTGGAATTTTTACTATAACTTCATTTATGCGAAGTCTTAGATTCTGAAATGAAAACCCATTTGATTCAAAATCATGATGAATGTCGTGACCAAATTTCAGATCTTGGTTCTCTATATTTTCGAATATATGATCTGTGGAAGTTAGGGTTTTTGCAGGCTCTTGAATTTCATCTCAAAGAAGTGACCTTGGGAAAATCGTCATAACTTTCTCTCTAAGAAGAGGATTGGAATTTTGTAAAACACAGTGGTTAGTGCATGGACTGTATTTTTCTATGTATCAATTTCAGAGAAGAAGGAGGAAAAAATGACACGTGGCACGCCATACAAGTTCTCTCTACTTAATTACTCCATAATTAGGTCATTGTGAGAGATTGGGCATAACTTTGTCTTGAAGAGTCCAAATCGGGTTAGACCTATGGCATTGGAAACAAGACTTAGAGGGATACTACAGGACCGAAGTTCACATATTGGGGATATGAAATCACAGAGATACATTAGATTAAATATCGTGCTCCTAGAAGTCGAGAAAAACTAGATCAAGTGCTGTCAAGGGGTGCAAAGGACCAGACTTTCTAGGGCAACAAAGAGAAAGGTGTAACAAAATGATGCAGTATAGGTAAGCTACATGTAAGTATATTTTGTATATGCATGTTCATTTCTTAATTGCATTAGGTTCCTTGTATTCTAATTTTTTGTTTTTGTTTAGCATTGACATATGATTTGTAGGATGAGGCAGGTTTTGCTATTATCATGTCATGGGTATTTCCTTGAATACTTTTTATAGGTATTATATATTCACCAAGAGAAGACTCAATGCATAATCTAATGTTTTGAAGAGTGAGAAAGGGTATCATGAGAAGATCAACAATCAAGGTGCAAAAAAACAACAAGAAGTTCACCATATGAAGTCTTCAAGTGAGAAGCACTGCATATAATCATTGTAAAAGTATCATTGTACAGAGTCATTGTAAAAGCATCATTGTAAAATTTGTACAAGTGTCTATCTTCCGAGAGTTGAAGAGGCAGTGTTGGGAGGTCTAGGATCATCATTAGGTGGTTGTGTCATAGTTGGGGTTATGGTCTAGTGTGTCTTCTTCTTCTACATCATTCTATATCATTGTAAAGTGGACAATTTTCCTTAGTACGGGAGTGCATTCTTCTTTTATTCTTCTATAGGGTGGTAGGGTGGTGCTAGGCTAGTGCATGAAATCACCAATAGGTTCAAGCCTGTGAAAACGTCAAGGTGGTAGGTTGGTGCTAAGGTGAGTTGTATCTAATTGAGTGTTGGGGCATCCATTCAGTTGACTACTGAAGAATCTTGGGCGTTGGAGCATCCATCCAGTGGGAACTGGAGAAGAATATTTTTCTAGAATTCTAGGAAGTTGTTGCTTTCATTTCAGTTGGGATTGAATATTGAAGAATTTATTAGAAAAGCGTTCGGTGGTTTTTGACCCGGAGGGGGTTTTCCACCTAAAATCTATTTGCCTCCTGGGTTATTTTATTTACTATTATTACTGCATAAATGTTAATAATAATTGAAGATTAACTAATGCTATGAAAAGATTTGAAAGTGTTAATTTCTAAGGAATACTGATTCACTCCCCCCAGTATTTTCCAACACAAACCAAGTAATGTGAGGTCAATTTATGGTCGAAAGCAAAACAAGTTAGCAAACACAAGCTGTAAGAGAGAAAGATAAAATCAACTAAAAACACAAGTACCTAGGCAGTGAAAGACAAGCTACTTAAGGTTTTGGTAGGCAGGCTCCAAAACAAAGCTAAGGAAAAATTTTGGAGGGTGGTTGTAGTCGGTACAACATTGGAGACACATTAGTAGAACTGCAACTCTCTATATGGACCTTGTCTCGTGAAAAGCAAGTCTAACTCCTCAAGAAGTATTGTTTGATTCTTTGAATGTCATGGCTTCCTCACTAGCTTGAGTGAAATATATAGTCCCTTCCATTCTCTTGATCGGTCAGCACACATACCAAGCCAATTCAACTGAGTTGTTTCGATTGGGATTGAGGGGTATTTTGGTGCACAATTAATATAAAGTGTCATAGTCTTAGTTTCATCTCTGGTGTTGCTCTGCTGCCAGTAGGTCTAGACAGTACCCCAGTGGAGTCATGTAGGAACACAAGCATTGCTTCACTACCAATGAGCTTGGTTAGTACCCCGGTGGAGTTACTTGCATCACCTCTCTGCGCATGAAGCCTTTCTCTTCTTTCACCTTTATTTCATTTTTTTTATTTTTTCATTTTTCATTTTTCAAAGAACTGTGCATAGGCACTTATTTATTTTCATGAGGCAAAAGAGGGATCCCAACTTATTGAGAGCAAAATAGGTTGTCCCTTCATATAAGTATGTTATATATACCTCTAACATACTTGTTTATTGAGAGAAAAAGAGGTTGTCCCTTCAGAGAAGTATGTTATATATACCTCTGAGATACTTGTTAAGGTTTTCCCCCACACCTTACTCTACTTAACTAAGTTGACAAGGGTTAACCGAATAATAGAAAACCAATTAGAGTAGGTGGTACTAGTTAAAGTGCAAGCATTGTGACTTCACCAAGACTCACTTTGAACAGAACATATTTTCCTTCAGGTTATCATCAACTGAAGAACGTAATATGATCATAAGGAGAGGGAATAGGCAGATAACCAAATGTTGATAGTTGTACAAGTCCTCTTGTATTTCACCCAGCTTGTCTCAAGAGCCAAACACGGTTTCATGTGAAACTAACCTACGGGTGAAAAAAAGAAAACAAACAAGAAAGAAAAGGGCAGAAGTAAACAAAATAAAAACAAGTAAGCAAAGAAATACATGAAAGAAAAACAAAGAAAACAAGAAAACAAATCAAAGCAAGAAAGAAAAAGCTACTCCTACTCCTATGCTAAAGAGTGCATGGAACTACTCACGTGAAGTGATATTTCCAATGTAGCCACCGGCGCATTGGTTGACCCATGTTGGTGAAGGCATGGTTGACAAGAAAGATAAGCATGTAAACCAACACACAAGAAATATAAAATAGTGAATACCAGTAGGCCCTAAGTTTGAAAGCATCCACAGAAAACAAAAGAGTAAATGTGCAAGAAAAACATTTTGTGGACATACCATGATGATGCAACACATTGTATGCAAATGACATACATGAACACTCTTTTGATCTGGATAGATGAGAAAACATGAAGGGAGAAGAAAACTTTCACTTAGAAACAATACAACTCCTCCAATGCATGAGCGGTAGGGTCATGTGATTCAGGTGGAGGGAGTGAAATCTGTGAACTTGATTGATCTGCAATAAAAACAGGAGAGTGATGAGGATCATGGGGTGTTTCAAAAGATTTCTGATTGGGAGCAGAACCAATCTAAAGACTACGAGAACCTAACATAACCATCAGCGCAAGCTAAAGTGTCTCGACATCTTGAGGGGTTTCCACTTCATCAGCAGGTAGATCATACAAGACCGGTGGCTTAGAAATATTAGCATCATGTGAATCAACATCATGATCAAATGAATGAGTGAAGAGATCATGACATCCATGATCAGAAAGTTCAAGACGTTCATCGAAATCCTCATGATCTGACAAATCATATAGAGGGGTTAATGAGAAACAAAAATTTTCACCCTCTACATTTTCGGAAATGACAGATGAAAGATTGAGTGGATTTTCAAATAAATATGTGTCCTCAACGTAATGCAATGACAAACTGACATCGAGTGTGTTATGTGAATGATTGGAACTAGAGAAATCTGGTGTTGAGTTTTCACAAGGAAAATAAAAAATGGTAGCATCACAAAAGATGTCAGGATAAAATGGATGAGGTGCAGACAAAAGGAGGTCATGCTTCACCACAGGTTCTTTTTCAGATTCCCACACATACTCATCATATATGACAAGCATGTTGGCTACTCAACACCAACTCCATCAACAACTTGATCCTTGTGCACAACAAATGTGGAGTACGACAAGGGAGAACACAACACAACACAATCCAGAGGATCAAAGGAACCAGAGGATGAAGGTTGAGAAGACCAGACAATGTGACAACCAATAGATTTGCAAGCCAAATCTGTGCAAATGTTCAGAGCAGGTGGGGTGGGAGGATGTGATAGTTCAATAGATGTGCGTGCACCTTCTCCCACCTCGCACTATGAAGATAGAGTTGTTTGATGAGAAGAGGATAGAGGGTCACTTGATATAGCAACCTTGTCCATCTTAGTTTTGGAAGCTCTAACATCAAGGTATGCTGGGAGGGGTTCAAATGATTCTAAGATATGTGGATTTTTAGATATGTGAAGAAGATACTGAAATATTTCATTGAGAAATTTCCAATGAATTTCATCCTCATGGATGTCAAATGCAAGATTAAGAAAGTGTTTCCAAAATTCCTTGACAGACTCATCAGGTGTTTTTCGTAATTCCATAATTTTTTTACTGAGTTCTTTGTGGTTGTACCGATAGAAAGCACATGAAAACTCTCCAATCAAGTCATCAAAAGAGTGAATATAAGTTGTAGGAAATGTGACACACCATTGCAGTGCATGCCCTCGGAACATGAATGCGAACAAATGCGAATTTCATCCTCATGGATTTCATTCCTTTCATAAAAGCCCATGAAGTAAACTCTGTGTGTGAGCAAGGTTGCTCTACCTTCACCATCGTATGTGAAACATGACAAGTCATTGAAGAGATACTCCGATACTTCAAAATCATGTCCATGAGAAAGACATGTCAGAGGTTGGATTGTAATGCAAGTCATGATAGATGTGCGAAGATGCAAAACAGACTTTGAGGACTCAGCTCATCATATGGACCTCCTTCTAGCGCCATAAATGTTGACAGTGTTGGACCTGCCAACATGTCAGGGGATATCCCCAGTAAGAAGTCCCAACTAGACCTCAAACCGTTTGGAGTAGGAGTCTCAACAGTGGGTAGTACAATAGTAACTTGACCATGGTGGCATACAAAAGTAAGTAAGATGACTTTGTTAGAAGAAAGTGTGTGACCTTGCGGTGAGTCAAGGGAGAAGCATGGGGGTTCTAGCACTCGGAGGGGAAAACGAAGTGTGCCCATTAGAAGCCTGTAATAATACACAACCTGAAAGGAACACATGAGCAGAATGACATCATGGGATGGAAGTGGAATAGTCTACAATCCAAGGTGATGGGTTAAACCAACAACACATCTCCAACAAGATTCATAAAATCATATACAAAATAGTTCATACACGAATGCGTAAGTTAAATAACATACATTGCTAAAGCAACCAGAATAGTCCGACTACAATAACAACATATGAATGAAAACATGTTTTCTTTGTTATATTATATAAATTGAAAGTTCCATCCATACATACACCATGAAAGCCACAAGCCCCAATAGATGAACGTTACAGTCAACACCACTTGCTCCTCCAAAGATATGTACTCACTATGCACTGTGGAGAAGCCAAGGCTCGTCACAATACTCTCCAAGCCCTCTCTAAGAAAACCTTAGCCAAAATCTGGGCTCCCAAAAGCCTGTTCTATGAGTTATGAGGTTCTATATATAGAAAAGGGTGGGGTGACCCTTGACATTCCCCTTTGACTCTTGGACTACCCTCATGACTCTTCAACTTCATTACATGTTACTCTTTACATTACATAATGACTTTTTACATTCCACTAATGACACTTGGAATTTCACTTTACATCACATTTACAATAATAATACATTTCCACATATACCCATGTGGGAAAAAATAGGCTTGAGCCAGCCAGACAAGACAACACTAAGATTCAGACAGCTATGGAAAGACCAACTCGTCAACATCCTCCTAGTGATATTTGGTGATGAAGTGATGTCAAGCTTGGTAATGAGAAATGGTGTCCGTGTACTGTTTGCTGATGTCTTTCTCAAAACGAACTCTTGCCTCCACTACTTTCGGGTATACTAATCTGGAACCTATGTCCAACTCATCCTATAACGTGCGCAGTATAGTCCTAAGTGCGGTCGGACCAACACCATACCTCTACATGTTCTCTGCGCTGATTTATAAGTCTGCACTATTGGCCATGCGCATCAACTATTCGAAGTACATGTCAATCTCAAATCGGATTTGGTTCTTCTCTCTGGCCTCAGTGACTATTCCAATGGATGGGGTTATGTGTTTCCTCGTCACGACATCCAAACTACTGAACATCCGTGCATATGAATCCTGAACACTGGTGATGAGCGGCGAGAGTTCCTCATAGTTACAGATCAAACACTAGATGTGCACTTTGTCCAACTATGCATGCAACTTCATCACCTTGTGCAAGTAGAGTGGGGCTCCCTTGTACCTCATTGTCCGTGTTTGTACGTGATGAACAACGACATGTATGTCTATGAGTGTGTGCGAAATCTTGATGCAACGCTGTTAATAGCCATGTAGATGGACAACTTCCTTGTGCATGGTGACAAACCTATCATACAGTCTCTGCATGACTGTCTCAAGAGCTGATACTTCAGCGAGTATCACTTTCTTCATTTTTTTCCCTAGCAGATCCTATTCATTTTTCTTCACTGTGCCTGGTTGCTTCAAAGTCCTTAGACATGCGTGCATTTTCTACTATCAAGAACTTCACACTTGAGCTTGTGGCTTCAGCATAAGCCTTCGTAACATCGACCAAGGTGGTTGGATGTCTTCACACATCAGAAACAATCACCCTTTCTTCAAAGTGCACAGGAGATGCATAATCATCCAAGGTGTGTGCTATGCGCACTTGTACAACCCTGTGTCTTGACTCATCAAAGGATATTTTGTGTATATTTTTTCCCCAATCATCTTTAAGGAGAACAGTCTCTCCTTGTTCACTTTGGACTTTCTCTACTGCCGGAGCTGCTGAAGCATGTGGGGTGACCTTTGTTTCTTTTGGAGTGAAGTCATTTTCCTGATACTGTTCCTGCTGTACCATCTTCGTGTCCATCTGTTCAACCATTTGTTCATCATCCTGAGCAACTTCTAGTTCCTACATCTTCTCACGTTTTTCTTCATATGCTGGTGGTGGATCTGAGTCTTCAACCTATATCGACATAGTTTTCTTTGTCTGTGCACCTTGGACTTCCTCCTGTTCCTATTGTGCTTCCCTCTCTCTTCTGTGGATCTCCTATTCTTCTCTGAGATTTTTCTCTTCCACCTGCAACTTTCTCTCTGCTACTTCAGTCATTGTTTGTCCCTCTTTCTCTGTGCTACTCTCCTTTTGCACTATCATCTTTTTGCCTCTATCTCAAAATCTACTTTCTCAACAAGTGAATCTTCCTTAAACATGTAGCTTTTCTCTGCCTCTTCTCTCTCAGAAATCTTCCTCTTGCCTTTACCTTGCATAGGTCTGGTGCTTACTACTAATCTTGTTGTTGTTCCCTTTGGTGTTGTTATCTTGAGCAGTTCTTTCCACTCATGCTAACCAGTTCATTGAGCCTAGAGGAGTTATGGGTATACCTCCACAGATCTTCCTCTGGACAATGACACGCCCCATGGATCCATGGATAGTACACTCTCACATAGTTGTTCTTGCATAAGCAATGTGAATCGTATGGTTTGAAAATCCTAGTGCCAAACTTAAACTTCTTGAATTCCTCAGCCTCAGCATCAACATATTTCAAACTTTGGATCTCGTACAATACAATCTATAGAGGAAGAGAAGGCCATGGTTCCTTCTTCCTCCTATGTAGTCCAGTTGATAACCTTGACGAGATGTGGTATGCAACCTCTTACATAACCAGCTTTTCCACGGAAAATGTTCCCAACACATGTAGAGGCTTCTCCACACTGTACATCTTGATGAAGGTGCCATCGGGTGAGGCATACCAATCTGCAATGCTAAGCACTACCTCCATTTTTTCCTGGGACATACAAGGTGAATCCTTCTCAAATATCATCTTGTACACCAGGGTGATGAAGTGGTCAAATAACTACAACATGAATCCGCGAAAGTTGCACTCAAAAAACAACTTGCAGTATATGTTCACAACATTCTCTGAAGGTGTCCATGCCAAACCCAGGCGAGGAAACTGTTGATGGGCACAGATTGCATCAATCAGGTAGGCAAACATGAAGAATCATGCTTGCTGATATTTGGGCAGACTTTGGGTGTTTGATAGATGTACTTTTAGCTAAAGCGCCAACATGTCAGACCAGTTGAAAGGCCTTCCTTCACTTGCCAATTGATCCAATACAACCACCCAACTCTGCAGGAAGGTCTTCATGCTCTCTTGGCCATACAAGCGACATGCAAAGACGACCAAGAGTTGGTAAGCCTTCTTGAGTGTATTCATCATGTATATCTGGTTGGGTGTCATCCTGAACTTTGATGGATCTTTGTTGTTGGGAGTGTAAAAGAGTGCATCCATACGGTTCACTGGCTGCGGTAAATGATACATCTACTGATAATATTCCACCCTTAATGTAGCAAGCTCTACTCCACTGACATTGTTCAGTATCATTGTCTCAGGATCGGTATGTGAGACAATCCAGTGCATCATGTCTGCGCATAGGAAGGCAAGGTACCTATATGAAACCTTGTACAAGCCTGACATATGAATGTTGACATAGAATTGACAATCTTCCAAATCTTACTCAAAGTTGCCTATGAATATAGCATCAATATCTTGCCATGTGATCTTGATGTTTCTCTCTATGAACAGATGTGTCTCTTCGTACATGGGCACGCTCATAGACATCTTTTCAACCACATCTCTAGTACTGCTTTCAACTGTGTCCTTTGATCTAGGTCTCTTGGAGGCCGTGTTACCTATACTGCTCAGAAGTTGTTCAACGCCTGTTGTACCTGGAGACAGAGAAGACACTCACGGCAACAAAATGTCATCTTAAAACATAAAGCAACTCAAGGATCGATCTTGCAACAAACTTGGTGAGTGTTGGGCAAGATTGTGCAATTGTGACTCTGAGAGGCGGGGAGACTGTCAGCTGGAACTGCGCATTGTGTAGTCTCGGATTCTAGTGAGTAACCTGCTAGCTAAAAATGCATAGAGCAGAGTCCATATGGGCTTGTTGAGGACTGGAACTATACAATGCATAGTTCATTCCACCTTGATTTTTGGATGAGTTTGTGCATTGCGAAATACCAGAGGCAAGATTAGGCACTGTCTCCTAGAATTATGCAGAGCACAACCGGAGGCTAGTGGTAGGAAGCCTATGAATAATTCGTAGAGCCAAGGCATAGCCTTGAGTCCCAGGAATGTGCAATGCATGCTAGGAAAAGTAAGATTCAGACCAAGGCAACCCAGACCTTCCCAAGGGCGACTTGGAAATAAGTAGATCTGAAAGCATGGGACAATATGGTGCATACCTAATTGAATGGACGTGCATGAAATCTAAGCAATTGTAGGAATCAATCAAATAGAAAAATAGTGAAGCTCATGAAGAAAGTCGTCGCAACGACAACTGTGAGTGCAAAAACAAGGTCATGCATGTGACACTAACAAAATGCAATGCAAAACTTGAAAAAACACTTCTACAAGTTAAAATAAAATAAAACGCCAACAATCGTTCAATAAAACAAGGAAAACAACACTTTCACAACCCAAGAAAAGAAAAGTGACAGGAAAAGAAACAAAAGACTTAAAAAGAAAAACTTACCTGGAAAAGCTATGAAGACCTTGCTGAAGATTCCTATATGTCTCGGGAATACTAGCGCTCCAATATCGAATGTGTATAACAAGCTCTAGGGCATCCATTAAATAGATTTGGTATATTTATGGTTTATGATGCGCATGCCACAAATCTAGGAAAAAGTGACACTTGGCCAGAAGTTTCTAAAATAAACTCAAGTGTAACACCCGCTTGCTAAAAATAGATCCCTATTTTCTAGCGATGCTTTCTCACTTTTTTATTTTTTGGGAAAGGCTGCCATGCATGAAAGGAAGAATTGTGTAGTTATGGAGGGAGCCGAGAAACCTACCGACACATGCAGTGGACAACAGTTGAAGGAATTCTTCTGCACAATTCCTGGGCTAAGTTGATGTGGTTGCCTCTCATGCTCTGTGCAATTTCCTAGTTGAAGACAAGCTGCCAGCTGGGTGTACACAATTCCTAAGGCGAAGCCCAATGTTAGGATGTTCTGCATAATTTCTCTGAGCAAGGGTGTTTCTTGAGCTACTTTGTGCAATTCTGAATATCAAGGCTGACTGTCGAGATGCTCTGCACAATTCCTGAGAGAAAGGTTGGTTTCCCTCTAGGACTACATAGTTTTCCAAGACAACACAAGAACCGGGCTCAAACCAAGTCAGGGAGGTCAACGTGTGGTTGAAACAAAGACAAGTTAGCAAACACAAGATGCAAAAGCAAATATAAACTCAACTAAAAACACAAGTACCTAGGCAATGCAAGACAATCTACTTAGGACTTTGGTAGGGAGGCTCCAAAACGAAGCTAAGGAAAAATTTTGGAGGGTAGTTGTAGCCGCTACAACAGAGAACATAGTGTCTTCCAAATTTCTTGTCCACCATGTACCCATCTCCTCCATAAATTGGCACCTTGTACTTTTTATATGCATAGTTTTTCCCCCACAAACCAATGACCAACTCCTACTGATCTGCACTCCCAACTAGATAAATCTATGAAATTTGGAAATCATGTCCTTATAAATACTTCGTGGGGCTAGAAGGGCTGAAAGATCATAGACTTGGAGAGCTTGGAGAGCTACCTTAAAGAGAGTTAATCTACCAATCAATTTCAAAACTATGAAGGACGAGCTAGAAAGCATTCGATCTAGGAAATTCAAGAGATCTTTCTAGCATGACGATCTCAGGGAGTTAGATACCAAGGGGGTTCCAAGGTAAGTTCTTGGAAGCGAATCGATGCGAAAACTGAGGGTCCTTGCCAAATGCCTTTGAACCCTGCGATGGGCATTGAAAAATAAAATATCTATTTTTTCCCATTGATGACTGTACTTGAATCCTGCTAGAATTCCTCAAGGAGGAAATAAAATTTCTTAGCTTCCCTTAAATTTGGGTTCCCATAGAGCATGTTATCATCAATGAATTGCTGATGTGATAGAGGAGAAGCCTCCATAGATAACGTCAAGCCCTGAAGATGCCCATACTCAAAGGACAATTTGATGAGTCTGCCCAAACTCTCAGCTACAATTATGAAATGGAAGGGGCAGAGGGGATCCTCTTGTCTGAGGCCCCTTCAGCTCGACAAAATTCTAGAAGGAGAACCATTGATTATAATGGAGTAGAATGGTGTCTCAATCAATGATTTTACCCAATTTATCCATGGATGAGAGAAACCAAAAGCATCAAGAATAGAAAGGAGATACTCCCAACTCACATGGTCATAAGCTTTACACATGTCAAGTTTAATAAGCATACCTGGAGATCTGGATGATTTTAGAGAATGGACTACCTCGTGAGCCACTATAATACCATCCATAATCTGTTGGCCTTCCACAAAACCTTTTTTCTCATGTTTGATGATAGTTTTCATTAGGGGTTTGAGAGGTCAGACTAGAATTCTTGAAATTATGTTATATATAACATTGCAAAAAGAATTTGGCCTAAATCCATTCGGTTCTACCACGACACCTTTCTTTTGAATGAGCATGCAGAATATGGCATTAAGTGGTGACCAAATGATTCAAGATTGATGGGATTCCTCAATGAATTCATGAATTTCTGGGCCAAGGAAGCGTCAGCTAGCTTTAAAGAAATATGAGGTGAATCCATCAAGAGCTAGAGATTTATTTGAAAGGAGAGCACGAATGAACTCTTCAACTTATGCAAAGGAAATCTATCTCATGAGGGCCTAATTCTAATCTGTTGAGGGATACATTGTCTGACTCTGGAGATGGCATCACTTCTCTCCACCCTCGGTTCTGTGAACAGAGTTTGGAAATGGGAGATCAGCTCCTCTGAAATCTCCTCATGATGGACAAGTCATTTTCCTCCTGAGCCATTGAGGGAGAATATCTGGTTAACATGTCTATGCTTTAGCATGGTTTCATGGAAGAATTTCTGTTTGTGCTCCCCCTCTCTAAGCCATTGCACTCTTGGTTTTTTCCTCCACAAGGTTCCCTCCTTCTACCTTATTTTCTCCAGAGAAATTAGGACTTGAACTTCCTGAGATGAAAGATACTATGTCTGATCTTATAAGATAATCCTTTGTTAGATTGAATACATTTTCTTCTCTAGATGTTTCTTTTCTTTATGAATATTACTAAAATTGGAATGATTCCAAACTTTTATCCTTTTCTTGAGATCCTTTAGTTTCAGCTCGAAAGTTTCCATGTGACTTCACCTTGATACCCTGATATCCTTCCACCATTCCTCTATATTTTCTATGAGATCAGGGTTTTCAAGCCAAGATGCCTTAAAGAAGAAATTTATATTCTTTGAGGCCATTCTGAAGTTAATTTCCAGACAGACGAGCCAATGATCTGATCCTAATCATGGAAGAATAGAACCTTGAAGATAAATATTCTGCTAGAGGATATCATCTAAGATGAGGAAGTGATCTAGATGCAATGCAATCTAGTGCTTAGCCCATCAACGATTTTTCCATCTGAAGGTGCCATTAACAAAATCTATGTCTTTTACTTTGAGAGCTTGAATAGTTTCCTGAAAGGAATGAGAAATAGGATGTAGTTGGTGAACTCCTCCTTTATTTTTGTCCAAATCCTTGATCATGTTGAAATTGTCTGCAAGGATCGAACTATCCTCGCCCAAAATTTCTCTTAACTTCTATAAACTACTAAGGAAAGCTGACTTTTCCCTTGGGAGAGTAGGGCCATAAACCCTTGTTAGGCAGACCTTCACCGAAGAGCCAATACATTTAAATTATCCTGAAAGAGAGTTGGGGAAATTTGTCTAGCACCCAAAGGAGATATATATGGTGTCCCAAATAATCCCCAACCCTCCTACATTTCCCTTCACATCTAGCACCATACATTCCACCGAAGGCCAACTTCTTGTCATGATTTCACTTAGCTTCTCTTACGTCACCGTGGTTTCTTGCGAAACAATGATATCTACTTTTTCCTACTGAATTTTATCTCTTAAGTACTTCAACTTACCTATCGCGTTGAGGCCCATTATATTCCAAGAGACAACTTTCATTGAGCAGGAAGTAGTGAGCCTTGGTAATACTCAATGATGACATTGGCTTGTCCTGAGTTGACTAAGACCACCCCAGCTTCTCTAATCACTTCATTGTTGGGTTTCCTACACTTATTTCTTTTCTCAAACCCCAAATTGGACTCGACACACCTAGAAGACGCCTCCTCATCATGGATCACCAGGGCCAAGTGTGGGGAAGATTCCAAAAGAGCTTGACATTGTTCCCATTCCTTGTAGATCTGGTGGAATTGGTCTAGTTTCTCTTGGGGGATATCACTACATCCTGCCTTGGCCCAATTTTGTAGAAAGGCTACTAAGATTCATTCATCAGAATTGAGCTGATCCATTTTGACTTCATGCTCTAGGGCCTTTTTAGCTTGAGCAAGGACCCATTGAATATCCTTGCTGAGGTTTTTTTCTCTTAGGGTTTTCAGGACTCACTTCCACTTCCATCATTGTTTTTGGCTCCTTTGGCTTGTCATTCTCCACTTGTTCATCCAGGAGTGCAAAGTGGTTTCCAGATGGGTGGTTTGACACCGTCGAGGTTCGGGGGGTGGGAGCATAGCAAGGATACAAGGACCCCTGCTCGTTGAATCAAAACCTCGATGAAGCCATATTGGGGAGTATTTTTTGGAGGGGTGGGAGCTGATTTCTACTACCGAGGGAAATCACAGAACAAATGTCCATATTCGTGACAAATTTTGCAATTAAAGGGGACATGCTCATAGTCGAGCGGTTGGGACCAAACTTCATCCTCGTATTCAATATCCACTGATTTTGACAAGGGTTGGGAGATGTTGATGTAAACAAAAATTCTGGCATAGGACAAAAACCTTCATCGTTTTGTGATCTCACAGACGTGCACAAAATTAACAATGGAATAGCCAATCGATTCCAATATTTCAATCTCTGAGAAATCATCTGGCAGAGAGTATAGCCGAACCCAGATAAGTGCTTCCAGAAATTGTTCCTTCTCTAGATTATAGTAGGGTTATCAATGCCTCATCAATAGCCCCACACTATTCATGAAGTAAGGCTCGTTGTCCAGAACTTTCTTCTGATCTTCCAAATCATCAAAGATCACAGTGAAGAAATCTTTTTCTCTTAATCAAATATTGATTGGAGCTTTTGGATGCTATTTGAGTTGTATCAATCGGAGGATATCAGACTCCTTTTGCCAAATTCCCATAAATTTCGAGATTATCGCATGATCTTGCATGTATTTCCAAGATTGTTACAGACAATGATTGGGGATCACTACGCGGGGGTGCCCCTCATTTTGGACTGCCATTGTGCTTCCAATGCTCGCAAATCCACTTTATTTTCTTTTGAATTCCATGTGCTTCCAGACGAACCAAAAATATGACGATGACCACCAATTACAATGTTCTTGAAGGAGGGGGTTGACCCCCCTCCCTTGATGGGAGCTGATATATGCCCAATCAACAAGATTTCAACTTCAGGTAGACTGTAGCTTCCGTAAGAAAGAGGAAAAATGATATGACAACAAGGATTAAAACATGTCCTGAAACCTTAAAAACCCTAGTAGAGCTAAAACACTATTAACCAAAACAATTTAAACTTATAACTTTTGTATTATTAATTTATGGGGATGATGTTATATTATTAAGAAATCATAAAAATACTTGTGATAAAAATATAATCATTTCATATAATAGTGACATTTTCTTCTAAGGTAATATCATTGTTATTATTAAAACTCTTGTAAAGAAACACATAACAATGAGAATGAATGCCCTTTTCTATACATAATAAATGGAAAAAAGAAATAGTATGAACAACAATTTTATATGGTTGTTGTTTGAACTAGAGTTAGTTAAATAATCTCAGAAGAATGTTATCTATTCTATAAATAGTAAATGAAAAAAATAGTAAAACAACAATTTTAATCATAAAAATATAAATGAATACAAATAAAAATTATTTACTCAAATTAAACAAAGGTTATCTTTCTCATGTAGATTAAGGAAACCTATAAATAAATCTCAACTAATAATACATGTAAAAAAAAATTTATATACATAAAAATATATACATTATAAAAAAAAAAAAGAGACGACAATAAATGTAAGGAGACATGATGCTATAAAAAATAAAATGAAAATACTCAATGCAAATATAAACAATTTTTTGTTCTCAATCCCACAAAACTTTATTCTATATATGTATATATCCATAGAGCATATAATGTTTGTCCCACTCCATAATATTATTTATGAGTATAGAATGATTCGATATCCATAATGCATCAAGAAAAAAAATAGCAAACAACCAAATAAATATTTATTACTATAAAATATTAATATTAAAAGATAGGCATACAAATCTTGGATGATCACCAATTCCTCTTTTTTAAAAACTTATTACTTTACTATGGAATTTTTATGATTGGCTGAAGATGAATAAAAATTAAGATAAAAGATATTGATTAACTTATATGAGATTGTCTTTTCCTAATAATTTACAATGACTGATATCAATTCAAGCTTATGATATAACTATATAACATCCCATATATATATTTGAATACCTACATTATAAAAGGTGGAACTGTTTCACAAACTTTGTAAATATGTTATGGTAGAGTTACTAAGTTTGAATTAAAATATAAAAATTTGCATAAAAAACTTACGTGCAAGAAAAAAATGATAATATAGATGCCTTGGCCACATTCCTTACCTATTTTGTTATTAACTCTACTTTTCTATATATATATTTTTTCATTGCTTTGTATTCCTATTCAAAGTATCGATGGTTATATAAGACTAGAGTGGGTTAATTAACTGTATTTTGATTTGGGGCTCCGACATCATGTGTATCACAAGAATAGATCCACGTGGTTGTGGAAGGATATCAAGGAACATAACCAAACATACAAACATGTGTCACAGGGAAGAAATCCGAATATAACTAAACATACAAACATGTGTCACAGGGAAGAAATTCATGTGATTGGAAAAAATATCAACAAACATAGCCAAACCATACAAAAGTTATATTAACTAACCATTTTCTAAATTTCATTCATTATCTTTATCAAAATTTATTTTTTTCCATTTCATATTTATCAATAATATGATGGTTATTTAATCATTTGATTTATCCTAAATAAAAAGTAAATTATTCGCTCAATATATTGGATGTCTCAAAAGACCATCACATATTCTCCAAAATTTAAACCTTATAAAATAATTAATTTCTTTAAATTTACTAGAGAATGGATTTTAAAAAGTTATTTTTCATTATAGTAACTATTACGAAGTTTGTACATTTACACTTTTACATGTGAAAGACTTGAAGAAAACATCGAGTTATTTATATTTATTTCCATCTTGATCCTATTCATTTTTTATGAAAATTCTTGCTTAAATTATGGTGTATAGTAACTAATGGTAAATAGGTTATTTACACTAGTATGAAATATTTTCATTGATTTTAATTTTAGATGGTTTTCTTATGAATCTTAACAATGACAAATCATGAGGGCCTCATAGTCCGGCGATTTTCTGTAACGAGGGTTTCGATAACCATGGCTGCCGCTTTCACCCCGTCTGTCGTCGGCGCTGCAAGAGATGGCCAGGCGCTGTCTACTATCAGTGGATACAGGAACTCCAATCGCGATATTTCTCTCTCAGACATGGACGCGCTCTCTTTCTTCGATTTTCTGGAAAATGCGCTGTCTCCTCCGTCGGCCTGCAAGTGGGAGGAGCTGCCATGGCTGAAGGCCCAGAGTTCTTACAGCCTCGCCGCTATCACGGCCTTCAAGCCGGAGCTCTCATTGAGGCTCTCGGGGCTCCATTCCCTCAGCAAGAATCGGAGCTCCAGGATGAACCCTATGGCGATTAGCCATGAAATGCACAAAAATGGAAGAGATCTCGCAGGGATTGCTTCAAAGGTGTTCTGGAGGAAGAAAGCCTGCGTCGATTGGTGGCCTAGGGTGAACGAGACGACCAGAGCCGAAGCACTTAAGTTGGCCGTTGCAAAGGTCGTCAAATCCGAGGAGGATGCGGGGCATCTGTTTGACAAAACGCCTCTTCGAGATTTTATCTCAATCAGGGGCCTGTACTCTCCCTATCCACAGATCGGATGGGGAAAAAGGCATACAGAATCTTCCCCATCATTCCAGATTCAAATCAGACTCCTTAGCGGCAAAACCTTGCTACAATGGGTAAGAGCGACGAATCTAGTGCTAGACCTCAAGCAGGCTCTGGAAATCAAGTTGGGGACTCCCTCTGCAGCATATCGACTTCTCCATGCAGGTAAACAGCTTGAGGATGTCAACCCCCTGTCTTTTTACAGCATTCAGAGAAATTCCTCCATAGAACTCATCCTGCGTTTAAGAGGAGGCGCTGCAGGACAGTCATCCTCAGCTAAGGCTTTTTCTTACAAGGATGCTGTCCATGCTAAGATTCCAAAGAAAACAGATCCACCTGCTCAAGCTCCTAAGCCTTTCCTGGTGGACAAACTGGAGGAAACCCCCTCCATAGAAATAAAGCATCCATCGCTGGATGAGCAAACCCAACATTTTGAGGGCCATGGCCTTATATGCAGGTTTAATGGGCTATGGCCCCGCACAGCAGACCTTTACCAATGGATCCACTCTAACTGGACCAATAACTGCAAAGTTCTGTTATGCTCAAAAGGATTTTTTATCGTAGTGATTGCCTTTGATACGGATTATCAAAAAGCCTTAACTAGTGGCCCATGGTTTTGGGGTACTGCTGGCTTATTCCTCACTCCTTGGTTCCAAGATTTCGATCCAACCACAGCAGTCATCACCAAACTTCCCATCTGGGTCAGACTTCCAAACCTCCCAGCAAATCTTTGGCATTTTGCGGTACTTCAAGGTATCGGCAACACTCTAGGCAGCCTTTTGGACACAGACGTCTATAGAGGGGAAAAGGGCTTATACACTTATGCCAGGATATGTGTAGAAATAGACATCAGCAAAGGTCTCCCGGACCAGATCAATCTCAAAATAGGAGATTTCCACTGGACTCAGACTTTGGACTACGAGAACACAGCCTTCCGATGCCGCAACTGCCATCTTACAGGCCACCTTCAGAGTTCTTGTCCCACGATGCCAGCCCAAAAGAAGAAAGCCAACACTAAGCAGAAATCCAAAAGCTGGAAGCCTCATGATCCTCCTCCCATGGATGATTTTGATTTCAGCTCAGATGAGGAGGAAGAGAACAAGGAAGATGAGGCAGCAGCGCCGGAACCGGATCCGTCCTTGGCAGATCCAACAGTTGCGTCCGTCACACCAGCCTCTCAGAAAAGGAACCATGAAACCTCATCCTCGGACTCGGACAAGGAGACATCTCCGTCGGCGCATCTCAGCTTGCAAATCACGCCAGCTCAACCAAACCCCCCTGCGTGGGTCAAAGTTGGCACTAAGAAAGGGAAAAATGCAGAATAGTGGATTCCGCACATGATGGGTAGATTCCTCTGCTCGGTTCCTGCTCCTCTGTTCCTTCTGTTTCTTCTTGTTCAGCATTGTTCTCTACTCTTTCTCTCTTAGGAGCCGAGGTGGACAACCAATCCTTTCCGGCTGCCTTTGTTCTTGTTTCTCCTGGTTGTATTCCCGCATTGTACCATATGTTTTCTTAATAGAATTAGTTTTTACCGAGAAAAAAAAAACAATGACAAATCATGGCTTAAATATTGCAACTACATCTATAAATTATGACAAAAAAAATGAGAGAATTATCACATAGTATATAAGTTGCAATAAAACTTTAAAGTTATTGTCCCATCCAATATTTAAAAAAATAAAATTTTCATTAATTTTCAATAAATATTTATTTCTCGAAATTAAACATTATAAATTAGTCAAT
The DNA here is from genome assembly GCA_031772625.1 of Pinus tabuliformis. Lineage (NCBI taxonomy): Eukaryota > Viridiplantae > Streptophyta > Pinopsida > Pinales > Pinaceae > Pinus > Pinus tabuliformis. The sequence goes on from CM062819.1 coordinate 872,946,706, forward strand.
ACTAAACTAATAATAACTCATAAACATATCTATGTTTATTAATATAATGACTAAAAATAATAATGAATAAAAATAATAATGAATAAAACATGTGTTCATAGCTTTGTAACTTTATTACAATCAAACTGCTAAATTAGTGCTCCATCTCGTCCTCTATACCATTTCCATTACTTCTCAACCATATGCACCATTTCCATTACTACCTATTGACTCCACTTTTTGAAAATGTTTGTGAATGCTCAATAGAATATCATGAAGTCGTGTACGACACCTGGGAATCACATATTTGCACTCTATAGTGTTAGAGATCTATAATGGGTGCTTTTAGATAATACAAGAGTGGCATTGAATGCCTACATGCCATGTTTGTTATTCTTATGGAGATGCTTAGAGGATGCTATTCAAGACTGGATAATGTTTGTTATTCTTATGGAGATGCTTAGAGGATGCTATTCAAGACTGGATTTTGGTTTTCATTGCAAAGCTCCTGTAAAAATGTGGGATAGGAATATTTTAAAAAAATCACATTTTTTATTGGTATATTTTTCTTTATAAGTTGTTGAATATTAATTGGAATATTTGATTTTGATTTCACATATTATGATTCAGCATAATATATTAATTTATCTAATTTTATTTTTTGTTTTCTATTTGTTAAGTTATAAGTAAATTTTTATTTTTTTTTAATTTACATTTTCTTTGTTTAATTCTATAATATATTTCTAAACAATAATTCATAGTTGGGTGATTAAGTTTTAGGTGTGCTTTTTGTCAGGGTATAGTTTAAATGGTTGGGAATAGGATTTTTTTCTCATGAGTTTATATTGAATTTTATGGAACATGTTTGAAGCCTTGTGATAAGGCCCAAATATTGTACTGTGGTGAAGTTAAATATTTTTTATTTTTATAGTGATAGCCTAAAACTTTTAAGGAATATGTTTGGAGCATTGTGATAAGGCTTCAATACTGTACTCTGTGAAGTTTAATTTTTTTTGTAGTGATAATCTAAAAGTTTGATCAAAACCTTTTTATTGTCTAGATTATGACTAATTTGTTTGAAATAAATTATGGACATAGATAAAATTTGATAAACAAATTATTATTGTTCATGAATTGAATTTCAAATTTTAATTTCACTTTCTAATAATTAATGAATCTAACTAGATTTCAGATTTTAATTCTACTTTTTATTACTGATTAATAAGAAATAAAAACACTTCAAAACCTTGAACATGTTTTCTTATCAATTCTGACATGTTTTTTTATAAAGACTAGAAGAAAATACACTCATAAAACTTATTTTGAATCTTAAACTATAAAAATTAATATTTTTTATAATCATTAAAAACTGAATTATGCATTTAATTATACATTGCTTAGGGTGATAATTTAACCTTTACAAGTGATTATAATACAATATTTTATGAATAATATATATCGATATAGATAATATAATATAGATGTAGTAAGAGAATGAACGGTTAGCTTAATTAAGCAAGAGTATGATATATCTACTCTTAAAATAAAAATTAAATAAAACATAAAAAAATTTAACATTCCGTAAATTCTAAAATAAAGATCGATTATCATTCTTTATAAAAAGTTCTCAGTATGAGCATCAATTACATCAATATCTCACATCAATACCAATTTGAGTCCAAAAATTGGCTACAATACCATCCCATACCTAAAATAATACAAGTTTTACATATAAAAAAAATTCACCATTCATTCCTGGGACATTGTTTCCAATAGCGCATAATTGGACCTAAAATAGAAGCTTATACCTATTAAAAAAAAAAATCATCATCCATTCCTTGCACATTGTCTCAAATAGCCCATCACTTATACCTATAAAAAAAAATTCATCATCCATTCCTTGCACATTGTCTCAAATAGCCCATCACTGGACACTTGCACCTTGAGTTCATTCGTCTGCATTATCAATATAAGCATTAGTTACTCCCCAAACTTAATGATCTATCGTCTCATTATTCATTTTTTCGAAGTATTTTTTTTTTAATTTTTTATTTATTGTTTCCTTATACTGTGAAGTCTCATGCATGTTGAGGAGTTTTTTAATTGACACAGTCGTCACCACATTGATTGAATCCATCGCATTGAATTGTTTCACCATCGAGTTATCATTGGGAATTCATGGCAAATTAAATAGTAGTCCTATTTTTATGAGACATTAAAACTAATACATGGTTTACGTTTACTACATTAATATATAAATATGTTAAAATTCTGAAAAAAATATAGTGTATAATATTATAAACTCATATCTTAAATATGAATATCGCACAAAATAAATCTTCATTTAACAATGAAATAGATTTTCTAGACCAAATTTTTTCTTGGGCTATCTTCAAAAGGACGAACACAATAGATCGTGAAGCTAAGACACCAATGTCCCAAGAACTAGAAGAGATGAAGGAGATGAAGGAGATGCAAGATAAAGGAAGTTGGAAGACCATAGAGAAAAAAAGAAAGCTACAACACCAATCTCGCCAAGAAAGACGAGGAGCCAGACAATTAAAAACTAAGAAAATTATAGGTCCGATAAACCAATTTGGTCTCAGTAGACGTTAACCACCACCACCACCACCATCATCATCATCAATTTTGAGTGGAATTTGTCTCTTGAATTTTTCTATTTATTACAGTAAATTCATTAATACATTCGGTATACATTTAGTAGATTAATATATTATTATAAATATATTAATGTATTCTTTATAAATATATTGAATAAATAATTATAATTATTATATATGTTTATAAATATATTAATTTATTAATATAATTAATTTTAGTAATATTAAATTCATATTATTTAATAAATATATATTATAATTATATTTAATAATAGTTAAGTAGATTTTATTTTAGTTTAATTTTAGTTAATCTTATTTAATTTTCGTTAACCAACTCATGTTAGAAATAATGGAAACCAAGATACAACTCCCAATAAATTACAATTTTCATTTACTTTAGAAACCAATAATGTAATCAACATCACAACTCAATCATGTAAAATATAATATTATAATCATTGTAATACACATGTGCAACATGTATAAATACATCAATCTTCTTTTTAATACTTTCGTAAACAAAATCTACAACTTGTTATTACATCACTACCCAACAAGTTTCCATTTGCAAGCTTATGAGCTGCCATTAAAAGGAACTTCTATCCCTCATCATTTATCATCTACCACTAAAATGGATTGTTTCCCCTTCTCATTTATCATATACCACTAAAAGAATTGTTGCCTCCACTTTATTTACCATTCACTACTCAAAGGAGATACAAACCCCCAATTTGCAAGCTATCACTACTTGACCTCCCTAATTCATTTTTCATCCATTTTTAAACTCAAATAATATTAGTCACCTTCTCCATAAACTAATTAAATATTTTTCTTCAAACACACAACACAATCACAAGAACAACTTCAATGATCTATGAGTACTAAAAATTCACCATCGAATCATCTTCAACAATTTCTCATTTCATCATAAAAAAACATTATTGAATGCACCAAAACACCATTAAATACAATATCACCAAAATCACGAATGCAATCTTTGCATCTCTAAAATAACTTTCAAATACCAAATCTGATCTCTGGTCCACCCATAATGCATGTTAGCATTATGCATCTCATTGCGTTCACAACCACCAACTTTGTTGTTCGATTTTGCTTATAAAGAAATTTTCACTAATATTTATAGTTCATGAGCTTTTGTCAACTTGCACTTAAATTTCACTTAACAAGGGATTTGATCTCATTAACTTCTTGTTTTTTTACTTCTGGAATGTTCTCTTGATGTGCTCAATTACTCCAAAATCTTTGCTCTGCTATCTCTATGAGAAAATCTTAGTTAAACTACCCAACTTTGCAATTATGGAATTTTACAATTTTTAGCAGAGCCTTTCTAATTTTGGCACAACACCAAATTTGGAATAAATTCCAAATATATCTCCAATTATTCACATGTTGTTCTTAAATCTCGCCTAACTGCGAGTGTCATCTATTGACTTACTGGAAAACTTGTACAATAGTTCTTTGCACCATATGACCTAGAGCTATAACTAAGCTACTATCAGGTGAGGGGCTAAATGAGGTTAGGTCCCTGCCAACTTTTTTTTTATTTTCTATTTTCCTAACTACATTAACAAATTTTGATTTTTCACCAAATTTATCAACACTAAAAAACTTAACAAAACATGATCCCTTGACACAATTTCCAATTTAGGTCAAGAGGGTAGAGGTCAGAGGTCATCATGCGCTCACTACTTTGTGATAGTATTTTCCTCTCAGTGGCCCAAGGACGACTATCCTAGAGTCCCGACCTCTGTACAATTTTTTGAATATTAATCAAAAAGTAAATATTCAAGAAAATCTTGTTGAATGTGTCCCCTAGCTAGAACTCCAAGGGACTACCACGTAACCTTTCTAACATCATCCTTGCGTTATCTGTGCCACACGGTGACTCTTGAGTGGTGCCCTGTGTCACTCAAATTTGGCCTACTTGGCCACCCAAAAAGTTCAAATTAGCAGGTCATGTGTTGCTCCCTCATAGGTTCCATGTCATTGTTGACAACAAGATGATGTCATCATCCATTTGTGTGTCCACATGTTCCTCCACCTATGCATCCACATCACCTTTCTCAACTAATAAAATAATGCCATGTGTCATCCATGTTTTCAACTCATATGACTAAAAAAGTATCCTAAACCTTGGTATTTTCAATGAATTTCTTTATAAAAATAAATAGCTGAAATAGGTCATGTGTCATGGATAGGAGGTCAAAACATACTCTATTGATTGCGACCTCTAACTGGTTTGAATACCACTAGTGGTTATGTAAACTGTTTCATGAGTGGTTTCATACTAAACAAGGGGGGTCTTCTTTCAATCTGCATTGTTAACCTCTTGATTGGAGGCTTGGGAAAAATTTCCCATTGTGAGACACCTAAGGTTAATTCGTCAATTGTCATGAGCCCCCTCCTTTCTTGTGATGGCCAGTTGAGACACATGGGACCAATCTATCACCAGTGTTGAACAATATTTAACACACTCCACTCTGTAATGCCCCACCTAAATCTTAACCTGCAAATTTTGTTAGTGTTTAAATTATCTGAAAATATTGAGAAATATTGGTCTAATATAAAATTCATGATTTCTATTATTCAAATTCCAAACTTACCATCTCAAGTTGAAACTTAGGTAGGGTATGGTCTCCTTCCATTATTTCAAATAATATATATATATATATATATTCATCTCACATTCCCCAATGTACCCTCACATTTACTTGGGAGAAGACATAGTCCTCTCCATTTAATTATAAATATATATATTCATCTCACACTCCCAAATGTACTTTTAGATTTACTTGGGAGAAGACATGGTCCTCTCCCATTAATTTCTCAATTTTATATTCATGTCACATTTCCAAATGTACCCCCTACGTTACTTGGGAGAAGAGAAGTCAACTGTAAGGATGGATGAGAAGTTAATGACATTAATGAGGGGTGGTTGAGATGGAGAAGAGAGGGAGGGTATAAAAGGGAAGGGGGAAGGGAGAAAAGGGGGGAAGGTCTTGCTTATGACTGTGGGGTTGGTTGTGATTTGAGGATTTGTTGTGATCTTGGAGACCTTAGGAACCTATGGAGGTTTCTTGGGTTGTTGAGAGGAGGGAAATATTATTCATCTTGGTCTGGATCATTCATCTGGGACACACACTCTACATCTTGTTGGACTTGGGCTTGAAGGGCTAGGGAAGCTGTGGAGGTTTCCTGGGCTAAGGATTATTTCCTAGTTGGCTAGGAGGTAAATCCAGTTGGGTCCATCAAGAGGAGCATTCAGCAGGAGCAACAGGACAAAGGCATCTCCACCAGCCACTAGTACAGGGATTCCTCTATGGATTACTCTTGTAAATTTTATTAGAATGAAATATTCACCTTAAGTTACGCTGATTAGAATGTAAATTGGAGAATTTTATTTGTTTAAAAGTCTTGTAAGTAAGTAAACTAGCACCTCTTATTGCATTTAATTTCGAAAGAAATTAGATTTGTTTAGCAGACCCTAGGATAGGTCTCTTACACATGGTATTAGAGCTTTGGTTCAAAATCTGGACCCAAAGCCCACTAAACCCCAAATACCGCTAGAAGGAGGGCTTGAACCTCCAACCTTGTAGCGGTTAAGCTGTTGTGGTTAACAACCTTTACCCATAAGAGCATCTTAATTTTGGTGCTCAGCAGCAACCCCATTAGGGCATCTTAATTCTAGTGCATGAAATATTAAATAAATGAAATAAAGGGCCAACTTATTGATCCTCCTAATAATGGCGTGGAGGCATAGTAAGAGTGGTCTCTAACCAGAAGTCAATGGTGGCCTGCGAATGAAAGTGGGTGTAAGGCGGACGAGTTGAATAACCAAACATTGCATTGCAAACATGCATTGCAGAAGGATATGGCATCAATGTGTCCATCCCATTTCTTCTTATGGCTATGTCTATTGCCTTTCTATTTCTCAGACGCAGAAGCCCATGGTCACGGATCAGCTCTTAATGTGACTCTATTTAGGTAGATTTAGGGTTTATATATAGAGAACCCTGTGTATATGCTCATTCTCGTGGTGTATACATTTATGATTTGTTGATATGTGTTTTCGATTTGTATTCTAGCAGAGAAAACTTTGTCCCTATGTATACATACTCTTTTTTTTCGTATGGCTATTTTTGTTTTAACTTCTGTTGTGGATAAATTATCTGCTAAGGCCCTAGTGCAAAAGAAAATAGAAGAAATGGAGTTGCAAACCCTGCACGGGTTACTTGATGAGGGGTAAGAAGAGTAGCATAAAGGAATGCGGTAGGTTTTGTAACCTCTATGGACCATTTTTAGGGGGGAATTTACAGAGGTGGATTTCTTGGTTTTGATTTTGAACGATTTCGTTCGGATTTTAGTGTTTGGGGTTTTGATTTCAACTGGTGGTGGCCTGTTTTCGTCCGAGTCAGGGGTTGATTCCGGTTTGGCATTTTCTTGGAAGGCAATGTAGTTTGAATGCCCTTATGGAGCCCGGGGATGTGACAGAGAGTTATACATTGTGCATTTCAGCTTGTATATGATTTCTGTGGTTATTTCTGTCAGTGTTGAATGTTTTGGTTAAGAGTTGCAGGTAATTTGAGAGTCCTGGTCCTGGTCAAAAATGCTTTTGGATATTGAAATGTTCCCCATATATCTGATGCAATGTATGAGCGATGGACATGCTTGGATTTCCATGTACAAGCCTTGCACTGGCTTTCCATTACTTGATAGGGCTGAATACCTTATGCATTCCTTCAAAATGAATATTTAAACTCGTGTTAACAATATTTTTCCCTTCTTTCCAAATTGGAATAAATAGATTAAGTAATATGTCAACTTGGCTAGAAAATACTATCAGATAGTTCAGGGGTGCCTCTAATTTAATTCCTGAGAGCAAATTGGCTTGGGTGTCTCTAATCAACATTCCAAATGTATTTCTTGACTAAATTATCTTCATACTCTATTAGAACTTTAGAACATAGGGCCAACATTCTCAAGAAAGTTCAGGGGAGGTTACTTTTAGATTTTGTGAATGATATCCATCTATGCCTCTATTCCATACAACTTGAAAATGCCAAAATGGTATGCTGTAGAAAGTATCAAGAAAAAAGTATTAAGCTAAAGGGACCAAGGACATTCTGTTTATGAGTTATTTGAATGTTGGCTTCTAGGAGTTGTACACATGACCTTAATGCTCCATACGGCTCCAGTTCATATAAATAGTATTTGAATCTGATTGTAAAGAGGAAAAATGTTTGCATCTCTAACAGCATGTCAAATCTGTGACCTATATTATGCTTAATTTCAAATTCTCCTTTTAAAATTAGATAATCTAGCTTCTATTTTCACCTACGGGCCGAATTTTCTTCTCTTTGTATCATTTTTTTTATCTATTGGAATGTCAATGGGTGTGCAATCCTTTTTGTCTAAATTTCAAATGGCTCTTGGTATAAGCATCATATCATCTTTTGTTTCCTCAAGTGGACCTCATTTGAGGCTATTGTAGTATTGTACAAACTTTCTCACCTGCAAGTTTCAAGCAACAAGCATTATATCAGCTTTTTTTTTGTTCCATTAGTTGTTTTAACTTTTTATCAAATGGAGCCTATTAGAAACCCTCAGATTTCCAAGGGGGTTCATCAAAACACATCTATTTGAAAACAACATCTGGCAGACTGACCTTGTCGCCCTTTTTCTTTCAAGGGGATTGAGAGTGCAGGTTGCACAAAGATTTCAAGATTATTATCACAGGGAGCAAGGGTTCATTTCCTGAGAATTTATCTGCAGGTCAAGAGTTGTTTTCTCAACCATCATCTCTGTGATGAATTAGCTCTCCACACTCAGTCATTAGGGGCACCCATTATTATATCAAACAGAAGAAACAATGCCACTATTAGAAATTTTAGGAAGATTGTCAGCAGAATTGGTTGTTTATTACTTAAGGATGGCATTCATCATCATGTGTACCATTTCACATTCACCGGTGTCATGGTACCCAACAGACCTCTGTTTTGGAACCTGGAACACAGGAAAGTTTGAACATTCACCCAATCATGCTTTCTGTAGAGAATAGCATTGTAATATGATGAGCTATAGATGAGGGCCAACAAAAGGTCATATGAGAATTTCACATGGATTAAAAGAGGGTACTTGAAGCCTGAGGCAGTTTATCCCTCTTTGAAGTGATACTTCATTCCAATAAAATGTGAAGCTATCTTTTTCTAATGAGTCGCAACTTGTTAGCCTTTAAAGCTTTATTAAGCTCATGTGCAACAACTGTTCCTAACTAGATTCTAGGGTAAATTGGCATTTGGTGGCACCCTTTCTCTTGCATAGCTTTCATTTTGCTGCAAAAATGGCCAAGTTACCTGAAAATGGCCAAGTTCCTCAGTTAGCCTTGCATCTCTCAAAGTGTAATTGTAGTTGTAATCTCCCTAATATTCCATGTCATACATGGGTTTTCTTACCAGACCACAACTAAAACATGTCTTCACCAATTTTGGATAGAGTATAGCAACACATTACTTGCAATAGAGCATCTATCAATTTCCCATGTTTGATGAAGACACAAAAACACACTATCTTTCCAATATCCAATTTTATTAAAAAGACCAAGGACAAAGAGAGCATATTAATATTTGTTAGAGCCTAGAGGTTCATTAGGATAACTCCACTTCATTAGGTTCATTAGAGTTTTCATTAAGGATGAAATTTAGCAAGGACCAAAATTGGCCTAAATGAAAAAAAATATAACATAATTTCAACACCCTGATTAACTATATATATATATATATATATATATAGAGAGAGAGAGAGAGAGAGAGAGAGAGAGAGAGAGAGAGAGAGAGAGAGATAGATATAGATATAGATATATATGCAACTAAATAACAGTGGTGGTATATGAAGAGCACTATACCATGATTCAAATTCATGAAGGGACGTGAAAATTTGAGGGAGGATGAAATTTAGCAATGACCAAAGCTCTCCCAGGTTATTATGCAATGGAGTACCAGTCAATAGCAATGTATTATCAATAGGCAACATCTTCAGGTGTCTTAGCAACTTGCAATTGAAATTCTTCAGCCGATGTCCCTAACACACAAACAAACCTCCAGTCAGATTCCCAGACAAACGATGCCAATCAAAAATATATAAATTGATGAAAAGCTACTTTCTAGTTTACCTCATCAACAACAAGATATTTCCACTTGTATTGAGCCAAAACCTTATAATCATTCAACGCCACATCATAAGATGTGATAACAACAGGGAATGTTGGGCCCATTGTTATGGGCATATACTTGATCCTCAACTCAGCTCGTTCTTTCTTTGATCCATGATAAAGGAGCACACTCATGCTTGGAACAAATCTACACGAGAATGCAATTAGTTAATAACAAATGGTCTCAACTTAAACACAACCTCATACAGACACAATAAGCAAATAACTAACAACCTGTTAAATTCATTCACCCAATTTGAGAGAGTAGAAATAGGAGCAACTGTCGAGAAAGGTCCATGTATTCCCATTCCCTTCAGATGTGCAAGGAATCTAATAGTCTGAATAGTCTTTCCAAGACCCATTTGATCAACAATAATTCCATTAAGACCATTCTGCCATAGTGAAATCATCCACTTCACCCCTTTCATTTGATAAGATCTGAGCCTCCCTCCAATTAATAAGGGTACGAGTTCCATCTGTTCTTTCCAAAGCCTCTCTTCCTCAGTTAAATTATTAGAACCTTCCTCACTTTTATCTTCCTTGCAACTAACAAGCATTACCTCAACTGCTATTCTTGCTTGCTTGCAGGCCTGATAGTCATAAATAAGAATCAGAGAGTTAGGACTAGTATGCTAGATCCTATTATGCATGGAAGAAAACACACTTTCACTTTTACTTCTATATTTATTATATTTTCCATTTTAGCTTGCAAATATTACAAGGTTTCTATTTTCTATTCTATTGATGATTCAGGTGTAAACATTCCACCTCGATGACCAACTCCCAACCATGAGATGTCATCCACTACCTTGCAAAATTTCATAAGAAACCAGATGCCTTCCACAAAAATGATCATACAAATATTCTTTCAGAGAAGATATCAATGAGAGAAAAAAATGGAAGAAAGGTCAAACATATTTTCAATTAGTAGGCTTTTGGTGAAGTACATAAAACATATTAGACATGAAATATATCTTTTAATTGGAAAAGCAGAGGACATTCACTGAACTAAAATAATTAATCATAGGGTACTCACATAATATCACAAGAAATTGAACATCTATGTCAATTTAGCACTTAGACATTTGTTGAAGGACAAAAGTAAGGCGATACTTGAGATGAGTTAAAATTACGCATTACGAACAACAGTTGATTTTCTTTTGTGAGATATTTTTGCATTAGTCCCTTGAGTTGATTGTGCATTGTCATCTGCACCTGCATACTGTGCACAGGGATTAAAAACTCAGAAAAAGGCCAAGATACATTGAGAAACAACAAATAAAAGAAGCCTTGGTAAAACTTACAGAAGTCATGTCATCCATCTTTTCCAGTAGAAACTTTGTATACATCTCAGTCTGATTCAGAAGTTCATCCAATTTGCTAAACATGGAATCATTCATTTCTAAAGTTTCACTCTTGATTGATATTTCCATTTCTGCACCCTGGTGTTTCAAACGTGCTTCTTCAAGTCTTTTCTCCTCCTCGACCATTTCCTTTGTAATTACTGATTCTGCATCTCCTCCATTCATAATCTTTTCTTCTTCAGGTATTTTCTCCTCTTCAACAATTTCCTCCTTAATTATTGTCATTTGAAAATTCTCTACATTGAGTGGTATTTCATTGTTCTCTCCTCGCACTTCAACTCCAATAAATTTTTGTTGTTTATCAGAATATTAATGTCAAATCCCTATGTCTTCCGTATGCACAAAAATTAGGAATGTGCCAAGAATTTGACATGAACATTAAAGCACCACATAGATAATAGAGAACTTAAATCCCTATCTAATTTTATCAATACAGTGAGGTTGGATTTACCTCTTCCAAAACAGATATAAATGCCTCTGCATCTTCTCCATTTACAGCCTTTTCTTCTTCGACTATTTTCTCCTCTTCAGCCATTTCCTTTGTAATTACTGAAATTTGGCCATTCTCTAAGTTGAGTGGTTTCACATTATCCTCTCTTTGGAGATGCACTTCAATTCCGGTACATGTTTGCTATTTATCATACTAATGATGTCAAACCCCAGTACTGTTTGTGTGCACAAAAATTATGAACCAGCTAATAACTTGACATGAATGTTGAAATAGATAAAAAGAAACGTGAGAAAAAGATAAATGATGAATAGATTTCACAAAAGGAGAAATGAACCCAATTGAATGCAAAGGGATACTACCTTGCATGGTGCTTAAGGAACTACAAAAAAATATTAAATCTCATTAAACAATAAGGTTGGATTACCTCCTTTTTCCAAACAGAAATTAGTGACTCTCTGTCTCCTCCATTCATAGGCCTCGCCACCTTAACCTCCATTTCTTACTTCTGCTCAAAGTTCAAAGAAATTAGAGCAGAATAATGAAGTTCTTAATCATTATTAGACACAAGATTTATCAAAGCATGCCTAACTCCAGAACAAGATATCAACTACTATTAAGAATAAAACTTCATATCATCTAACAAATGGTAAAAAAGTTATACCTTTGGGGATACTCTGCTAGGCTTGAAGCATACATGTATAAGCAAACGTCTTTGATAATAGGACCAATAAGAGTCAGAATGTAAGGGGGGTTAAAAGCATGAAATCTCGATAGCATCTATTGTCACAATCAGTATATAAGAATAGACAAATATGGTCCCAACTTGAGAACTAAGATTCTTAGGGGTTGGAGTTGGGTAAGGGATTAGCATAAGATAATGTAACATGGACAATATTCAAAGTTTTTAAAAGACTCAAAACCGTGTAGTAGGGGCAAAAGGTTCACTCATTTACATAGGATGTCCTGAAGATGGGACAATCTCAAAGGGAAAGTGTAAGATACTGTGATGTGCATCCTATTGGATATGCATCACAGCTTGGGTAGGAGGAGAAAAAAGGTTCACACCTTGAGATTTAAGGTCCTCAAATATTGGTCCACCTCAAAAGTAAAAGCATGAGATACTGTGATATGCATCATATTAAAAAATTCATAGTTTTAATAGGAAGGTCTGGAGCTTACATAGAAGGAGAAAGTACAGTCACACCTTGAGAAATAAGTTTCTAAAGACTGGTCCATCTCACATGGATAAGAATTGGATATTGCAATGTGAGCTGTAATTATTAATGCCATGGTTTATTTTCACCTTGCACGAGTCCTATAATCCATTATATTTCTTAATAGAAGGAAAGTGAATCTACCCTTATCAAGGCATGATGATGATCATACAAATAATCTAATTTTAAGGTTACGGCCAAGCTAGACTCCAAATTGGTGTATGATAGCCCTTCATTTGTGTGTCAAATCCCATTCATTTGTGTGTCAAGGGACCCACATCCATACATACTCTACCCCTATGGATTTGAACTTGTGAATTCTTATAATAAAATATATATTCTTTAACCATTACGCCCACTCATGCTGTATTGATCGGTTCCTACCTTTTTGTGGGCAACGATTAGTTCTTACTTTTTGTATAGGCAATTATAGTTTGGCATTGACAATGTGGGCAATATTGAGCCTAAACACAACAAAACAACAACTGGCTACCATGAAGATATACGAATAAAGAAAACCAACAATTACACGACTAGCCAAGCAATAAAAATATAGATTTTTTTATTGTAAATTTCCATATTAAGTTGCCCCTTTGAATGACTTTACAAGCAAATTCACATTTAAGAAATGGAGGAATAGGTAAAGCAAGTTCGGCAAAGCTTAAAGGAAGCACAAGATAGATAGAAGAGTTATGTTGATTCACATAGGATTGATCGTAGTTATGAAATAGAACACCAAGTTTTTATTCGTATCCTGCCCAACAAAAGCACCATCCAATTTGGGAAGGGGATGAAATTGTCACCTCGGTTCGTAGGACCTTTTAGGATCAAAGAGAAGATAGGACCAGTTACTTATCGTCTTGTACTGCCGCCCCATTTGCATAAAACTCATGATGTTTTTCATGTATCTGTTTTATGACATTATGTTTCTGATGAATCTCACAAACTGGATTGGTGGGACTTGCAGGTCTCGGACATGGGAACCGTAATGGTAGAACCATTACGCATATTCAACTGTAGGGTTTGACAGCTCAGACGTTGCACGGTGGACAACTTTAAGGTCCAGTGGGACAAGTATAGCCAGGATTTGCTACCTGGGAGGATGCAAAGACTATGCGTCGTGACTACACCTCACTTTTTGAGCATATGTGATGCTTATTTTTGACTTAGACAACTACCTATGTTAAGGTTCTACTTTGCATTATGTAATATTGATGCATTTTGTTTGAAACATAAAACTACTTATATGAATCAACTGATAGATTTGATATTTATGATAGAAATGGTTGATGTATGACTACATGTATGACTCACTTAGTGATGGATTATCTAGTGCGTAACTTATCAGAATTATTTGGTTCATATATAGCTCAAGTGGATATGATTGATTTAAACGAATGACTTAGTGAATTTCTGATTTACTTCCAGTGAGAATTCCTAGATTGACACATGGATACTAGACTTAATAATGTGACGATTATATGTCTTGTTGTTATATAAATGCATGAATGAGAGCTAACCTACAGGGGGAAAGAACTATATGATAGTTGAGATCTACTCTTCCATTGAGGGAAGGACAAGACATCTCATGAGGAAGGTATAATGTACATTATTCTACTACATTTGGTATCTACTTTATATTCACTTTTATGACATGAATAAAATGCAAATGATAGTGGCAAGATGACTTGACTGCATTATTCGATGACAAGTCCAACTAGCTCTGTAGTGTGGTCCGTATTAGGGTATTGGCTCTAGTTCTAAAGAAGGGGTGGAGGCATTTCCCACCGTGTATCCTCCAAAACCTAGACTCGTGGGAGGGCAGTGGTGGACACACTCCCCTAGACGTGTGATGACGATTGATAGTTGCCTGCTAGGGAAGTTAGGTTGATGTATTCGATGCTTCCACCATGTCGGTTTTATCAGCGGTTAGTATGGCCATTGCCACTGATAAAGTAGTAGATGACGGATAGGGTGGGAACAGAAGTAGGTCAGGATGGATAGGAGGATATAGATCAATTGGAGACTCTTGATGGGAAGTAATGTCAATGTCTGACTTATCAAATTTTAATGCTATAACTCTCTCTGATTTGCTATGCTTTCAAACTCCTTGTATCTTTTCATTCTAACTTCGGGATGAAGCTTTCTGAAGGAGGGGTGTATGTAATACCCCACCTAAATCTTATCTTGCAAATTTTGTTAATGTTTACATTATCTGAAAATATTGAGAAATATTGGTCTAATATAAAATTCATGATTTCTATTATTCAAGTTCCCAACTTAGCATCTCAAATTGAATCTTAGGTAGGGTATGGTCTCCTTCCATTATTTCAAATAATATATATATTCATCTCACATTCCCCAATGTACCCTCACATTTACTAGGGAGAAGACATGGTCCTCTCCATTTAATTACATCTCACATTTCCCAATGTACCCTCACACTTACTTGGGAGAAGACATGGTCCTCTCCAACTCATTATCAATATATATATTCATCTCACATTCCCCAATGTACCCTCACATTTACTTGGGAGAAGACATAGTCCTCTCCATTTATATATATATATATATATATATATATATATTCATCTCACACTCCCAAATGTACCTTTAGATTTACTTGGGAGAAGACATGGTCCTCTCCCATTAATTTCCCAATTTTATATTCATGTCACATTTCCAAATGTACCCCAGCCTTACTTGGGAGAAGAGAAGTCAACTGTAAGGATCGATAAGAAGTTAATGACATTAATGAGGGGTGGTTGAGATGGAGAAGAGAGGGAGGGTATAAAAGGGAAGGGGGAAGGGAGAAAAGGTGGGGGGACGTCTTGCTTATGGTTGTGGGGTTGGTTGTGATTTGAGGATTTGTTGTGATCTTGGAAACCTTAGGAACCTGTGGAGGTTTCTTGGGTTGTTGAGAGGAGGGAAATATTATTCATCTTGTTCTGGATCATTCATCTGGGACACACACTACATCTGGTTGGACTTGGGCTCGGAGGGACAAACCTGTGGAGGTTTCTTGGGCTAGGGATTATTTCCTAGTTGGCTGGGAGGTAAATCCAGTTGGGTCCGTCAAGAGGAGTGTTCAGCAAGAGCAGCAGGACAAAGACATCTCCACCAGCCACTGGTATAGGTATTCCTCCATATATTACACTTGTAAATTTTATTAGAATGAAATATTCACCTTAAGTTATGCTGATTAGAATGTAAATGGTAAAATTTTATTTGTTTAAAAGTCTTGTAAGTAAGTAAACTATTGCATCTTATTGCATTTAATTTTGAAAGAAATTAGATCTCTTAGAAAACCCTAGGATAGGTCTCTTACACACTCCACTAATTGTTCCAATCAGTTAGGCAAAACCACTAAAATTTCACCAAGTTGACTTTACAACCAATTTTTAGCTGCTACTTTTAACTTTAGGGATTTTGATATTTGACTAGAAATAACTTCTAATCCAGAAGGCCATTTGTAGACATCCATATACCAATATAAACCTATTTCAAAGCTATATCTTTTTGAAGACTTTCCAAATTCCCTTGAGATGATACTATATACAAGAAGTGGTTCCAAACTCTCTTCACATGTCAATGCCTTTTCCATGCTTTTCAATGATAACACCAATGATCTTGGCCACTCAATGAGAACTCTTTTAACATCATCCAATGAAAACGCCATTATCAATACTTGTGTGACGTCCTCTTAATTCCAACAACACCTTTTTCATTAATGACACCACCTCAATGCTTGACATCAATGACAATATACTCTAACAATCTCCCCCTTTTTCATTAACGACAACACCAAAAAGATGATCATAAATTATGGATGGCTTGTACTCTCTTACTTCTGTTACTTATCACCATTTGAATAATTCTCCCCGTATGGTGCACTTCTCCCCATTTGGTACACTTCTCCTTTAACATCAATGGAAAAGAAAATAATAAGCTCCCCCTACAACTAATCTCACCATGTCATGCTAATCTTATGGACCTATCAACTTCTTCTTCATATGTTGAAAACTTCATGAATCTCTAATTTCATCTAAGAAGCTTCATTTCTATCCTATGGAGAATATTTAGTTGAAAGGAGAGTGAGTGATCACTCCTAATATTTGTCTCAAGTAGTCAAGAGGGATGCCCTAGTAAAGTGGATCATATAAGTACAAGTGATACATAGGAAAACTCATGCCTATTGGTCTAAGTCTCAAATAGGCTAACACTCATATTTGTACTACTCTTTTGTAGGATCATGCAATTTACCTCTAGAAATAATAATAATATATATTGTTTTTGTGTTATGAAACCAGCCCACAAAAAGATAGAAAAGATAGATCAACGCCTTAGAATTCAGCCTCTTCAAGGGGGCAACCCCCTTTACATTACACAAATAAAAAATTCTTGGATGATACAAATGACAAGACCTCATTTCTATATATAGGAGTTTAAGGGGTCATAATATAAACAGAGCCGACATAAAAATAATATTGTAAGGGCACAACAATAACAATAGTGGGATTCTATTGGGCATAATAATAACAATATGTGGACTACATGGGCACAACAATATAATAAGGGGGTTGTACTAATAACAATAAGGGGTTACACTAACAATATAGGGACCTAACATTCCCCTCTCCTTCAAAAAGTGTTGTCCTCAACGCTTGAGTAGTTTTGGATGATTCTGTATAAAATTCTCATCCTCCCATGTGGAATCTTCAGCGGGTAAGTTCTTCCACTTGATGAGATACTCTGAAATTGATCGATTTCGTAGCTGTCGATTTCTTGTTTTTGTCACTGCTTCAGGTTCCAATATGATTTTTCCTTCCTTATCAAGTTCTGGCAATATTATTTGAACTTGGATCTTCTGCAAATTTTGAATGAGTGGCCACACTTCTTCATCATTCTTCCATTCATCCCTTGCTTCATTTATCCAATTTGGTTGGATAATAGAAATAGCACAAAAAAATGCTTCCACATCCTCATCCTTTCTTGAGAGTGCATCTACAACAACATCTTGCTTCCCTTTTTTGTAGATGATTTCAAAGTCATAACCCAACATATTTGTGACCCATTTTTTTCTATTCTTCTGAAGATAATATTTGTTCTAAAAAGTATTTAAGGCTATCATGATCCGCTTTTACCTTGAAGTGTCTTCCCATTAAGTAAGGTCGCCATTTCTTAAGTGCATGTAGTATTTTTAACATTTCCTTCTCATAAATAACTTGCTTGAGGGACATTCGTTTGTATGGATGTAGCCATAAAAATACCCTATCACCTACATCAAAAGTTCTTTCACTGCGATGTTGATGTGCATGTTGTTTCATTCGATTCTGCACCAAAGTGGCGTTATCCTTTAAAAGTTGGAGAACTTGTTGTTGATGCTCGATGTGATATTTCAATGCTTGAATCTTTTTCCTATTGATATGTCCTTCTATCTTGAGAGTTTGAGGAGTGGTAATTTCTTCCAATTCTTTACAAGATATGGTCAGATTCATTTCTTGATGCTAGATGTGATCTTTTACTTCTTGAACATTTTTCTTCTTGATATGTCCTTCTATCTTGATAGTTTGAGGAGTGGTAATTCTGGCCAATGCATTATAAGATATCGTTGGATTCATTTCTTCTTTCTCAATGTGATATTTCACTTCTTGAATCGTTTTCTTCTTGACATGTCCTTCTATCTTGAGAGTTTAAGGAGTGGTAATTCTTGCCAATGCTTTACAAGATATGGTCGAATTCATTTCTTCTTTCTCTAGGGTTGGTTCCTAGTGCATATCCTTTTCTTTTGATATTTCTTAATCCTTTTCTTCCTCCTTTTCA
Source organism: Pinus tabuliformis (assembly GCA_031772625.1). Lineage (NCBI taxonomy): Eukaryota > Viridiplantae > Streptophyta > Pinopsida > Pinales > Pinaceae > Pinus > Pinus tabuliformis. Next base: position 872,965,386 of record CM062819.1, read on the forward strand.
TAATCTATGTAAAATAATTTCTTCTCAACACACTTATGACCTATAATGTATTTGTTATTACAATTGTAACAAAGCCATTTTTCTCTTTTTTTCTTCCAATTGTTGTGGTGACAACCTTGTAGGTTGTTGTTAGGCCCCTATACTACTAGTGTAACCCCTTATTGTTATTAGTACAACCCACTTATTATATTGATTTACCCATGTAGTGCCCATATTGTTACTATTGTGCCCCATAGAAGCCCACTATTGTTATTATTGTGCCCTTACATTATTATTGTTATGTCGGCTTTGATTATGTTATGACCCCTTAGACTCCTATATATAGAAAGGAGGTCTTTTCATTTGTATCATCCAAGAATTGTTCATTTATGTAATGTAAAGGAGGTTTCCCCCTCGAAGAGGTTGAATTCTAAGGCGTTGATCTATCTTTTCTATCTTTTTCTTGAGTTGGTTTCATAACATTTGGTATCAGAGCTTTGGATTCTAGGGTTTCGCTTCTCCAAATAGGTCATCGTGACATTTTCGCTATAATCTTTTTTTTGTGACATTTCAAAAGTTGCAAAAAAACCCATTTGAGAAGAAATCATGCTAAATCTTGGGTCCAAATTTCAGAGCTTTTTGCGTGATATTTACGGAGATATAATCTGAGGAAGTTGGTCTATTTGCAGACTCCTGAATTACATTCAAAACAGATGACCTGGGGAAAATCATCATAACCTTCTCTCTGGGGATCGGATTGAAATTTCGTAAGAAGGTATAGAAAGAGGACAGACTGTAGTTTCTTGTATGCATTTTTTAGATCCAAAGGTTGAAACAGTGACTCGTGGCACGTCGTACAAGTTCGCCCTACTGAACTAGTCTATAATCAGGTCATCTTGGGAGATTGTGCATAACTCTTTCTTGGAGAATCCAATTTGGATCAGACTGGTGGCATTGGAAAAAGGACACAGAGGGCTACTACAAGTCATAATTTTAGAACTTAAAGATCTGAAAGTACAGAGTTACAATCGTTTCAAGGTCGAGCTCCTAAAATCAAGAAAAATCAAGATGAGGAAGTTTGATGGCAAGGATCCGGTAAATTGGATACTTCAGATGGAGCAATATTTTGATCTACATGGTGTACAACTGTTACGAAAGGTATGTATTGCATCTTCATATTTAGAACCAGATCAATTTTTATGGTACAAAGGGCTTTGTTCTCGTAAACAACTTGTTATGTGGTCAATATTCACTGAGGAAATGATAGCACATTATGAGGATACAAAGAGCAACACCTTCTTTAGAGCAACACCACAACAATTGGAAAGAGTAAAAGGGCTTTGTGACATATTGGAAAGAAAAATTATGGAAACCAGGAAGCGTACCCCTCACAACTATAAAGATGGAAGTGTTGTTTCTCCTAGCCTTCCACAACCTACAAGGGTTACACCACAGCAATTGGAAGAAAAAAGAGAAAAAAGGATTTGTTATAATTGTGATAGCAAATGCACTAAAGGTCATAAGTGTGCTGAGAAGAAATTATTTTACATAGAATATGAAGAGGAGGAAGAAAAGGATCAAGAAACAACAAAAGAAGAAGATATACACCAGGACCCCACCCCAGAGAAAGAAGAAATGAATCAGACCATATATTGTAAAGCATTGGCAAGAATTACCACTCCTCAAACTCTCAAGATAGAAGGACATATTAAGAAGAAAAAGGTGCAATAAGTGAAAGATCACATCGAGAAAGAAGAAATGAATCCAACCATATCTTGTAATTCATTGGTCGAAATTACCACTCCTCAAACTATCAAGATAGAAGCACATATAAAGAAGAAAAATGTTCAAGAAGTGCAAGATCACATCGAGCATCAAGAAATGAATCTAACCATATCTTGTAAAGGATTGGAAGAAGTTAGCACTCCTCAAACTCTAGATATAGAAGGACATATCAAGAAGAAAAAGGTTCAAGCAGTGAAAGATCACATCGAGCATCAACAAAAAGTTCTCCAAATTTTAAAGGATAACCCCACTTCGGTGCCAAATCAAACGAAACAACAGGTAGATCAACATCGTAGTGAAAAATGTTTTGATGTAGGGGATTGGGTATTTTTACTGCTACATCTCAAGCAAGCTATTTATGAGAAGGAAATGTTGGCAATACTACATGCACTTAAAAAATGGCAACCTTACCGAATGGGAAGACTCTTCAAGGATGACGATGTGGAAGCATTGTTTTTTGCTATTTCTATTATCCAACCAGATTGGATAAATGAAGCAAGGGATGAATGGAAGAAGGAAGAAGAAGTATGGCCACTTATTCAAAATTTACAAAAGATACCAATTCAAACAATATTTCCAAAAATTGAAGAGGAAGGAAAAATCATATTGGAACCTAGAGCAGTCACAAAAACAAGAACCCGACAACTACGAAATCCGATCAATTTCAGAGTATCTCATCAAGTGGAAGAACTTACCTGCTGAATATTCCACATGGGAGGACAAGAATTTTATACATAAGCATCAAGAATACTCAAGCGTTGAGGACAACGCTTTTTGAAGGAGAGGGGCATGTTAGGCCCCTATACTACTAGTGTAACCCCTTATTGTTATTAGTACAACCCACTTATTATATTGATGTACCCATGTAGTGCCCATATTGTTACTATTGTGCCCCATAGAAGCCCACTATTGTTATTATTGTGCCCTTAAATTATTATTGTTATGCCGGCTTTGATTATGTTATGACCCCTTAGACTCCTATATATAGAAAGGAGGTCTTTTCATTTGTATCATCCAAGAATTTTTCATTTATGTAATGTAAAGGAGGTTGCCCCCTCGAAGAGGCTGAATTCTAAGGTGTTAATCTATCTTTTCTATATTTTTCTTGAGCTGGTTTCATAACAGTTGTGGAAGGCTAGGAGAAACAACACTTCCATATTTATAGTTGTGAGGGGTAGACTTCCTTGTTGCCATAATTTTTCTTTCCAGTTTTCTTGCCAACCTCGATGCCTTCTCCAACGAATCAGGTTCCCAAAGATGAATGGCATGTTGAAATGTTATACTTTGAAGTCCCTATGGAGACATCAATCCTCTTCTTCTCTGGAATATCATTTTCCCTTATATTCAATTTTTGAAAGTCCTCAATGCGTTTTTCCATTGAACACTTTTGTTTGAGATTTATCAATTGGATAAATAAGGTGTTTCTCTTTGTATCCTCATAATGTGCTATCATTTCCTCCATGAAAATTGACCATGTAACAATTGGTTTACCAGAACAAAGCCCTTTATACCATAAAAATTGATCTGGTTCTAAATATGAAGATGCAATACGTACCTTTTGTAACAGTTGCACCTCATGTAGATCAAAATATTTCTCCATCTATAGTATCCAATTTACTGGATCATGGCCATCAAACTTCCTCATATCGCCTTTTCTTTTTTCTAGGAGCTCGAACTTGAAATGACCGTAACTATGTAATTTCAGACCTTCCAGTTCTGAAATCACAACCTGCAGTGGCTCTTTGCATCCTCTTTCCAATTCCACCCATCTGATCGAAATTGGATTCTCCAAGAAGGAGTTATGCACAATCTCCCAAGATGACCTGATTATATACCTTTTTAGAAGAGCGAAATTGTATGACATGCCATGTGTCACTTTTTTGACCTTCGGATCTAAAAAAGGTACACAAAAAACTAGAGTTCATCCTTTTTCTATAACTTCTTACAAAATTTCAATTTGATAATCAGAGAGACATTTATGACGATTTTACCCAGGTCACCTGTTTGGGATGGAATTCGAGAGCCTACAGAAACCCTAAATGTCTTGTATTGTATCTCCAAAAATATAGCAAAAAAAGATCTGAAATTCGAGCTTGACCGTCCCCAAGATTTCAGCTCAAATGGGTTTTAATTTCAGAATCTAAAACTTCATAGAAAACAAATTATAGCGAAAATATCACAATGACCTGTTTGAGAAGGAATTCTGGAGCTTGCAAAAACCCTAACTTCCTCAGACCACATCTCTGAAAATATAGCGATGAAAGATATGAAATTCGGACCCAAGGTTCAGCGAGATCTCGGCACAAATGGGTTTGTTTTTTAGCTTCTGAAACATCACATAAAAATTTTTATAGTGCAAATTCCATGATGGCCTGTTTGGCGCAGTGAAACCCTAGAATCCAAAGCTCTGATACCAAATGTTTTGAAACCAACTCACAAAAGGATAAAAAAGATAGATCAACACCTTAGAATTTAGCCTCTTCGAGGGGGCAACCTCCTTTACATTACACAAATGAACAATTCTTGGATGATACAAATGACAAGACCTCCTTTCTATATATAAGAGTCTAAGGGGTCATAATATAATCAAAGCCGACATAACAATAATAATGTAAGGGCACAACAATAAAAATAATGGGCTTCTATGGGGCACAATAATAACAATATGGGGACTACATGGGCACAACAATATAATAAGGGGGTTGTACTAACAACAATAAGGGGTTACACTAGTAGTATAGAGACCTAACATTCTGTTTGACACCATTAACTTATAAACTACTAAACAACAAAGTACACAACAATGCTTATATGACAAACATAGAGGGACTCTATCAATACAGAGCTAGAATAATAACTCAACATATAATTCATTTTAATGAACTTCTAATGGTGGCAGACTCACTAGATTTGTTTTAATCAGCATAATTTTTAGTAGTATATAAATCAAGACTCTATCCAACACAGTTCGACTAACATATTGACTCAATAATCATCTAATCAACCTAATTATATTCAATTTACAATGGAGGTCTCCTCATTGCAATATGAATACCAAAGTTATGACAACATACCTCCAAAAAAATCTAATGGCAAATAATAACAATTTTGATACGTTTGAGACCAATAATACATATTATTAAATGATACCACTAATACTAGTTGTTAAACAATTATTGGTTGAGTATTTTCCCCTTGTAATCATGCTCTTTTCACCATATTCATGCTCTTCCCAAGTATGGTGTTTGATACCAATTACTAATGTAATAGTTCAAAATCATCATAACATTCATACCATTCATCATATATGAAACATAAATTATGATCATTCAAGCAACATTAATATGCAACAACAACACCATCAGCCTTTGACTTGCACACTTAACCTTAAGTATGAAACAAATGATACCAATTAATGCTACCAATTGTTAATTGAGTAATGTGATACCCAAATGTTAACTTAAATATACTCTTTCCATGCTTATACTCCCTTTTGTGGCATTAAGAATATGTAAACACACTTGCATAAGACAAGGAAAATACAATATTAAATAGATCATCATCGTTGTCTTGTCATCACCCACCATACTCAAGTTGACAATCTGATTTAGCAATCTGATCGAGCTACACCATTAAATCAACTATTAACATACTAATTAAGTCTTTTACAATCAACCATAATAGTCAATAACACTAGTATATTTCAACGTTTCGGACTAGCTAGGTGAGTCCATCATCAGGGTAATGAGATCTGCATTTTGAGAAAGAGAGAGTCAAGAAAATGAGAACCTATTAATCGTGGTCATAACATTTCTCTAAATGCAGCCATCCTCTTAATCGTGGTCATAACATTTCTCTGTTTAATAATCTGAGCAAAAGCCTCATAAAGCATGACCTTCTATTAATAGGTTCTCATTTTCTTGACTCTCTCTTTCTCAAAATGCAGATCTCATTACCCTGATGATGGACTCACCTAGCTAGTCCGAAACGTTGGTTTCAAAATTGCTCACAGGTTTTTCCATTAATTAAATACTCTTCCAGCCTGTATGGAATCTCTCTTCAACACCATTAAGTCCCACCATGGAAGGGACATGCAGAACAATGCTCTTAATTTTGAGAAAATGAGAATGTCAAGAGCCAGAATCCTATCCAATCTCATATTTCTAAAGCAATGCAGAGATGAAAACCTCACTCCGAAGTTCGCTAAATGCAGCCATCCTCTTAATCGTGGTCATAACATTTCTCTGTTTAATAATCTGAGCAAAAGCCTCATAAAGCATGACCTTCTATTAATAGGTTCTCATTTTCTTGACTCTCTCTTTCTCAAAATGCAAATCCCATTACCCTGATGATGGACTCACCTAGCTAGTCCGAAACGTTGGTTTCAAAATTGCTCACAGGTTTTTCCATTAATTAAATACTCTTCCAGCCTGTATGGAATCTCTCTTCAACACCATTAAGTCCCACCATGGAAGGGACATGCAGAACAATGCTCTTAATTTTGAGAAAATGAGAATGTCAAGAGCCAGAATCCTATCCAATCTCATATTTCTAAAGCAATGCAGAGATGAAAACCTCACTCCGAAGTTCGCTAAATGCAGCCATCCTCTTAATCGTGGTCATAACATTTCTCTGTTTAATAATCTGAGCAAAAGCCTCATAAAGCATGACCTTCTATTAATAGGTTCTCATTTTCTTGACTCTCTCTTTCTCAAAATGCAGATCTCATTACCCTGATGATGGACTCACCTAGCTAGTCCGAAACGTTGGTTTCAAAATTGCTCACAGGTTTTTCCATTAATTAAATACTCTTCCAGCCTGTATGGAATCTCTCTTCAACACCATTAAGTCCCACCATGGAAGGGAGATGCAGAACAATGCTCTTAATTTTGAGAAAATGAGAATGTCAAGAGCCAGAATCCTATCCAATCTCATATTTCTAAAGCAATGCAGAGATGAAAACCTCACTCCGAAGTTCGCTAAATGCAGCCATCCTCTTAATCGTGGTCATAACATTTCTCTGTTTAATAATCTGAGCAAAAGCCTCATAAAGCATGACCTTCTATTAATAGGTTCTCATTTTCTTGACTCTCTCTTTCTCAAAATGCAGATCTCATTACCCTGATGATGGACTCACCTAGCTAGTCCGAAACGTTGGTTTCAAAATTGCTCACAGGTTTTTCCATTAATTAAATACTCTTCCAGCCTGTATGGAATCTCTCTTCAACACCATTAAGTCCCACCATGGAAGGGACATGCAGAACAATGCTCTTAATTTTGAGAAAATGAGAATGTCAAGAGCCAGAATCCTATCCAATCTCATATTTCTAAAGCAATGCAGAGATGAAAACCTCACTCCGAAGTTCGCTAAATGCAGCCATCCTCTTAATCGTGGTCATAACATTTCTCTGTTTAATAATCTGAGCAAAAGCCTCATAAAGCATGACCTTCTATTAATAGGTTCTCATTTTCTTGACTCTCTCTTTCTCAAAATGCAGATCTCATTACCCTGATGATGGACTCACCTAGCTAGTCCGAAACGTTGGTTTCAAAATTGCTCACAGGTTTTTCCATTAATTAAATACTCTTCCAGCCTGTATGGAATCTCTCTTCAACACCATTAAGTCCCACCATGGAAGGGACATGCAGAACAATGCTCTTAATTTTGAGAAAATGAGAATGTCAAGAGCCAGAATCCTATCCAATCTCATATTTCTAAAGCAATGCAGAGATGAAAACCTCACTCCGAAGTTCGCTAAATGCAGCCATCCTCTTAATCGTGGTCATAACATTTCTCTGTTTAATAATCTGAGCAAAAGCCTCATAAAGCATGACCTTCTATTAATAGGTTCTCATTTTCTTGACTCTCTCTTTCTCAAAATGCAGATCTCATTACCCTGATGATGGACTCACCTAGCTAGTCCGAAACGTTGGTTTCAAAATTGCTCACAGGTTTTTCCATTAATTAAATACTCTTCCAGCCTGTATGGAATCTCTCTTCAACACCATTAAGTCCCACCATGGAAGGGAGATGCAGAACAATGCTCTTAATTTTGAGAAAATGAGAATGTCAAGAGCCAGAATCCTATCCAATCTCATATTTCTAAAGCAATGCAGAGATGAAAACCTCACTCCGAAGTTCGCTAAATGCAGCCATCCTCTTAATCGTGGTCATAACATTTCTCTGTTTAATAATCTGAGCAAAAGCCTCATAAAGCATGACCTTCTATTAATAGGTTCTCATTTTCTTGACTCTCTCTTTCTCAAAATGCAGATCTCATTACCCTGATGATGGACTCACCTAGCTAGTCCGAAACGTTGGTTTCAAAATTGCTCACAGGTTTTTCCATTAATTAAATACTCTTCCAGCCTGTATGGAATCTCTCTTCAACACCATTAAGTCCCACCATGGAAGGGACATGCAGAACAATGCTCTTAATTTTGAGAAAATGAGAATGTCAAGAGCCAGAATCCTATCCAATCTCATATTTCTAAAGCAATGCAGAGATGAAAACCTCACTCCGAAGTTCGCTAAATGCAGCCATCCTCTTAATCGTGGTCATAACATTTCTCTGTTTAATAATCTGAGCAAAAGACTCATAAAGCATGACCTTCTATTAATAGGTTCTCATTTTCTTGACTCTCTCTTTCTCAAAATGCAGATCTCATTACCCTGATGATGGACTCACCTAGCTAGTCCGAAACGTTGGTTTCAAAATTGCTCACAGGTTTTTCCATTAATTAAATACTCTTCCAGCCTGTATGGAATCTCTCTTCAACACCATTAAGTCCCACCATGGAAGGGACATGCAGAACAATGCTCTTAATTTTGAGAAAATGAGAATGTCAAGAGCCAGAATCCTATCCAATCTCATATTTCTAAAGCAATGCAGAGATGAAAACCTCACTCCGAAGTTCGCTAAATGCAGCCATCCTCTTAATCGTGGTCATAACATTTCTCTGTTTAATAATCTGAGCAAAAGCCTCATAAAGCATGACCTTCTATTAATAGGTTCTCATTTTCTTGACTCTCTCTTTCTCAAAATGCAGATCTCATTACCCTGATGATGGACTCACCTAGCTAGTCCGAAACGTTGGTTTCAAAATTGCTCACAGGTTTTTCCATTAATTAAATACTCTTCCAGCCTGTATGGAATCTCTCTTCAACACTAGTATATTTCGACAACTTTATAAACTAAAGAAAACAAAAGGGTCATACTTCCAATAACTTCATATGCATTTCTTGACATGTTTATTTCAACTCCTTGTGCCTGTCCTTTCAGTCTTTTGTTGAATCTACCCTTTTCTTTTCAATGAAGAAGGACAAGCGATATGTTCCCCCTAAGTAGATTATCTTCCATTTTCTTCCACACCTAGGTATGTTGACTCCTAACTAGGGTAACACCATGAGCTTGTCCTTCTGCTTGTTTGAGAGAATTTTTGCTACAATTTGAGCATATGGAGCACTGGTCATTCCTCTTTTTCTTACCAACTAGGGCTAATCTACATATTTCTTATGCGTTTGTTTCTTTCTTTTTCTGCATGGGAGAATTAATAGCACTATTGTTCTTTTTATTTGATTGAGATATTGTTTGTTTCAACTTATATAAGAGAGATCAACCATAGGAATTTCATACTCTAACATGTTGATATTTTGATAAAACTTAGGAAAATCAATTTCCTTTAGAAATAAATTATACTTCTATTGCATTCTTGCTTCTTCTAATATGGATTTTTCATTACTGATATAACTATGTCTTTGTTGGTCTTCAAAAAAATCCATGTATCTATTTGACTTGTTCTAGGGATGAGGTGTATCCATTCCAATTTTTCATATAACATCACAATTCCCATCATTTCCACACCTATAGAATTCATTGTTAATTTGAAAAGGGGAAAAGAGTTTTTGTTACTAAATATTTTTCTCGTCTAATTTTTTGAACTAATACTCTCTCTCCTAGTGCTTTTGGACATATGATCATTTTTTCTTTGAGGGGAAACGGATCTTTGTGCATGGCTATTCAAATTGTTATGGGAAACTCATAGACATTGTTGAAATAGTGCATTCTGCTTATGCTACTACAAATTATTTTTCTCCTTTGGACAGTTGGATCAAAGGTGTTTTGCATCTATAACAAAAGCATATGAGGGGCTTCTTATCTTTGTCTTCATTATTTCCAATAGATCGATTTCCCTTTTTTTCTTATGCTACCTTTTTTATGACTGCCACTCTATTTTTCCTTCCTTTAACAAGGCTGATGGGTCCCTTTAATGTTGTTACTTAGTCACTTTAACCTTCAAATTTTGTATCCGGTCGAGGGGGGTTATGACTGCTTCAAATCCCATCCAATGATTTAGAACTCTTTTCATGCATTTAATATTTCAACATCTTGTATTTTCCATTAATGATCTCAACTTCTAGTTTTTGATTTGAGGTTTTATGCTTCTTTATCTCCTCAAAAGCTAATATATGTTACCTTCTTAAATAAATATTTTCTTCAAGATCTTCCAACTTAACAGAGGAGCTGCTAGATTCACAACTAGTGTCTAATTCACTCACAACTTTTTCAAAATGTGTTCCCTTCATAAAACAAAGGTTTCTTCTATAGATATATCATATATTATATCTTATTCTCCACCATGGGTGTACCCATTATTTCATATAATAACAACAAGACAACAACTTACTAGTAGATTGCATCTCCTTGGTATTCTATATGTGCAGATCAACAAATTGGGATCTTGATACAAGGGAATCATCCTCTTATTCTGATTTATGATCTTCAATACTCTTTGAGTATTTGAATTCTCCATTCATGAGAGAAAGTATCTTGAAATCACATGCAATTTATATGTCTGTATCATAGATGGACTGCAACTCATTCCATTTTTCTTTTGTAGTCTCAGAACAAATTAATTTCTTAAGATATGGCATGGACAATCCTTTGAACATTTCATTTTTTCTAGTTCATTAAAACCATTATCTTATAACCCATTCTATACAGATAGCCATATATCCAAGTCAAGAGGTTGTAAGTAGATTTTCATTCTTACGTTCCAAGTTGAATAATTTGACCCATTCAAAATTGGAACTCTGCCTTAGGTAATCCAATCATGGTTTTCCATGATCCTTGATCATCCTTCTAGCTATAAAATTAATTTTGAAGGAACCTAGACCTAATATTAATTGTTGAAAACAATGGAAACCATGACACTACTTAGAGGGGGGAGTAAATCAATAGTTTGACCAAATTATACAACTCTCAACAAATTACACTTTTGAAACACTTTACCAATCATTCATGTAATCGACATCATAAATCAATCATGTAACATATAACATCATAATCATTGGCATATAAATGTGCAACAAATATAAACAAATCAATCTTATTTTTATTACTTTGGAAAACACAAACTACAACGCATTATTACATGGTTGCCCCACAAACTTCCATTTGTAGGTTTATCAAATGCCACTGAAAGAAACTTTTATCCCTGCTCATTTATCAACTGCCACTATAAGGGATCACCTCTTTTTGTTTATGAGCTGCTACTAAAAGGGATTGTTTCCCTTACTTTCTTTACCAGTCACTACTGGAAGGAGCATTAAACCCCCAATTTGCAAGTTGTCACTTTCTTTACCTCATTGATTAATCCTTCATCCATTTTCAAACCCAAATCATGAATTCCACCTCCTCAATAAAATAATTATATTTTCTTCTTAAAACACAAACCACAACCACCAAAATACCTTCAACAATCTATGGTTTCTGAAAAATTCACCATTGGATCACCTTCAACAATTTGCAATTTCACCATAAAAATATCTTCGTTGAATGCACCAAAAAGATATTAAATATTATATCACCAATATATTCTTTGCATCTCTAAAACACCATTCAGATACCAAATATGATGCTTGATCCAAACCTTATGCATCTCATTGCACCAACAAACACCATCTTGGTTGATCAATTATTCTTATAAATGAATTTGGACTAATAATTTTATTTCGTGAGATTTTTCTAGTTTGCACTTAAATTTCACTTAATGGAGGTTTTGATCTCATTAAATTCTTATTTTTCTACTTTTGGAATGTTCTCTTGGTGTGCACAATCAGTTTCTAATACCTACCACAAAAAAGGGACATTGGTGAGGGTCGAAAAATGCCACCATAATATCATTGGTGAAGGTCAAAAAAGCCTCTATCACCAAAAATAGTATGTCACGAAAATTGGCATCACCAAAAGTATAGGTGTTGTGTTGAAAATCAAAATATATCACCAATAATGATTTATAATGACGGATAGTGACCGTCACCATTTCATATGAGAAATTATGATAAAAATTAGCGTCTATCGCCAAAGAACTTAGTGTCACCAAAGTTGGAATCACCAAAACTATAAGTGTTGTGGTGACATTCAAGGTTCATCATGAATAATGATTATAATAACAAATAGTGACTGTCACCATTTCATATGAACAACAATGATTTATTGTGATGGACCTTTCATAGATGTCACTATTGATGCATATATATGGTGATGTTTGTTAACAGTCGCCATTCCATATTTTGGTGAGGGTCAAAAAGTGTCACCATAAGCTCATTGGTGATAGTCAAAAGAGCCTTTGTCATGAAAAATTGAATGTCACCAAATACCACATTGCCAAAAGTATAGGTTTTATAGTGACATTCAAGGTCTGTCACGAATAATGATTATAATGACATATAATGAGCGTCACCATTTCATATGAACAACAATTTATGGTGATGGACCTTTCATGGCCATCACTATTAATGCATATATATGGCACCATTCGTTGACCATCGCCATTTTATATTTTGGTGAGGGTCAAAAATTATGACCATAAGCTCATTGGTGATGATCAAAAGAGCCTCCATCACCAAAAACATATTGTCGTCATTCCATATGAATTTCAAGGCATGATGGAACTGAACCACAAACCTCTTGCTTGTAAAACATGTGCTCTTCCATTGCTCTAACACCCTTTAAAGAATTAGACTTTAAAATATTATACCTTTAAACTTTACAAATTGTAAATTGTACAAATTTCAATAAATTATAAAACTTTGCAAAGTCTTGGAAAATATTTTACTAAACAGGAAAAACAACATTGAAGTTATAGGTCCTTACTTAATGGTAATGGAATTTATGAAAAGTGAATCGAAGGAACAATGGCTACGTATAAGATACTCAATATGTTCAGTTGAATACTCAATTAGAAGTGAAATTTTGAATACATTTATAGGCTATAAATGACCTATAATTATCAAACGTAAAATTTGCAATTACACCAAAGATTGATTTCTCACTTTGTCAATCATGTAAATATGTTGTGACAACATAAAAATATGTCCCTAAAAGACCAATTTGCATGCCAAAAAGTAAAACACAATGAGTATATATGATGCAATTATGAATAGTGAGCTACATGCTTGAATCCTACTAGCTATGAGGTCTAGAAAAATAATATGGAGTCCTCATTATTAATTGATTCAAGATGTCAAAATACAATGATCAATAACAATGATGTTGAAATGTAACCACTAAAAATATGTTAAAATTGTAACCACACATTTTGACTAATATTTGTTAAACTAACAAAATATCCAAAAGGCATTCAAACACTTCAAAATCCACACCAAGCACAATTATCCAAAGATGGAATTGCATGGATACAAAGAAAACACTCTCTACCTCTCAATCATTACTATGTCCTCCCACAAGTACTTCAACTAGAAAAGGGATTTGACGACCAAAACCTCAAAGCAAAAATACCTACACAATCCAAAAACACACATTGTCCCCCCTCTACTTTTATAAAGAATATATAGAGGAATAAAAAAAAGATCCATAGAAAATAGGATCAGAGTGGGAAAAATAAATATTATAAGAAAAAAATTAACGAGTAACGAAATCTACTAATTTTAACATGTGTCCCTATCTACTCAATGATTAGAGGAAACAAAAGAACCCAGCATGATTGATTATGCAATTGATAAAATGACATTTACTTCTTTAGTAAAAGGAAGAAAATTGTAACTTCTTCTCTATTGTCCTTTGGAATAAATCCTCTATGTGTGGCATTAGGGTTTTGTGTTTCACTATTCTTACTCTCCATAATTAAAACAAAAGTTTTAGGTAGCGGTAGTGCCTATCGGTTCTGAAATATTGAAGGACTACATGCTAACAAGCTCTTTAAAAAAAATGCTAACAAGTGCTTTATAAAAGGACTCCTTGCTTTCATCTATGTTAAATGTAAGAAGAAACAAGTGCTTTACAAGTTCCAAAGGTCGAAAATAGGAACATCTTCCTTGAAACGACATAAATGCACTATATTACAAGTATTGCAACTCCACAATATCGCCATATATTACAAGTTTTGATATGCTTAGGTTAAGAATTGTTACCGATCAATGGACAAAATTCAGACTATAGATGGTTGTCATTTCCTACCTATACTTCTAGCTTAAATATACAATGGAAAACAAATTAATACCCTCCTGAATAATTACTATGGGCTTTTTTGGGCAATATATCCTTGACAGAAGTGAGGAAAATGACAAAATGACAGCCTTGTGTGTTTAATATATGCATATACGCTACTGGAACAAAATTGCTAAAGTCTTATTGAACATGGTTTCATTTTCCAAATCTTATGAAAACACAACTCTATGTAGTTGTTTGCAAGGGATGAAAACTTGGTGATGAATGCTTACACTCATATCTTTATATGTCAAATGGATATAAAGAGGGGTTTAACTGAGAGATCGAAAATTACAATGTAAATCTTTGTATTTTGAGGCAAAAACTTCCACCCACGCCAAAGGCTTTGCTCCATACGAAGCTCCACAAGATGTATTCTATGAATTGATAGGTGAAAATGGAAATCCTTTCCTTATGAATTGTGTCTCTCAAACAAGAGGATTGTCATAGTGAGTACAGGGTGACCCATAAAAGTATGGATGAGAATTTTTTACATTTGTTTGATATCCATATTGACTCTACACAGTTAAATATACAAATTTAGAAAAAAATTCAAAAAAATAAAAATGAAAGTTGCAACATTATGGATGAAGGTAACTAAATTATAGCCAAAATAAGAAAGATGACCAGAGTAAAGAAAATCTAACCAAAATACCAATAAATAAATTTTCTGAGACAAGTATTGAAAACATCATGCATTCAGTTCATTCGATGGGTGCTTGACATGATGATCATACGAGTTCTTAAACCTTGGCCATGTGACATAACCCTGCATAGTGCTATAACTAAAGGAAAATTCCCATGATTCCCAAAAATGATATAAATGATTAAAAATACCCTTTTAATAAATAATGTCAACACCCACAAGTAGGACCATCAAGATTATGGGCAATATTACAAGAGGAACAAAGAATATTCATGACAGATATTACAAGAAGCACAAAGAATATCAAGGTTCCACTCAACTTTAATTTGTCTCTAGTGGTATACCATAAAATCATATATGCTAATAAAAGTTATAATCTTTAAAAAATAAAAACAAAAAAAATGCAATTAACACATGCAATTCTTTTTATCTGGTAAACATATAATTAAAAACTTCATGACAATTACATGTAACAACATTCTTGTTATCTCTTAGCTACCATATTCCTAGGGCTGTAGGGAACAAGCTACGAGCATTCTCATATTCTATAAGGTTTTTTACTTGTTAGTTGTAGTCTATCTTTCCCATACATTTAGATGGTGATGGGCGTAGAAGAACCATTGATTAAAAGTACAAGTTGCATCAAATCCAAATTTTAGCACAAGACAACAAAATAAAATCAAATGCATGTTTGCCTCGTCAACATAATATGTGCCTAAAAAGACATTATTTCACAGAGCTCTTAAATGTCCTCTATAGTAGTGCATATGAAACATAACCTTCACCTTTATAGGGTAAAGAAAAAAAATATGTTGTTTCAATGCAAGTCTAAGAAAAATATTACCTTACTCAATAATATCTCTAAAATTTCATAACTTTGTTCCCCTTCATTTCCATCCACTACATAGCTGGAAGAAATACATCAAAGATCAGGTAATCAATGGAAAACATTGAAAAATAAAGTTGTAGTACTACAACAGGAAGAAATTATAGAAGAAAGACAAATACAATAACCATATATCCACATCTTAAGTAATGGATGTCAACATTTATTAAAATATTATAGATAGTTTTAATTTCCTAGAGACTAAATGAAAATTGCAAAAATATATGTACAATATGTATAAAATAAAATTATCAGTTTAATAAGAGTCTCATATGCTTGCCCACGGGGCTTTGGATTGACGGTGAATGGGTGCACTGTTAAGGCACTCCTTGCGATAGGTCACTAGTTCAAATCCCTCGTGAGTGCTTACCTACCAAAAAAAAAGTCTCATATGCTTGAAATGATTCTAGTTATTCTTGTAAATAATTTACAAAAATTTTAAACATATAGCTCTTAAGTTGAACATCTGAATTGTCTTTTGCTTTGCTTGTGAACAGATAACTGTTACGTGTTCCTTCTCCTTCCATCATCATTTATATTGTCTTACTTACCTTCCTTGTATTTTTCATTATAGCCTTTCTTAGGGGTTGGTTGTAATATTAAAGTTATCGAGAACCACTATCGACTGCTTCCTATTACTATTCCGTGTATTATCAAAATTTCTTGTGGCACATATAAGTGATTAGCCTTTGAGGAATTTTATATAATGGACTTGACTATTTAACTATACCTTCATATATTTGATATCGAAGAATATTGTTAATGTAAATCAAATATAGGAACAAATGTTATTAATGCAGATAGTTGAGTCAAAGTACTCAACAAAATTATGTTTATGGCTAATGCGATCAATGCTCATGGTAGATCTAAAAAGATAATTTTCAATGTTGAACCAAGAGTCAATAAGATGTGTATGTATGGAATCTAATTGTGTCTATCATATCCAATGTCATATTAGAATCATATCTGTCAAATACTAGTCACTACATCTTAATATAATCTAGACATCATATGCATAAGATATTTGAATGGAGATTAGAACTCTCGATGCTTGCAACAAAGAAATATATTTCATAGCCATAAGAGATTTGAACAAGCCCTTTGTTTAGTTTTCCTGCAACTACAACATGTTAGTTTGCCATATTTTGTTCTTGCACTTGTAAAAGATAGAATTCATAGGAAGAAACGATGTCAACATCTATATTGTACGTTAATATCCAATTGTGATAGGTTGGATATGCTAGTACAATTAGAGGCATGCGAATTTTTGGTATGATACCATGTATTTCAATGCCTAATCTCGTGACTGTTTGATGATACATGATCCTTGTTCTTGGACATTGCTTGTTAGACACCAATTCTATTTCCCAGATTAGTAAGTTGGGGGTAAAGCAAGTATATGCAACATCATTTATGTATGGATACCTTTTGAAAAGAGTAGACCAACGTTTCTAGCCTAAGAAGAGTATGAAAACTATTATTTACAGATTAAATGAATAATTCGATGCAGGGGATCCGCTGGGTAATGTCTCTAAAACAGAGGGTGTTTTCCATACATAATGCTCATCTCCACTATCAGAACCAAAATTCAACCAAGTGACAAGTGAGCACAAATGATAAGATTTGATATGAGAATCATTCATGAACAAATACAATAGAATTCTAACCTCTTGCTTCTCATTCTTCACAATGGGTTGAACAAAAGAAGAAACAAAAAATATTAAAAGCCACAACACACTATCTGGTACAAGTTTCAGAATATTGCACCTCCATTTATGAAATAAAAGTCCAACAAGTTAAATAATTTCCAATAGATAATTATATATGAAATCCAATTAGCATATATCACATAGTTTTATATGAAATCCATATTATCATATATCACATCAGTAAGACATCTCTCAATTTTTATGAGAAGCAAAAAAGTTATCAAAAGCATGTTTTTTAATTTTCCAACATAGAAGAAATGGGTTGTACATAATTAAGATTAATTTAAAAAATTTATAGAGTCATAATAGATGTCGATACTACCATCCAAACTTAGTAAGTGTTTATCAATTTATGTGAAAACAAGAAATATTCTCATATCATGTTCACCAAGAAACATCATGCTTGATTCTCAATAGAATATAGAGGATTAGTATTGGGTCAAAGTTTGTGGGTTGGGGTTTCTACTAGTTGCTAGAGGAAAATGGCACAAAGTAGTCTTCAGTCCACTTTCTTGGGCTAGGGTTTCTACTAGTTTCTAGAGACAAATGGCACAAAGGATTAAAGTAGAGATGTAGGGACCACCATGGATGTTGGAAGTCACTAGATGCAATTTGTAGGTGGTATTGAAGGAGAAAAGGATGAATCTCCAAGGATATTTGTGGTCATGTAGAGACATTAGGGAACCTTAACTAAGCTGGGAGGAATCAAAAATTGGAAATTTCTTGGAAGAATGGATCAATACCATGACTTGTGGCTCCTAGAAACCATGTGATAATCAAAAGGAAAAGGAACAAGCCTTTTTACGATTCTTTGTAATGGGATTTGTAGTTTCAATCCTAGTTTTCAAAACATTTAGTCTTAAACAATTGAGAATATCTTATCACTTTCTGAGTCCACTGTTGGAGAAGCTTTCCCACAAAGCTTGTTTCACATTAGTTAACTCTCACTAATGACAACTTCTAGCCATTGCAAGCTTTCAAAGTGGATTGTAAAACAACCAATTATAACTTATTATCTTAAATATTGAATTTTAAATAAAGACATCCAACCATTTCTTGATCAGATTGGTCATGAATATGTTAATGTATAAACCCAAACCCTCCCATGATAAGAGATCCATGCACTGGATATATAACTTTGGCATACTAGTGACATTTGATATTTGCATGAATTCACATGTAGTGTGTTTTTTGAAGAAAACAATTGATTGACACTTTTTCTGTAATATTTTACTGGAAAAACCCACTATAGCAATACATGATTTAGAAACATGTTTTTATACATTTTTCCTATTTTCCCAAAACATTGGATCTAGTTCTCTGGAAAATTATCAACCTTGATATTTATGGATATGAATTTATTTAAAGCATTTGGGGGTGTATTTGTGAATATAATTGGTATAAATTGCCGAAAAGTGAGTTTCACCAATATACATGAAAGTGACATTCTTAATCCCATGTATATGTTGGAGAACATGATTCCCCTATTGTTTTGTGAAATACCTTAGTCCTTATTACAACAATGTTAAGTTTTCTAATAATCACTCAACTAAACTGAGTTTAAGATGTAAGACAATTGACATTATAGTAACAGATCCATATAGAGAACAACCATGCTCCAACAACAAGGGTCCATTGAGTTTATATCCCAAGCCTCACACAATAGGGTCCACTAAGTTTATATCCCATTCCTCCAACACATTGTTTGGATCATTCATTTGGTACTTTATTACCATTAATGCTACCAGTTATATAGAAAATAATGGTTATCAAGAGAATGAAAGGGAAATAAGTAAAAATGAAGCGGGTACTGGAAAAAGATAAAAACCAAATTTATTATTTTTATAATTTGTTCGAAACACTAAAATAAATGAAATGAATGAAAGGGAAAATGGAAAAACCCATTCTATATCTACAGATAAGTCGATTCTAGATAAAAACACATTGAATACCTTCACAGTTGATGCCATTGGGAGACAGGGATGTTGTGCTGCTGAGAGTAGGAATGGACAATATTAAAAAGGAAACAATATTGGAACATTCTCTACTCATACATGAAAGTACACAAAAATCTCGAATATCCTGAAGTGTAATATCTTTCGCTTCTTTCTTGTGAAGGCCTCCTCTAGTGTAACTCACCCCAACACTCGATGTATGGTCCAGTTCTACAAATAAATAACAATGTTGCATGCTTCTACCCAAAGAAACATGGGAATCTCCTCGTCATGCAACATGACTTTGGCCATCCCCAACAATGGAATTATTCTTGTGCTCAGCCACCTCATTTTGCTAAGGATTGTATGGTGTTCTCAATTCCCTATTGATGCCTTCCTCAGCACAAGTATTTAAATCCATTTGAGGTGTACTCCCCTCCATTATCTGACCCCAATTCCTTGTTTTTCTTCATAGTTTGGTTCTCAACCAAGGCCTTGAATTCCTGAAGCTTTGATAATACCTCGTCCTATTTCTTCACAAAGAATATCCAAGTATTTCTCAAACAATCATCAATAAAGGTGGCATAATAGTTGTATGCACTAAGGGATACCAAAGACATGGACCCTCAAACAGCTGAGCTAATAAGGTTGAAGATGCTCTTCGTCATATTATCATGGTAGGGAAATGAGGTATTGGCATACATTTCAAGTGTGCAACCCTTGCACACATAATGGTACTCTATGTTGCATTGTGGAAACCCATTTGCTATCTCTCTGAGAATCTTCAATGCTTCATGGTACAAATGCCCCATGTGCCTATGCCATAACTCACCTAGCTCCCTTCTTGAGTCACGACACCCTCTACTCATAAGTGTTGTGGTTGTGTCAAACTTGTAACTTGAACAAGATTTTATGTCTCACCCCAATCTACTTGGATACTTTGGAAATTGCGGGCTTGGTGCAAAACTTTCCCTCTTTGAAGGTCACCTTGTACCCCTTATTCTCTAACGATGAAACTAAGATGATGTTTTTCTTGAGCCTAGGAACATAAAGCACATCTTTGAGAAATAAGGGTTTTCCCAACTCCCTTTCAAATTTGACTATACCAAGCCCTTTTTCTTGATACTTCTTATCGTCTCCCAACTCTATGTGTAAATTCATGTCCTTCTCTATCAGCTTGCAAAGATAGTCTCTATTTCCCATCACATGATAGGAAGCTTCGTCATCAATGTACCAAACACTAGTATGCTTTTAACGTGCCATATAAGTTATGAGAGAGAACTCCTTCGTAAAGTTATATGAAAACTAATCGATCTATGTAGAGGCTACTACTTGGTCCTTCTTGGACAACTTCTTCTAGTTAGGGCACTTAGTAGCATAGTGCCCTAATTGATGCCATGAAAAACACTTGATATTTCTAAGATCCTTATTCTTCTTCTCACCCTTGGAGCTCAACTCACTTCCCCCACTACCGTTCTTGTCGTTTGACTTTCCCCCATTTCCAGCTAGGGAAAAGTTTTCCTTGGCCCCGATCTAGGCATGAGAACTCACAATGTATTCCTCCAAAGATGTTGTTGGACAAAATTGCTCCAGATTCACTCCTAATCCTCATCACAAAAAAACACAATGACTCTATATCTAGAGTTGTTTTTCCCACTTCTGCCAATTCATCTCTTACTTGGGTGAACTTGGTGAGGTAAGACACCATAGTGTATGACTTGGTCATTCTGATTATCCTCAATTTACCTTTCAACATAAATTTTTTTGTTCTCACTGGTACCCTGATAGAGACCAACAATGGTTGCCTACATTTCCTTGGTTATATTCTTCCCATCCATGTGGGGAATGATGTGGTCATTAACTCCATCCAACAAGATTATCCTGGCCTTTGCATCTTTCTTGTTGTGTTGAGCTAATTGTTAAGGATATGTGAGCAAAGCTATGAAATTTTCCATGAACTCCCAAATGCTCTACTCATCAAGCACCATGTCAATCCTTTCTCTCCACAAACAATAGTTGGATGCACCCTCTAATATGTCCTCAAAGTGTAGCCCTTGGTACGTCGTTTTTGTCTAGAAACCCTAACTGCTAAGTCTAACTAGTAACAATATTCCCTTTCAACGTTGAAACTACTCTTTGAGAAGAAAACCATGTGCTCTGGCTTCAACCAAACATTATAGCTCTTATGCCATGCTAATTTTCTTAACCCAACATATCTGATTTTCATTTATCTAGAAATTAATACTCATAAATACAAAGAGAAAATTCTTATATGAAATTTTAAAATGCAAACAAAATTAAGTATCTAACCATAACACATACAACGGAAATTAAATCTGAAGAAAAATTGTACACATAAAAATATTGGACACTAAACATACCCAGGAAACCCAAAATCTGGGGAAATATTGTAAATTTATGTTCTTTATTGTTCATAAAATTCTTCAGGATATTTACAATTGGGTGAGAAACCCTTTATTTTGTGCCTTGCCTTCTTGAATAAATCCCTTTCTCAGCCTATATTTTCCTCTGCAAATGTCACAGCCTATACAATGTAGTTGTATGGCCTGTACCGTCGGTCCACATTGTATGACCAAGTTGTACGACAACCTTTGTGCCCCCAGAAAGACCTCAATATGTTGTTGATTTGATGCCCGGGTTGTATGGCCTTGTCTCCTCAACTTGGATGTTGAACTTTATTTGAAGGGTGAGTTGAACCTAATGAAAATAATTTTCTCGATCTTATCACTAGAACACTTATTGATGCCAAATCAATATGCTTTGAACTTCTACCCTTGCATTTTTTTCATAACTTAAATTTCACCTTCTAGAAGCATTCAAGGGCTAAGATTGTGTCTTGAGCTTCCAAGATCAATGGCTAAGATCTAATCTCTTGTTGACTTAGTACATTTTAAATTTTCCTAAGTGAATATTAAGAAAAAAATAAGTATTAAAATAATTATGGCTAAGTGATTGATCTCTGATTTTCTGCATGCATTGGCATATACGAAAGTACAGAATCCTTCATGTTCTACTCTAATCAACAAAGCCCACATATTAAAGAGCTCCTCATTGATTTGATAGATAGTGTTACTCTAATGGGAGTGGATGTGAAGAAGCTACCTTGAAAATCATTCCTATATGACATACAGGTCGAACAACAAACCCTAGCATTTGGTCAAATACACACATTTCATGGGAACATTTTGGCTATGAGGATGAAAAAACTAATCACACATAAGCTCTCTCCATTTTAAAGGCATGGATGGATTAAAGGGGAATTCCCCTGTGAACCTAGTTGAAGATCTACTTGAGAAAGAAAGTTCAAGGATTTCTTTTCTATTATGAGGTTCATCATTGCATCCATATTGTAGTTTTTCTATTGCTGGAAATTCATCAAAATTTTAGAACAAAACTAGGATTCATATTAGGGAGAAGTCCATCATTCGAAGAAGGGATTTGGTTGAGGTGTTCCTACCAATTTCCTTTGCCAATTACTATTAAGATAGACAATTTAGTGATGTCATTTCAGTTAAAGGTAGGAATGATTTGTAGTTTGTAGTACAATCACCCCTTTTGTTGCAATGCATGTGTATTAAGTAGCACCTTTGTAAGAACCCTCTATGTAATTTTCTATAATCTAGAAACAAAAAATCATAGGTTGATTTTTTGGCATGTTGTAACAACATTACCATGACATCCACTTTCACAATTTCAAACCCTATGAAGGTTTCCAATTGAATCCATTTTCCCTAATTAGATAGGCACTAATCCCCAGTAATCTCAGTCTTCCATCACAATCTTTTTCTAAATCTATCTCATATTTTACTTAAGGAAACACCCCTTGTTCGAGGGGATAGATGGCCGAAAGTGAGAGAGGAAATTATTGTGGTGACAATGGAAAAACCCTCTTAGTTCCCCTAAAGTTTGTATATGTGCTTTAAGGATTTACCACTTAAAGTGCAGGTTTGCGAGGTAAGAAGAATCATCAGCGTGTGTTAGTGTTTTAATAAATGTCAATGCTAGGAATTCACCTAGTTAAAAGCAAGAAGAAAGCAATCTTTATGTTAGATGAAAATAAGAACTCATGATAGTAGTTGCGGATTTACCCCTTCAATCTTCTAAAATATTAGAGCTTGTTCTTTATTTTTGGTTTACAATTTCATCATTGCCATAGGTCCATTTTAACAATCTATGATATCATTGATTTAATGGAGCAAATCCAAATAAAACAAATGACCATAGTGCAAGGATGTGATTTTTCAAATCATATGACAACAACTTCAAAAGAAAAGGAAACATAAGGATGGGAATGAGAAACATCTTCTTTGTAATAGAATGGGTAAGACAGGATGATGACCCACAATAGGAAAAAAGAGTTGGGCGATGGTCTAGTTACACTTAAGGAGATACAAATTTTCCTTGAGAGGGATCTCCACAATGTAGTCCTTCAAGGGGACACTATACAGTTGGAAATGAAAGCTCGTATTGAAGGGGACTAAATTACAAGGGGTGCCAGGGTGCATTCTCGACTATAGTGGATTTTTGAAGAGGGAAGAGGGATCCAAATTCCAAAGTCTACTTTGATTACTTGAAAAGAAAAGTGGTAGTTACAAGATTCTTGGTTTTCATGAAGGGGATGGATCTCTTGTAGAGGATCAAACAAAGGTCAAAGGTATGTTTTGATTTCATTTTCAAAATATTTCCTCTTATGCATTGAGGGATCATGCGGTGGATGGAAGGAACGCTCATTGTAGAGTCATTCCATGCAAGATTTCTATCTATTTGTGTAGTGATTGAGCCAAATAGATAGTGATTTCTCGAAAGAGAGGAGTTTTTAGGCTCTTAGTTCCATGAAGAATATCAAGTCATCAGGAATGGATGTTCCAATTTTTCATCATGAATGGATGGCCTTTGTTGTGATTTTTTCATCAAGAATGGATGGAATTTGTTGTCATTTCTACAAGGCCATGTTGGACACAATACAAGATGATTTCTATTGTTTGACAACTAAATAATTCTCTTTTAGAAGGCTATCTAAATCTCTCAATCATGGCCGTAGTAAACGCATTACCAAGAATGTATCTAGGGGCACCATTTGAGGCTAGAGACTCATTACTTTCCTCATTGTCTCATACAAGATCAAAGCTAAAGAAATGGCTTTGAAAACACACTCAATTGCATAGAAGGTAGATAAAAAAGAGGAGATAGGTTTTGTACAGGGTCCAATTATTTTAGACACATAATGCAGTCTCCCCGACCCCGACTTGGAACACTAACTAACAATATTATGCAATAAATAAATGAAAATGCAGAAAATTTTTACAACATAATTAGCTTGTTCCATGTAATTATAATTAATTATGCAACACAATTTACCATATATTCTCCACATCACAAATAACAACAGTTAAGCACCATAACAAAAGAATTCATGTAATTATGTGGAACCCAAACTGAGATTAATTCAGCCCATTAATACACAAATTATAGGGCACAACACAAAGACACAATATATATAACACAACAATTACCCCAATTAGGGTTTATCACTGAGATGCATAATTGTACATAAAAATAATACACATAAACACATAAGGGAATATGCTACTTATCTGTAATAATGAGTCGAATAGCTATGGGCTCTCCATGTTCCTCCCAACCATAGACCTGGTGGTTCATAAGCTCAACCACCAGGTCACCCCAGAGTTAGGATGACAACTCCAAAGCCAACGATAACTGAAAAATATCCATACCTCCAAGACCAAGGTGCCAATCCAATAGTCACAGTGCTTCGGGGCTGCAAACACCATCCAAGCTAATTACATGGGTTCCTACCCAACAACTGTGTTTCTCCAAGGCTCCCGGCATCCTCCAGGCCATAAATCGTCAACATTGGGTCATATCATAAAAACAGGATGCATCCATAAGGCACAATCAACTTAATAATAGCACCCTGACTAGTCTAAAGTCCAATCATAGGACCCACTAGCCATCAATCAATATCAGAGTCCTTCCCCCCAGGACTCATTGACCAAACCCTACCCAAAAATATCCAAGCTACACTTCTTTATAAATGCATGGCTTAACTTTCCATGTGGCACCCTCTAGAACCCTCATGGGTCCCAAGTGCACTTTTCACCAAAAACTATCCAATTGTTTCTTTTTTCCTTGGAGTTGTGCCCCCTCCCCCTCCCCCCCATACTATTTACGTGGAGTGGCTCTACAAATAGCCTTATTTTATTAATATTAAAGGATATGTACATGTAAAATATTTATTATATTCACATCCTCGCTCCCCCAGCTAGTTAGCCAAAACAAGCATATCAATATCGTTGGAACTACATGGGCATGCAGGTCAATAAATTATTTCCAACCCACTAGCCTAATATAAAAGGTACATGTATTTACATCATCAAAATAGGTGGGGGCATTACATTCCCTCCCCCCTTATTTTATGCATTGTGCAGAGTGCATCATATATACAAATATATAACATATACATTATATCAGTAAAAAATGTTAGGGTATTCTGTCCTCACAACCTCTTCTTGTTCCTAGGTCACATCATTACGACTGAACATGGTCCATTTTATCTTTACCATGGCTATGGCTCGATTCCAGAGCACCTTTACTTTGGTGTCTAAAATCTGCATTGGTTGAACTTGGAAATCTCCCTCAGGTTCCACCTCAATCATTTTCCAATCAACAACGTGATTAGTGCCTGAAACATATTTCTTAAGCAATGAAACATGAAATACATCATGAATATGCAGATATGCATGCAATGCAAGCCTATATGCAACATCTCCTATCCTCTCCAGGATCTCAAACGACCCGCAATATCTAGCTGCTATCTTGGAACAATTTCTCAATTTTAATCAGATTGTTTTCTCTTTTACTTTCAAAAAACATGATCTCCTCCATTAAATTCCCCGCTTTTCCTATTCTTGTTAGCATAACTTTTCTCCCTATCCTGGGAAGCTTTTAAATTTTGCTTGATTTTAACCATTTTCTCTTCCATGTGTTTGAGCAATTCAGGGCCCACCATAATTCTATCCACTAGGTTACTCTAACTAACCAGAGTATTACATTTTCTGAGATATAGAGCTTCAAATGGGATGATCCAAAATCTTTTGCTTACAGATGTGTTAAAGAATTACATGCATAAATTGTAGCTTAACATAGAAAACTTAATGTGCACATGAGAGAAGAGGAGAAACACATAAAGCATGAAAGAAGACAACAAGACTTGATAACGAAGTTCGTCCAACTTGGACTATGTCTCGGGCCCTGCTCGATCAATGGGGAGGCCTTCATTCATTAAGTGGCATGAAAAAGAATAGTACAATCATTAGCTACAAAAAAGGAGTCTTATACCTCCATATTGAAAAATGGCCGAAAAATACAGAACTTTGATGGAGAAATGGATAGCGCCATTGCGTTCGTGGTGTCGAGATGTGCTGAAACCATATCAAATTTGTCAAAATCTGACAAAGTGAAAATTTGGCTCTCCTGCAAAATTCTACCTCGAACTCCGTGCACTGCCTCCCTCTGCCTGAGTGCATTGAAAACTACATTTTAAATAAAAATTGGGGGACAGATTTCCCAATAATGTTGTTGGCGGAGTTGGTTTGAGATCTGTTTAATAGGGAGGAGGTCGGGCAGTCAAACCCCGCCTCCTCCTTTTTTAATACACCGAATCTCTTTAAAATTTAAACAACTTTTTTTTTTAAACTATGGGTTGGGTCGGGCCCGCCTTGGGCGGCCCGCCCACCATACCCACCTCCGCCTCTGCAATAATTTTTAACGGGTTGTTGGTTGTTTGTTTAGAGTGGGCGTGGTTGGGTCCATGCCCCAAGGGCCGACCCACCACCTGTTGTTGGTTACGGTGCCGAGGTGTGGGGTGGCGGGGTCATGGCCGCCCACCCCATGTTAATTGCTACATGCCGTGGGCTGTGGGGAGGGGCCGAGGGTCATGGCCTGCCCCTCCATATTTAACATTGCAGTTAAATTGGGGTGGTGGGGTTGGTGGCCCGCCACCCCCTTTTTAAATATTTTTTTGTTTAAATAAAAACAAAATGGAGTGTTTTTGAAAATTTGGTTTTGGACCGAATGATTCCTTTTAACAAGGCAACAATTTTTCCCAAAATTTGGTCGGAGTTGGCCGGGTTCTGTCTGCCGAGAAAAGTCCAAATTGCACCTTCATTAATCTTGCCTAGTCATAAAAAATTCAACCCAACTTTGACTGCCTATATCTCCTTCATTCGGACTCAGATTGGAGTGTTGTTCACACTGTTGGAATCAGGGAGATGAGCACTTCGATCTGATGTCAAGTTTATCACCTTTCTACCACTTTGGGTTTTGATATTTTCCCCTACCACTGTGTCTGGAGATCCTCATGGATCAATCCTCCCCATTGAGGAGCTTTTGGACCGCTAAAAACTTTATCAATCAATTGGAAAGCGAGGGAATCGTTCCCTCACTCTTTCTTTTTCCAGCCATTTTCCCTTGCTAGGGTGCATCCCCTTGAAACCAAATCGAAGGTATTCCACATCTCCCCGTCATGAGGTCCTGGTTCTTCTGTCAAGGATGATGTCTTCAGGTAACTCATCGAGATACTCTCGTGCAAAGTCATCAACTGTAGGAACTTTGCCCACCTCCTCGGTGTCCATAATCAATGGTGGCTCATACAGCGTTAAGTTCTCCACATTAACTACAGAGTACATCTGCATATATATCGGCAAATCGAGACAAAATGCATTGTTTCCAATCTTCTCCAAGATAGTGAATGGACCACACCAGATTGGTCGCAACTTCTTCCCTTCTCCCTTCATCCTTTCCTTCTGATATGGAACCACACTTTGTCAAATTGATGGTCGACTCGGTGTTTGTCATGTCGAGCCTTGTAATGGTCTTGACTTTTCTCCAACTACTCATGTACTACTTGGTGAATCAACTGGATCCGCTAAATGAACTGTTATGCTTTGTCCCTATCATTACGTCCAATGGAGTCATCTTCCCTTCCAAAGACCATATCAAAGGGGTCTTTTGGTAGGTAACCAAAACATGTCTCGAATGGTGAATGATGTGTAGATGAGTGCACTGCTCGGTTGTAGGAATGTTGCACATATGGAAGATGCTCATCCCACAACTTAGGATGTTTCCCACAATAGCCTCGCAACAAGTATACCATGGTTCGGTTTACAACCTCTGTCTATTCGTCAGTCTGTAGATGGAATTCTGTGCTTCTTTTCAACTTGGTGTCCATCATCTTCCACAAGCTGGTCCAAAACTCTTCGAGAAAGCGAGAGTCCCGATCTGACACAATCGATGTGGGCAACCCAAAATGGACCCAAACATGTTGAAAGAAAAGATGAGCAGTCTACTATGCAGTGATCTACTTTTTACAAGGCATTAAAATACACATCTTAATAAAATGGTCAACGACGACATACAAATAGTCGTGACTCTTTCTAGACAAAGGCAAACCTCCTACAAAATCCATTGTCACACTTTCCCATGGACGAGTTGAAATAACGAGTGGTGTGTAGAGCCCGATTTTTCTATTAGAGAGCTTTGAAACATAACACATCACACAACTCTTTACATAGAGGGTCACAATGTTCTTCATATGAGGCCAAAAACAAAATCTTTGTACATGATACAGTTTTTTCAATACCAAAATGACCAGACACAAGGGAGGTGTGGACCTCCCAGATTACATGTACCCTTTCTCCTGTGGGTATGCACAATTTTCCAAGGTGATACAACAGTTTCCCCTGTAAGTGATAGTTGTCAACCTGTGAACCATGGGTTAGTTTTTCATAAATCTCCTTAAAGTCATCATTGTTAGCATATTGTTTAGCATAACTCTTAAAATATAATGAAGCAATATGCAAAATAACAAAAGCAGAAATAGGAGGGAAAGATAGCATATCAACCACTTTGTTGCTTGTGCCCTTCTTATATTTTATTACCAGATGAAACTGCTGTAGAAAACCCATCCACTAAAATGACGAGATTGATACAACTTGGTCTGCGACTGAAGATACTACAAGGGCTGATGATCCGTATGGATGATGGTCTCCTTGCCAATCAAGTAGTGTTTCCACTTTTTCACACTTTAGACCAAGGCATATAATATCTTGTCATAAGTGGGATAATTTATCACAGCCTGAGAGAACTTCTCAGAATGGTAACATATCGGCTTCTTTTGTTGCATCAGTACAACTCCCATGGCATATCCGCTGGTGTCTGTTTCAATCTCGAATGGCTGTTGGAGATCTGGTAAGGCCAAGACCGATGCGGTGCTGATCTTTTCTTTCAATGTTTTGAAGGAATTTTGTTGCTTTCCTCCCCATTGAAAGACTTGCTTTACACTTGTCAATGCATGTAAAGGTGTTGCAATAATAGAGAAATTGGTAACAAATCTCCTCCAATATTGTACTGCACCCAAAAAGCTATGAACCTCGGTTACACTAGTAGGCTTAGGCCAATTTACAATTGCTTCAACTTTAGAAGGATCAATTTTTAATTGACCATGACCAACAATATGACCTAGGTAAACCAAAGAGGTTTTCCCAAACTCTAGAAGGATCAATTTTTAACTGACCATGACCAACAAATGACCTAGGTAAACCAAAGAGGTTTTCCCAAACTCACATTTTGACAATTTTACATAGAGTTTTTCGTTTTTCAATACATCAATGACGTACATGTTCATTCCAACTTTTACTAAAGACAAGGATATCATCTAGATATACAAGAACAAATTCATAAATGAAAGTCCTAAAGAGATCATTCATTACCCTCATGAAAGTGGCTGAAGCATTGCAAAGTCCGAATGGCATCACCATCCATTCGAACAAACCATGTTTGGTCTTGAAGGTGGTTTTCCACACATCCTGCTCTGCAATTCGGACCTGGTGATAACCACTACGTAAATCCAATTTGGTGAAATAGATAGAAATATTTAACTGATCTAGTAGGTCATCAATGTGGGGAAGAGGGTAACGATTTTTCACCATGATTTTGTTTAGTGCATGATAATCCACACACATCCTCCATGTCCCATCTTTCTTCGGCACTAAGACAATTGGTGAGCCGCATGGAGAAGTGCTCAGCCTGATGACCCCTTGGTTCAATAGTTCACGCACCTGCTTTTTGATCTCCTCCATCTCAATGGTCAACATCCTGTACATGCCAATATTCGGTAAAGAAGCATCATGCTACAAATGGATCTCATGTTGGATTTCCCTCTTCGGGGGGAATCCCTTTGGTTCCTGAAACATCTCATTATAGTTAGAAATTAATTCACATAATTCCTTTTTATGCACATGATCACAACCCTAGAAAGCATCGAATAATTTTGCATCTTTTCCCCTTACAATCATAAGCATGCAACCCTTACTGGAATTCACCAACCTATTCATTTTTCCTGCACTTACAAGGCTAGCACAGATTTTAGTTTGATGAGCCCTTACAATATATTCTACCCCATCTTTTGTGATTTGGTATTTGTTTTCATGATGGAAGAAGATTTCCTTTCTATCATATAGATATGGACTCCCTAACACCATGCCACAGATATCCAATGGTATCACATCAAGTTTTACCTCATCCACTAACTTAGAAGCGATCACAAATTTAACCTTACACTGCTTAGTTACATTCAGTTTTTCTTTATCATGTATCCATCCAAGTGGGTAAGGTTTTGGATGTGGTTTGGTTTCCAAGCCTAGCTTCTTTACCAAGGACTCTGAAATTAAGTTTGCTTGGGATCCGGTATCAAATAGAGTTTCCACTTTTGTATGATTTATGATAACTCTAATATGAAATAGCTCAATTCTCTTTCGTTCATTAGGAAGAGACTCATCTATTGAACTAGTGCCTTCATGTGATTTAGAATTAACATGAGGTGTAAGAGTACCTTTTGTTCCTATTGTTGTGATCAATGCTTCATCTTCGGAATCAGATCCAAGGTCTTGCTGCACAATTGCTATTGTCTTTTTCTTGCGTTTTCCTCCATACTTTTTTGGTCTCTTTTCTGGATACTGTTTCTAACAATGATCGTCGTCATGACCTTCCTCTTTGCAGTGATTGCAATAAGGTCTTTCTCCTTCATCTTTCTTGGTTGATGTTGTCCTCTTCTCCTTTCCTTTTCCTTTCACTTTGGGGTTTCCATTTGGAGGTTTGAAAGGCGGTTTCTTGAAATTATCATCTCTTCCATTTTTTCCCCTATTCTCAAGATGGATTTCCTTCACAATAGCAGAGTCAATAGTAGTTGGTTCAAATAATAATAATGAATATCTAAGGTAACTATGTAATGATCCAATATACTTAGTTACTACTTCAGGTGAGTCAAGTGCAATGTCCAAATAAATTGCATGTTTTCTAAATTCCTCTGTAAAGATTTGAACATCCTGACCTCTGCCTCCTTAAGTATTGCCAATCCATTAAGGCTTTTTGTTTATAACCCAAGGGATAGAATTGTTCCTTTAATGCAGAAATGAAACTAGGCCATGAGGAAATAAGATTACCCACACTCTTGCTGCTTCACAATTTTCTCTCCCACCAAACGAGAGCGGTGCTACTCAGCCGAAGAGAGGCCAGTTGAATCTTAGCCTCGTCCTCATCGATCAGCTAAATCCTACAATAGATTTAAATTTGCCTAATCCAGTTGTTAAGATTTTCTGCATTACTTTCACTGTTAAACATGGGAAGATCAAATTTGACATCTAATTTAAGAAAGGTTTCTTAGATGCATCCCTTGAATTTCTACAATTATGGTGATGAGAGGAAGAAGAACTTTCAGTCATGGAAGGAGAAGGAGGGGGTTCTTCTCCACCATTTCCATGCGCTAAACCTTTTTCTTATGGTTTTCTCTCTTCTTCTTTCTCTAGCCTTGAAAACAACTGACTGACATTCTCTGCCATTGAATAGAAGGTTTTCGGAAATTGTGCTCCTCTTCAAGACGAGCCTCTTCATCTGCCATGTTTCTCTTTCGATGTGCACACCTCGCTACGAGATCGAAAGACTTTAGTTTCCCTTCACCTCTTCGGAGCCTGTTTCTTGTTAGATACAAACATTCAATTCACATCTAAAAAAGACTTGCTCTGATACCACTTGATCCAAAATCTTTTGCTTATAGATGTGTTAAAGAATTACATGCATAAATTGTAGCTTAACATAGAAAACTTAATGTGCACATGAGAGAAGAGGAGAAACACATAAAGAATGAAAGAAGACAACAAGACTTGATAACAGAGTTCGTCCGACTGGACTACGTCTCCGGGCCCTGCTCGATCAATGGGGAGGCCTTCATTCATTAAGTGGCATGAAAAAGAAGAGTACAACCATCCGTTACAAAAAAGGAGTCTTATACCCCATGTTAATTTCTGCATGACGTGGCCTATGGGGAGGGGCCGGGGGTCATGGCCCACCCCTCCATATTTAACATTGCAGTTACATTGGGGTGCTGAGGTTTGTGGCCTACCACCCCCTTTTTTTAATATTTTTTTGTTTAAATAAAAACAAAATGGCACATTTTTTAAAATTTGGTTTTGGACCAAAGGAGTCTCTTTAAGGAGGCAACAATTTTGCCCGAAATTTGGCCAGAGTTGGCCAGATTCCATCTACTAGAAAAATTCCAAATTGTGCCTTCATTAATCCTACCCAGTCATCAAAAAGTCAACCCAACTTTGACAGCCTCTATCCCGTTCATCCGGACTCGAATTGGAGTGTCGTTCACACCGTTGGAATCAGGGCAATGAGCACTTCGATCTGATGTCAAGTTTATCACCTTTCTGCCACTTTGAATTTTGATCTTTTCCCTTGCCACTGTGTCTCGAGATCCTCCTGGATCATTGGATCATTTTTAATAATGCCTTGTACTCGGTATTATACGAAAATTCCACCAGATGGAGGTAGTCCTCCCATTTGGATGGTTTATCTATCACATACATCTGCCACATCTCTTCAATTATTTGATTTACCCATTCATTATGTCCATCAAACTCAAGATGATATGTTGTATTGAAGTTTAATTTGATACTCAATCCTTTAAATAATCTGATCTAGAAGTTAGATGTGAATTTTGGATCTCTACTAGAAATTATTGCCTTAGGCAACCCGTGAAGCCTGGTAATTTCCCACACATAACTTCCTACAATATTTTTTGCTTTATGCGTTGACCTCACTGGAATTAAATTGGAAGACTTTATAAAATTATCAACTACAACCATTATGGAGTCATTGGCCAACTAGTAATAAAATCAATGGATATTGTCTCCCATTTCCACTCCAGGATACGAATCGATTATAGCAAACCAACTGGATGTTTATGCTCAGCTTTCACCCGTTGGCACTCCATACACCCAGCTATGTAATTAGCCACTTCCCTCTTTAAACATGGTGAGTAAAATTGTTTCTTAATTGTATTCAATGTTTTATGATACCTGTGGTGACCAAGATATGGTATCCTATGCATTTCATGTCGAATTATTTCTTTAATTGCTGGAACATATGGCACATAAATTATTCTTTTATATAAGAGAATATTCTCCGGGCCTAATTCGAAATATTGGAAGCTCTCATTTGTTGCACCTTGTTGTAAATTATTTTTAATCTTCATATATTTCTCATCTAAATTACCAACTTGTAGAATTATTCCCATCAAATTAGTTTCGTAGTTATTAATTGATGTGACATGCATAACATGTAATCTTCGACTAAGTGCATTAGCCACCCAATTTTCTTTCCTCTTAATCTATTTGATTTCAAAATCATATTTTTCCAGCAATTCCAGCTACCAGATTTGCCATGCATTTAAATTTGGTTGTTCAAATAAATGTCACAATGCAATGATTAGTCTGCAATTCAAATCTTTTGCCCACGAGGTAACGGCTCCACATTTCAATGTGTGAATGATAGCTAAAACCTCCAAGTCATGGGAAAAATAATTATTTTCGTGATCTTTTAACTTTCTGGACTTGTAGCAAATTACCTACCATTTTGGATGAGAATACCCCCCAATCCTTCTTTGCATGCTTCTGTGCACACCAAAAAATTATCATTTGGATGAACAATTTTTAATATCGCCACCCTGGTTAATAGAAATTTTAAATGTTGAAAGGATGATTCACATTCAAGTGTCCACTCAAATTTTACACCCTTTTTACGCAAATTTTTGATTAGATATGCAATTTAGGAAAACCCTTCGATAAATCTCCTGTAATACCGAGCTAGACCCATAAAAAGACCTCATTTTTGTAACATTTTTTAGGGCTGGCCATTCTGTGATAGATTTCATTTTCTGTGGGTCCATAGTTATCCCATATTTTGAAATAATGTGACCCAAATAGTGGATATGTCTGATAAAATGAACATTTTCTCAGCTTAGTGTAACGTCGATGCTCTCTGAGTACTTGTATAACCAATCTCAAGTGTTGTTGATGTTCCTCTTTGGTTTTTTAATATATTAGGATTTCATCTAAGAACACAATGACGAATTTATCTAAGTATTCCTTGAAGACTCCTTTCATTAAACACATAAAATCTCTCGGTGCATTAGATCAACCAAAAGGTACTACAACAAATTCATAATGCACATAACAAGTTCAGAATGTTGTTTTATTGATATCTTCTCCATTAATCTGCAGCTGGTGATACCCAGATCTTAAATCAATTTTGGAAAATATTTTTTCTACGTATAGTTGATCAAAGATATCATCAATCCTCAGTAGTGGGTATTTATTTTTAATAGTAACTTTATTTAGTTATCGTAAGTCAATACACAACCGTAGTGTACCATCTTTCTTTTTAACAAAGAGAAATGGAGCACCTCACGGTGATACATTGGGATGTATATATCCCTTCTTTAGCAATTCCTCTAGTTGCATATGTAATTCTTTAAGCTCCGACATACTCATCCTGCATGGTTCTTTATATACCGGAACTTCCCCTGCCACTAAATCAATAAAGAAATCTATTTCCCTCCTTGGAGGTAATCCAAGTATTTCTGCAAACACATTACCAAATTCTTGAAGAAATGGGTAATTTCATATATTAATTTGTTGGTCCATATTTGTCTCCAAATGAGCTGCAAGGATTTGGCATCCTTTCTTAAAAAAAAAAAAATCAATTGCATGGTTAATATTTGTGTAATGGATATCGGTCTAGGAGTTCCTTTGACTTGTTTCTAATGTGCTTCATCATCAATACATTTAAAAGACTTCCTATAGCAATCAAGTATTGCATGGTTATTTTCCAACCAATCCATGCGAGTTAAGCAATCACAAGCACCCAACAGAATTACATTCAAGTTAGTTGTTTTTTCCAACCCATTCATTTCAATCAAGCAACCTCTAATTAATTCTATAACCTTTCTCTTCATACCTATAGCTAGCTGTACTAAGCAAGATTTGGAATATTTAATTTTCTTCAAATTAATTTTTTCAACCAAATTCACATTAAGGTAACTATGGTTGGTTCCAAAATCAATTAAAATTGAAATTGGTTGATTGTTTCTCTTACCTTCAACTTCTATTATATGAGGTTGATGCTCCACTTGTTGATTATCTAAGGCTGCATAAATTGTGAGCATGCCTCTTCCCACATCATCTAGAGTACTTGTCGCTTGCATGCTATGCATAGTACTCATATTCTCTTCCTTATGAGGACAATATCTAAATCGATGATCTCCTTTATAGCGCCAACATTTAATAGGTGGGGGATGAAGCCTTTTACTTGAAGAATCCCCCCTTATGGTTGGTTAGAGACTCGGGTTGTTTGCTGGCCCAACTATAAGTTATTCTTAAATGGCAAGGGTTTATAGCACTTCTTTCTTTGCTCCATAAAATTCCTTTTCTTATTTCCCAAAAACTTGTGTAGCATGGTTTTATTTTTATTCTTCTCCTATAGTTGTTCTACTTTCCTCATGGTTACCTCCAAGGTTTTGGGTTCGTCATATTTCATCTTATCAACATAAAAGGATGATAGAACACTAATGTATCTTTGAATTTTAACCTTTTCATCTTTAATAAAATGGACATACCTTAGTAACTCCACAAACTTTGACCATACCCTTCCATGGTCATGTGTCCTAGTTGTAGCTCAAAAAACTCTTGCATTTTTCATTCATAATATCTTTCTGATAAATATTTCCTTTGGAAATATTCCTTAAATTTTTTCCAAGTGATCTTTCTGTCATCCAAGTGTTTGACTACCTTGATTTGTTCCCACCAGAGACTAGCCTTTCCTTTTAGATGATATATGGCCACTCTAGCCTCTATATTTGAGGAATAAATGAAGAGATGAAGATATTTTCTCATCTCCAACAACAAAGTTTCTCTTTCCTCCCCTTTCTTGTTCTCTCCATTAAAGGTGGGTGGCTTAATTTTTCTCAATTCCCCTTACAAATTTTCGCTATCTAATTTATGCTTCATTTCTAAGTTGGAGACACACTAGGACTAGTATTGGATTCAGATGTAGAATATGTCCTTTTACTGGTCCTCCTTAATGTGTGTTGGTGTGGATGAGCATCATTCATAGAATGTCTTGCAGTCCCAGTGCTCCTCTTCTTAGTTCTGGCACTATGCTCATATGCTAGCTTTGACTCAGTTTGTTGGCTCAAGTCTTTCTAAATTTGATTTAGGCTGTGCAAAAATCGGTTATTAATTTGTTTTTGTTCTTTCATCATCTTTTCATTGTCATATTTTTAGTTGAGTACTTCCAGTTTTAGACGTTTGATCGTTTCTTCCAAATCTCTCCCCTCCATTGGGTCCATACCATAACCATTAAATTTAGTTTCATTATTACTCTGGCATATATTTTCTGCCCTGAGCGCTTCCTCGTCACTATAAGGCCTTTGGGCATCTTCTCGATTCTTGTATGCTATTAAGATGTTTTTTTGGAAACTGCATTTGCAACTTTCCTTGCGAATTTCACCCTAAATTATTACTCAAATTGAAAATCTAGGTTGACCAAATCATTCTCCTTGTCAATATCTCTCTATTGATTATCTACTTGTACTATTTCGTTACTCGAGCTGAAAATTATTCCTTTGGAAAGATAGTAGCATGTTAATTGTTTTGTCCCTTGAAAAATTATTGTAGCTTTTCCTCAAATGTTTCCATAATTTTTGGCTACAATTTTTTTTTTTTTTGAGTGCATTGCTATTTTATCGTCGGAATTATCTTTCTAACAATTGGTCATATACCAAATTCCGATTTACTAGCTGTAATATACGACTTTTGGAAGATTCATTGATTTTTCCCTATTCTTTCATAATTGAATATTCAAATTATGCTTGCCTTAAACTAGCTTGTACTCTTTGATAAGTAATTGTACTTTTGCAGCATACATAATACCTATTCATGTTTATATGATTCTCTATGATTCACTACTCTTTGCAAGGTTCCTTGAGCATCTCATTGGAAACAAAGTGACTTTCTTAGCCCTTTTTTTCTTCCATGTGTCCAACATGCAATCCTCACTTTGTTCATAAACCCTAAGTGACTTTTTTTTTTTCTTTTTTTATAAGAGTTGTTCTATCAATATAGAATATTACAAATGAATTTAACAATAAATTATTTGGGTCCCTCCACATACCCAACAATAATTAATTTCAAAAACAAAATTAGTGAGGTAAATCGGCGTTTGACTCCTGATTTTTATTAGCAATGTCGATAGCATGGTGGTTTTTGGGGGCATTCGTCAGAGCCGATAACCAACAATGTAATGCCACATCAACCCGACAGTGGGGCCATCGGGTCATCCGGCACCATTAACCTCCTCACTCTTTCACACCCGATAGGTGCTTCCAACCATTAATCCTTCACACCTGGTCATCAATACATTGTAGTGGGATTCACGCCATGCCCCCCAGCACCAAGGCCTCTATCTCCCACACTAAAAGTGGCTTGCAGACCTAAATTTGACTTGTTGCCTCAACTTTGCCTCCATGGCCTGAGCTTCGTTCGGTCGACCCTTGTAGACCTTTTGTAATGAGAATATGGGTAGCTCAAATCACTCGTCTATAATTTACGATCTCTTTGCAGTAATAATTCATGATCTCTCTGTGGTAATAGAAAAACAATCTGGGCGCATGCGTCTGTGGTTCGACTTGCTGATATCAGGTGCACACATTCCTTATATTTTTCTAATACATACCTACTCATATATTTTCAAGTATGAATAATTCACCATAATTACCAAAGATTAACAAAGGTAGACCTAGCACTGTTACTCTACAGAGCCTTTATGAGTATATAGAGTCTTTAGAGAAACGTAGAGAGGAAAGAGAAGTCAAGCTACAAACAGAGTTAGTAGCCATGCTGGAAAATAAATTCACATCTCTTGAAGACAAGATCCAAAAACAAATAGAAAATAAAATAGAACTATCGAAGAATAAGATGGAGGCAATGGAGACTAGGTTGCAGGTTATAGAAAAACAAAACCAAAATATGAACCAAACATCCCAGCAAGTAGATGTTGATACTTTGGAGAGTCTTAAAATGAAGGACATAAATAAAGAGCTAGAAGAAAAAGTTAGTAGTCGCCTCACCCTAAATAGTGTGGTAGGTAAATTAGATATCAAACCAATTAAAGATGAAATGAAAATTGATAGAATTAGACCATGAGCATAACAAAAGGGCCTTGAAACTTATAATCTTTGGTTTGAAAGAGGAGGTAGACGAGGATACTTTAGCCATAGCCCAGACAAAATTACATAACAGACTACAAATTGAAACAACGTGTCTCATAGAAGCAAAAAGGTTGGGGAAACTAACTGAGAATAAAGGAAGGCTGATCCGAATAAAGGTGAGCTCTACTGACCATAAGTATGACATACTTAGTAAAACCTCAAGTCTAAAAGGAACGAGAATATTTATAAATGAAGATCTCATTCTAGAAGATCAAGCAGAATTGAGAAAGGAGGTTCAAAAGGTAAAGGAAGCTAGGAAGGAAGGAAAATGGGCAATAATCATAAATACAAAAGCCGTTATTCGAGATAGAAGCCAAAAAGATAATAATAAATAGCAATTCAACATGCTCTAGATTCTTTCTTGGAATTGTCGAGGCTTTCCATGGAACAAAGGCCCCAAGCTAAGTTGGATCTTGAATGATGTTGATATTATTTTGCTTGTTGAAACTTGGGAGCATGAAGAATCTAAGGTCCCTAACATAGATGGCTTTACATTATGGTCTACCTAGAATAAGCGATCCTCCTATAGAGGCATTGGGGTTATAGCTTGTTACATTAAGAAGAACATCTCTCCCCATGCTAGGATTTATAAAAACGACTCTCACAACCAATATTGTTGGATATAAATTATTGACATTTATGATAAAAAGACCTACATAGCAATCTGTTATTCCCCCCATCAATTCTAACTTCTATAAGAAAAAGAATCTACACAAAAATAGTCCTTACAATGGTTTAGAGAATGATATTTCTAGCCTAAGGAATGAAGGCAATATCTTTTTAATGGGTGACTTTAATGCTCGAACTTCAAGCAACCAAGCTATTCTTCTAAGCAATCATTCCAACCCTAATCCTCTTTGGTTAGACAAAGACCTTCCTCTGGCTAGCCAGTACAAAAGGAGCTCTGAAGACCTCAGGGAGAATTTGTTTGGGTTGGAGCTAGTTAAGCTCTGTAGTGCTCAAGATCTCATAATTTGCAATGGTCTAAAGAAGTGGCCCAATTCTAGCCAGATGACCTGCATCCATGGGCTTGGTAGCAGTGTGGTAGACTATGTTATCTCTGATCTCCCTCTATACAACAAAATAACAAATTTTGACATCTTAAACGACCACGAGCTTGACTCTGATCATAGGCCTTTACTTATAACTCTCAATTTTGTCATGCATAGAGATCCCATAGAAGATAATCCTTATAGCCAAAAGAATTTAATCTTTGATAGAAATAAAAAATATCTCTTTCTAAATGAACTAAAAACTAATTTGCTTCCTTTATCTAGTATAGACAACATAGAAGATCTCTATCATAATTTTACTACAACCCTCTCATATTCTATTAACAAGTTCTCAATTGAAGTTTCAAGTAATAAAAGTAATAGCAAAACCAACCCATGGTATGACAAAGATTGTAAAAAGTGCGAGGAGAGTAATTAAGGAAGTTGTTGATGAATCTCTTAAAATTGGCAAGATAAAAATATATAAAGCCCTAACTAAAGGAAAAAAAGGCAGTATATTCGTAAAAGACAAGAGAATCTCTTACACCTCTCTAAGGTAGCTCCTAAGAAATTTTGGAGGCAGATTCTGACTAGGAAAACTAAACATAATAATAAAATTGCTTTACACGATTGGAATTCCTATCTTAAAAAGCTTTATGAATCTCCAAATTTCATGGATAACTTTGAAACCCTGCTGACAACGAAAGAAGTTTTCTCATTAGAATATATTGATTTTGGGGTTAATCGCTTGGCTAATGGGAAAGCTAAGGACATTTAAGATTACCAGGCAGAAATATTAAAAATTGGAGGTCTTGTCCTCATCCCCCACATTCACAAGCTTTTCAATCAAGCGATCAAGAAAGGGTTCCCTAAACCATGGATTCAAAGCCTCATTATCCCTATTTTTAAAAGTGGGGATACAAATAACCCCTCTAATTATCAGAAAATTATGATCAACCCTCCCCTAACCAAGTTATATGGTATTGTTTTGGAAAGGAAGTTGAGCATATGGCTTGAAAGTGAAGGTAAGTGGGCTAAAGGCCAAGCAGGTTTTAGAAAGCAACACTCAACAACAGACCACCTTGTTATGCTTAAGATCATTGTGGAGGAATGCTGCAATGATAAATCCAATCTCTTTTGTTGCTTTATGGACTTTAGAAAGGTTTTTGATATGATTCCTAGAAACAACCTTTGGAACAGATTAGAAGAGCTAAAGGTTCCTTTTGAGTTGAGAGTTGCCGCTATAAGGTTATACGAGAATGTAATTGCCAAGTTAAAGAGCAATGAGGGGTGGTCAAAAGATATTAAGTGTAATATCAGAGTTAAACAAGGTTTCCCCCTCTCCCCTACCCTATTTGGCATTTACATCGACAAGCTAGAAGGTTGTTTAGAGGAAGCAGGATGTGCTGGCACAATCTTAGCTGGGATAGTCATCATCCTTCTTCTCTACGCTGACGATATTGTTCTTCTCGCAAGGTGCCCATCTAATCTTGATAAGCAACTTATACTTCTTAAGGATTTCTGCTCTACCATAGGTATGATTGTTAACACTGACAAAACAAAAGTTATGATTATCAAATCCAAGAAGGACACTTACACTAATTTTATGTATGACAATAGTAACTTGGAGGAAGTGTCTTCCTATAGGTACCTAGGAATTGATATTCATCACAAGCTCAACTAGAACTATAGCATTGAGAAAAGCATTAATGGGCGATGTAAAGCTTATTTTGGTCTTGAAAATAATTGTAAAACGGCAAACCTCGTAATGTGGGATAGAAAGAAGTTCCTTTTTGAAACTTTAGTGACTCCGGTTATCTTATATGGATGTGAGGTTTGGAGTTGTAGCATCTCTAGAGAATCCTAGAGAAAGATTGAGCAAATCCAGAAGCATTTTATAACATATAACCTCAAAATTAAAAGCAACACACCCTATCCTATTCTCCTTATAGAAGTGGGTCTTTCCCCTATTGAGAGCCTAGCTATGACTAGGCTTCTGTTGTACAAGCACAAACTCAATAACATAGGAGACCATAGACTTCCTAAGCTAGCTTTAAATTCCAGCCAAAACCACCTAAGGCTCAAATGAGGTTGGTATAAAGACACCAGGTCCTGGTTAAACCATTGGGAGATTGACGTGAATGTTGCATTGCAAAACATTAATAACATTAAAAATATTGTTACTTCTAAGTTCAAAGAAAAATTGTGGTGTGAGAAATATTTAGCAGTTAAAAGAAAATTAAGATATTATAAGGAGGTCATCAACCCCACCCTACAAGATCAAAAGTACCTCTTTGTTTTAACTAGCTCAAAGAAGAAAATTAATATAGCCAAGATTAGAACGAACTCTCATGAGCTCCATAGTGAAACGGGTCGTTGGGAAGTTCCTAAAACTCCATGGATGGAAAGGTTCTGCCATCTCTATGAGAATACGAACATCAAGGATGAAAATCACTTCCTCTTAGAGTGCCCCATGTACAACCACATTAGATCTCAGTTTCAAAATCTTTGTTGCAATACTGACCTTCCTAGCCTTTTACGTTGTCAAAATTACAGTGAACTCGGGAGGCTTCTCTCCAAGCTTTTTGAGCATAGGAATAAAATCTTAAATCAAACTAAACAATTCGGTTCTTTAGGTCTGATAGACCAAAGTTTGGTCTCAGTGGACGTTAACCATCATCATCATCATCATCAATAACTTTTTTCTAGGCAATCTTTAAGGTTTAATTTTGTTTTTTAATTAATATATTATTTATTTCCTTTTAACATTTGTTTTCGTTCCTTTTATTAATATATTGTGTATTTCCCTTAGGAGTTTACCATTGCATCTCTATTATAGTTATTTGGTTTATGAATCACAACATTTATCTTCCACCTATGAATCATAATACTTATATTTGTTCGTTCTTTTTATTAATATATTATTTATTTCTCTTAGGAGTTTACCATTGCATCTATACTATAATTATTCAGTCTATGAATCACAATACTTATCTTTGTGGGATGTTGGATGATGAAGCATAATAAGTGGTTCAAAATGTGTTGACCTTCAAATGACTGTGATTTATCCCGAAAAAACTTTACTTAAATCATGAATCACAAAAGCCCCCATTCTCAAAATAAACATATCTATTGATGTAAATATATATAATTGCAATTTTTTTATTTTAAATTCATTATTTTTTAAATGAAATATTATAAATATAAAAATAATAATGATTAAGTTAAAATATAAAAATAATAATTATTAATTAAAAAAATTATGAATAAATGGAAAAATTATTATATTGTTATCAGACTATAATTATATTGGTATTATATTATTATTATTATTATATAATTAAGTTTTTTTTAAACAAGAATGAGTATAAGGTTTTATTAAATCTGCCTCTTGATGCAGCTAAAAAAGTAGGAAATTCCCTACATTTGCACCATCTTCAAAGGATCTTCTACTTAGA
This sequence comes from Pinus tabuliformis, assembly GCA_031772625.1. Classification (NCBI taxonomy): domain Eukaryota; kingdom Viridiplantae; phylum Streptophyta; class Pinopsida; order Pinales; family Pinaceae; genus Pinus; species Pinus tabuliformis. The sequence goes on from CM062819.1 coordinate 873,008,995, forward strand.
AATTGACTAAGATTCTAGGAGACAAACACCAATATCTTCCACACTTTTTACAACTAAGACCTTCCTCGTGATTACAAGAGTAAATTCTTACAAATTGCAAAAACAATACATTGATTTATTTGGGAGACCTTTGCAACAAGGAGTTTATAGGAAGTTGGGATCTTGAAGCTAAATTGACATGCACTTCATGTTCCCATTTTTTTAATGGGATTTTCGGTCTCTTGTGAGAGGCGCTTCTGCTAAATTTGACAAGAGTTATTGTCTAACATTGCCTCCTATGCTTAACTTAGTGTGAGCTGCTTTGATTGTCATAGCTTTTTTGCAAAACGTTGGAGTAGATCTACTCATTTCCGCAAGCTCAGAATTTGACATTGTTAATACTTTTGTCGCAATACGTGATTATGTATCTGAAGATACAACCGTTGAAGGAGTTTCTCTTCATTCTCCCCCAACACTGCTAAGTTTCCTTGAACCTCCTTTGGGTTTTCATCTAGAGGAGTAATTTCATCTTGTTCTAGATCTTGAAGAGCCTTAAAAGAATTTCTGTTGAGGGAAGGTTCAAGAACTTCTTCAGCAGATTTCCTTGGAGCTACAAATTTATTATGTTGATTCTTCCTTCACTTTTGAACTGATAAAAAACTACCCTGATTAGATATGGGGGTATGGATATGCCCTTCCATAGAGACAGGGGCTTGGGCTTACTCATCCTTTTTTTGTTGAGGATAGTTTTTGACAAAGTGCCCATGAGAATGACAAATGATGCTTTTGAAGGGAATCTACTCATAGTTCAATTCCTAAATATGGCTCCATTCCCCTAAATTTATTTTTACGGCCTGGGTAAACCTCCAGAAAGATTTACTTCAACAAAAATGTGAGCACAAAAAAGTTGGCCTCCTTTTGGTTGTGCTTTGTCTAGATAGGGACCCAACTTATTTCTAGTGTCTTTTAGTGCATCAGGTCCCAAGAGATGGAGAAGGAGGTGAGGTAGTCCACACTAGCACAAAAGTAATTTTAGAATTTGAATTTAAATCCATAGTCCATGGGGAGATAAAGAGGTAAGTTACTTGATCTAGAAGCTTGGGGTCCATTGTTCCATGATCAGAGATTCAAGAACTTTTGGATTCAGCCATAAGCCCATAAACTTGTCAACTAATGTTTTTTTATCTGAGAGGGCTAAGGCTCTCTTGCATGGATGTGGTGGAGAGAGTTCCACATCCAAAATCTCAGCGAATTTCTTCACAAATTTGGGGGGGAGAAGAAGGCCCCCGCGGTTTTTGTGCTTGCACCAGGGCTTTAAATGCAGTGGCCTCCTCCATAACGTGCAAAGGAAAATCGATCTGCAAGATTAGATCTAAGAAGCCACCTGTAGAATGTCTGTCAAATGCAAACTTCAACCTTACGAGAGCTGCAGCTATAATTGCCAAGGTCTCTTTCAACCAAAACTAATCTTCAACAACCAAATCACAAGATAAAGTCCAAGATCGAAACGCTACAATCCTCTACATATCAAATCTAAACTAATGTTATGACAAGGGAACCTTAACCACCAAAAACTAAAAACCTCAAAACTCATTTTTATCTTTTACCAAAAGTGTTTTTTCTCATTATATAACTAAGTTATCAAACTATTATTTAAATTAAATATTAAGAAATAAATTTCCTTTTAAAATGGGAAAGCAGGTCATAACTAAATTGGCAGTGAAAAACCGCCCTTTAATGTTAACCTGAAAAAAATTATGTTCCATTTAAAATAAACGAAATCCAGTATAAAAATAAAAGCAGTCCTGTCAGATATATCATCTCATTAGGCATCCTATGAGGAGAACAAAATGGATTTCTCTTCCCATTTTGGCATCCTGTGAGGAGAACAAAATGGATTTCTCTTCCCAATTTTTTATCATCTCATTAGGCATCCTATGAGGAGAACAAAATGGATTTCTCTTCCAATTCTTTTATTATTAAGATACAGACAGCGGGAAGTACAATGGCAAGTTCACACATTCCCCACAGCGGACAACGACAATGCATAAAACATTTGATTGGCTTATTGGGTTTGATCAATTGAAATGCAACCATGTCGATGCAAATGGATTGACATATAATATCACTGAATCACACAGCATGAACCGCACCGCTACGCAGATTCAATGAACCTTGGTATGATAAGTTTTTAACACTAAAATATTTATGTTTTTATTTTATATTTGTTTTTTAGTGTGATTTTTTTAGAAGTTTTTTTAATGAGTTTTTTTAATTTAATTTCTCTAAAATTTGGTAGGAATTTAGAGAAATCACAAATTTTTATAGATAATTTTTGCCACATTCAGGTGTTCTAAAAATTTTTGGAGCACTAAATCCATATATACAATCAAAAAACCAATTTAAATAACACAAATAAAATTTTCTGTTCATTTTTTCCTATAGAAAAAGTCAAACAGTCAAACAGGAAACAACCATCATGGGTTCCGTTGCCACCAGATAATCTAAGGTTTGCCCACAGAGGCTCCATGACTGATTTTTTCCTCGGCATCCAGACTGTCGATCTTTTTCGAACACTTTTTATGTGGTGATATACGGAGTACCATAGGCCCAGCACTTGAATCCCACCATTAATCCTGTTGGTATTGTCTTTCTTGGAGGGGATCGCTCATATCCACGGTTCTGTTGAGGATTGTTGTGATTCATGCATCTCTCACGGACTGTCAAATTGCCAAGGGTTTAATCAGGGTTTGAAAGTTAATAGAAAACAGTTTGTGCTGCTTGACGATGAAGCTGCGCAGTAGAAATTCCATTGCAGTTGCAGTAGCAGCTGTGGTGGCTGTGCAATTCATAACAATATTATTTTGGGATGTGGTGGCGGTGGCGGGCATGGAAACTGGAGCGTTGCCCAAAGAGGCACTACCGACGGAATCTGGATATCTGAATATAGAAGGAAAGAGCGGCGCTCGTATGTTCTATGCATACTACGAGGCCATCTCCCCTGAAAAACAACTGTGTGACACTCCGATTCTTCTGTGGCTGCAAGGAGGTCCCGGCTGCTCTGGCATGATTGGAAATTTCTACGAATTAGGCCCCTGGAGAGTCAGCGACAGCCCAGATCTCCGTTTGCATCAGAATCCCGCGCCTTGGAATCGTGTATTTGGCCTACTGTTCTTGGACAATCCCATTGGAAGCGGCTTCAGCATTTCCCCCTCCGAGGAACACATTCCTACCCACCAGGATGAGGTTGCCAAGGACTTGTATGCTGCCCTGCAGGCTTTTTTCGACCTGAATCCCCTGTTTCGCAAACGCCCATTTTATGTAACGGGCGAGAGCTATGCGGGAAAGTATGTTCCTTCCCTGAGCTTGTACATGCTCAATCAGCTGGACAATAATGGGGTATTGCCATTGCGACTGGATGGACTGGCCATCGGCAATGGATTGACCCACCCCATCGTGCAGGTGCAGTCTCACGCCTCTGTTGCATACGCCTTGGGGCTCATCGATTCCCAAGAAAAGCTGCACCTCGAAGCTCTGCAGCAGGAGGCAGCGAACCTCACCCGCCAGCAGAAATGGCCAGATGCCCTTATTGCCAGAAATCGTGTCCTCAGTCGCCTGGAGAACGTTACAGGCCTGGCTACCCTGTTAGACATGAGGAGGAATCTTCCCTATCACACCTCCGAGAATGGAATTGATTACCTCTCCCTGTTCCTCAATCAGCCTGCTGTCAAAGAAGCCCTGAAGGTGGATGGGCATATCAAATGGGAGGACTGCAGTCAGGCGGTGGGCGAGAGATTGGGCGATGACGTGATGAAGAGCAGTAAGTGGATGGTGGAAGCCCTGGTACGGCGGAGGCCAGTCCTGTTGTATCAGGGCCAATTCGACCTCCAGGATGGCGTTGTCTCCACCGAAGGGTGGATTTCTATTCTGGATTGGGAGGGATTGGACGACTTTCTGGCTTCCAAAAGAAGTGTTTGGAAAGTGTCCAACAAGCTGGCTGGGTACAAGCGTTCCTACTCGAATCTCACCCATGTCGTTGTGGCAGGCTCAGGCCATTTTGTTCCAGCCGATCAGGATCTTCATTCACAGATTATGATTGAATCAGGATCGCACTCCATAGGATCAGTTGTAGAATCTTTTGGGATGAATGCAATGACATCCTCAAAGACACAGGGGAAGCAACGAAAATCCAGGTGAGAATTTGACCTTGGTTATTCAATATAATGGGTTGTTAGAAATGCATATCAAATTGTCAATGTGGGTGTGTTTTCTGATAGTATATGTATTTGGATTATGAATATTTTTGGGTTTAAAAAAAAAAAAAAACATTTCTTTTCCACTATAACCAACTTTATAATCCAAAGTGCCTTCCAAAAAAGCCTTTTACAAATTGAAAGACCCTTGAAAAATTAATTTTCCCAGTTAGTGAAAGTGTGCAGGAAAGTTTGCAGGGATGTATATAGTGATGTGTGGTTTGAGCGTTGGGTTTGTTAGGAAGTTACTGTTTAAATTTCATTGAGTATAGTATCTTGTTGTGATGTGCGGTTCAAAGAGTATTTTTTTTTATTGGTGAGTTTCTTTATCAATGAGTCTCCGTTCTAACCAAAATCATAAGAATTTAGTATATTTGGCTTACAAATTGTTAGATGTACTGTTGGTGTTATAGTAGCAGTTATAAAAATTGATCTAGTGACAACCAGAAAAATTAATCCTAACTCTCCCTTAAATTAAACCTGCAATTACCTATTCACCATGTTGTTAAAAAAGAAAAAGTTTATAGCGATATATAAGCTATTTATGTAATCTATATGTGCTCTGCTACATCCCGGCATAATCTGCGTACAGGAGCTCCCATAGCCTCCATTTTTTTAATTTCATGCATAGTTGAGTGACGCATATAAATTATTCTGGAAATATGTGTGCTCCACATTAAAAGACCATGAATATTTTGCAGGCTTTCAATGACGGTAAGTTCATTTTAGTGATTACTAAGTTGCCCTGTGTATGCAGAGTCTTAGTGGGCGAGCCTTCTCATTTTTCTCATTGTATTCTCTAAAATAATTAGACTGTTTTCCAGATTAGATGTATATAGCTTAGATTGAAAATTGGTCTTTGCAAAAATGTTTTAGGAAAAATCTCATCTCATTACACAGTACAGAGTTTTAATTAATGTAAATGAGAAAATTCTTACATTAGGAGATAAATTTATGAGTCCCACGTTCATTACTGAAAGGTAATGTACCCAACCATTCCAGCGAAAATTCATAAAATTTAATAAAACATTATAGATCTTTGTTAATTTTTAATATATTCCATGTTTAATTTTTAACGAGGATCTCCATTTAAATTTAGTAACTTTACATTGTATATAGAATAAATCTATATTTAATTATAAAATATATCAATTTTAGTTAAAAATTTGAGAAAATTATATAATAATTATTAATTAAAAATAAAAATATATTATAAACTTATCAATATGTCCGCTTGGTTCTCGTATAATTTTTTTGTCAATTTCCAGTACTTTCCTTCCCAACTTATGCTATCAATGAACTTTTTATTGTTATATTTGAAATATAAAAATCGAATTAAAAATAAAGTTGTTTATTTTTATTTTTATTTTATTTATCTTTTTATTGTTATATTTGAAATATAAAAATCGAATTAAAAAATAAAGTTGTTTTTTTATTTTTATTTTATTTATTTATTTATTTATTGGCAGTAGGAAAATTAACGTATTAATATATCAAGTCAATAATTAAAAAACAAAGTTGGTGGTGTTATATATATTTTTTAAATAAATAAATAAATATAATGTTTTGGTGAGTTATCATATTTTTTTATTATTATATTTTTAAGTTTTTTTTTCATATTTTAAATTAAGTTTTTTTAAAATTTAATTGAAATTGGCTAAAATCATAAAATTGGTGGTTGGATACGATAAATAGGCAGAGAAATCATTGGGTCGTGTCCTGCATGGACATGGAAATTAATGTACTCCAATCTCACTTTAATCTCATTCAGATGATCATTGGTCTGATGTTGGCTTCAACGCACATTGGTCAATTGCTCTAGTATCTCATTATGGTTGTATTGAATGTCATTGATATAGGCCACCAACTCATTTTTGTTCTCATATTTATGTGCCCGAAGGATATCTAGGTTGGTCTGGATTCCTCTTGGTTGTTCAACAATCGTGTCCAAAGAGGGAGATTGAACCACATGGCTAGGAGAGCGGGGTTCGTCTTAGGAAATTTCGCCCTCCCTCTCCATACTCCTCGAGCCCTCATTACTATAATCTTCCTCTCTACCCATCCTAGCTCCTTGTTGCCCCTGTTGGCCACCTCCTCTACATGGTCTTCCTCACCGGCGAAGCATCCTTGCAAAGTGAAATTCACCCTGAACCTGCACTGACACACTTCCACCGCCCCCAACGAGTCTCTGTTGCTCCCACTCCCATATTAGCCAAGGTTGTAGACAATGCGCCAGTCAGGGTTTGAGTAGAGAAGACCAATATGCCCATCAAAGCTGCAACTCAATAAGGTTAACAAAAAACACACCTGGGGTGGATTCTTAGTAGGATAGTGGGTGCCTTACCCAAACTACAACAATCCCTGAGGTCCTTACAGAGCAGGAGGACCCACGACTCTTACTACGCCCCCAAGAGACTCCAATTCCCAACAAAATCAGAAACACCCACCAAACACACCAAGAAGAAAAGACCTTTCCCCTAGGTTAATAATGTTAGACTCAGGAGCCTCCCGAGACTAGACTTTTGATAGCCACAATCAAACCTTGAGGGAGTAATAATAAAGGTATCTCACCACCTCACAACAGAAAAACCAAATTGCAGTATTAACAAAGACTATTTAAATGCAGCGATGCTCTGCATCGGCCTAACCCCTTCACTTCTTGAAGAAACAAACCATTTATACTAGAAACACACCCAATTCGTACCAAATTGAAGCATGCCAGCAACGAACATACAAAACCTAGAACCCAATAGACTATACACACATCCAACATACAAGAGCACCAAGTTGGTGTTCTACCACCACTTTACCAAAAAAACAGAGACCCTAGCAATAGCATAGAGCCTAGAGAATAAATGTACCTTAGTATCAGCTAATTCATACAAAGCCAGAGACTAGTAGTAAATGCAAAGGTTGGCAGTAGCATTTTCCATTTCTTGACTTTTCCGGGACTTTTGGAGTTGGTATTTTGCCGCTCCAAGATCCGAAATGAAGACTTGAGTTCTCCTCGGTCTAGTTGCTCATATACACTTGCTTGTTGTTGTTGCAAAGTACCCGTTCGACTCGCTGATGGAGCCTTTTTGGCATACTGAGCAGGAACTATCCCCCAAAATTCCTCTGTTCATTTCTCGGCTAACTAATCCACCTTCTCCTAGCATAGCTTGGATAATAAATATTCCAATGGTCTCCAGACTCTTCGATGTTCGATCGTCCGGCCAGTGGAGATCAACTAACTATTTGAGCATGGTTGTCATGTGTGGGAATGTGGCGGGCCAGTGGAGATCAACTAACTATTTGAGCATGGTTGTCATGTGTGGGAATGTGGCGGCCCCATGGCCACGCATGTCACCACTTGATCACCTCCATCGGGGAAGGATTTATTTCCAAGTTAGTTATGCTCTTTTAATTAATTTATCTGAAATTAATTAATTAATGAAATTTTCATATGAGAAAGTGTCATATTGATATTGATAAACTGTGGTATTGGCCCACGGTATTGTAAACAAAAACTATCTACAAGAAGTTAAAAATATTGTTATATGTTTAACTCTTTCATTAATTCTTGTAAGTTTGGAAAGGATGAGGCTACAACATGGTTGTGTCCAAGAATGACACCTGAATAAGAAGGGAATTGAACTAGTGACTTAACAGCTTGGAGTGCCTTAACAACTCACCCAACCACCATTTATCCAAGAGCCTATGGACTACAACAATAAAAATTTAAAATGAAGTTGTAATTTAGTTAATTTTTGTGAATTTTTAGGATAATGTGAAACTTCTCATAAAATAAATGTTTTGATGCTTATCATGAATTGATGTCCGCTTTTACCAACCATTTAATTTAGATGGATTAAATTTCTAAAAGTCTTATTCCAAAATTAACACATCTATCCACAAGTAATAATTGTAATTTTTTATTTTAAATTAATCATTATTTAAATTGAGTATTATAAATTTTAAAAACAATTATTAAGTAAAATAAGAAAAGAATTTCTTAATATACTGAAAAAGTAGAATAAGATTTTTTTTTTGAAACTTATCATGAATTGATGTCCTAATTAAATTTCTAAAAATTCTATTGCAAAATAAACACACCTATCCACCCAGTAATTGCAATTTTTTATTTTTTGATTAATTATTATTTAAATTCACTATTATAATTATAAAAAAGACAATTCAATTTCTTAATGTAGTGAAAAAGTCTCATGAGAAAAATATTTTGTTGTCAACAGTTATTTAATTTATATGAATTAAAAATCTAATAGTCTTATTCTAAAATAAGCACATGTATACACCTAATAATTACCATTTTTTATTATTTTAAATTAAATATTATAATATATAAAATATATATTATTTAAATTAAATATTATAATATATAAAATATATATTAATTAAAGATAAAAAATAAATTTCCTAATATATTGAAAAAAATATGTCATTATTAAATTATGACGCTATTATTTAAATTAAATATCATGAACATAAAAATAAACTTTTATAACACAACATTGAAGATTGTTCTTTACTGTTAGTTTGAAATTTTAGTTATGACATGTTTTTCCTCAGCGAATGACATGTTTTTCGATTTGACTAAGGAAAACATGTCATAATTAAAATTTCAAACTCAGTGAAAAACAACCATGAAATGCTATCACGAAATAAATTATTTTCCATTTAAAACCAAGAAAATGTGAAAAAACAAGAGTAATGTCGAATGCCCGGCCTTATTTATATATATGATTTATTTATATATAGGATTTATATGCATGTAGTTTTTAGTTCAATTAGTTAGGATGTTATGTGTGAAGAAGAGAATGAACTTATAATTTAATTAATTGATTTAAAAAAAAAGTCAAATATTTTGAAATTAATATCAAATTATTCTATTTTAATTTCTAATTTCAAAGTTTTGAATCTAAATTTTCAAGTGTAATTTTATAAATTGTTCTGAATTGAAGAAAAAAAATGGAGTTTTGATAATATTATTTTTTTTGTGAGCTGATTCTATTTTTTAGTGGTATTTATTTACATGGAATGGGAAAATAAGTTTTTTTTGCAAGAATTACTTTTAGCTATGTTTTTTGCAAAATGACATTTGTGTTGTTGGTTTTTTGGTCTAATTGTGTACTGATATTTACAGTTATTAGTTTGATAGATAACCCATGCAATAAAACAAAAAAGTAAACAACTAGAGCAATTTGACATTTGCTTCACTTTGCATGAAATCAGCAAACAAGACTAAAGAGTACAAAAGGGTATTTGTTGGTTATTAGTTTTTAGAAGTTTTATTGTCTATGTCATAGTCTTACCAAAGGTTCATGTGTTGCATTGTAAAAAGAATGTACATATGTTGTAATGTTTGGAATAACAAAACAAAGAGGTGACTTAGTCTGAGGACATGGGTTGTAGAGCTAGGAATAGAGAATCCGTGTTAAGGATGATACTGTTTATTGGGCAAAGAAGAAACCTGAACTTGACGATAAGAATTAAATGCTTAGTGTTGCATGAAGTAAAGGGGATGGTTCATGAAATTAAATGGCATTAGGAAAATATTCAGGTCCATGCTTTTTTGAAATAATACAAGGAGCAAAAGGGAACAAAATTGGACTGATTGCAAGGAACAAGGATGCAGTAATAAGGGAGGGATTAAAAACTTGTCCCAAGAGAGAAAGAGGCACTTGGAAGAGATTATGTGGATAGAGCGATAGTTTCAGTTTTACTGCAGACAAAAAAGATAAATGTTGTATGATTACAATTTCCAATTAATGGGTTATGCTGCATTGTCATTGTAATAGATATGGATAAATAGCAAGGGGGATATGTGTTGTTTTGAATATCTTTGTTATGCAACTGTGAACCAATATTTTCCTAATTTTTATGTTGATTATGGTTATGATTATGCATGGGCACATGTGCCCTATGGTTCCATAAAAAAGGTAAATAAGTAAATATAGTAAATAATAGTAATTACAAAGTGTCTAAAGTTTAGACTGAAGAAGAGTCCCATAACAGTTTTCCCTAAATGCTTAGTGATATCATAAAAAATTCAATAAATGAAGTTAAGGATCTCAACGATTTATTCAAATTGAAAAACAAGATCAATTATAACAATTGGGTTCTAAGAGTAGTTGTATTAATGTACAAATATATACCAGAGATGCTTTGTTTGACATAGACGGTCAATGTGTACATTAAGATATTTGTTTGCAAAATATTGTTCTGACAGGCAAATAGTATGTGAAACATCAAAAAAATGTACTTAAGTCGATTATGTCTTGTTGTAGTGCTTTTACAAGCTTTAGCCTTTATTGTGCATGAGCTTCCATTCCCGCCACAGGGAGCAGTGTCAAGGAGCTGCTGAGAGAGTTCTTGAGCATTCTAGAATAGTTGGTATGTGGTAGGTGAGGTGGAAGCCCGATGTAAGGTGGCTCCAAGCTTCTGTTAGATAAGAATTGCAGGAGCACCTGTGCCACCATGCGAGGAATTCTCTACTCGAAGGCAAATAAATGCCACAGGATAACAATTCCTTAATGTAACTATCACCCAAGCTCAGAAGGGGTAACGTCGTGGAACGCCTTAGTATGACTTCGACAAAGTGGCGAGGTGCTCATTTAGATCTACAGGCGAAACGAATTCTAGAGTACAACTCACAATCGAGAGGATTAGCTAGAGGTAGTTGATGCAGCAGTACACTTGGTCTCTAAGGTCAGTACATAAATGTCGACTAAAGAGCATGCGTGCTGTAGAGCCAAAGGGCCATGGCACAACCATTCTTGAAAAATTAGAAAGGATGTTCAATGTCGAGCAAAGAGGAAAAGTGTTAAATTTATAGAGAGAATTGGATAGGCTTATCCTATTGCAGTTAGGACCATGGGCGAGAAAACTTCTGATTGGGACAACATGATTCTACTATTGTACGATTGGACATCGTACATGGATTATCTGCAAGGTTCAAGCGACGTGGTGGGTAACGGAGAGTTGGCAAGACAGAGTAATAGTTGCATAATAGCATAAGAAAAGTAGTGCCAAAAGCCATTTACTTCAAGCTTGGGAGGTCGATCCGTATTCATTTGTAGTCACTTCGAGTTGGTAGTTGCATGGTTGGGAGGTCGGGTAGTCGGGAGGCTACATTTTTTTGTCAAAAATTTTCTGGATTTGATGTTTGACTTAATATTGGACCGATTATAGTGTCGGGAGGTCGGACAGTCGGGGGTTTTTTGTTTCATTGCAATTATTCTATCGTCATTCGACTATACCATAGTCAGGTAGTTTCATTAGGTCAGAAAATGTTAAGGTCAGAAAGTACGGTAGTTTTATATTTGGGAATACTAAGGTCTGGAGGTTGGGTAGTTTCAAATTTGGACAATACTTAGGTAGGGAGTTCATTTATATTATTTATAAAAATCATAGTCACCCAGTGTTCTAAGTCGGTTGGACAAAAGGTCAGGTCATTTGATAGTCGGGTGGTTTTTTAGTAGTTTCATGGTTGAACATTGTTGAAGTGGGGAGGTCGGTAGTTTGACAGTCGATAATGTTGAAGTTGGAGATCAGGTCGATTATTTATAAAAAAGATTCATAGCTGCTCTATGTTGGTAATTGAGTAGTCAGAAGGTCATATTTCCTTTTTACAAAATGTTTCTGGATCTTACTTACGACTTAAATTTCAAAAAACAAAAATTGTATAAGGCTCTTGTTTTTTATGCATTTTTTGATAAACAAAAGAAAAAATTCCAAAACAAACAAATAAAGGAGACTAGAGTTTCAGTAACTGACTCTAAAAAAACGAAAAGTACAAGATCACTATTACGATTGTCACATTATTTTTTCCTGAGTCGAACATATAGTTGAGCATTTTTTTTGTTTTGTGATTTGTTTATTCTATCTTGACCTAGAGTAGACCATAGTCGGGTGAACTCATTAGGTTTGATAGTTTCACAGTACGACAATGTAGAGGTCAGTATGTCTGCTAGAAGTCTGGTAATGCCTGACTATTTATAAAAAAAATTATGGTTAGCTTGAATTCCTGATCATGTAGTCAGAAGGTCGGGTACTCAGGAGCTTGTATTGTTTCTACAAAATTTTCTTGACTGCGAATTGCGACTTAAGTTTTCAAAAAAAAATTATTTAAGGCTTTTGTTTTTATTGATTTTGTGACACACCAAGGGAAAAAAGCTTGTTGTAAACATGACAACAAGAATGCAAATTAATTGGTGAATATTTAAATTATAATTTTCATACCAAATAATTACAGAACAAAGAAATATAGAAAATTGGATATTCCTCTCTCCAACACAGTGTGAAAAGAGTTTACTGTGTGCACACTGGCAACTATTTTCTTGACTCTCAGCTCAATTATTAATATCATAAGTCTATATGGTATATGACACTATAAATTCTTCTTAGAATTTTAGTAGCTAGTTCTCAAAGCCTATATTCCCTATCTATTTGTGTTTATAGTTATATCTAGTCATAAATTTATATCTAGTTACAATTGTATTCATAGAAAAACACCTTAGACAATTGAATATAAGGACATAGTGTAGCAATGACACATATATGCTCAATTTATTTTAGACCTCTATCGTGCATTAACATATTCAAGGTCTTATATGAAAAAAATGGAATGCTCCATTACAATTGCATTTAAACAAATTCAACAAGAAATCGTATGTCTTGTCAAGACAATAATGTTGAAGCTATTCAAAAACTTGGAAACAAATTGCTAAATATACAACAAATGTCAAGTGGACAAACAATGCACATTGTTTTGTGTTTGTCTTTGTCTTCAACTGCTAGAAGAACAATTTTCATGAACATTGATCGATCTGAAAAAATAACATATGTTTTGAAAGACCTACTTTTTTAGAAAAACAATCTGATAACTCTGGATTCTATAGTTGTAGTTGTATTTAGAGTTAAATACTTGACACAAATGAATACAAGAACATAGTAATTAACATAGAATTTTTTGACACAATGTGCAAGTATTTGCTCAATTCCTTGTGCTAGTTTTGTGTATAATAACTCTTTTGCTATGACTCTGGGCATACTCAGTGTGCAACCGAAGTTCAACATGGAATTCATTGTCATGTTGTGCTTCATATTATAGGCATACCGGTTTTCATGGACATATTGACACAGATACATAACAAGAAAAAATAGTGCAATGAGAACTAGTGGAATGTATCTTGTTGAGGAAACATGTATAACAATGCTCAAAAGAATGGTGAGTTTAATGTGCAATATATAGTGATAAACATTTTAACAAGAAATATATGAGTTTGCTATATTATATGAATTTTGAATGTGAAAAAGGATCAAGACACAATTAAGACTGGAATAATTAATATGCTTGCATTCAATTTATAAAATAAATTTGGGGTGGCATGAGGGGGAGGGATTCTCATTAATCCCGAAGGAATCATAGAAGATAGATTTGCTTGGGGTTTTGAAATGAAGACAAATAATCAAGCTGAGGCTTATGGGTTGTTTCTCGGGCTCTCTCTGGCCCAAAAAAAGGGAATTAGGGATATGCATATCCTAGGGGATTCCATGTTGATTATAAAGCATATGAACTACAACTCAGCCACTCAAAACATTAACTTGAACCAGATGATCAGGAGAACTCAGGGAATGATACCTCTCTTTGAAAAAGTGAAGCTTTTCCATATCCTAAGAGGTAATAATAAGGAAGCTGACATGCAAGCCAATTCGGCCTATAGGATGAAAGAAGAAAGAAATGAAGTGAATGGAATTGTGGGATCAGTTACCATCACTTGATGGTTGATATGAATCTCAAACTTTTGATAGTTAAGTGCGACTCTTGTAGGAAAAAGAGTTATAATAGGAGTGAAAGCATGGAGTTTATTTTCCCTTTATCCCCTAGCTTGACTCCCTTCCCCCCTTTCTTCCCCTTATTGGGTTGTGTTATATTCTTTCCACGACTAGCCACCCTTGTTAATCGGGGGATTAGAAGGGGGGCAAAGCCACCCCTTCATTGCACCGATTGGACAGCGGGGGGTCACAGGCCCCCCTGTCCAGAGGGTTTGAGGGGGGCGAGTAGCCCCTCTCTATGGGGTGCGGGGCAGTGCCCTAGTGAAATTTTTTTTGGACCCTATATTAGGTTGGGCATACCTACCTATGGTTTTGTGTATGGTTTTCGCACATGGTTTTGGATGTGATGATTTTTCAATCCATGGTATTAGATGCTTCAGCATGTACATATATGTATTGTAACATTGAAAGGAACATAATGAAAAATCAAGCGAGTAGTCCCGGTTTTGGGATACAGGGGAAAATCTCTGTGTATATGTGTTTTATGTGTTATGCTCTCACATTGTTTATTTTCTATTCTTAGAATTCATATGTAGGTAATTTCTATACAGGGTTAAAACCTACACCCCTTTCTTCCCTTCTACCTCTCCTACCTTACACCCCTTTCTTCCCTTCTACCTCTCCTACCTTCCTTACCTCCTCCACCTCACTCCCTTCCACCTCATCCCCCTCTTCTCCCTTCACCTTCAACATCGACCACTTTGGTAGCCATTTCATTGTCCCTCTCTTCCCTTCTCTCCTTGCCACTACCCTATCGACATTCATATCCCCTGGCCCCTCTTCCTTCCTCGTGGTGCCCCTAATGTTTGGCTTATGACGCAGCATGATTATTATCCTTGGGTTGGTACTCCACTTGAAATATGGTGAAGTTTAGGCGTGGGAGCCCTAGTAAGTGCTCCTCGTATCATTTGTAGAAGCCAGGAAAATCGAGATGAAACCATGCGAAATTATGGTGAGTGCAAGGAGAAATTAATCCATCTGGTCTAGGGTGGTTAGTTTGTGTGAGGTAAGTTGGCGTTGGACAAGTTGGCAGTCATTTCCATAATCAAAGGAATTATGGAAGAACATTGAGATTTAAGAGGAATGAGTATTACTCATATGCTTTGTATCAGGAACCAAACCATAATTCTCTATATAAGAAGTAGTAATGGTAAGATATTTTGTCACAAGAATTGGTTTTCTACTGTCCTCAGGGTTTCCATCTTAAGGACCCAATGAACGGGTCAAGGAAATCTGGGTAGTCTGGGTAATGGCAAAGTATGTGTAATCTACACGGTGGTGGTTTTAGAGGGTCATCACGGGAATGAATTGGCCACCGTTGAGGGTGGCATAATTGGAGATTTAGGCAAGAAGGATTTTTTTGAATTGGTTGCCACGGATGGTGGTGTAACAGAGTTTGTGAATGCTAAATGGTTGCTATTGGAAGTCGGTTACTTTTGTCAGTCCTGTGCAGTCTTACATAAGCACAATAACTCCTATCTTGGTTTGGTTGTCCTTTTTCTCTTTGTGTCTCGTAGTTCTAGTCAACCCCCCTGCCCTACGTTCAATATGGAAGCTTTGAGTATAGCAGAGGAGGATAGTTCGGTATCTGGTTCATGGGGTCATCACCGACCTCATTCGGGCAGAACGTCTGGGCGCATTGTGAATGATCGAGGAAGGTTTCACCATGCATGTGGTCTCTGTGATAAGGAGCATGTGGAAATAAAAGAAGGGATGGTGATAATTCAAAGGTGCATTCATCAACAACAGAAGGAGACTCTCGAGATGCAGGAGCAACAATTGGAAAAAAATGAGAGAATTCGTCAACTGGAAGACGAATTTGACGCTTCGTGTCTACAAATTGAGCACCTTCATCTCATGATGGTAGAGAAAATACCGAGGTCGAATGAAGAAAACACTAGAATCAATCTTCACAACCCGACACCGATGGAGGAGTAGACGATACCATGTGATTTTTTTCCCTGTTTTCTAATGTCAAATTATAAATGTAAATATTTGTTGAACCAATTCTATAGGATTTATAGAAATAGTCTAGTAGTTAGGGAGAATTTTATAATTTTGGGGAAGAAAAATCTAGGCTTGGTAGAACAAAATGCAAATTATGATTCCCATAGGTGACTCTGAACTATTTTTGTAAATCTCTCAAGTTTTGGCTACATATGGGCGTAGATTAATACATAACTCCTACGCTTGTCAGTTAATTTTTTTTATATAAAAGCAATTGTTCACAGGTGGCAAAAATCCTCTTGGAAAAAGTTAGTATGTGCTCGATCAAAGTTCCAATTATTTATTTATTTATTTATTTTCATTTCGTATGATTGCAAATAACAGTTGTAAAAAAGTCATGTTGTTTATCTAAAACTAAAATTAAACTAAGATCTACAGTTCAATCCAACCATTGATGACCATGAATATAATATTTTGCAAGATAATCAAAATTTTGTATGTGGAAAATTTGTGCCACTTTTGTTACATAGCACAATAGATATCCTAGCTTCAATAACTAAAGCAACTGTCCCATGCAAATATGCATACAAGTTCTCACTTGTACACTTTGACATATTGTCAATTGAGCAAATCTTACTTGAACAAGGTTTGTAGATCTATGGACAAAATATCAATGATTGTGATGACTGTTTGTTTGAGTCTATTTGCACACCTGCACTATGTTTCGATATGTCTAATATGAAAAAAATAGTTGCACAAGTTTTTTATAATTGTTTCATTTGCAGTAAGAATATTGCTACCAATTTCTTAAAACAACACCTGGATACTAGAAACATTGAACAAGAGCAATGTATCAATGATTCACAGGCTTATACTATAAACTCATTACTGCCATATGCATATCGACATATAGAGGAAAAAGGTTTTGCAATACAAATAATTTGTGAACTATTTGATGTTAACATATATATTTGCAATATAGAAATAAAAGATATTTTCTTGAGATTTTGTTCATGAAACACTTGCTCCAAATTCCTGTACATTATGTATGTACCAATATCAACTACAATGCTCATCTAAAAAATGATTTAATCAGTCCAAATATAAAAAATCAGAGTGTTTAAATGAGCCTAACAGTACACATAATATCATGAAACATAAATTCCTAATTGGAGTTGAATTCACAAGATTGAACGGATACGTTTTGGCTGAACATTTAAATAGAAGCTCCAAAAATATTTTCAGAATTTTCTACTATCCAGCGAATTTTTTTAGTATTTTCTGGAATATCTACAAAGGCATCATTTAAAGTAAATTAATAACAATTTTTATGTCATGAAGGAGAGAAAATTTGTCTATATTTTAGTATTGCACTGCATCAGCCAGCAGTGTCGCCTTCCCTACAACATCAAGCCCTTCATGGGGCCCACAATAATCATGGTGATTGTTCTAGGTCAATTAGTTAATATATAGTTTTTAGATATTTATGTGGCTGAGAATGAAGCACATACACATCAAGCCTAACGATTGTGAAAGACGGGACCTGAAAAGTTGGTATGTAGTGTTGTACTTAATGCGTAATCCAATAGGGATAATGACTTTACTAAATTAATTCATTATGTGTATATTTGAATGAATTAACATCTTATTTTATATTTAGTATGGAGTACATCTCTCATTTTATAGTGGAAGTTGTACATTAAATTGTACAATATTAATTAATAGTGAAGTACATCTGCCATCATTACATAATAAGAGGTGAAAGAAATGAATTTAAATGTGGTTTAAAAAAAAAAAAATTAATTTATAATGTTAAACTTTGGAAAAATTTCATAAATTTTTGGACAACTTAAATTTAATGTCAACACCAATTTTTTTTTTAATACGTTATTACCTTGCTGCCGCAGGTAATAATAAGCATTTGTTTTAGTAGCTATTTCACAAATATTAATGTGACAATTGTTTTTTCATTGTATTTGTTTTAGCAGCTATTTCCACAAATATTAATGTGACATTTGTTTTTTCATTTGCTTTTGTATTACATGTATTATAGCTTTAGCTTTTTAAGCATTTGTATTGCTTTTCTTTTCATTTTTCAAAAGTTTTATTAATTAAATTAAATCTAGATATTTTTTAAAAATTAAAATTAATATTCTATTCTTATAACGGGTGGTGGTTTTGAGTAGGTTAATTTTTTAACATTGTAAATGATTTTGATTAAAAAAAAAATCAGATTAATTACATCATGAGTTTTCAGTATCTAATGTGGTTCATCATCAGGACAAAGGTGAAAAAATAAGTCAGTCAAAAAGTTTAAATAACGAAGATGTATCTGGTTCTGTTAGGAAAAAGCTGTTATGAATTAGCCGTTACAAATTAGTTGAATAAATTTATTATTATTTTGTTATGTTTTATTTTAGTTTATTAATGTTTTAAATTAAAATATATTGAATTCAAATTAGTTAGATTAATTTAATAATAATATAATAAGAATTGAGTATTTGTAAATATATAATTAAAATAAGTTTAGTATAGTTGTTATTAAAAAATGAATAATATCCAACAATTATATTTAAATATTATTATATTAAAATATTGGATAATATTTTAATTAGGTCAAAGAGAATATATATTGTTGAATTTAAGCTTATATGATCCATATCAGATTTTTTAAGAAGTTTTTTTTGGAGTAAATCACATTCTAATGCATTTGTCGACGCTGCATATATAATATTTTAATTAGGAAATCAACGAGAGTATATATTACCCTATAAAAGTAAAAATTATTAATTATTAATTATTAAATGATATTAATAAAAAAATTAAATAAAATTTTGAGTGTAATTTAAAAATATTTAGTTATATTTAACGTTTAGTTTTAAGTAAGTTAATTTTATTAACATACTAAAATGATATTAAGGATAAAAAACTAATTAAAATTTCGATTGTAATTTAAAAATATTTAATTATATATTTTTTATTTACATATAGATATTTTTATTTAATTTTATTTAATAGTTCAATGTATCATTTTATTGTACCAATGTGTAGATTTAAATAAAAGTTATAAAGTAATTCTGAATTTTAAAAATTTAAATAATAATTATAACGTAATTCTGAATTTGTAGAATTTAAATAATAATGATAATAATTTAAAGAGGAAAATTATTCGAGGTAAACTCACCGACGCCTTAAATTCATTTGATGGGTTACTCGCTTATCTAGGTTTTGACTTGTTATATTTTAAAGTTCAAATGAGATCTGATTGGATTAGCTTCCAAGAAGAGCCGCCGCTGAATACATTCCATTACGTCGCGTTTTCGGCAGGTAGAGTTCATTTATAAGGCAGTCTATTTGGTTAGTTTGCAGTTTATGAATCTTCATTTTCTAAGGCAGTCTCATTGGTTTGCAGTTTTTCGGATGCGGAAGTGGCGGATTTTCGCTACTTCTCGTTGGTACAACCTCCACTTCCCAGCGGATTTCGCCAGGATACAGGTACGGACAATTACTTAAAATCAATGTAGACCCCCACAAATAGCTGTATTCGTGCTGTATTTATTACCCATATTTATTTGTGTCTAGGGGTCCATTTCAGACAAAACTATGTATTGAGAGTTTGTTTTTGTTTTTTAGTAAGGAAAATGTTACATTTATGATCTATAATGATAATAAGATCATATTATTGAAATTTACTCAAAAATAAATCATATTAATTAGTCCTTACATCAAATCTCAGTAATATAATTATTTTGAAAAGCAACCTCATTAAAAAAAATATCTAAAAGAAAAGAAAACTAACTTTCATGGCTATTCCACGAATCGTACTATAGCCATTCTCGTAGGGTTGGTCTGTAATCATGGCGTACGATTAATGTGGCATTTCTTTTTGCAGTTGTCTATAACGCGACTTTTTGAAAGCCTTTCCGGCAGGTTTTTCCGGTCGAAATCTGGCAGGAATTTATTGGAATCGCAAGTTTGATAGCTAGTTTCTACACAATGAAAGCGTCCCAGGGGTTTTCGAGGGTGCTGAATCCAAATATACAGTTAAAAAACCATTTTAACTGCAACAAATCAAGATTTAACCTCAATTTCTTCGGCCGGATTCCGTCACCGGAATCTCCAAAAAGTCGCATTATAGACAACTCCTTTCTTTTTTCATTTGGGTTCGTAGCATGCCAGGATTTTACATGTGTTGTAGCTTTAGCCTGTCACCTATTTCCCTGGTTTTCCTTCTCATTTTTCAAAACTTTTTCTTCGGTTAAACTAAATCAGGTTGTTTTGTAAAAGTTGAAATTAATCTCCAGTTACGTGGATGACGGTGATGTGACCTTTGAAGTGACACGTAAGACCAATCCCAATGCATTAAAGTAATAATTCATCACAGGGAAAATTTCGGGCAGTAGTGATTGTCTCGACTTCATTTTAATAAATATTTTGTTTAGTTTCATTCACTATTCACCCCGAGTGGCCCCTATGAGTTATGGATCTATTTTAATATTAGTAATTGTCCCAAAAGGTACAAAGAGAGGGTGGCATACTTTGCATCACAAAAGCAACCATATATTTATCATCTCCTAGCTTCTCAATAACAAACATTTGATCACTAAAATCCTTCAATTGAAACAAATATACCGAGACTGATCCTCCTTGCAAATTACCAAAAAAAAAAACAAATACAATGTTTACCTGACTACTGATTCTTGTTTCGAGATTTGTCCACAATGTAGATGTTATAATGACATTTCTTACTTTTGGAACCAATGTGTCTGCAACTAACAATTTGAGAAGCAATAAAACTTATTTATGTCTTTATTCTAGTCTTTGGGATCATTTGTTGGCCTTCATTTTTTATAAGATTATTTGATCAAAATCTTTGAACTCGCTAATGGTTAGTATCTTATGACTCCAAAAAATATAATTTTGTTTACTCAATTTTCCAGACTCAGGCAAAATGACAATTCTTAACATGTAACCAAACTAACGATATCACAAAAATGATAAAATCTGATGACTACAACCAAACCTCCATGTTATGGTCTTCCTTAATAGCAGGTAACCAAATTAACGTTATCACAAAAATGATTGAATCTGAAGGCTACAACCAAACCTTCCATGATATAGTTTTCCTTAATAGCAACGGATCTCACTTTCTTTCACAAGCAATCAGAAACTACATAGGAGATACCACAACGGTGGGAGAGAAAATGGTCCAAAGTAAATTGCAACTGCTTTAAATAATTTGGATGTTAGTTGTGAGTATGTTCTGAAGCTCAAACGTGAAATTGAGCTTTAAATGATTTGGATGTTAGTTGTATGTGCTGCACAGAGGCATTTTTCACACCAGCTGACATAGAAAAAGTAAGTCATTCTTGTTAGAGCTAGCAGAGACGAGCAATGTCTTCAAATAGATTCTGACTGGAAGCTTAGGGCAACTAGCTTGAGTATGTTCTGAAGCTCAAATGTGAAAGTGAGGAGTACTGCACAGAGGCATTTTTCAGACCAGCTGATAAAGGAAGAGTTAAGTCAATGCTTGTTAGAGCTAGCAGAGACGAGCAAATGCCTTCAAATAGATTCTGACTCAAAGCTTAGAGAAACTAGCTAGCAGTATAACATCCCATCTTCACCCAATCATGGTTGTTGCCACAATAAGCTATGAGTTATCTAAAACACAATACACTGAAAACAAAATAAATGATCCATGGGTACAAAAGTTGTTGCATGCAGTTTAGACAAATGTAACATGAAGCTTGGTAGAGATGCTTGAACTCTTGTTGGCCACTTTTCTAGTATGACACAAAAAACTGTTAGGGTTAAGTTTGCACGAGCATATATATTGATATGAGGATCATAACAACAGAATAGCACAATCAACAGGGAGCTCCTGAAGCCCTCCAACCACACTTGAATGCCCTAGTGGCCTTCCTCCCACCCAAGGCTGAGTCCTCTATCACATTCCTTTCCTAGTCTGAAAAACTGGATGTAACCTACAACAATATTGGAGGCTGCAACATAGAAAAATAAGAGATTCGAGAAGCCATGGAGCTTCCACTCACCCACCACAAGCTTTACAAGCAGATTGAGATAGACTTTCACCAGGTAGTGATCTTCTTCATAAAGAAGCAGACTCTATCCTTCAATTGTAGCTCGTGGCCGAGAGGTTCACTCTAACACCATATGAGATTAACCAGCTCAACAATAACATTGCATTGGCTTCAATATATAGTGAGGTGACACCTATAACACACTACTATTCCCATATTTCAAGTAAATAACAAATACAACCTAATATCTTGGACATAAGAAGAATCCGTTGGTGTTATTATTGAGACCCTTATTTTATTAAGCTAGTACAGAAAAAATTCAATGAGCTATTTCCAATTACTCCTCTGGAACTAGCATCCTAATACAACCATTGAGATCTTATTTATGCATGCAGAATTGCATCCTGAACAAATCTTTCTATAATTTGCATCCAGACACTCTGAGCATATTAATTTGCTTCACACAGCAAGCTTCAGCAGTCAACCCTTTTTTTCAGAGAGAAAAACCATAATAGATTATATTAAGGAAATATAAAGATCTGTATACATGATCGAAATCTGTGAGAATTAGCTGGAAAAACATACAGCTGATCAGATAGTCAGATAGTGTGACTGATGAGACAGCATGTAAACATATTGTCACTAACATGAGAAAGCCAGCAAAAACGGGAGGTGCTGAGCCACGCCTGAGCAGAAATGTGAGAACATGAAAGCATGAGGATCCATCAACATAACAACAGTGGCGCTTCTTAAGAGAAGCGGACCTTTCTAAAAAAGATTTAGAAAGAGAGAAACAAAAACCTCCACAATTAACGCTTCATGGGGAAGAAGCGGGACCGCCATTAAAAGTTTTTTGTACAATAGGAACTGAAACAGCAAGCCAAAATTTGAAAATACAACAACATTGTGAGTAGAAGGTCCAAAAAGTTGTAATAGAAGCAGAGCTGGACTTGAGATTAATCTGAGGGGGGCAGATAGCCCGTGATTGAGATCAGGATAGAATCAAGGGGCATCCTGGAGTTCTGGAAAATGCAGTCATTTCTCCATTTCCATAGAAACCAACAGGTGAGGATAAACAATGAGCGCCAGGAGGGATTCTGAGCGCTCCACCAATTGAAGCCATCCTGTACAGATGAAAAAACTCGATGAGAAAAGCCATAAATCAAAGATAAATCATACCAGATTGTTGAAGATGAGGCACAGTTGAAGAACATGTGAGAGTTGGATTCAGCTTCCGAAAGGCACATTTGGCATCTACCCGGACCCTGCCATCCCTTTCTTTGGAGAACCTCCCAGGTGAGATTCCTGTCCGAGAAGAGAAGCCATGAGAAGAGAATCATCTTGAGTGGACAGGAAGCTTTCCAAAATTTGAGTGGGAAGATGGGGGAGGAGGGCGACTGGCCAGATAAGAATGCAGCATAAAGATCTCTGACGCCGATAGACTGTGATGATTTCTGAAGTGACCAGATGAGTTCATCCTTGGATCCCGATTGAGAGAAGCCTTTGCTAGAAAACCTGTTGATAGCCGATGACCATAAGGGACGAAGAGAGTGGGGCAGAGATAATTCGGCCGCATCCTTCCATACGGGGGACTGAGATGACCAAGTTTTTATTAATTTATTCCATGTGAAAAAGCCCCTTGAGAAGAAGAAAGATAGCAAAGCAGAGGGAATCATCGATTCCAGATTGTGCACAGTTGAGTCAATGCCAATAAAAATGCTGGATCCCGAGAAAAATTTCCATCTTAAATTCATCAAGAAGAGAGACTGGATCTTTCTAAAACTTTGCCATATGGGGGAACCTCTTCTGATGCCTAAAGAGCGTCTTCTGTACCAAAAAACCATGCTTTTTCCTTTGAGGTATTTTTGATTAATGATAGTGCTCCATTGACATTTCCCATAAATTCCTCTGAGAAGGGATTTGCATAGAAGTGCTTTGCCGAAAGTTGGCATGTGCAGAAGGCCCCATCCGCCCAACTTCTTCGGCCTTGAAATGGAATCCAACTTTACCAGATGGATCTTGGACTGATATGTTCTACCGCCCCATAAAAAAGTGGCTGCCAGAGAAGCCATTTTACTTGTAATGGATGCAGGAAGAAGGAAGAGGTGGCCCCAATAAACCGCCAGTTGAGAAAGAACGGACTGGACCAATATATATCTGCCCGCCAGGGATAAAAATCGCATCTCCCAACATGAGATTTTGTTATAAAAGCGCTCAATCAGCCACTACCAATCCCATGCGCGATAACCTTTTGCTTTTAAGTGGAATCCAAGATATTTAAACCCATCCTTTATCAGAGCGAGTTTTATGCCAAAACGTGCAGCAATCCATTGAGCTAAGTCCGGATTAGAATCATTATGATACAACGTGGACTTGTCTTTGTTGATAGAGAGGCCCGATGCGAATTGAAATTTCTGGAATATCACATTAAGGCAAATCCATGATGATTTACATAACATCGCGAAAAGGAGAATATCATCTACAAAAAGGTTATGAGAGAGGGAAATGTCCTTGCAGATCTTGATCGGCCTGCATCTCCCTTCTGCAACGGCCAAATTGATCTGAGAGCTGAGAGAGTTCATCACGAGAATAAAAAGAAGAGGTGAAAGAGGGCAGCCTTGGCGGAGGCCCCTTTCTGCTGGAAAGAAAGTAGATGGGATGCCATTTATGAGAACTGAGTATTTGACGTTTTCAACACACGCCATAATCCATTTAATTCCCTGTGCTCTTAATCCAATTTTTGCAAGAAGGATTCTAAGGAAGCCCCAGTCTATGCAATCGTAGGCTTTTTTGAGGTCTATCTTCAGGACTGCAGCATCTATATTGTTTGATGAGATTGAGAAGAGGCATTCCTGCGTCATAGCAACAGCGTCCAGAATAAGTCTATCTTTTAAAAAGGCATGTTGTTCCTTTGATATGAAGGAATTTAGAACAACCTTCAACCTTTCCGCAATAATCTTTGATATAATTTTAAATAGAGTATTGCATAGGGCTATCGGCCTAAAATCGAAGAAAGATTCCGATTTGTCCTTCTTGGGAATAAGAGCTATAAAGGTGGCGGATAGCGCATTGTTAATATTCCCAGACATGCGGGAGGCATCCACCATGCTCAACAAATCTTCTTTGAACAGATCATAGAAATGACAGAAGAACTCGATCGGCCAACCATCAGGGCCCGGACTTTTGTCCCTTTTGAACTTTTTAATGGTGTCGAGAAGTTCCTCATCCGTAATTGGCTTAAAGAATTGATCATTTGCGCCCTCATCAAACATTACAGGCATCAGTTCCACAGCCCATAAAGAGTCATATGCATCGCTATCCTGCCTTTTATAATGATTTTGAAAAAATCTTGTGGCTTCTGCCGAGATATCCTGTTGAGTGTGGAAGAAACCCCCCTTGCCATCCTCAATCTTCCAAATGGAGTTCTTGGCCCGACGAGCATTTGCGAAATTGTGAAAAAACTTTGTATTTCGATCACCCTCCCTGAGCCATGTCGCTCTGCTTTTAAGTCTCCATAATGCTTCCTCCTTTTGCAGCAGCTCTTGTTTCTTTTTTTCCAGAGTTCTGATGAGGATTTTTTGATCAAAAGATAGACCATTATAATGGACCGAATTAGAGAGATAACATATTTCTTTTTTGATGTCAGATAGCTCCTGTTTGTCCATCTTCCTCTTCTTGATCTGCCAATCCTTTGCTGCTTTTCTCAGCAATTGAATTTTTTCCCGGAAAGTAAATAAGAATGCCTCTTCAGATTGATGAATGTCCCTCCAAGTGTTTGCAATGAGTTCATTGAAAGATCTATCCTCGAGATGGGAGCTATTAAATTTGAAAGGGTAGCCCAACTTGCAATTCATGTTCACCCATTCCAGGAAGATGGGCCTGTGATCCGAGGAGAGCTCCAATCCCGTTCTAGCGACAGGCATCCCCCAGCTTTCAATTATGCTGGCATTAATAATAAAGCGATCTATTCTTTTAGCAATGTAAGCTGAGCCCGTCCTGCCGTTTTCCCATGTTGGGACCAATTTTTCAGGAATTATATCTACTAAATTTCTATTTAGAAGCTCCTGACGCATTTTATCAGCCATGCGGTCCTGCTTTCTACAACAGCCCCAGCATTCCGCAGAGTTGAGGGTCAGGTTTAGATCACCCGCTATTAATAAAGATTTTATGTCTAGTATTTCAGAATCAAACAGCTTGTCCCAGAATGGAGATCTGTCCCTATAGGGCGCATATATATTCAAGATGTTGATAATCTGAGGCCTTCCTCTGATAGAAGCCGAGAGGAGAATCCCAGCACAGCATTTGAAAGCCTTTGCTCTGACCGAGACCGGGTTCCACAAAACTGCCAGACCACCGGACATACCTTCCGCTTCTGTGGCAACCATATACCAAGTGGGGAACATTCTTCTGAAGAAAGCCAGAGAGACTGAACTTGAATGCATTGTTTCCTGTATAAAAATGATGAGGGGATGAGCAGAAGCAAGAGTCTCTTTTAGCGCCAGGAATTTTGGGGCGGCACCCAATCCCCTAATATTAAAAGATACTAAGAAGGTCATTTAGAGGCTTGTCCAGCCTGACATGCTCTAAGAGGCTGCGAAGCAGTAGGTTCCATGATTGGGACTTCCACAAGAGACAAATTTGTAACCCCCAGGTCAGAAGCAATCGTTCTGCCTCGAAAGTGACGGCTTCCTCCTTTTTTCTTTTTCCTGACAGTGATATTTTTGGCGGAATTGGGGCTAATGGATGGGAAGGACGGCTTATGAATAGTCAGTGGTTCGAGAATCGATGGGTTCCGCTGGAGGAGGAGGTCGATGTCGCTATCAAAACTATTAACAGGGGACTGTGATGGAGAGTTGAAAGGGGTAGGGGACGTCATAGGTTCCTTACCCTTTTGCGAGGCAGGGGCCGGCCCATTTGGAGATGGCGAGGAGGAAGTGATCATGATAGGATGTGACCCCACCACAAAGTCTGCTTTATTCTTTATCTGCGGAGAAGGCACGGGGTTCTCGTCATGCGGCTCAGGGATAGGGGGACATTGAAAGTCCGCTAGATTTGGAGACTCAGATTGAAATTGAGAGTTGAGCTGGGAGCATCGTAGGTCCGTAGATTGAAAAGAGAAAAGATTTTCAGAATTACTTACATCTTCAGAAAGGGAGTCTGGCCCCGAACTTCTTTTCTTATCAGAAGGATACCTGTTCGCCCTGAGTTTAGATCGGTGCCTGCAATTCCTGATGAGGTGGCCCGTTCGATGACAAAAAGAGCATCGAAAAGGGATGCCCCAGAAGTCAAGTCTTTGACAAATTTTAAAGCCTTCCCATGAAATCTCTATCTGATCAGGATAGCCTCCCTTATAAGGCTTCTCAATTAGAATCCACGCGATTCTTTTGTCCTTCTCCCCCCTGACCCATGGGTCGACATATATGAATTTGCCGACTGCGTCCCCGATCATTGTGAGAGTTTCAGTCGTCCATAATTCTAAGGGCAAGTTTGGGAGCTTGACCCAAATCATGTTATGAGATGGAGTGTTCTTGAGAGGGTCGAAACCCATATACCATCTTGACAAAGAAAGAAAGCTTCGGCCGAACACCCAAGGTCTGTTCAAAATCAATTCTAAATCAGATGCCTTCTGAAAGTGGAAAGAGAGCCAGTCTTTCATGAGGCGAGAAATAATTGGAGTATAGCCAATGAGAGGGGACCACGAAGCTGATATCCATTTCCTCATGTTTTCCTCATTCATTTCTGGAAAATACCATTTCCCGACCAGAGCATGTTTTTGGAGGCTATCAATCCTTTGAGACAATGAAGAGCTGGTCACGGAAACAGCTTTAGGAGGGGGAATAGTTTTGACCGGCTCTCTGGTTTGCGAGGGTGCCGACCATGGACAAAACCTTTCTTTTTTGAAGAGGCCAGGCCCGTCTTAGAGTCATGAATCACTTCAGGAAAGAGCATATCATTCACCGTGGCATGCCAGCTGTGATCTTGGATGGCATTGTCACGTGCAGCTTCCGCTTCGATGGCAGCTCTAAATAGAGCCCGCGTGGCAGGAGAGTCACTGTCTTCTGACATTCTAGTCAGAGGAAACAGTTCGAGAAAAGGAAACCCGAGTACCACAAACAGTACTAGTTAAATCTCTACAAAGGATCCGACAGAAAGATTAACCTGGAGAAGTACAGAGATATAATTCTCTCGGAAGATTTTGTCAGAATCTAAGGACAAAACCAAGATATAGAAATTAAGGAGGAAACAGAAAGGATATCTGTATTCTGAAAAAGGAAGGTCTAGGACGGTGGAGAATTAATGCGAAGTCTCTAGAGAGACAAAAACCAGCCGTCGAAATGTCAAATACAAGGAAAAAAGATGACTATTGCGGAAGGAAAACTTGATACCATCTGAGAGAGTTCAGAGAGATCATTAAGAACCTCATGACCCGCCGGAAAAAGAGATTTGAATTCTTGATTCCGAGAGAAAGAAAGTCACCGGAAAAACTATAGCTTCAGAGGAAGGATTCGATGCGTTGATGCCCCCTGCTAAAGACCTGAAACTACAGACAGAGAGACCTATGCTACTGGCTGACTGTTGCAGTCAAAACAACAACAGTAAACATGAATAATGCACCACCATCTCCCAATACGAAAACAAAGGTCTGAACAGGGGCTGTAGATGTAAAATGAAGCTTTTAATCTATTCAAAAGGGATTTCAACATGGTTATCAGATAAACAAAAATTAAGTCGTCCACTTCCTAAAAAGGAGCTAACTTCTATGTAAAAACAACCATGAGGAAATTACGAAAAAGCTAACCAAAAACCTTATGTGCTTTGCTTACAAAACTGTGATAAGAAAACAGTTCCTAAGCAGTAGGATATTAACTGACCTGCATGGAGAGACCGCGAGCGCGTCAAGAACCAGAGAGCCGAGTCGAAAAAAAACCGGGAGACCGTGCAAACCTCAGATGGCCAGAAAGAAACTAGGAAGAGATGCTGGGGAGGCGTTTTACCCCCAGCCCGTAAGGCCGGAGGAAGAAAACGTAAAAGACAGCAAGAGTGGGGATATAAAGCGGAGGTCCTCGAACCAGATGTTAAAATGGAAAGAGGAGCTTAAAACACGTACCACCACGTTCCCATAGCTTCATGCATGGAAGCTGCATGCGTCCAAGCATCCCATGGCGATTGAGGATTGGATATTACAGCGATTGGTGTAAAAAAATGGCCTCCGACACCTGTTCGACTGTAATCGGCTCCCCCGTCCGACGCGCTCTCGGCTCCTAACTTCCGATATTCCACCTTCAGCAGTCAACCCTGCACATCAATTGCTGCAATATATAGCACCAACTATCAAAAAAATCTGATCTCAACTCTAAATAAGCAACCCAAAGCTGATCGTGGAAGCACATTCTCAATTTCATCTTCTCTTACCCAAAACAAGCCTTTAAAGTTTACAATCAGGATATTAAGCATATGTTACATACAGAACATTGTATCACCAAATCCCAATCTACAAATTCCATAGGAAAATATAGAAAGGATAAGCATCACTTCCCTTCGACATTGGGTCAATAAATTCTATTTATTGATGATACAAATTTAAGTCCTAAACATTTTTTTTTTTGGAGTTATTTATTTAGTAACTGAGGCGAGTAAAACAATGAGGCATCATAGGTGCAATTAATTACATACCAAACCTGACAGAAGAATCCCACCCTGGTATAATTGATTCTACAATCTCACATTAACAGGAAATGGTTGATGTAGGCTCAAACTTGATCATTTTCATTGTGCACATAATCCTGGCAATTGGTAGTTTCCATCTTTTCAATCGTCAACAAGAATTTATGAGTTAGAACATCCAAACCCAACTGAGCCCTCTCAACATTCTCGAACGTTGCCCTGTAACTGTTCGTTACCATCCTTCCAAACATCTTTTCATCATCTTTTCTCACCTTTGAAATTGGATGCAAAGGTAACCCACCGAACAACTTGACTCTCTTCACAATCCCAGACAATTTCTCCATCTTCTCTCTCTAACTTCTCAACATTTTTGCACAAGAGTGAAAGGTTAAACTCTTTCTCTACATCTTTTAGGTCCATCAAATTTTGAATAAATGCGGTTGATATACATAAATAAACCTATATCATCCTCATTAATTTTCATATAATTTTTAGCTTAAACGATTAAAAAATTAACAAAAATTCTATTAAATAAATCATTTTCGTATATGTTGATACATAAACATAAATGTGATATATCATTACAAAAAAATTAATAAAACAATCACACAAATAATAAATAGTTAGCCATGACTATGATTTTTCTATGTTTCTTAAGTTTGTTTAAAACTTAAATTAATATTTTTCCCTCATTGTTTTTTATAAAAATTTTCTATTCACATGAATCCCTATCTTTTATAATTATATTTGCAATATGCCATAACAATTAAACTCTAATCAAAATTACTTTTCCCTTTTATACACTCGGATTTCCCTTTTATACACTCGGAAATTTTTAATTTTAAATTAAGAAATAAATATGAAATTAATTTTCTTGTGAGTGCAGATCGAATGGGACTATTACTCGTAAATCTGTACCAACGTTTGGTATTTCACAGAACTAAACGTTCCAAGGTAAAAGCTTGGATTCTCTAACTGAATGTGAACATACTTTGGTCGTCTCATGATTAATCTAAACAGATATATAATGTTCTAAGATATTAAAAAATTAGAGAAACACCACAAACCATTCTTCTTCATCATGTTCTACCAGCCCCGATCCTAAAACTTGGTGCATACAATTGTCTCCCAGCTTTATATGTTTAAATAATTGAATTCCTACAACCAAGATCTTGTTTGACTACCCCTAGTTCAAGACCTAGTCTAATTCAATCCTATATTACTTGGAAAATAGCTCACAATGTCAAAACTATAATAACTCACTTCAATGAAAGAGTAATATGTTTAATATGAAACCCTGGTTACAACCCTTGGAACTCTAATAACCAACTCCCACTTTGCTTGAAATCGATGGAAAATTGGATTCCATGTTAATGTTCACACCAACTTCAATTAAATTTCCGGCCTAGTTACAACCCATGAAACCCTAATTACCAACTTCCACTTCACTCACAATTGAGGGAAAATTGGATTCCCTGTCAATGTTGACACCGACTTCATTTCAATTTCTAGGCTAGTCAAAGCTTCGTAAACATGAAATGTATTACAATTATATTGAATCCAGGGTTCAACATAGGAGATCACGTTCAACATTGAGGTATTCCCATTGATCAACACTCAATCGCCACACCAAATGAAGTAGAGCGAAGCTAATGCCACATTTAGTAAATAACTTTTTAATAAATTATAACCTTAGCTACCCTTCATAAATCACAAGAGCATGCCTAAGAAACTGAAAAACAATTAGCAAACTTTTCATATAGTCTATTGGATCAAGTATTAGACAAAGAAGATTACCAAATTGTCAAATCTAAACTACTCATTATTACGTGTGTGGTCTATATTGGAATTGGGCTTCATGAATTTCCAATCTTTAAAATATAACAAATAATGAATGGCCTAGATTTGAAAATTTAGGAATATTATTCATCTCATGGATGATCAAATAGATAATATAAAAGGTTTTCTAATAGTTTTTTCAGTTTATTAGGTCCACTCCTGTGATCTATGAAACATAATTTTTAAAAAATTTATTTACGAAATGTGTAGCTTTGCTTCAATTGGCTTGGCGATTGAGTGTTGATTGATGAAAGTACCTCAATGTTGAACACATTATTGTACGTGGAAGCATGATTGTGATATAATTGTAATATATTTCACATTTGTAAAGCTTTGGCTAGCCTACAAATTGTGTCAACATTAACAGGGAATCCAATTTTCCATCGATTGTGAGCGAAGTGGAAGTTGCTATTTAGGGTTCATAGGTTGTAGCAAGCCTGCAAATTGAATTAAAGTTGGTGTGAACATTGACAGGGAATCTGATTTTCCCTCGATGATGAACGAAGTGGAACTTGGTAATTAGGGTTCCATGGGTTGTAACTAGGGTTTCATATTAAACATATTACTATTTCATTGAAGTGATTTATGACAGTTTTGACATTGTGAGCCATTTTTCAAGTTATATATCATCCGATTGGACTGGGTATTGAACGGGGACAGACAAACAAGATCTAGGTTGTAGGCATTCAATTATTCAAATATATAAAGTTGCGAGAAAATTATATGCACCAAGTTTTAGGATCAGGGCTAGTCGAAACTGATAATGGAAGAAGAGTTGTTTGCGGAGTTTGTTTAATTTTTTAATATCTTACAACATTATATACCTATTTAGATTAATCGTGAGATGATCAAAGTATGGTAACATTCAGGTGGAGAATCCAAGATTTTACCTTGGAACTTTTCGTTTTGTAATTTTGTAGGGTGAAAGACCAAAAGTTGGTATATATTTATCGGTAATGGGCTTGGTCAATTTGCACTGACAGAAAAATATTTTCATATTTTATTTTGATATGAAAACAATAAAAGGAAAATACTAATTTAAGTTTTAAAGAAACATAAGAAACATAGAAAAATCATAATAATGGCTTAACAATTTATAATTTGTATGATTGTTTAGTTTTTAATTTGTAAAGATATCTCCCATTTATGTTTATGTATTAGACTGTTTTACAACATAAAATAAAATGATTTACTTAATAGAATTTGTACTAAGTTATTATTATTATTTTTAATTGTCCAAGTCCAAAATTTTATATGAGAATTAATGTGGTTGAGATAGTCTTATCAGTGTACGTCAACCACATTTATTAATGTGGTGGTGCTAGTTTATTATATTTTAAAGATTGGAAATTCACGAATCCGAATTACAATATAGACCAACCCTATCTATATAATTAATATAGACAAACATAATAGTTAATTAAAAATATATATTACTTTCTTGATACTCTCTTTAAACACAGTTAGCATGTGATGAGAATGTGTCCTACCCCACTTTGCTCTTTTATGTCTGCAGAATTATGACCTGCTAGACATATGGACATGCATCCTCCAAGTACCATCTCCTCTACTTGTGTTGTTAGAAATGCAGAAAAATCTTTGCGAAAATGGGACATATAGACAACATTTGGAAAGATAGAAATGCTAAGAATTTTTACGAAGTTCCGCAGGATGTGAGGGATACCAGCATTAAGAGCTCTACTTGTTTTATGGAGAATGGCCTTGTCACAAAAAATATATAAAAAATACGCTTTAGTTTGAAGGATATTTGGAACAGATTCGCGACTTGTTTTTTGGATGGGGTGTTATCATCAGAGTGATGTGGCAGTCGAATGCTAATTTTCATGAGGCCTGGATATTTCTATAAGTTTAAATGGTGCAATGATTATGGTACTAATATGAGAGTGGAATTACTTGAGCTGTGGGGTATCCTCTATTGTGCCAAGTGGTTGGACATTGTCGAAATAGATGTATTTAGAGATTCCAAGGTGATCATTGAGTGGGAAAATCAAATATTTTCTTTATAGGTTCCAACTCTTTCACATTGGATGCATGGGATCAGGGCATTGATCATGTCATTCTAAAGGATTTATGTCACACACATATTCCAAGACCATAATATAGAGGTTGATATATTTTCAAAATAAAGATGCAGCCAAGTGTCAGGCAAGAGATGTTGCAATGTTTCTTTTTGGTGACACATTTCAAAGGGATGGGTATATTGAAACCTAAAAGTTGTCTCTCCTGATATAATTGTCCATTTTGTGTTGTATTGGGGTAGACCTGATTGCGTAGATTAGTTTAATTCATTTCCATTTTTGGTATATGCTAGGGATCATTCTTAGTTTGAGATTTGATTATATGAGTGGTATTTATATCTGTCAGGTGGTATAGATGGATCGTGGTATTACAATTTTTTTTTTTTTGAGAATGTGTTTTTGTGGGATGGACATATGTGAAGAAAACATAAGTAAATGACAATTATCTTTTTAATGAAAAGAGAGTTCATTTTTCCTTTTTGAAAAAGGCAGCTCCCACTTCATCTCCAGATATATAAATCCATTCTCCAGTCCAAGCTGGAGATTTTTTGTCTACAACACTATCGAGAACTTTCAATATCATTTTACTTTAGTTATTATGGATCTCACATAAAATAATGAAGCAATGGAAAATGATGATGAAATGGATATCAGTTTATATGAAGTATCTATATTCGTACAGTGGTTTATATGAAGCAACATGTAAATTTGTAAATCAAAAGAAAAGTCGTATATGAAAATCTCTTCGAAAATTATAACATTAAGAGAAATTTTATTATTCAAAATTCTATAGATTCTCGCGTCATTCATATCAATAAAAATATAATAAAATAAGATAAATCATTGGCTAAAATTCTATTTAGTCATTCAAAATTTAATTTAAAAGACATTTCTACAAATTAAAGTTGGTAAAAATTCATTTGATTGGATATGCATATGTGCTTTCTATGTGGAAAGTTCGAAAGAAGGAGAAACAGGCAAGGGAGAAACAACATTTACCTACAAAATCCAAATAAGTTGCTCGAAGAGTGACATAAACAGAGGCCTTTAAGGGAAAACAATATCTTATAAAATGATCGACAAACAATTGCTGCCAAGAAAGATTTCCTTGATAGGGGGCTTAGCGAAACCACGCTCGACTTCATCCTTTTTGTGGGTGTGGTGATCCAGGTGGATGTTGGTGGCCACTAACCTATTCCACTTGGACCCCCATCACTATTTCTTTCTATTTTTCAGTTTCCTTAATTCTAGCACAATTTACTAATTTTGATAGTTTTTGGGGTCCTGAACTTCTAGAGCCATTTTGAGGCCCTAAATGACATTTTTTTTTGGAAAATTGGGGAAAACATGAGCTATCAACTATTGATTTCCATGCAAAAGTTGTATTCCTCATATAGATATTTCTAACGAGGTATTGTGCGCGTCAAACAGATATCGTATGCCAAAGTTACGACTTCAGGAAGTTGATGTACCAATTTACCCAAACGGGGCCCTTAGTTTTGGCACTTCATCTCCTAGGGTTAGGTTTTTGGATGTTTAGGGTTTTCCCTTGTTTCTCAATAATAAATAATCCTTCAAGCCTCACTGTAACATAGTGCAGAGCCATGTAGCCGCCACATCTCTTCTCAGAGATAAGATACCATCACCTGAGCTAGTTTTATGTCCATTCTGTTTGTAAGCATATTTCAATATTTGATATTAATGAAATGGAGTGTTATTTTTGTTGTATCTCTATATTTATGGTTATATATGGAATTTGTTGTGTTCTTGTTTAAGTTCGGTTCAACGGTATCAGAATATTATTCTCTTTCTCTGTTTTTTTTTTGCATGTCCCCAACGAGGTCGATATATAAGGAGTTAGGGCTCGAAATGGTGTGAGTTCCATAAGAGCTCCACTCACAACACGAGTGAGTGTTGGGCCAAGAAGTCGTTGGTGGAAAAGATGAAGGCTTCCGGATTAGACGCATGTTCTGACCTTAAGTCAAAAACCTGACAAGGGGAATGATAAAGGGAAGCAGATCATTGATGAAAAGCCCAATGCCACTGTGGCCACCACCAAGATCCAGAAGAATGAGCATGAAGATCTAGAGGAGGGGGAATGCCTCTTCCACTCACAGATGTGGGTGAAGGGTTCTCCGTTGTAGTTCATTATCGATAGTGGGAACCAAAAGAACCACATTTTAGCAGAGGTCATGAAGCAGCTAGGCCTACCGACTACAACACATACGTAGCTGTACACCATCAAGTGGCTTCACCAAGAACGAGATATATGTGTCAGCCAACATTTTCACCTTCCCTACAACATCAAGCCCTTCATGGATGAGGAACTATGTGATGTTGCCCCTCTTGAAGTTTTTGATATATTATTAGGACAACCATACATGTGGAAGCGTCATGCTGTTTATGAGTCTAGACATCGCTTTGTGATTGTTACTTTGGGCAATAAGTTGTACATGATACTAGAGGTATCCCCGCCTACCGTCATCTATTTAATCACTACAATGCAATGCAGTAAGATCATTACACAAACCAGGAAATTTGTTTTCCTTATGATTCTCCCTCAGGGAAAGAAGAAGATTGTGGCCACGACTTCCAGACCGGGCTCTTCCGCACAACAACAAAATATGGACAAGGTTGTGGAGTACAGGGAAATTTTCTCCTCAACTATGGGGGTGCCCCTACACTGTCAGGTCAAGCACTCCATCAATCTAACCCCAAGCGTGCCACTACCCAATAGACTGATATATCAACATTCTGTTCTGGAGAACGATGAGATGAAGAGGCAGATTCAAGAGTTGTTGCAGAAAGGGCACATCAAGTTAATCTCATCACCTTGTGGGAGCTAGATTGTATTGGTACAAAAGAAGGATAGGACGTGGAGACTCTGTATTGACTATCAGGCGTTGAACAAGATCACTGTACGAAATAGGTACCCAATCCCATGGATTGATGACCTTCTAGACCAGCTTAAGGGGGCCAAATATTTCAGCAAGGTCGTTTTGAAGTCTGGTTATCATCAGGTGCCTATCGAACCCTCTGATGTGTGGAAGACTACCTTCAAAATATAAGAAGGTCCTTTTCGAAAGGTTGGTAATACCTTTCAGGTTGACAAATGCCCCCGCGACCTTCATGAGATTGATGGACGACATATTGCGACCCTTCACTAATACATTCGTGGTGGTGTATTTAGATGACATATTGATCTTCAACCATAGTTTGGAAGAGCACCTCCACCATATTCAACAAGTCCTCCAAATCCTGTGACAACACAAGTTGTATGACAATTTAGAAAAATGCACTTTTGGCATGACCAAGGTTCAATATCTAGGGTACATCATTGATCAACAGGGTGTGCATGTGGACCCAACCAAGATGCAATTCATTCAGGGTTGGCAAGTCCCAACCACTCTTATAGAGCTCCGCAACTTTCTGGGCCTTTCCAATTTCTACCGCAGGTTCATATTAGGGTTCTCTCATATAACTTGGCCTGTAAGTAAAGTCACTAATGGCGAAGCGAAAGCAAAATTCTTATGGTATGAAACCCAACAGAAGGCATTTTCCTAGTTGAAGCATCACCTCTGATCTGCACCAGTGCTCACATTACCAGACCTGTAACAACCATTTTAGATTGAGACAAATTCCTCTGACTATGCTATTGGTGCAATTTTTACTCAGTAGGGGCATCCAATGGCTTACCACAGTGAGACACATTCCGAAAGTATCCCACTTATGAAAAGAAATGTACTCCATTGTGCATGTCTGTCGTCAATGGAAGAATTACATTCTTGGGAAGTAAATGATCATCCACACAGATCGCCAACCCCTACAATTCATACAAACACAGGGAAAGTTGTTGAACGATCGCCATCAGAAATGCTGCACATACCTACAAAAATTCCATTTTAACATTAAGTACAAGAAGGAAAACCCCAATAATGTTGCATACTGGCTCATCCGACCACTAGTCATGGCACTGATCATTGTGCTCGACTCCTATGGGCAGGAGACTTCAGGGTGTCTGCAAATTTACAACAGCAATCCAGAATTCAGGATCACATACCAGACACTCATGGAAGGCAAGAAAGTTCCAAATTTTCACCTTCATGATGCACTGTTATGCCACCTGGGACACATCTATGTTATTTCAAGCGAGCATGCCAAGATGATTTGGGAGGCACACTACAGTCGGATCGCTAGACATTTCTGAGTAGAGAAAACAGTGGCAGTACTGCAAAAGTATTTTTATTGGCTAAATCTTCACCATGATGTTGGGAAGTACATTCGATCCTGCACTGCCAGCGTCATTTCCAAACCAACCATCAAGAACCAAGGCCTATTTACTCCTAGTCGACCTTGGGAATCCATCTCCATGGATTAGATGTCAGGTATTTCTTCTGCTAAGCACGACAATGACTACATTTTTGTTGTCGTTGACAAATTCTCTAACCTGGCCATTATGGCAGCCTACAAGAAGAATATGACAATAGAGGCCACTCCTAATCTCTTCTTTGAGAAAGTGTGGGTACACTTTGGGATCCCACAATCCATTATGTCAAATCGAGACAACAGATTCATAAGTGCATTTTGGTCAAGTCTTTGGTCGATGCTAGATATCAAAATTACTTAGTCCATGACTTTCCACCCCCAGACTGATGGCCAAACAGAGGTCATCAACAAGATGATTGTACACATTATGCACATGTACAACTCGAAGCATCCATGCACATGGGATGAAAGCCTCCCCTATGTACAACAAAGCTACAATAGAGATCTCCATAGCTCAACATGCCACAACCCCTTTCAGGTAGGGTTAGGATTTCAACCATTATGTCCCATTGATGTGGTCGTACCATTTGCAGCGACTCAAAAAGATTTGAGTCACGTCTAGTCTAAAGCCGACAAGGCTAACAACTTCATTAAGCGCAGTCAACACATCCGCCAGCAGGTCCATGATATATTAGAAAAATCCAATGCTAAGTACAAGCAACGTCATGATGAGCATTTGGTGCCACACAAGTTCCAGTGGGTAACAAAGTTAGGCTACATTTTCAGAAGGAGCGCCTCACTGGACCCCACCGCAAGCTTCATCCACTGCAATATGGGCCATACACCATCACCATGACTGTAGGGGAAAATTCCTTTGAGCTAAACATTACACCTTTCCTTTGTTTGCACCCAGTGTTCAATGTAGACCGCCTTCGACCATACTTTCCACTATTGCTAGACACATCCGACATTGCAGAACAATTCACACCAACATAGTTAAACCCATACTGCATGGAACATGCTAGAACTGATTAGATCATGGACACATATATCAAGAACACTCGCCAACAGAAGATCCAACTATATCGGGTTGTCAAAGTTGGCCCACTCCTGTACCAAGGCAAGAGGCTCACCGGGGACCAAGTTTAGTAGAAGTTTCCCCATCTCATGGAGGCACTCAACGCAATGGGGAACATTGCTTCCTAAGGGGGGAGGAATGATCCAGGTGGATGTTGGAGACCACCGGCCTATTCCACTTGAACCCCCACCATTTCCTCTTTTAATTTTTTAGTTTCCTTAATTTTAGCACAACTTACTATTTTTGGCAGTTTTTTCGGGTCCTCGACTTCCAGAGCCTTTTTGAGGCCTTAAACAATGTTTTTTGGGAAAACCGGGATAAAATGGGACTTTTATTGATGTTTTCCATGTGAAATTTATATACCTCGGATAGATTTTTTTAACGAGGCATATTCCGTGTCAAATAAAGATCATATGTCAAAGTTACAACCCCAGGAAGTTGATGTACCAATTTACCCAAACGAGGCCCATATTTTTGGCGCTTCATCTCCTAGGGTTATGTTTTTGGATGTTTAGGGTTTTCCATATTAAGGATAAAAATATATTAAGGATAAAAAACTAATTAAAATTTTGATTGTAATTTAAAAATATTTAATTATATATTTTTTTATTTACATATAGATATATATATATTTTTTTAATAGTTTAATATATCATTTTATTTTATGAATGTGTAGATTTTAAATAATAGTTATAAAGTAATTCTGAATTTTAAAAATTTAAATAATAATTATAACGTAATTCTGAATTTGTAGAATTTAAATAATAATGATAATAATTTAAAGAGGAAAATTATTCGAGGTAAACTAACTCACCGGCGCCTTAAATTCATTTGATGGGTTACTCGGTTATCTAGGTTTTGACTTGTTATATTTTAAAGTTCAAATGAGATGTGATTGGATTAGCTTCCAAGAAGAGCCGACGCTGAATACATTCCATTACGTCTCGTTTTCGGCAGGTACAGTTCAGTTCATTTATAAGGCAGTCTATTTGGTTAGTTTGCAGTTTATGAATGTTCATTTTCTAAGGCAGTCTCATTGGTTTGCAGTTTTTCGGATGCGGAAGTGGCGGATTTTCGCTACTTCTATTTAGTAACTGAGGCGAGTAAAACAATGAGGCATCATAGGCGCAATTAATTACATACCAAACCTGACAGAAGAATCCCACCCTGGTATAATTGATTCTTTTTTAGAAAGAAAATCATGATATTATTATAATTGATTCTACAATCTCACATTAAACTCTTTCTCTACATCTTTTAGGTCCATCAAATTTTGAATAAATGCGGTTGATATACATAAATAAACCTATATCATCCTCGTTAATTTTCATATAATTTTTAGCTTAAACGATTAAAAAATTAACAAAAATTCTATTAAATAAATCATTTTCCTATATGTTGATACATAAACATAAATGTGATATATCATTACAAAAAAATTAATAAAAACAATCATACAAATAATAAATAGTTAGCCATGACTATGATTTTTCTATGTTTCTTAAGTTTGTTTAAAACTTAAATTAATATTTTTCCCTCATTGTTTTTTATAAAAATTTTCCATTCACATGAATCCCTATCTTTTATAATTATATTTGCAATATGCCATAACGATTAAACTCTAATCAAAATTACTTTTCCCTTTTATACACTCGGATTTCCCTTTTATACACTCGGAAATTTTTAATTTTAAATTAAGAAATAAATATGAAATTAATTTTCTTGTGAGTGCAGATCGAATGGGACTATTACTCGTAAATCTGTACCAACGTTTGGTATTTCACCTTACAAAATTACAGAACTAAATGTTCGAAGGTAAAAGCTTGGATTCTCTAACTAAATGTGAACATACTTTGGTCATCTCATGATTAATCTAAACAAATATATAATGT
Organism: Pinus tabuliformis; assembly: GCA_031772625.1. Classification (NCBI taxonomy): domain Eukaryota; kingdom Viridiplantae; phylum Streptophyta; class Pinopsida; order Pinales; family Pinaceae; genus Pinus; species Pinus tabuliformis. The sequence goes on from CM062819.1 coordinate 873,049,831, forward strand.
TCTAAGATATTAAAAAATTAGAGAAACACCACAAACCATTCTTCTTCATCAAGTTCGACCAGCCCCGATCCTAAAACTTGGTGCATACAATTGTCTCCCAGCCTTATATATTTGAATAATTGAATGCCTACAACCAAGATCTTGTTTGACTACCCCTAGTTCAAGACCTAGTCTAATTCGATCATATATAACTTGGAAAATAGCTCACAATGTCAAAACTATAATAACTCACTTCAATGAAATAGTAATATGTTTAATATGAAACCCTGGTTACAACCCTAGGAACTCTAATAACCAACTCCCACTTTGCTTGAAATCGATGGAAAATTGGATTCCATTTTAATGTTCACACCAACTTCAATTAAATTTCCGGCCTAGTTACAACCCATGAAACCCTAATTACCAACTTCCACTTCACTCACAATTGAGGGAAAATTGGATTCCCTGTCAATGTTGACACAGACTTCATTTCAATTTCTGGGCTAGTCAAAGCTTCGTAAACATGAAATGTATTACAATTATATTGAATTCAGGCTTCAACATAGGAGACCACGTTCAACATTGAGGTATTCCCATTGATCAACACTCAATCGCCACACCAAACAAAGTAGAGCGAAGCCAATGCCACATTTAGTAAATAACTTTTTAATAAATTATAACCTTAGCTACCCTTCATAAATCACAAGAGCATGCCTAAGAAACTGAAAAACAATTAGCAAACTTTTCATATAGTCTATTGGATCAAGTATTAGACAAAGAAGATTACCAAATTGTCAAATCTAACCTACTCATTATTACGTGTGTGGTCTATATTGGAATTGGGCTTCATGAATTTCCAATCTTTAAAATATAACAAATAATGAATCGCCTAGATTTGAAAATTTAGGAATATTATTCATCTCATGGATGATCAAATAGATAATATAAAAGGTTTTCTAATAGTTTTTTCAGTTTATTAGGTCCACTCCTGTGATCTATGAAACATAATTTTTAAAAAAATTATTTACGAAATGTGTAGCTTTGCTTCAATTGGCTTGGCGATTGAGTGTTGATTGATGAAAGTACCTCAATGTTGAACACATTATTGTACGTGGAAGCATGATTGTGATATAATTGTAATATATTTTACATTTGTAAAGCTTTGGCTAGCCTACAAATTGTGTCAACATTAACAGGGAATCCAATTTTCCATCGATTGTGAGTGAAGTGGAAGTTGCTTATTAGGGTTCATAGGTTGTAGCAAGCCTGCAAATTGAATTAAAGTTGGTGTGAACATTGACAGGGAATCTGATTTTCCCTCGATGATGAACGAAGTGGAACCTGGTAATTAGGGTTCCATGGGTTGTAACTAGGGTTTCATATTAAACATATTACTATTTCATTGAAGTGATTTATGACAGTTTTGACATTGTGAGCCATTTTTCAAGTTATATATCATCCGATTGGACTGGGTATTGAACCGGGGACAGACAAACAAGATCTGGGTTGTAGGCATTCAATTATTCAAATACATAAAGTTGCGAGAAAATTATATGCACCAAGTTTTAGGATCAGGGCTAGTCGAAACTGATAATGGAAGAAGAGTTGTTTGCGGAGTTTGTTTAATTTTTTAATATCTCAGAACATTATAGACCTATTTAAATTAATCGTGAGATGATCAAAGTATGGTAACATTCAGGTGGAGAATCCAAGATTTTACCTTGGAACTTTTCGTTTTGTAATTTTGTAGGGTGAAAGACCAAAAGTTGGTATATATTTACCGGTAATGGGCTTGGTCAATTTGCACTGACAGAAAAATATTTTCATATTTTATTTTGATATGAAAACAATAAAAGGAAAATACTAATTTAAGTATTAAAGAAACATAAGAAACATAGAAAAATCATAATAATGGCTTAACAATTTATAATTTGTATGATTGTTTAGTTTTTAATTTGTAAAGATATCTCCCATTTATGTTTATGTATTAGAATGTTTTACAACATAAAATAAAATGATTTACTTAATAGAATTTGTACTAAGTTATTATTATTATTTTTAATTGTCCAAGTCCAAAATTTTATATGAGAATTAATGTGGTTGAGATAGTCTTATCAGTGTACATCAACCACATTTATTAATGTGGTTGTGCTAGTTTATTATATTTTAAAGATTGGAAATTCACGAATCCGAATTACAATATAGACCAACCCTATCTATATAATTAATATAGACAAACATAATAGTTAATTAAAAATATATATTACTTTCTTGATAATCTCTTTAAACACAGTTAGCATGTGATGAGAATGTGTCCTACCCCACTTTGCTCTTTTATGTCTGCAGAATTATGACCTGCTAGACATATGGACATGCATCCTCCAAGTACCATCTCCTCTACTTGTGTTGTTAGAAATGCAGAAATATCTTTGCGAAAATGGGACATATAGACAACATTTGGAAAGATAGAAATGCTAAGAATTTTAACGAAGTTCCGCAGGATGTGAGGGATACCAACATTAAGAGCTCTACTTGTTTTATGGAGAATGGCCTTGTCACAAAAAATATATAAAAAATACGCTTTAGTTTGAAGGATATTTGGAACAGATTCTCGACTTGTTTTTTGGATGGGGTGTTATCATCAGAGTGATGTGGCAGTCGAATGCTAATTTTCATGAGGCCTAGATATTTCTATAAGTTTAAATGGTGCAATGATTGTGGTACTAATATGAGAGTGGAGTTACTTGAGCTGTGGGGTATCCTCTATTGTGCCAAGTGGTTGGACATTGTCCAAATATATGTATTTAGAGATTCCAAGGTGATCATTGAGTGGGAAAATCAAATATTTTCTTTATAGGTTCCAACTCTTTCACATTGGATGCATGGGATCAGGTCATTGATCATGTCATTCTAAAGGATTTATGTCACACACATATTCCAAGACCATAATATAGAGGTTGATATATTTTCAAAATAAAGATGCAGCCAAGTGTCAGGCAAGAGATGTTGCAATGTTTCCTTTTGGTGACACATTTCAAAGGGATGGGTATATTGAAATCTAAATGTTGTCTCTCCTGATATAATTGTCCATTTTGTGTTGTATTGGGGTAGACCTGATTGCGTAGATTAGTTTAATTCATTTCCATTTTTGGTATATGCTAGGGATCATTCTTAGTTTGAGATTTGATTATATCAATGGTATTTATGTCTGTCAGGTGGTATAGATGGATCGTGGTATTACAATTTTTTATTTTTTTTTGAGAATGTGTTTTTGTGGGATGGACATATGTGAAGAAAACATAAGTAAATGACAATTATCTTTTTAATGAAAAGAGAGTTCATTTTTTCTTTTTGAAAAAGGCAGCTCCCACTTCATCTCCGGATATATAAATCCATTCTCCATTCCAAGCTGGAGATTTTTTGTGTACAACACTATCGAGAACTTTCAATATCATTTTACTTTAGTTATTATGGATCTCACATAAAATAATGAAGCAATGGAAAATGATGATGAAATGGATATCAGTTTATATGAAATATCTATATTCGTAAAGTGGTTTATATGAAGCAACATGTAAATTTGTAAATCAAAAGAAAAGCCATATATGAAAATCTCTTTGAAAATTATAACATTAAGAGCAATTTTATTATTCAAAATTCTATAGATTCTCGCATCATTCATATCAATAAAAATATAATAAATTAAGATAAAGCATTGCCTAAAATTCTATTTAGTCATTCAAAATTTAATTTAAAAGACATTTCTACAAATTAAAGTTGGTAAAAGTTCATTTGATTGGATATGCATATGTGCTTTCTATGTGGAAAGTTCGAAAGAAGGAGAAACAGGCAAGGGAGAAACAACATTTAACTACAAAATCCAAATAAGTTGCTCGAAGAGTGACATAAACAGAGGCCTTTAAGGGAAAACAATATCTTATAAAATGATCGACAAACAATTGCTGCCAAGAAAGATTTCCTTGATAGGGGGCTTAGCGAAACCACGCTCGACTTCATCCTTTTTGTGGGTGTGGTGATCCAGGTGGATGTTGGTGGCCACTAACCTATTCCACTTCGACCCCCATCACTATTTCTTTCTATTTTTCAGTTTCCTTAATTCTAGCACAATTTACTAATTTTGATAGTTTTTGGGGTCCTGAACTTCTGGAGCCATTTTGAGGCCCTAAATGACATTTTTTGGGAAAAATTGGGGAAAACATGAGCTATCAACTATTGTTTTCCATGCAAAAGTTGTATTCCTCATATAGATATTTCTAACAAGCTATTGTGCGCGTCAAACAGATATCGTATGCCAAAGTTACGACCTCAGGAAGTTGATGTACCATTTTACCCAAACGGGGCCCTTAGTTTTGGCACTTCATCTCCTAGGGTTAGGTTTTTGGATGTTTAGGGTTTCCCTTGTTTCTCAATAATAAATAAGCCGTCAAGCCTCATTGTAACATAGTTCAGAGCCATGTAGCCGCCACATCTCTTCTCAGAGATAAGATACCATCACCTGAGCTAGTTTTATGTCCATTCTGTTTGTAAGCATATTTCAGTATTTGATATTAATGAAATGGAGTGTTATTTTTGTTGTATCTCTATATTTATGGTTATATATGGAATTTGTTGTGTTCTTGTTTAAGTTCGGTTCAACGGTATCAGAATATTCTTCTCTTTCTCTGTTTTTTTTTGCATGTCCCCAACGAGGTCGAGATATAAGGAGTTAGGGCTCGAAATGGTGTGAGTTCCATAAGAGCTCCACTCACAACACGAATGAGTGTTGGGCCAAGAAGTCACTGGTGGACAAGATGAAGGCTTCCGGATTAGACGCATGTTCTGACTTTAAGTCAAAAACCTGACAAGGGGAATGATAAATGGAAGAAAATCATTGATGAAAAGCCCAATGCCACTATGGCCACCACCAAGATCCAGAAGAATGAGCATGAAGATCTAGAGGAGGGGGAATGCCTCTTCCACTCACAGATGTGGGTGAAGGGTTCTCCGCTGTAGTTCATTGTCGATAGTGGGAACCAAAAGAACCTCATTTTAGCAGAGGTCATGAAGCAGCTAGGCCTACCGACTACAACACATCCGTAGCTGTACACCATCAAGTGGCTTCACCAAGGACGAGATATATGTGTCAGCCAACATTTTCACCTTCCCTACAACATCAAGCCCTTCACGGATGAGGAACTATGTGATGTTGCACCTCTTGAAGTTTTTGATATATTATTAGGACAACCATACATGTGGAAGCGTCATGCCATATATGAGTCTAGACATAGCTCTGTGATTGTTGCTTTGGGCAATAAGTTGTACATGATACTAGAGGTATCCCCGCCTACCGTCATCTATTTAATCACTACAATGCAATGCAGTAAGATCATTACACAAACCAGGAAATTTGTTTTCCTTATGATTCTCCAACAGGGAAAGAAGAATATTGTGGCCACGACTTCCAGACCAGGCTCTTCCGCACAACAACAAAATATGGACAAGGTTGTGGAGTACAGGGAAATTTTCTCCTCAACTATGGGGGTGCCCCTGCACTATCAGGTCAAGCACTCCATCAATCTAACCCCAAGCGTGCCACTACCCAATAGACTGATATATCAACATTCTGTTCTGGAGAACGATGAGATTAAGAGGCAGATTCAAGAGTTGTTGCAGAAAGGGCACATCAAGTTAATCTCATCACCCTGTGGGAGCTAGATTGTATTGGTACAAAAGAAGGATAGGACGTGGAGACTCTGTATTGACTATCAAGCGTTGAAAAAGATCACTGTACGAAATAGGTACCCAATCCCATGGATTGATGACCTTCTAGACCAGCTTAAGGGGGCCAAATATTTCAGCAAGATCATTTTGAAGTCTGGTTATCATCAGGTGCCTATCGAACCCTCTGATGTGTGGAAGACTACTTTCAAAATATAAGAAGGTCCTTTTCGAATGGTTGGTAATGCCTTTCAGGTTGACAAATGCCCCCGCGACCTTCATGAGATTGATGGACGACATATTGCGACCCTTCACTAATACATTCGTGGTGGTGTATTTAGATGACATATTGATCTTCAACCATAGTTTGGAAGAGCACCTCCACCATATTCAACAAGTCCTCCAAATCCTGTGACAACACAAGTTGTATGCCAATTTAGAAAAATGCACTTTTGGCATGACCAAGGTTCAATATCTGGGGTACATCATTGATCAGCAGGGTGTGCATGTGGACCCAACCAAGATACAATTCATTCAGGGTTGGCCAGTCCCAACCACTCTTATAGAGCTCCGCAACTTTCTGGGCCTTGCCAATTTCTACCGCAGGTTCATATTAGGGTTCTCTCATATAACTTGGCCTGTAAGTAAAGTCACTAATGGCGAAGCGAAAGCAAAATTCTTATGGTATGAAACCGAACAGAAGGCATTTTCCTAGTTGAAGCATCAGCTCTGATCTGCACCAGTGCTCACATTACCAGACCTGTAACAACCATTTTAGATTGAGACAAATTCCTCTGACTATGCTATTGGTGCAATTTTTACTCAGTAGGGGCATCCAATGGCTTACCACAGTGAGACACATTCTGAAAGTATCCCACCTATGAAAAGAAATGTACTCCATTGTGCATGTCTGTCGTCAATGGAATAATTACATTCTTGGGAAGTAAATGATCATCCACACAGATCGCCAACCCCTACAATTCATACAAACACAGGGAAAGTTGTTGAATGATCGCCATCATAAATGGTGCACATACCTACAAAAATTCCATTTTAACATTAAGTACAAGAAGGAAAACCCCAATAATGTTGCATACTGGCTCATCCGACCACTAGTCATGGCACTGATCACTGTGCTCGACTCCTATGGGCAGGAGACTTCAGGGTGTCTGCAAATTTACAACAGCAATCCAGAATTCAGGATCACATACCAGACACTCATGGAAGGTAAGAAAGTTCCAAATTTTCACCTCCACGATGCACTGTTATGCCACCTGGGACACATCTATGTTATTTCAAGCGAGCATGCCAAGATGATTTGGGAGGCACACTACAGTCAGATCGCTAGACATTTCCGAGTAGAGAAAACAGCGGCAGTATTGCAAAAGTATTTTTATTGGCTAAACCTTCACCATGATGTTGGGAAGTACATTCGATCCTGCACTGCCAGCGTCATTTCCAAACCAACCATCAAGAACCAAGGCCTATTTACTCCTAGTCGACCTTGGGAATCCATCTCCATGGATTAGATGTCAGGTATTTCTTCTGCTAAGCACGACAATGACTACATTTTTTTGGTTGTTGACAAATTCTCTAACCTGGCCATTATGGCAGCCTGCAAGAAGAATATCACAATAGAGGCCACTCCTAATCTCTTCTTTGAGAAAGTGTGGGTAAACTTTGGGATCCCACAATCCATTATGTCAAATCGAGACAACAGATTCATAAGTGCATTTTGGTCAAGTCTTTGGTCGATGCTAGATATCAAAATTACTTAGTCCATGACTTTCCACCCCCAGACTGATGGCCAAACAGAGGTCATCAACAAGATGATTGTACACATTATGCACATGTACAACTCGAAGCATCCATGCACATGGGATGAAAGCCTCCCCTATGTCCAACAAAGCTACAATAGAGATCTCCATAGCTCAACATGCCACAACCCCTTTCAGGTAGGGCTAGGATTTCAACCATTATGTCCCATTGATGTGGCCATACCATTTGCAGCGACTCAAAAAGATTTGAGTCACGTCTAGTCTGAAGCCGACAAGGCTAACAACTTCATTAAGCGCAGTCAACACATCCGCCAGCAGGTCCATGATATATTAGAAAAATCCAATGCTAAGTACAAGCAACGTCATGATGAGCATTTGGTGCCACACAAGTTCTAGTGGGTAACAAAGATAGGCTACATTTTCAGAAGGAGCGTCTCACTGGACCCCACCGCAAGCTTCATCCACTGCAATATGGGCCATACACCATCACCATGACTGTAGGGGAAAATTCCTTTGAGCTAAACATTACACCTTTCCTTGGTTTGTACCCAGTGTTCAATGTAGACCGCCTTCGACCATACTTTCCACTATTGCTAGACACATCCGACATTGCAGAACAATTCACACCAATAGAGTTAAACCCATACTGCATGGAACATGCTAGAACTAATTAGATCATGGACACATATATCAAGAACACTCGCCAACAGAAGATCCAACTATATCGGGTTGTCAAAGTTGGCCCACTCCTGTACCAAGGCAAGAGGCTCACCGGGGACCAAGTTTAGTAGAAGTTTCCCCATCTCATGGAGGCACTCAACGCAATGGGGACCATTGCTTCCTAAGGGGGGAGGAATGATCTAGGTGGATGTTGGAGACCACCGGCCTATTCCAGTTGAACCCCCACCATTTCCTCTTTTAATTTTTTAGTTTCCTTAATTTTAGCACAACTTACTATTTTTGGCAGTTTTTTCAGGTCCTCGACTTCCAGAGCCTTTTTGAGGCCTTAAACAATTTTTTTGGGAAAACCGGGATAAAATGGGACTTTTATTGATGTTTTCCATGTGAAATTTGTATACCTTGGATAGATTTTTTAACGAGGCATATTCCGTGTCAAATAGAGATCATATGTCAAAGTTACAACCCCAGGAAGTTGATGTACCAATTTACCCAAACGAGACCCATATTTTTGGCGCTTCATCTCCTATGGTTATTTTTTTGGATGTTTAGGGTTTTCCATTGTTTCTCAATAATAAATTGGCCTTTGAGCCTCATTGTAACATAGTTCAGAGGCATGTAGCTACCACATCTCCTCTCAGGGATAAGCGACCATCGCTCAAGCTAGTTTTATGTCCATTCTGTTTGTAAGAATATTTCAGTGTTTGATATTAATGAAACGAAGTGTTATTTTTGTTGCATCTCCATATTTATGGTTATATCTAGAATTTGTTGTGTTCCTACTTAAGTTCGAATCAGTGGTATCATAGCGGTCTACTCTTTCTCTATTTTTCTTTGCATGTCCCCAATGAGGTCGGGATATAAGGAGTTAGGGCTCGAACTAGTCGAACCTTTGCAAGACCAACCTTGAAAATCTCAACGAAGTCCCGTGGAGAAAGAGAATAAATATGAGGGGGAATGAGATCCTTTCAAAATATTTCTCGAAGAAGCCCTCGAGCGACAAAGGAATGCGAAGATGGACAAATTTTCCCAGATTCTTTAGCGACTACCCAAAGGCGACGCGTCTCCTTCCAACAACTACTCTGGAAGTGCCACACCCTTTAAGGTACAAGTTAACTTTGACATCCCCATATTTGAAGGTTTGATAGATGCAAACGCCGTAGATAAATGGTTAAATCTGCTAGAAGGATATTTTTTTGTTCATGATTTTTCTAGTCGGAAAAACATTACTTTTGCATTTCTCAAAGTTGCCCCCCACATCAAGGACTAGTGGGAAACCTATATTGAGAAGAAGGACAAAGGTACACCCTCACTATTTTCAGCCGCACCCACTTGGAATTCATTATGGGATGCCATCAAGGAGTAGTACTACCCTGTCGGGAGCTATGAGGATAAACACATAAAATGGACCACGCTGCGACGGGGAAGGAGCCAAGTCGTGCCGAAATTTACAAATGTTTTTCATACCCTTCGCACAAAGTTGGGTATCAAGGATTCTGAGTGACATTTGGTACTCAAGTACCGCGACTACCTACACATGTACATCTAGGATGAGATGGATTTCCTGGACATCTCCTCGCTCGACATGACGTACCGATACACTGTCAAGATTAAGAATAAGTTTAAATAGAGGAAGCGAGACTTTGGATCTGTGAATCCAAAGTAAGGGAAATTCGCCCCCAAGCCACAAAGAAAAAGACAAAGCTAAGGCGGGGTGACCCAGGACAACCCGTCGAAGCCGTAAGAAAAGAACAACACCATGAAGACAAAGAAGGACATGGGGAAATGGTGTGAGTTCCGTAAGAGCTCCGCTCACAACACGAGTGAGCATCAGGCCAAGCAGTCACTAGTGACCGAGCTGAAGGCTTCTGAATCAGACGCATGTTCAGACTTTGAGTTAGAACCTGACAAAGGGAAGCAGATCATTAATGCGGAGCCTAGTGCCACCGTGGCCACCACTAAGATCCAAAAGAATGAGCCCGAAGATCCAAAGTAGGGGGAATGCCTCTTCCACTCATCGATATGGGTGAAGGGTTCTTTCCTGTAGTTCATTGTCGACATCGGGAGCCAAAAGAACCTCATTTCAGTAGAGGTCGTGAAGTAGCTGGGCCTACTGACTACAACACATCCACAATTGTACACCATCAGGTGGCTTCACCAAGGACGATATATCTGCATCAGTCAGTAGTGTTGCCTTACCTACAACATCAAGCCCTTCATGGATGAGGTACTGTGTGATGTTCCCCTCTTGAATTTTATGATGTATTATATGAAAACCATACATGTGGAAGCGACATGCTGTATATGATTCTAGACCTTGCTATGTGATTGTTACTTTGGGAAATAAGTTGTATATGATACCAATGATAGCCCCACCTACTGCCATCACTTTGATCATTGCAAAGCAATGCAGTAATATCATTTCACAGACCAGGAAATTTGTTTTGCTTATGATTCACCCTCAGGGAAAGAAGAAGATTGTGGCCACAGCTTCCAGACTGGGCTCCTCCACACACTAGCAGCAGATGGAAAAGGTCATGGAGTAGTATAGGGACATTTTATCCTCACCTACGAGGGTGCCTCTACACTGTCATGTAAACCACTCCATCGATCTGACCCCGGGCGTGCCGCTACATAATGGACCGATTTATTGACGTTATGTTCTGGAGAACGATGAGATCAAGAGGCAGATTCAGGAGTTGTTGCATAAAGGGCACATCAATCTAAGCTCATCACCCTGTGGAGCCCAATTGTATTGGTACAAAAGAGGGATGGGACGTGGAGACTCTGTATTGACTATTGGGCGCTGAACAAGATCACTATATGGAATAGGTACCCAATCCCACAGATTGATGACCTTTTGGACCAGCTAAAGGGGGGAAAATATTTCAACAAGATTGATTTGAAGTCCAGTTATCACTAGGTACCTATCGAACCCTCTGATGTGTGGAAGACTGCCTTCAAAGATAAGGAGGGCCTTTTTGAATGGTTGGCCATGCCTTTCGGGTTAACAAATGCCCCCAAAACCTTCATAAGATTGATGGAAGACATCTTGGGACCCTTCACCTATGATTTTGTGGTGGTGTATATAGATGACATCTTGATCTTCATCCAGAGTTGGGAAGAGCGCCTCCACCATATTTGACAGGTTCTCCAAACCTTGTGACAACACAAGTTGTATGCCAATTTGGAAAAATGCACTTTTGGCATGACTCAGGTTCAATATATGGGGTACATAATTGATGAGTAGGGTGTGCATGTGGACCCAACCAAGATACAAGTCATTAGGGATTGGGCAGCCCCAACCACTCTAACAGAGCTTCGTAGTTTTAATGGGCCTTGTTAATTTCTACTGTAGGTTCGTACTAGGGTTCTCTCATATCACTTGGCATTGAAGCAACCAACGTTTGAGTCTTGGAATAGGTAAATCAAAGCAGTTTTGGTTTTTTTCCCAAGTATGCTAGTTGGATGGGGTTGGATAAGGAGGTTGAGAAGTAATATTTTGCATGTATTCCTTCTAGGAGCATAGTTAGTCAGGGTTCTTAAGTTTATGAATTTTTTTCAAAAGAAGCAGCTCATTCAACAATTTTGCACTTTTTGACAAGGCATTAGGGTTTGATGAAAATGAGAAATTTTGTCATATTTTGGTGAGTGGGGACTTGAAAAGGGCTTTCAGGATTTTTAACATCATCATTAGGTTGTTTATCTTATTTAGAGACCTCAACACTAATCAAAATCATGAAGAATAGGTTTCACTATGCTTTCATACAAGCGTTGCACTTTTGTTGTAGATGGAGTCTTGAGAGATGGAAGCTCTACAGAATGAAAGGAGGTTTCTCAAGGGGAAGTTTATGATGTCCATGATATTTCACACGTGCATCAGTCATTGAGAAGCTTAGAAAGTGACTGGATCTATATGAACCATCAATTCACTGCGCTTATGTGCTACATTTTTGCTGGACTAGGAGGTTGTGCTACATTCCCACACAATCAACCTTTTAACCGTGGATTTTATGTATAAAAGTTATGTAATTTCTTTTTATGGTCATGGTTAATGTTTGGAGTCATATAAGGACTTTGAAACTCAATTTAGACTTTGTATATGTAAATTTTCTTGAAAAAGACTTGGTCAAACAATACCTAGTTTTTAGAAAAGCAGTTCTATATTCACTGCATTAGGTAGAAAAAAAAATCATTTCAGCGAATTCAATTCCTAGAGGTGGAAAATGATCCTCTTTTATATATTTATGATGTAATCTTGATGAAGCAAAGGGTTGGTCAGGGTTAGGAAAAGAAACATTGTGTGCATTGTACTTTTCTGATATTTTCCAGTGAATGAAAAAGACAAAGGTGTGACTTTACAGGGATTCCTATGTCAGCTCTTGATGGTGATGTGCTTCTCTATGTTGTAAGTTTGTCTCTTGTCATTTCCATTCATTGAATGTATGTCTTTATGTTTGGTTAAATAAGGATTTATCTCAGAACTCACTGTCAAAGAGCTCTAAAATAGTTTGCTAAACAATTTATGTTTTCTTCTTAAGTGGAATTTAGAATTCATACTTTAGTTAGATGCTCTATATGTCATTTCCACCTTTCCTCTGGTCACCTTTATACAATGAATTAAATTTAAAACGTCACTAGGAATGCCTACATTTCCCCTGTCAAAATATCCCTCATCCCTTCATCTCCTCACTGGAAAAACAATCAACTTTATATGACTGTATGCCCAACAGATGTTCCCTCTACCCTACCATCAAATTGTTAAAATTTAATCCCCTCTGACCATTATACCTAGCCTAAGATCTAAGTGACTAGACATTCGGATAGAGAGAGCCCTCTATGTAGCTGGAAGGGCTAGATTCTAGCTTCTAAGTAGTTTGTGGTTACCTTTGGGTTCCTCTCATCAACCTGGAGGAATTATGAAGTGCTAACATAGTCGTGTCGTTGTCGGGGAGCATAAAGCTTGAGGAATTCCCTAAAAAAATTTGCTATTAGAGACAAATATGGTTCCTGAAGGTGACTGTGAAATATAAACTTATAGGTTGAATATTTACCCAACTTTAGTGATATTAGAACCAACTGCAATAAATTCCTGTAGGAAATCTGGCTTCTAGAAGAGTATACACTAGGCATCGTCCAGATCCTAATCCACCTGAGATCTTGACTAGTCCAGAGAAGTTATTTAGTAATAAGAAGCCTAAAAAAGAAATAGATACCTTTGTCATAAAAAAATAATTGTCCCTACCATAAAAGGTCGAACCAGTGGACCACACTCAGTGTGATTTGAATTTTGAACAAATCCTATTCACATCTAAATCATAAAACAATCCGATAGAAGCAATTTTTTATCAAGAAAAGTTACTATCCTTTATTCCTTTTCAAAAAGAGAGTGTATTGGAATCAAAGAAGGATATTTGGAAACAATTTCATAAGTTAGAACATCTTGTCTATCAGTTGTGGAAGCTCCTACTAAGTCCTCCAAATTACAACATTATGTCCTAACTGTTTCTGCCCCAACATTTTCTGCTCCATTGAACATCCCATTGAGTCTTTCTCCTATTGTTTCCATTGTTCTTACCCATCCTTCCTCATCAATTATTCAAACAACAATCCCCGTACCTTCCTCATCCTAATTTCAGACCCCAAAGGTTAGTACAAGTCCATCTCATACAATTATGGCTGTCTGTTATTCTCCATTGAATCTACAAGGTCCACTACACGATTTGCCCGAAAACTATGGTCAGATATTGCCTTAGTTCGATGGTGCAGGGGTTATTACATCACAACAACACCTTGATAAGTTGAATGACTTCATAGACCTGGAAGAGGTATACCACGAGGATGCTAAATTGAGGCTTTTTGGTTAGAGTTTTTCGGGAGAGGTAAAGAAATGGTTTAGAAGTTTGTCAGCTGCAAGTATTTCCAATTTCCAGCAGTTTGAACATAGTTTCCTTGCCAAATGGGAAGTCGAGAAGAGCCCTCTGTAGATTTTGGCTGAGTATGATAATTTGAAGAGAGCTCCAGGAGAATCAGTGCAAGATTTTTCAGCAAGATTTAATAAAGTATATAATTCAATACTGACTAAAATAAAACCTCTCCAGGTTAGCCTTACTTCATTATCCACATTGTTTTGATGCCGATCTTTCCTATCAACTTAGAGAAAGGAACCTAGCCAATTTATAGGATATGCATAAAAATGTTGTTGCAGTGGAAGCTAATTTGTTGAATAAAAAGGCCAAAATGAAAGTTGAGAAAAGAGGAGTTAAAGAGGAGGCTTCATTTTCATCAGATAGAAAGTTGGATGTCATGGTGAAAAAAATGGAGAAGTTGGTGGAGAGATTGACCTTAGAGAAAAAATTTGTTGGTATAGATCAACATGCCCCTCCTCCAGTAAGAAATCCAAATTTTCAAAGGCCTCAAGTTCAAATCAAGCAAAGAAAACAAAGAAATCAAGGAGATTAGAAACAAATCATACCTCCTTTCCAAGAGAATTTTGTAGACGATGAAGATAAAACAAAATATTAGGACCAGATTCATTATTTTGTTGAAGAAGAGGACAATGTATTTTTGACAAAAGAAGAAAAAGACTTTTTTTGAGCCACAAGAAGATATCATGCATATGGAATCAGAAGATTACAAGTAGAGGTACCAAAATGAAATCATGGAGGTACACAGATAGTATAACTTGAGAAACAAAAAGGTTCTACTAAATCCTCCAAAGAAAGGCCAAGCTGATGCACCTACTTCTGGCCATAAAAAAGTTGTTCCTCCACAAGATATTCTTGAAAAGAGAGACACTACCATCAAAGAGGTAGAGAAAGGTCAATCTTCTCTCAGTTTAGAAAATGAAATATCTAAAATAAAAATTTATGTTCCATTTAATTAACTGATCAAGAATGATACATACACGAGTCAAATTGTCGAAGCACTAAATATAAGAGTTGTTTCATACACTATTAACTTGAATGATGATCATCCTGAACTTCATTTTGTTCCAAAAGTTGAAGGAGATTCTCAAGATGGAGATGTCCCACCCTTCTATGTTAGTTTGAATGTGCATGATTTGATTCTACTTAATGAAATGTTAGACTCAGGTCATCACATACTTTAATGCCAAAGGTTATTATGGATAAGCTTGGTTTGGACATCACAAGGCCATATAAAGATCTCTTTTCCTTTGATTCAGGTAAGGTGAAATGTTTGGGTTTAATCAAGGATTTGGTTTCCTCTCTCACTCAAATTATATAAAAAATCTTAGTGAAGGATATAGTTGTTGCTGATATTCCTCCAAAGTTTGGGATGCTCTTATCAAGATCATGGTCTGCAAAATTGAAGGGTAATTTACAGATGGACACATCATATGCCACAATTCATGTTTCTGGAAAGCCAAGGAGATTGTATAGAGAAACCTAGATGAAATACATGGTAAGTGGCAAGGAAAGGACTAATAACCATCCTATTTATTCTGTTCATTATGATATGGATTCTTTCATATTATATAATGATTTGTGTTTGGAGGAAGACAATCAAAACAAGGACAACATATTAGAGGAGAATGAAGGTGAATTGTAGGGAACAAAATCATATTGGATGAGAATGGTGACCAATTAACACAAATTCTTGGAGGTTATGACCACTGGTTTTTTTATTTATAGTTCTAATGATTTTTTAACCATGTCGCATTATGTAAAGGTTTGGCACACCTAGCCTATTTATGTAGATTTTTATTTACAAGATGCTCTAGTTAGACAAAGTCTTTGCAATTTCAAAACTTTGAACGTATGCTACTATTTTGGTTTCCCTTCGGGAAGACCAACAAGAAATAATATTAGTCTATGTAATCCTCTTTTGAAGTAATGCAAAGTGCCTAACTTCAAAGATATATATTCTAATAGTTTTAACTTCCATTGATATCTATAATGTGAATGGGTTTTAGATATTACATTTTTTTTTTTAATTATAATTAAATAAAAAATAATTGTTTTAAATTTTTTATGTTTTGATTTTTATTAGGTATATTTTTGAATCATTTTTATTGGAAATTGGATAGGATTTGTTATAATCACAAGTTTTAGCTATGAAATTTGCATAATCCAAGTGTTCTAAAAGTATTTGAAAGAGAAAAATCCATTTATGCATTCAAAAAAAAAATTAAATGGATTTGTCTCTTTCAAATATTTCTAGAACACTTGGAGTATGCAAATTTCACAACTCAAACTTGTGGTTATAACAAATCCCTATCCAATTTTCTATAAAATTAAGTGAAAAATATACCTAATAAAAATCAAAACATAAAATAATTATTTTTTATTTAATTATAATTAAAACTTAAATTAAATAAATAAAATGGAATATCTAAGACCCCTTTGCATTTTCTTTTGCAAGAAGTGGTTCACGGGTGGCCGCTACATCCACGGAAAATCTGGGCAGATCATCCCCGAAGGGAATCTTTTAAAGCCCTTTGGCCGACTAGCATGGCCTAACCCCAAGGGCGTTGAGGAGAATTAACCCTCTGACCTCCCGATCGGCGAGGTACTTAACAACGGGAACTCGATTAGTTGAGCTAACCCTTAGGGCTACCCCTTTGCATTATACATATCAATGGAAGTTAAAATTCTTAGAATATATATATTTGAAGTTAGGCACTTTGCATAGACCAATATTATCATAAAGTCATGAATGCTTTGTGATGTTAGAGGGCATAAACTTGAAAAACATTATGATTTGGATTAAAAAGGATTCCAATTGAATTATCTGAGAGGGAATAATGGGTTTCTCGCAAAGTGCTAGGATTTTTTTCTTTGTGGAGCTGTGTCAAGAACCGTCGTCGAATACGAGCTTGCTTCAGGCATTAAAGGAGAGCCAAGGAATGGGGAATATGAGATCAAATTTCTCCATGGTGATAGTCTTCGGTGGTATTTGGTTCCACATGATGAAAAATGGCCACCTCTCCATTGTTGTGCACCTATGGCCCAAGAGGGCAAGTGAAGGCTTAGACCTTTGGAAGATTCCCACATTTGGGCTCGCTATGAGAAAGAAGTCAAGGATCAAATATTAAACAACTGATTCAAAGACTGCAACACTGGTAGAGACTTCACATGTATGGAGAGGACATGGCAGGCTCGCACTACAAGGTTGATGCCCAAATACCTTTTTCCTTCAAACCTGGTCTCTTATGCATGCATAGCCATGATGGGAATGCAATCTGCGATGGGGTAGATACTTGTGCACATGGTTGATTCGATTTCTCAATGATATCACATTCACTCTCTTAGATTTGAGCTACTTGAAAGAAAGGAAAAGTTGGATGTGGAAACCTTATAGATCTTCATTAAAAGCATTAATGGGGTGTCCTCCCTTTTTTGGACTGGGACTTCTGACACAGTGAAAAATATGAAGCAATACATTGAGAATAGGTTGGGAATACCTACAAATACATAATGCCTTCTTTTTTAAGGGAAGATTCTTCAGTATTTCTCCCAAAAGGAATACCACTACATATCAAGGAACATTGCCATTATCTTAAACCTGGGGCTGTGAGGAGGAGCTCTAGGACCCAAAAAGCCCAATGGATCCACCTTTTACAAGGATGTCGCAGGAGAAGGCTTCTAGTTCAGTAGATCAACCCAAATATGAACCAATACCCTACATCTTGGAACAAATAAAACAAGTTCCTACCATGGAGGTTAATCTCCTGGAAGTAAACTATCGTTTTTCTGCTCTCTGATCCAAGACAATGATTTGTAGGTTCAACAGCTTCTGGCCTAAATCTTAGGGTTTACACCAATGGGTATTTTCTTCCTTGACCCCCAACTATGACATCTAATTATGTTCCAAAGGTTTTTTTATAGTTCAATTTAATACTCAAGAAGACTTGGAGAAACTATTAAATGATGGGCCCTAGTTTTGGGGAAGAGCTAGGATCTACATAACCTGATTATTTCTAGACTTTGAGGTCTAAAAAATGGTGGTTCCAATAATGTCAATTTGGGTGAGGCTTCCAAATATCCCCCTCGCGTTTTAGCACCACAAGGTTCTAGATGAAATTGGAAATAACTTGGGAAAATTAAAAAAGATAGATCTTGAAAGAACAAAGAAATTTTTATTTACTTTCATCAAAATATGTGTAGAAATAGACCTCAACAAAGGTCTACCTAATCACATTCAATTAAAGAAAAAGAAATGTTCAGTGGACCAAAGTATTATATTATGAGAATACGACTTTTAGATGTTGATCATGCTACCAAACAAGACATTTGTAGAACACATGTCCACAAGCAGAAAATATTCCAAGAAAGAAAAATGGACAAACACACAAATCAAAATGATGGAAAACCTCTGAACCCACCTCTCAGAAGAAGAAGAAGAAATAATGGAAGATCCTCCAATCCAAGCAGAAGAGGACGCAAAGGCCCATAATGGAACCATATCCATGAGAAAAACGACACTGAAATACAAGAGAATCATGCATCCAAACAACATAAAAATGAGACTCTTTCAAAAAATGAGATGGCGGATGAAAAAAGAGCTCATGTTTCCGAAAGCTCAGACTCAGAGAAAGAATCTCCTCTAAATAATTTGAGTAGTGAATTGACATTAGTTCTAGTTGCTCCAAACACGAGGATGACAAAAAGTGTAGAAAAAAAATGAAAGAAAGAGAAGTTAATCAATTACTATCGAACTTAACTTTGACATTTGTACATATATATTTTTATTTTTATTTTTTTCTTTGTCTCTCTCTCTCTTTAGATTATACCTAAAATAAATATTTAGTAAATGTTAATTACTTAACATAGTTTTTAATATAAGGGCAGTGGGAGCAAGAGAGGTTATTTTTCATGACAATTAAAAAAAATAGAATTAACTTTCTCGTGGGGTCTCTGGAAAAGATCAAATAACTAGAAATACACCTATGCTTTGTACTAGGGATCGATACTAGTAACCTAGTAGGGGATTCAATGTCAAACCATTTTAGGAGATTTTCAAATTGTTCTTAAAATTTCAAGGAAAAAATAATTCTCTAAACACATTTCCCTTAAAGTTATAATAAAAAACCTTCACTCTCTAAACACATTTCCTTTATAGTTATAATAAAAAAGGTAAAATGATTATTATCAAGGATTGGAAAATATAAATTTGCCACATACTCGAGCAATATTGGTTTTTTGCGGCCTGCTCCTTCATAACTGCAAGCAAATACCAACATATTATTTTAGATAATCACCTTTATTATATTTAATTTGGATAACAAATTTATTGAGTCAAGAGGCTCATTCTACAACCCAGTATAAGGAGATGTGTAAGTTTGTCTATTTGTTTGTGCCCCTTTAAAATAAAAAGTATGTTCTAAATATAAAAATAATGTCGACTATGATTAAAACAAAAATGAAGATGTTGTAAAGTAATTAGAAGTAAAAAAATGTGTGAATCAAATATTTAAATGTTATACTTTTCAAAAATATTTCAAAAAGAGATTTAAACAAGGCCACATAGCTAGTGTTTCCCTGCAGCTTAGTTCAATTATTGAATTTTGAAATGTATGAACTAACTATTGTATTTGAACAAGGGCTACTTTGTAGATATTCTTGCTTATTTTAAGTATCCTTAAATTAGAGACCCATGTCACAAATGTTATCAAATGTATTATTATAATAAACATACATAAACAGATGTCATAAGCGTTGACTACGGCCAACCTAATTTTAAATATTAAATTAGTTTGTTTATACGTAGGGCCGCCCTAATAACGTGAAAGTGTTTATAAATAACGTTATAATATTAAATATTATATAATTTAACATGAATTTTAGTAAATTAACCATTAGTTATACATGGTTTAGGATAATATGTACTTTCACTCATTTGTAAATAAACACAAAAATATTATTAGATAGTGATAATATTATAATATTATTATCTCCATAGGCTAATGTGAAAGTGTTTATAAATATAACTTCTAAAGAAAAACTGAACAGTTTCTAAGGCATCTTAATGATATAGATTTCAAGCTCCAAGCTATGCTTGGAGAAGGAGGCCAAATAAATTAATAATGATGGTATGTGGGAGGTATTTTGTTAGCTTGAATTTCTAGAAAAGGGGCCCACAATAATGATGGTGATTGCTCTAGGTCAATTATTTAATATATAGTTTTTAGATATTTATGTGGCTGAGAATGAAGCACATACACATCCAGCCTGACGATTGTGAAAGACGGGACCCGAAGAGTTGGTATGTAGTGTGGGATAATGACTTTACTAAATGAATTCATTATGTGTACATTTGAATGAATTAACATCTTATTTTATTTTTTAGTATGGAATACATCTCTCATTTTATAATGGAATTTGTACATTAAATTGTACAAGTACATCCATCATTACATAATAAGAGGTGAAAGAAATAAATTTAAATATGGTTTAAAAAAAATAAATTTTAATTTATAATGTTAAACTTTGGAAAAAATTCATAAAGTTTTGGACAACTTAAATTTATTGTCAACACCAATTTTTTTTTTTTAATGGGTTACTCAGTAGGAGCATCCAATGGCTTACCATAGTGAGACACTTTCAGACACATTCTGAAATTATCCCACCTATGACAAGAAATGTACTCCATTGTGCATGCCTGTCGTCAATGGAAGAATTACATTTTTGGGAAGTAAATGATCATCCACAAAGATCGCCAACCCCTACAATTCATACAAACACAGGGAAAGTTGTCGAACGATCGCCATCAGAAATGGTCCACATAACTACAAAAATTCCATTTGAACATTAAGTACAAGAAGGAAAACACCAATAATGTTGCATACTGGCTTAGCCGACCACTAGTCATGGCACTGATCACTGTGCTCGACTCCTATGGGCAGGAGACTTCAGGGTGTCTGCAAATTTACAACAGCAATCCAGAATTCAGGATCACATACCAGACACTCATGGAAGGTAAGAAAGTTCCAAATTTTCACCTCCAGGATGCACTGTTATGCCACCTGGGACACACCTATGTTATTTCAAGCGAGCATGCCAAGATGATTTGGGAGGCACACTACAGTCGGATAGCTAGACATTTCGGAGTAGAGAAAAGAGTGGCAGTACTGAAAAAGATTTTTTATTGGCCAAACCTTCACCATGATGTTGGGAAGTACATTCCATCCTGCAATGCCAGCGTCATTTACAAACAAACAATCAAGAACCAAGGCCTATTTACTCCTCTGCCTACTCCTAGTCGACCTTGGGAATCTATCTCCATGGATTAGATGTCAGGTCTTTCTTCTGCTAAGCACGGCAATGACTACATTTTTGTGGTCGTCGACAAATTCTCTAACCTGGCCATTATGGCAGCCTGTAAGAAGAATATCACAGTAGAGGCCACTCCTAATCTCTTCTTTGAGAAAGTGTGGGTACACTTTGGGATCCCACAATCCATTATGTCAAATCGAGACAACATATTCATAAGTGCATTTTGGTCAAGTCTTTGGTCGATGCTAGATATCAAAATTACTTAGTCCATGACTTTCCACCCCCAGACTGATGGCCAAACAGAGGTCATCAATAAGATGATTGTACACATTATGCACATGTACAACTCGAAGCATCCACACACATGGGATGAAAGCCTCCCCTATGTCCAACAAAGCTACAATAGAGATCTCCATAGCTCAACATGCCACAACCCCTTTCAGGTAGGGCTAGGATTTCAACCATTATGTCCCATTGATGTGGCCATACCATTTGCAACCACTCAGAAAGATTTGAGTCACGTCTAGTCTAAAGCCGACAAGGTTAACAACATCATTAAGTGCAGTCAACACATCCGCCAGCAGGTCCATGATATATTATACAAATCCAATGCTAAGTACAAGCAACGTCATGATGAGCATTTGGTGCCACACAAGTGCCAGGTGGTTAACAATGTTACGCTACATTTTCAGAAGGAGCGCTTCACTGGACCCCACCGCAAGCTTCATCCACTGCAATATGGGCCATACACCATCACCATGATTGTAGGGGAAAATTCCTTTGAGCTAAACATTACACCTTTCCTTGGTCTCCACCCAGTGTTCAATGTAGATCGCCTTCGACCATACTTTCCACCATTGCTAGACACATCCGACATTGCAGAACAATTCACACCAACAGAGTTAAACCCATACTGCATGGAACGTGCTAGAACTGATTAGATCATGGACACATATATCAAGAACACTCACCAACAGAAGATCCAAATATATCGGGTTGTCAAAGTTGGCCCACTCCTGCACCAAGGAAAGAGGCTCACTGGGGACCAAGTTTAGTAGAAGTTTCCCCATCTCATGGAGGCACCCAACGCAATGGGGACCATTGCTTCCTAAGGGGGGAGGAATGATCCAGGTAGATGTTGGAGACCACCCGCCTATTCCACTTGAACCCCCACCACTGCCTCTTTTAATTTTTTAGTTTCCTTAATTGTAGCACAATTTACTATTTTTGGCAGTTTTTTCGGGTCCTCGACTTCTAGAGCCTTTTTGAGGCCTTAAACAACGTTTTTTGGGAAAACAGGGATAAAATGGGACTTTTATTGATGTTTGCCATGTGAAATTTGTATTCCTCGGATAGATTTTTTTAACGAGGTATATTCCATGTCAAATAGAGATCATATGTCAAAGTTACAACCCCAGGAAGTTGATGTACCAATTTCCCCAAACGAGGCCCATAGTTTTGGCGCTTCATCTCCTAGGGTTAGGTTTTTGGATGTTTAGGGTTTTCCATTGTTTCTCAATAATAAATTGTCCTTTGAGCCTCATTGTAACATAGTTTAGAGGCATGTAGCTACCACATCTCTTCTCAGAGATAAGAGACCATCGCTCAAGCTAGTTTTATGTCCATTCTGTTTGTAAGCATATTTCAGTATTTGATATTAATGAAACGAAGTGTTATTTTTGTTGCATCTCCATATTTATGGTTATATCTAGAATTTGTTGTGTTCCTACTTAAGTTCGGATCAGTGGTATCATAGCGGTCTGCTCTTTCTCTATTTTTCTTTGCATGTCCCCAATGAGGTCGAGATATAAGGAGTTAGGGCTCGAACTAGTTGAACCTTTGCAAGACCAACCTTGCAAATCTCGACAAACTCCCATGGATAAAGAGAAGAAATATGAGGGGGAAGATGATCCTTTCAAAATATTTCTCGAAGAAGCCCTCGAGCGACACAGGAATGTGATGATGGACAAATTTTCCCAGATTCTTTAGTGACTACCCAAAGGCGACGCGTCTCCTTCCAACAACTACTCTGGAAGTGCCACACCCTTTAAGGTACAAGTTAACTTTGACATCCCCATATTTGAAGGTTTGATAGATGCAAACGTCGTAGATAAATGGTTAAATATGCTAGAAGGATATTTTTTTGTTCATGATTTTTCTAGTCGGAAAAACATTACTTTTTCATTTCTCAAAGTTGCCCCCCACATTAAGGACTGGTGGGCAACCTATTTTTAGAAGAAGTTCAAAGGTACACCCTCACTATTTTTAGCCGCACCCACTTGGAATTCATTATGGGATGCAATCAAGGGGTAGTACTACCCTGTCGGGAGCTATGAGGATAAATACATAAAATGAACCACGGTGTGATGGGAAGGGGCCAAGTCGTGCCGAAATTTACAAATGTTTTTCATACCCTTCGCACAAAATTGGGTATCAAGGATTCTGAGTGACATTTGGTACTCAAGTACCGCAACTACCTACACATGTACATCTAGGATGAGATGGATTTCTTGGACATCTCCTCGCTCGACATGACGTACCAATACACTGTCAAGATTAAGAATACGTTTAAATAGAGGAAGCGAGACTTTGGATCTGCGAATCCAAAGTAAGGGAAAGTCGCCCCCAAGCCACAGAGAAAAAGACAAAGCTAAGGCGGGGTGACCTAGGACAACCCGTTGAAGCCGTAAGAAAAGAAAAACACCATGAAGACAAAGAAGGACATGGGGAAATGGTGTGAGTTCCGTAAGAGCTCCACTCACAACACGAGTGAGTGTCGGGCCAAGCAGTCACTAGTGACCGAGCTAAAGGCTTCTGAATCATACGCATGTTCAAACTTTGAGTTAGAACTTGACAAGGGGAATGACAAAGGGAAGCAGATCATTAATGCGAAGCCTAGTGCCACCGTGGCCACCAGTAAGATCCAAAAGAATGAGCCTAAAGATCCAAAGTAGGGGAACGCCTCTTCCACTCACCGATATGGGTGAAGGGTTCTTTGCTGTAGTTCATTGTTGACATCGGGAGCCAAAAGAAACCTCATTTCAGTAGAGAAAAATCCATTTATGCATTCAAAAAAAAAATTAAATGGATTTGTCTCTTTCAAATATTTTTAGAACACTTGGATTATGCAAATTTCACAACTCAAACTTGTGGTTATAACAAATCCATATCCAATTTTCTATAAAATTAAGTGAAAAATATACCTAATAAAAATCAAAACATAAAATAATTATTTTTTATTTAATTATAATTAAAACTTAAATTAAATAAATAAAATGGAATATCTAAGACCCCTTTGCATTTTATTTTGCAAGAAGTGGTTCACGGGTGGCCGCTACATCCACGAAAAATCTGGGCAGATCAACCCCGAAGGGAATCTTTTAAAGCCCTTCGGCCGACTAGCATGGCCTAACCCCAAGGGAGTTGAGGAGAATTAACCCTCTGACCTCCCGATCAGCGAGGTACTTAACAACGGGGACTTGATCAGTTGAGCTAACCCTTAGGGCTACCCCTTTGCATTATACATATCAATGGAAGTTAAAATTCTTAGAATATATATATTTGAAGTTAGGCACTTTGCATAGACCAATATTATCATAAATTCATGAATGCTTTGTGATGTTAGAGGGCATAAACTTGAAAAGCATTATGATTTGGATTAAAAAGGATTCCAATTAAATTATTTGAGAGGGAATAATGGGTTTCTCGCAAAGTGCTAGGATTTTTTTCTTTGTGGAGCTGTGTCAAGAACCGTCGTTGAATACGAGCTCGCTTCAGGCATCAAAGGAGAGCCAAGGAATGGGGAATATGAGATCAAATTTCTCCATGGTGATAGTCTTGGGTGGTATTTGGTTCCACATGATGAAAAATGGCCACCTCTCCATTGTCGTGCACCTATGGCCCAAGAGGGCAAGTGAAGGCTTGGACCTTTGGAAGATTCCCACATTTGGGCTCGCTATGAGAAAGAAGTCAAGGTTCAAATATTAAACAACTGATTCAAAGACTGCAACACTAGTAGAGACTTCACATGTATGGAGAGGACATGGCAGACTCGCACTACAAGGTTGATGCCCAAACACCTTTTTCCTTCAAACCTGGTCTCTTATGCATGTATAGCCATGATGGGAATGCAATCTGCGATGGGGCAGATACTTGTGCACATGGTTGATTCGATTTCTCAATGATATCACATTCACTCTCTTAGATTTGAGCCACTTGAAAGAAAGGAAAAGTTGGATGTGGAAACCTTCTAGATCTTCATTAAAAGCATTAATGGGGTGTCCTCCCCATTAATAAGTTATTTAGTAATAAGAAGCCTAAAAAAGAAATAGATACCAGTGTCATAAAAAAATCCTTGTCCCTACAATAAAAGGTCGAATCAGTGGACCACACTCAGTTTGATTTGAATTTTGAACAAATCCTATTCACATCTAAATCATAAAACAATCCGATAGAAGCAATTTTTTATCAAGAAAAATTACTATCCTTTATTCCTTTTCAAAAAGAGAGTGTATTGGAATCAAACAAGGATATTTGGACACAATTTCATAAGTTAGAACATCTTGTCTATCAGTTGTAGGAAGCTGCTACTAAGTCCTCCAAATTACAACATTATGTCCTAACTATTTTTGCCCCAACATTTTTTGCTCCATTGAACATCCCATTGAGTCTTTCTCCTATTGTTTCCATTGTTCTTACCCCTCCTTCCTCATCAATTGTTCAAACAACAATCCCCGTACCTTCCTTATCCTAATTTCAGACCCCAAAGGTTAGTACAAGTCCATCTCATACAATTAGGGTTGTCTGTTATGCTCCATTGAATCTACAAGGTCCACTACATGATTTGCCCGAAACTATAGTCAGATATTGCCTTAGTTTGATGGTACAGGGGTTATTACATCACAACAACACCTTGATAAGTTGAATGACTTCATAGACCTGGAAGAGGTATACCACGAGGATGCTAAATTGAGGCTTTTTGGTTAGAGCTTTTCGGGAGAGGTAAAGAAATGGTTTAGAAGTCTGTCAGCTGCAAGTATTTCCAATTTCCAGCAGTTTGAACAAAGTTTCCTTGCCAAATGGTAAGTCGAGAAGAGCCCTCTATAGATTTTGGCTGAGTATGATAATTTGAAGAGAGCTCCAGGAGAATCAGTGCAAGATTTTTCAGCAAGATTTAATAAAGTATATAATTCAATACTGACTGAAATAAAACCTCTCTAGGGTTAGCCTTACTTCATTATCCACATTGTTTTGATGCTGATCTTTCCTATCAACTTAGAGAAAGGAACCTAGCCAATTTGTAGGATATGCATAAAAATGTTGTTGCAGTGGAAACTAATTTGTTGAATAAAAAGGCCAAAATGAAAGTTGAGAAAAGAGGAGTTGAAGAGGAGGCTTCATCTTCATCAGATAAAAAGTTGGATGTCATGGTGAAAAAAATGGAGAAGTTGGTGGAGAGATTGACCTTAGAGAAAAAAGTTGTTGGTATAGATCAACATGCCCCTCCTCCAGTAAGAAATCCAAATTTTCAGAGGCCTCAAGTTCAAATCAAACAAAGAAAACAAAGAAATCAAGGAGATTAGAAACAAATCAGACCTCCTTTCCAAGAGAATTTTGCAGAGGATGAAGAGAAAAAAAAAATATTAGGAGCATATTCATTATTTTGGTGAAGAAGAGGACAATGTATTTTTGACAAAAGAAGAACAAGACTTTTTTTTTGAGCCACAAGAAGATATCATGCATATGGAATCAGAACATTACAAGTAGAGGTACCAAAATGAAATCATGGAGGCACACAGATAGTATAACTTGAGAAACAAAAAGGTTCTACTAAATCCTCCAAAGAAAGGCCAAGCTGATGCACCTACTTCTAGCCATAAAAAAGTTGTTCCTCCACAAGATATTCCTGAAAAGAGAGACACAACCATCAAATAGGTAGAGAAAGGTCAATCTTCTCTCAGTTTAAAAAATGAAATATCTAAAATAAAAATTTTTGTTCCATTTAATTAACTAATCAAGGATGATACATACAGGAGTCAACTTGTCAAAGCACTAAATATAAGAGTTGTTTCATACACTATTAACTTGAATGATGATCATCCTGGACTTCATTTTGTTCCAAAAGTTGAAGGAGATTCTCAAGATGGAGATGTCCCACCCTTCTATGTTAGTTTGAATGTGCATGATTTGATTCTACATAATGCAATGTTAGACTCAGGTCATCACATACTTTAATGCCAAAGGTTATTGTGGATAAGCTTGGTTTGGACATCACAAGGCCATATAAAGATCTCTTTTCCTTTGATTTAGGTAAGGTGAAATGTTTGGGTTTAATCAAGGATTTGGTTTCCTCTCTCACTCAAATTATATAAAAAATCCTAGTGAAGGATATAGTTGTTGCTGATATTCCTCCAAAGTTTGGGATGCTCTTATCAAGATCATGGTCTGCAAAATTGAAGGGTAATTTACAGATGGACACATCATATGCCACAATTCATGTTTCTGGAAAGCCAAGGAGATTGTATAGAGAAACATGGATGAAATACATGGTAAGTGGCAAGGAAAGGACTAATAACCATCCTATTTATTCAGTTCATTCTGATATGAATTCTTTCATATTATATAATATTTGTGTTTGGAGGAAGACAATCAAAACAAGGACAACATATTAGAGGAGAATGAAGGTGAATTGTAGGGAACAAAATCATATTGGATGAGAATGGTGACCAATTAACACAAATTCTTGGAGGTTATGACCACTGGTTTTTTTATTTATAGTTCTAATGATTTTTTAACCATGTCGCATTATGTAAAGGTTTGGCACACCTAGCCTATTTATGTAGATTTTTGTTTACAAGATGCTCTAGTTAGACAAAGTCTTTGCAATTTCAAAACTTTGAACGCATGCTACTATTCTGGTTTCCCTTCGGGAAGACCAACAACAAATAATATTAGTCTGCGTAATCCTCTTTTGAAGTAATGCAAAGTGCCTAACTTCAAATATATATACTCTAATAGTTTTAACTTCCATTGATATCTATAATGTGAATGGGTTTTAGATATTACATTTTTTTTTTTAATTATAATTAAATAAAAAATAATTGTTTTAAATTTTTTATGTTTTGATTTTTATTAGGTATATTTTTGAATCATTTTTATTGGAAATTGGATAGGATTTGTTATAATCACAAGTTTTAGCTGTGAAATTTGCATAATCCAAGTGTTCTAAAAGTATTTGAAAGAGAAAAATCCATTTATGCATTCAAAAAAAAAAATTAAATGGATTTGTCTCTTTCAAATATTTTTAGAACACTTGGATTATGCAAATTTCACAACTCAAACTTGTGGTTATAACAAATTCCTATCCAATTTTCTATAAAATTAAGTGAAAAATATACCTAATAAAAATCAAAACATAAAATAATTATTTTTTATTTAATTATAATTAAAACTTAAATTAAATAAATAAAATGGAATATCTAAGACCCCTTTGCATTTTCTTTTGCAAGAAGTGATTCACGGGTGGCCGCTACATCCACGGAAAATCTAGGCAGATCAACCCCGAAGGGAATCTTTTAAAGCCCTTCGGCCGACTAGCATGGCCTAACCCCAAGGGCGTTGAGGAGAATTAACCCTCTAACCTCCCTGATTGGCAAGGTACTTAACAACGGGGACGTGATCAATTGAGCTAACCCTTAGGGCTACCCCTTTGCATTATACATATCAATGGAAGTTAAAATTCTTAGAATATATATATTTGAAGTTAGGCACTTTGCATAGACCAATATTATCATAAAGTCATGAATGCTTTGTGATGCTAGAGGGCATAAACTTGAAAAACATTATGATTTGGATTAAAAAGGATTCCAATTGAATTATTTGAGACAGAATAATGGGTTTCTCGCAAAGTGCTAGGATTTTTTTCTTTGTGGAGTTGTGTCAAGAACCGTCGTTGAATACGAGCTCGCTTCAGGCATCAAAGGAGAGCCAAGGAATGGGGAATATGAGATCAAATTTCTCCATGGTGATAGTCTTGGGTGGTATTTGGTTCCACATGATGAAAAATGGCCACCTCTCCATTGTTGTGCACCTATGGCCCAAGAGGGCAAGTGAAGGCTTAGACCTTTGGAAGATTCCCACATTTGGGCTCGCTATGAGAAAGAAATCAAGGTTCAAATATTAAACAACTAATTCAAAGACTGCAACACTGGTAGAGACTTCACATGTATGGAGAGGACATCGCAGGCTCGCACTACAAGGTTGATGTCCAAATACCTTTTTCCTTCAAACCTGGTCTCTTATGCATGCATAGCCATGATGGGAATGCAATCTGCGATGGGGCAGATACTTGTGCACATGGTTGATTCGATTTCTCAATGATATCACATTCACTCTCTTAGATTTGAGCTACTTGAAAGAAAGGAAAAGTTGGATGTGGAAACCTTCTAGATCTTCATTAAAAGCATTAATGGGGTGTCCTCCCTTTTTTGGACTGGGACTTCTGACACAGTGAAAAATATGAAGCAATACATTGAGAATAGGTTGGGAATACCTACAAATACATAATGCCTTCTTTTTTAAGGGAAGATTCTTCAGTATTTCTCCCAAAAGGAATACCACTACATATCAAGGAACATTGCCATTATCTTAAACCTGGGGTTGTGAGGAGGAGCTCTAGGACCCAAAAAGCCCAATGGATCCACCTTTTACAAGGATGTCGCAAGAGAAGGCTTCTAGTTCAGTAGATCAACCCAAATATGAACCGATACCCTACATCTTGGAACAAATAAAACAAGTGCCTACCATGGAGGTTAATCTCCTGGAAGTAAACTATCGTTTTTCTGCTCTCTGATCCAAGACAATGATTTGTAGGTTCAACAGCTTCTGGCCTAAATCTTAGGCTTTACACCAATGGGTATTTTCTTCCTCGACCCCCAACTATGACATCTAATTATGTTCCAAAGGTTTTTTTATAGTTCAATTTAATACTCAAGAAGACTTGGAGAAAGTATTAAATGATGGGCCTTAGTTTTGGGGAAGAGCTAGGATCTTCATAACCTGATTATTTCTAGACTTTGAGGTCTAAAAAATGGTGGTTCTAATAATGTCAATTTGGGTGAGGCTTCCAAATATCCCCCTCACGTTTTAGCACCACAAGGTTCTAGATGAAATTGGAAATAACTTGGGAAAATTAAAAAAGATAGATCTTGAAAGAACAAAGAAATTTTTATTTACTTTTATCAAAATATGTGTAGAAATAGACCTCAACAAAGGTCTACCTAATCACATTCAATTAAAGAAAAAAAAATGTTCAGTGGACCAAAGTATTATATTATGAGAATACGAACTTTAGATGTTGATCATGCTACCAAACAAGACATTTGTAGAACACATGTCCACAAGCATAAAAGATCCCAAGAAAGAAAAATGGACAAACACACAAATCAAAATGATGGAAAACCTCTGAACCCACCTCTCAGAAGAAGAAGAAGAAACAATGGAAGATCCTCCAATCCAAGCAGAAGAGGACGCAAAGGCCCATAATGGAACCATATCCATGAGAAAAACGACACTGAAATACAAGAGAATCATGCATCCAAACAACATAAAAATGAGACTCTTTCAAAAAATGGGATGGGGGATGAAAAAAGAGCTCATGTTTCCGAAAGCTCAGACTCAGACAAAGAATCTCCTCTAAATAATTTGAGTAGTGAATTGACATTAGTTCTAGTTGCTCCAAACACGAGGATGACAAAAAGTGTAGAAAAAAAAATGAAAGAAAGAGAAGTTAATCAATTACTATCGAACTTAACTTTGACATTTGTACATATATATTTTTATTTTTATTTGAACCGATACCCTACATCTTGGAACAAATAAAATAAGTGCCTACCATGGAGGTTAATCCCCTGGAAGTAAACTATCGTTTTTTTACTCTCTGATCCAAGACAATGATTTGTAGGTTCAATAGCTTCTGGCCTAAATCTTAGGCTTTACACCAATGGGTATTTTCTTCCTCGACCCCCAACTATGACATCTAATTATGTTCCAAAGGTTTTTTTTTATAGTTCAATTTAATACTCAAGAAGACTTGGAGAAACTATTAAATGATGGGCCATAGTTTTGGGGAAGAGCTAGGATCTTCATAACCTGATTATTTCTAGACTTTGAGGTCTAAAAAATGGTGGTTCCAATAATGTCAATTTGGGTGAGGCTTCCAAATATCCCCCTCGCATTTTAGCACCACAAGGTTCTAGATGAAATTGGAAATAACTTGGGAAAATTAAAAAAGATAGATCTTGAAAGAACAAAGAAATTTTTATTTACTTTCATCAAAATATGTGTAGAAATAGGCCTCAACAAAGGTCTACCTAATCACATTCAATTAAAGAAAAAAAAATGTTCAGTGGACCAAAGTATTATATTATGAGAATACGACTTTTAGATGTTGATCATGCTACCAAACAAGACATTTGTAGAACACATGTCCACAAGTAGAAAAGATCCCAAGAAAGAAAAATGGACAAACACACAAATCAAAATGATGGAAAACCTCTGAACCCACCTCTCAGAAGAAGAAGAAGAAACAATGGAAGATCCTCCAATCCAAGCAGAAGAGGACGCAAAGGCCCATAATGGAACCATATCCATGAGAAAAACGACACTGAAATACAAGAGAATCATGCATCCAAACAACATAAAAATGAGACTCTTTCAAAAAATGGGATGGGGGATGAAAAAAGAGCTCATGTTTCCGAAAGCTCAGACTCAGACAAAGAATCTCCTCTAAACAATTTGAGTAGTGAATTGACATTAGTTCTAGTTGCTCCAAACACGAGGATGACAAAAAGTGTAGAAAAAAAATGAAAGAAAGAGAAGTTAATCAATTACTATCGAACTTAACTTTGACATTTGTACATATATATTTTTATTTTTATTTTTTTCTTTGTCTCTCTCTCTTTAGATTATACCTAAAATAAATATTTAGTAAATGTTAATTAATTAACATAGTTTTTAATATAAGGGCAGTGGGAGCAAGAGAGGTTATTTTTCATGACAATTAAAAAAAATAGAATTAACTTTCTCGTGGGGTCTCTGGAAAAGATCAAATAACTATAAATACACCTATGCTTTGTACTAGGGATCGATGCTAGTAACCTAGTAGGGGATTCAATGTCAAACCATTTTAGGAGATTTTCAAATTGTTCTTAAAATTTCAAGGAAAAAATAATTCTCTAAACACATTTCCCTTAGTTATAATAAAAAACCTTCACTCTCTAAACACATTTCCTTTATAGTTATAATAAAAAAGGTAAAATGATTATTATCAAGGATTGGAAAATATAAATTTGCCACATACTCGAGCAATATTGGTTTTTTGCGGCCTGCTCCTTCATAACTGCAAGCAAATGACAACATATTATTTTAGATAATCACCTTTATTATATTTAATTTGGATAACAAATTTATTGAGTCAAGAGGCTCATTCTACAACCCAGTATAAGGAGATGTGTAAGTTTGTCTATCTGTTTGTGCCCCTTTAAAATAAAAAGTATGTTCTAAATATAAAAATAATGTCGACTATAATTAAAACAAAAATGAATATGTTGTAAAGTAATTAGAAGTAAAAAATGTGTGAATCAAATATTTAAATCTTATACTTTTCAAAAATATTTCAAAAAGAGATTTAAACAAGGCCACATAGCTAGCGTTTCCCTGCAGCTTAGTTCAATTATTGAATTTTGAAATGTATGAACTAACTATTGTATTTGAACAAGGGCTACTTTGTAGATATTCTTGCTTATTTTAAGTATCCTTAAATTAGAGGCCCATGTCACAAATGTTATCAAATGTATTATTATAATAAACATACATAAACAGATGTCATAAGCGTTGACTACGGCCAACCTAATTTTAAATATTAAATTAGTTTGTTTATACGTAGGGCCCTAATAACGTGAAAGTGTTTATAAATAACATTATAATATTAACTATTATATAATTTAACGTGAATTTTAGTAAATTAACCATTAGTTATACATGGTTTAGGATAATATGTACTTTCTCTCATTTGTAAATAAACACAAAAATATTATTAGATAGTGATAATATTATAATATTATTATCTCCATAGGCTAATGCGAAAGTGTTTATAAATATAACTTTTAAAGAAAAACTGAGCAGTTTCCAAGGCATCTTAATGATATAGATTTCAAGCTCCAAGCTATGCTTGGAGAAGGAGGCCAAATGAATTAATAATGATGGTATGTGGGAGGTATTTTGTTAGCTTGAATTTCCAGAAAAGGGGCCCACAATAATGATGGTGATTGCTCTAGGTCAATTATTTAATATATAGTTTTTAGATATTTATGTGGCTGAGAATGAAGCACATACACATCCAGCCTAACGATTGTGAAAGACGGGACCCGAAGAGTTGGTATGTAGTGTGGGATAATGACTTTACTAAATGAATTCATTATGTGTACATTTGAAGGAATTAACATCTTATTTTATTTTTTAGTATGGAGTACATCTCTCATTTTATAGTGGAAGTTGTACATTAAATTGTACAAGTACATCTGCCATCATTACATAATAAGAGGTGAAAGGAATAAATTTAAATATGGTTTAAAAAAAATAAAATTTAATTTATAATGTTAAACTTTGGAAAAAATTCATAAATTTTTGGACAACTTAAATTTATTGTCAACACCAATTTTTTTTTGAATACGTTATTACCCTGCTGCCACAGGTAATAATAAGCATTTGTTTGAGTAGCTATTTCACAAATATTAATGTGACAATTGTTTTTTCATTGTATTTGTTTTAGCAACTATTTCCACAAATATTAATGTGACATTTGTTTTTTCATTTGCTTTTGTAGCATGCCAGGATTTAATGTTATATTACATGTATTATAGCTTTAGCTTTTTAAGCATTTGTATTGCTTTTCTTTTCATTTTTCAAAAGTTTTATTAATTAAATTAAATCTAGATATTTTTTAAAAATTAAAATTAATATTCTATTCTTATAACAGGTGGTGGTTTTGAGTAGATTAATTTTTTAACATTGTAAATGATTTTGATAAAAAAAAAATCAGATTAATTACATCATGAGTTTTTAGTATCTAATGTGGTCTAATGTGGTTCATCATCAGGACAAAGGTGAAAAAATAAGGTCCATCATCAGGACAAAGGTGAAAAAATAAGGTCCATCATCAGGACAAAGGTGAAAAAATAAGTCAGTGAAAAAGTTTAAATAAATGGGATTCATCTGGTTCTGTTAGGAAAAAACTGTTATGAATGAGCCGTTACAAATTAGTTGAATAAATTTATTATTATTTTGTTATGTTTTATTTTAGTTTATTAATATTTTTAATTAAAATATATTGAATTCAAATTAGTTAGATTAATTTAATAATAATATAATAAGAATTGAGTATTTGAAAATATATAATTAAAATAAGTTTAGTATAGTTATTATTAAAAAATGAATAATATCCAAAAATTATATTTAAATATTATTATATTAAAATATTGGATAATATTTTAATTAGGTCAAAGAGAATATATATTGTTGAATTTAAGCTTATATGATCCATATCAAGTTTTTTAAGAAGTTTTTTTTGGCGTAAATCACATTCTAATGCATTTGTCCAGGCTGCATATATAATATTTTAATTAGGAAATCAACGAGAGTATATATTACCCTATAAAAATAAAAATAATAAATTATTAATTGTTAATTATTAATTATTAAATGATATTAATAAAAAAATTAAATAAAATTTTGAGTGTAATTTAAAAATGTTTAGTTATATTTAACGTTTAGTTTTAAGTAAGTTAATTTTATTCACATACTAAAATGATATTAATAATAAAAACTAATTAAAATTTCTATTGTAATTTAAAAATATTTAATTATATATTTTTTATTTACGTATAGATATTTTTATTTATTTATTTTTTAATAGTTTAATATATCATTTTATTGTATGAATGTGTAGGTTTAAATAATAATTATAAAGCAATTTTGAATTTTAAAAATTTAAATAATAATTATAACGTAATTCTGAATGTGTAGAATTTAAATAATAATGATAATAATTTAATTCGAGGTAATTCGAGAGTTCAACAGGAAAATTATTCGAGGTAAACTCACCGACGCCTTAAATTCATTTGATGGGTTACTCGCTTATCTAGGTTTTGACTTGTTATAATTTAAAGTTCAAATGAGATGTGATTGGATTAGCTTCCAAGAAGAGCCGCCGCTGAATACATTCCATTACGTCTCGTTTTCGGCAGGTACAGTTCAGTTCATTTATAAGGCAGTCCATTTGGTTAGTTTGCAGTTTATGAATGTTCATTTTCTAAGGCAATCTAATTGGTTTGCAGTTTTTCGGATGCGGAAGTGGCGGATTTTCGCTACTTCTCGTTGGTACAACCTCCACTTCCCACCGGATTTCGCCAGGATACAGGTACGGACAATTACTTAAAATGAATGTAGACCCCGCAAATAGCTGTATTCGTGCTGTATTTATTACCAATCTAGGGGTCCATTTCAGACAAAACTATGTCTTGAGAGTTTGTTTTTGTTTTTTTAAGGAAAATGTTACATTTATGATCTATAATGATACCTAATAAGATCATATTATTGAAATTTAATCAAAAATAAATCATATTAATTAGTCCTTACATCAAATCTCAGTAATATAATTATTTCGAAAAGCAACCTCATTAAAAAAAATATCTAAAAGAAAAGAAAACTAACTTTCATGGCTATTCCACGAATAGTACTTTAGCCATTCTCGTAGGGTTGGTCTGTAATCGTGGCGTACGGTTAATGTGGCATTTCTTTTTTCATTTGGGTTCGTAGCATGCCAGGATTTTACATGCGCTGTAGCTTTAGCCTGTCACCCATTTCCCTGGTTTTCCTTCTCATTTTTCAAAACTGTTTCTTCAGTTAAATTAAATCAAGCATGTGCTGTTGGCAGCTCTTGATGGTGATGTGCTTCTCTATGTTGTAAGTTTGTCTCTTGTCATTTCCATTCTTTGAATGTATGTCTTTATGTTTGGTTAAATAAGGATTTATCTCAGAACTCACTGTCAAAGAGCTCTAAAATAGTTTGCTAAACAGTTTATGTTTTCTTCTTAAGTGGCATTTAGAATTCATACTTTAGTTAGATGCTCTATATGTCATTTCCACCTTTCCTCTGGTCACATTTATACAACGAATTAAATTTAAAACGTCACTAGGAATGCCTACATTGCCCCTGTCAAAATATCCCTCATCCCTTCATCTCCTCACTGTAAAAACAATCAACTTTATATGACTATATGCCCAACAGATGTTCCCTCTACCCTACCATCAAATTGTTAAAATTTAATCCCCTCTGACCATTATACCTAGCCTAAGATCTAAGTGACTAGACATTCGGATAGAGAGAGCCCTCTATGAAGCTGGAAGGGCTAGATTCTAGCTTCTAAGTAGTTTGTGGTTACCTTTGGGTTCCTCTCATCAACCTGGGGGAATTATGAAGTGCTAACATAGTTGTGTCGTTGTCGGGGAGCATAAAGCTTGAAGAATTCCCTTAAAAAATTTGCTATTAGAGACAAATATGGTTCCTGAAGGTCATTGTGAAATATAAACTAATAGGTTGAATATTTACCCAACTTTAGTGATATTAGAACCAACTGCAATAAATTCCTGTAGGAAATCTGGCTTCTAGAAGAGTACACACTAGGCATCGTCCAGATCCTAATCCACCTGAGATCTTGACTAGTCCAGAGAAGTTATTTAGTAATAAGAAGCCTAAAAAAGAAATAGATACCAGTGTCATAAAAAAATAATTGTCCCTACCATAAAAGGTCGAATCAGTGGACCACACTCAGTTTGATTTGAATTTTGAACAAATCCTATTCACATCTAAATCATAAAACAATCCGATAGAAGCAATTTTTTATCAAGAAAAGTTACTATCCTTTATTCCTTTTCAAAAAGAGAGTGTATTGGAATCAAACAAGGATATTTGGAAACAATTTCATAAGTTAGAACATCTTGTCTATCAGTTGTAGGAAGCTCCTACTAAGTCCTCCAAATTACAACATTATGTCCTAACTATTTCTGCCCCAACATTTTCTGCTCCATTGAACATCCCATTGAGTCTTTCTCCTATTGTTTCCATTGTTCTTACCCCTCCTTCCTCATCAATTGTTCAAACAACAATCCCCGTACCTTCCTCATCCTAATTTCAGACCCCAAAGGTTAGTACAAGTCCATCTCATGCAATTATGGCTGTCTGTTATGCTCCATTGAATCTACAAGGTCCACTACATGATTTGCCCGAAAACTATGGTCAGATATTCCCTTAGTTCGATGGTGCAGGGGTTATTACATCACAACAACACCTTGATAAGTTGAATGACTTCATAGACCTGGAAGAGGTATACCACGAGGATGCTAAATTGAGGCTTTTTGGTTAGAGTTTTTTGGGAGAGGTAAAGAAATGGTTTAGAAGTCTGTCAGCTGCAAGTATTTCCAATTTCCAGCAGTTTGAACAAAGTTTCCTTGCCAAATGGGAAGTCGAGAAGAGCCCTCTGTAGATTTTGGCTGAGTATGATAATTTGAAGAGAGCTCCAGGAGAATCAGTGCAAGATTTTTCAGCAAGATTTAATAAAGTATATAATTCAATACTGACTAAAATAAAACCTCTCCAGGGTTAGCCTTACTTCATTATCCACATTGTTTTGATGCCGATCTTTCCTATCGACTTAGAGAAAGGAACCTAGCCAATTTGTAGGATATGCATAAAAATGTTGTTACAGTGGAAGCTAATTTGTTGAATAAAAAGGCCAAAATGAAAGTTGAGAAAAGAGGAGTTAAAGAGGAGGCTTCATCTTCATCAGATAGAAAGTTGGATGTCATGGTGAAAACAATGGAGAAGTTGGTGGAGAGATTGACCTCAGAGAAAAAAGTTGTTGGTATAGATCAACATGCCCCTCCTCCAGTAAGAAATCCAAATTTTCAGAGGCCTCAAGTTCAAATCAAGCAAAGAAAACAAAGAAATCAAGGAGATTAGAAACAAATCAGGCCTCCTTTCCAAGAGAATTTTGTAGATGATGAAGAGAAAACAAAATATTAGGACCAGATTCATTATTTTGGTGAAGAAGAGGACAATGTATTTTTGACAAAAGAAGAACAAGACTTTTTCTTTGAGCCACAAGAAGATATCATGCATATGGAATCAGAAGATTACAAGTAGAGGTACCAAAATGAAATCATGGAGGTACACAGATAGTATAACTTGAGAAACAAAAAGGTTCTACTAAATCCTCCAAAGAAAGGCCAAGCTGATGCACCTACTTCTAGCCATAAAAAAGTTGTTCCTCCACAAGATATTCCTGAAAAGAGAGACACTACCATCAAAGAGGTAGAGAAAGGTCAATCTTCTCTCAGTTTAGAAAATGAAATATCTAAAATAAAAATTTATGTTCCATTTAATTAACTGATCAACAATGATACATACACGAGTCAAATTGTCAAAGCACTAAATATAAGAGTTGTTTCATACACTATTAACTTGAATGATGATCATCCTGAACTTCATTTTGTTCCAAAAGTTGAAGGAGATTCTCAAGATGGAGATGTCCCACCCTTCTATGTTAGTTTGAATGTGCATGATTTGATTCTACATAATGCATTGTTAGACTCAAGTCATCACATACTTTAATGCCAAAGGTTATTATGGATAAGCTTAGTTTGGACATCACAAGGCCATATACAGATCTCTTTTCCTTTGATTCAAGTAAGGTGAAATGTTTGGGTTTAATCAAGGATTTGGTTTCCTCTCTCACTCAAATTATATAAAAAATCTTAGTGAAGGATATAGTTGTTGCTGATATTCCTCCAAAGTTTGGGATGCTCTTATCAAGATCATGGTCTGCAAAATTGAAGGGTAATTTACAGATGGACACATCATATGCCACAATTCATGTTTCTGGAAAGCCAAGGAGATTGTATAGAGAAACCTGGATGAAATACATGGTAAGTGGCAAGGAAAGGACTAATAACCATCCTATTTATTCAGTTCATTCTGATATGGATTCTTTCATAATATATAATGATTTGTGTTTGGAGGAAGACAATCAAAACAAGGACAACATATTAGAGGAGAATGAAGGTGAAATGTAGGGAACAAAATCATATTGGATGAGAATGGTGACCAATTAACACAAATTCTTGGAGGTTATGACCACAGGTTTCTTTTATTTATAGTTCTAATGATTTTTTATCCATGTCGCATTATGTAAAGGTTTGGCACACGTAGCCTATTTATGTAGATTTTTATTTACAAGATGCTCTAGTTAGACAAAGTCTTTGCAATTTCAAAACTTTGAACGTATGCTACTATTCTGGTTTCCCTTCGGGAAGACCAACAACAAATAATATTAGTCTATGTAAACCTCTTTTGAAGTAATGCAAAGTGCCTAACTTCAAAGATATATATTCTAATAATTTTAACTTCCATTGGTATCTATAATGTGAATGGGTTTTAGATATTATACATATTTTTTATTTTTTAATTATAATTAAATAAAAAATAATTGTTTTAAATTTTTTATGTTTTGATTTTTATTAGGTATCTTTTTGGATCATTTTTATTGGAAATTGGATAGGATTTGTTATAATCACAAGTTTTCGCTGTGAAATTTGCATAATCCAAGTGTTCTAAAAGTATTTGAAAGAGCAAAATCCATTTATCCATTCAAAAATAAAAATTAAATGGATTTGTCTCTTTCAAATATTTTTAGAACACTTGGATTATGAAAATTTCACAACTGAAACTTGTGGTTATAACAAATCCCTATCCAATTTCCTATAAAATTAAGTGAAAAATATACCTAATAAAAATCAAAACATAAAATAATTATTTTTTATTTAATTATAATTAAAACTTAAATTAAATAAATAAAATGGAATATCTAAGACCCCTTTGCATTTTCTTTTGCAAGAAGTGGTTCACGGGTGGCCGCTACATCCACGGAAAATCTGGGCCGATCAACCCTGAAGGGAATCTTTTAAAGCCCTTCGGCCGAGTAGCATGGCCTAACCCCAAGGGCGTTGAGGAGAATTAACCCTCTGACCTCCCGATCGGCGAGGTACTTAACAACAGGGACTCGATCAGTTGAGCTAACCCTTAGGGCTACCCCTTTGCATTATACATATCAATGGAAGTTAAAATTCTTAAAATATATATATTTGAAGTTAGGCACTTTGCATAGACCAATATTATCATAAAGTCATGAATGCTTTGTGATGTTAGAGGGCATAAACTTGAAAAACATTATGATTTGGATTAAAAAGGATTCCAATTGAATTATTTGAGAGGGAATAATGGGTTTCTCGCAAAGTGCTAGGATTTTTTTATTTGTGGAGTTGTGTCAAGAACCGTCGTCGAATACAAGCTCGCTTCAGGCATCAAAGGAGAGCCAAGGAATGGGGAATATGAGATCAAATTTCTCCATGGTGATAGTCTTGGGTGGTATTTGGTTCCACATGATGAAACACCTCTCCATTGTTGTGCACCTATGGCCCAAGAGGGCAAGTGAAGGCTTAGACCTTTGGAAGATTCCCACATTTGGGCACATGATGAAACACCTCTCCATTGTTGTGCACCTATGGCCCAAGAGGGCAAGTGAAGGCTTAGACCTTTGGAAGATTCCCACATTTGGGCTCGCTATGAGAAAGAAGTCAAGGTTCAAATATTAAACAACTGATTCAAAAACTGCAACACTGGTAGAGACTTCACATGTATGGAGAGGACATGGCAGGCTCGCACTACAAGGTTGAATAATTAAAATAAGTTTTGTATAGTTATTATTAAAAAATGAATAATATATAATTTTGTTGTATGAATGTGTAGATTTAAATAATAGTTATAAAGTAATTCTGAATTTTAAAAATTTAAATAATAATTATAACGTAATTCTGAATTTGTAGAATTTAAATAATAATGATAATAATTTAAAGAGGAAAATTATTCGAGGTAAACTAACTCACCGACGCCTTAAATTCATTTGATGGGTTACTCGCTTATCTAGGTTTTGACTTGTTATAATTTAAAGTTCAAATGAGATGTGATTGGATTAGCTTCCAAGAAGAGCCGCCGCTGAATACATTCCATTACGTCTCGTTTTCGGCAGGTAGAGTTGGTCTGTAATCGTGGCGTACGGTTAATGTGGCATTTCTTTTTTCATTTGGGTTCGTAGCATGCCAGGATTTTACATGTGCTGTAGCTTTAGCCTGTCACCCATTTCCCTGGTTTTCCTTCTCATTTTTCAAAACTGTTTCTTCTGTTAAATTAAATCAGGGTATTTTGTAAAAATTGAAATTAATCTCCAGTTATGTGGATGACGGTGATGTGACCTTTGAAGTGACACGTAAGACCAATCCCAACCCATTAAAGTAATAATTCATCACAGGGAAAGTCTCGACTTCATTTTAATAAATATTTTGTTTAGTTTCATTCACTATTCACCCCGAGTGGCCCCTATGAGTTATGGATCTATTTTAATATTAGTAAAGTATACTGAAAGGAGGATAACCGTTCATTATTATTTAAGTACGTTTACTATTATATAATAAGAAGTATTTAAGCATGTTTATTATTATTATATAATAAGAAGTGAAAAAATTGAATCAATAATATTTTAGATAAATGAATTTAAATATAGTTTAAAAATAATAAATTTTAATTCATAATGTTAAATTTTGAAAAAATTTCATAAATTTTTGAACAATTTAGATTTCATGTCAACATCAATTTTGTTTTTAACACATTATTACCCTATTGTTGCAGGGAATAATAACATATGATAATTAATTTATGTCATAACAACTTCATATATATATATAGAAAACAAATTAAGTTTTTATGATTAAAATTTTTATTTGGTCGCATATATATTCTATTTAACATTCAAAAATACAATTTAAACAATGAAAAATAACACATTGTATTTTGCACTCTAAAAAAGTTTACATGTAAAGAAATTTGATCGCTCTCGGCTCATATTAAATCCATGCTTAAGATGAATCTAAACTGATTTATTTAATCAAAATGAATCTCGAATCCCGCTCTTATAATAAAAATATAGATACCAATAATAAATCATATGATCCTTAATCCCTGACTGCCCAACACGTTTGTGAGCAAATGACTTACTCGTTAACAAATTTAATAACAAAAAATGTGGAAGTCTTTTTAATGGTGTTAAACGAGAAATATTTTAGCTCCAATTGGTATTAGTGTGGCCGAATTAAGTCCTAAACATATTTTTTTTTGGAGTTATTTATTTAGTAACTGAGGCGAGTAAAACAATGAGGCATCATAGGCGCAATTAATTACATACCAAACCTGACAGAAGAAGAATCCCACCCTGGTATAATTGATTCTACAATCTCACATTAACAGGAAATGGTTGATGTAGGCTCGAACTTGATCATTTTCATTGTGCACATAATCCTGGCAATTTGTAGTTTCCATCTTTTCAATCGTCAAGAAGAATTTATGAGTTAGAACATCCAAACCCAACTGAGCCCTCTCAACATTCTCGAACGTTGCCCTGTAACTGTTCGTT
The DNA here is from genome assembly GCA_031772625.1 of Pinus tabuliformis. Classification (NCBI taxonomy): domain Eukaryota; kingdom Viridiplantae; phylum Streptophyta; class Pinopsida; order Pinales; family Pinaceae; genus Pinus; species Pinus tabuliformis. The sequence continues at coordinate 873,092,860 of CM062819.1, forward strand.
ACCATCCTTCCAAACATCTTTTCATCATCTTTTCTCACCTTTGAAATTGGATGCAAAGGTAAACCACCGAACAACTTGACTCTCTTCACAATCCCAGACAATTTCTCCATCTTCTCTTTCTAACTTCTCAACATTTTTGCAGAAGAGTGAAAGGTTAAAATCTTTCTCCACATCTTTTAGGTCCATCAAATTTTGAATAAATGCGATTGATATACACGAATAAACCTATATCATCCTCATTAATTTTCATATAATTTTTAGCTTAAACGATTAAAAAATTAACAAAAATTCTATTAAATAAATCATTTTCGTATATGTTGATACATAAACATAAATGTGATATATCATTAAAAAAAAAAAAAAAACAATCATACAAATAATAAATAGTTACCCATGACTATATTTTTCTATGTTTCTTAAGTGTGTTTAAAACTTAAATTAATATTTTTCACTTTATTGTTTTTTATAAAAAATTTCCATTCACATGAATCCCTATCTTTTATAATTATATTTGCAATATGCCATAACAATTAAACTCTAATCAAAATTACTTTTCCCTTTTATACACTCGGATTTCCCTTTTATACATTCGGAAATTTTTAATTTTAAATTAAGAAATAAATATGAAAATAATTTTCTTGTGAGTACAGATCGAATGGGAATATTACTCGTAAATCTGTACCAACGTTTGGTATTTCACCTTACAAAATTACAGAACTAAACGTTCGAAGGTAAAAGCTTGGATTCTCTAGCTGAATGTGAACATACTTTGGTCGTCTCATGATTAATCTAAACATATATATAATGTTCTAAGATATTAAAAAATTAGAGAAACACCACAAACCATTCTTCTTCATCAAATTCGACCAGCCCCGATCCTAAAACTTGGTGCATACAATTGTCTCCCAGCTTTATATATTTGAATAATTGAATGCCTACAACCAAGATCTTGTTTGACTACCCCTAGTTCAAGACCTAGTCTAATTCGATCATATATAACTTGGAAAATAGCTCACAATGTCAAAACTATAATAACTCACTTCAATGAAATAGTAATATGTTTAATATGAAACCCTAGTTACAAACCTTGGAACTCTAATAACCAACTCCCACTTTGCTTGAAATCGAGGGAAAATTGGATTCCATGTTAATGTTCACACCAACTTCAATTAAATTTCCGGGCTAGTTACAACCCATGAACCCCTAATTACCAACTTCCACTTCACTCACAATTGAGGGAAAATTGGATTGCCTGTCAATGTTGACTCCGACTTCATTTCAATTTCTAGGCTAGTCAAAGCTTCGTAAACATGAAATGTATTACAATTATATTGAATTCAAGCTTCAACATAGGAGACCACGTTCAACATTGAGGTATTCCCATTGATCAACACTCAATCGCCACACCAAATGAAGTAGAGAGAAGCCAATGCCACATTTAGTAAATAACTTTTTAATAAATTATAACCTTAGCTACCCTTCATAAATCACAAGAGCATGCCTAAGAAACTGAAAAACAATTAGCAAACTTTTCATCTAGTCTATTGGATCAAGTATTAGACAAAGAAGATTACCAAATTGTCAAATCTAAGCTACTCATTATTACGTGTGTGGTCTATATTGGAATTGGGCTTCATGAATTTCCATCGATTGTGAGTGAAGTGGAAGTTGCTAATTAGGGTTCATAGGTTATAGCAAGCCTGAAAATTGAATTAAAGTTGGTGTGAACATTGACAGGGAATCTGATTTTCCCTCGATGATGAACGAAGTGGAACCTGGTAATTAGGGTTCCATGGGTTGTAACTAGGGTTTCATATTAAACATATTACTATTTCATTGAAGTGATTTATTACAATTTTGACATTGTGAACCATTTTTCAAGTTATATATGATCCGATTGGACTGGGTATTGAACTGGGGACAGACAAACAAGATCTGGGTTGTAGGCATTCAATTATTCAAATATATAAAGTTGCAAGAAAATTATATGCACCAAGTTTTAGGATTAGGGCTAGTCGAAACTGATAATGGAAGAAGAGTTGTTTGCAGAGCATGTTTAATTTTTTAATATCTTAGAACATTATAGACCTATTTAGATTAATCATGAGATGATCAAAGTATGGTAACATTCAGGTGGAGAATCCAAGCTTTTACCTTGGAACTTTTCGTTTTGTAATTTTGTAGGGTGAAAGACCAAAAGTTGGTATATATTTACCGGTAATAGGCTTGGTCAATTTGCACTGGCAGAAAAACATTTTCATATTTTATTTTGATATGAAAACAATAAAAGGAAAATACTAATTTAAGTTTTAAAGAAACATAAGAAACATAGAAAAATCATAATAATGGCTTAACAATTTATAATTTGTATGATTGTTTAGTTTTTAATTTGTAAAGATATCTCCCATTTATGTTTATGTATTAGACTATTTTACAACATAAAATAAAATGATTTACTTAATAGAATTTGTACTAAGTTATTATTATTATTTTTAATTGTCCAAGTCCAAAATTTTATATGAGAATTAATGTGTTTGAGATAGTCTTATCAATGTACATCAACCATATTTATTAATGTGGTTGTGCTAGTTTATTATATTTTAAAGATTGGAAATTCATGAATCCGAATTACAATATACCATATTTATTAATGTGGTTGTGCTAGTTTATTATATTTTAAAGATTGGAAATTCATGAATCCGAATTACAATATAGACCAACCCTATCTATATAATTAATATAGACAAACATAATAGTTAATTAAAAATATATATTACTTTCTTGATAATCTCTTTAAACACAGTTAGCATGTGATGAGAATGTGTCCTACCCCACTTTGCTCTTTTATGTCTGCAGAATTATGACCTGCTAGACATATGGACATGCATCCTCCAAGTACCATCTCCTCTACTTGTGTTGTTAGAAATGCAGAAAAATCTTTGCGAAAATGGGACATATAGACAACATTTGGAAAGCTAGAAATGCTAAGAATTTTTACGAAGTTCCGCAGGATGTGCGGGATACCAGCATTAAGAGCTCTACTTGTTTTATGGAGAATGGCCTTGTCACAAAAAATATATAAAAAATACGCTTTAGTTTGAAGGATATTTGGAACAGATTCCCGACTTGTTTTTTGGATGGGGTGTTATCATCAGAGTGATGTGGCAGTCGAATGCTAATTTTCATGAGGCCTGGATATTTCTATAAGTTTAAATGGTGCAATGATTGTGGTACTAATATGAGAGTGGAGTTACTTGAGCTGTTGGGTATCCTCTATTGTGCCAAGTGGTTGGACATTGTCGAAATAGATGTATTTAGAGATTCCAAGGTGATCATTGAGTGGGAAAATCAAATATTTTCTTTATAGGTTCCAACTCTTTCACATTGGATGCATGGGATCAGGTCATTGATCATGTCATTCTAAAGGATTTATGTCACACACATATTCCAAGACCATAATATAGAGGTTGATATATTTTCAAAATAAAGATGCAGCCAAGTGTCGGGCAAGAGATGTTGTAATGTTTCTTTTTGGTGACACATTTCAAAGGGATGGGTATATTGAAATCTAAATGTTGTCTCTCCTGATATAATTGTCCATTTTGTGTTGTATTGGGGTAGACCTGATTGCGTAGATTAGTCTAATTAATTTCCATTTTTGGTATATGCTAGGGATCATTCTTAGTTTGAGATTTGATTATATCAGTGGTATTTATGTCTGTCAGGTGGTATAGATGGATCGTGGTATTACAATATTTTTTTTTTTTTTTGAGAATGTGTTTTTGTGGGATGAACATATGTGAAGAAAACATAAGTAAATGACAATTATCTTTTTAATGAAAAGAGAGTTCATTTTTTCTTTTTGAAAAAGGCAACTCCCACTTCATCTCCGGATATATAAATCCATTCTCCATTCCAAGCTGGAGATTTTTTGTCTACAACACTATCGAGAACTTTCAATATCATTTTACTTTAGTTATTATGGATCTCACATAAAATAATGAAGCAATGGAAAATGATGATGAAATGGATATCAATTTATATGAAGTATCTATATTCGTAAAGTGGTTTATATGAAGCAACGTGTAAATTTGTAAATCAAAAGAAAAGCCATATATGAAAATCTCTTCGAAAATTATAACATTAAGAGCAATTTTATTATTCAAAATTCTATAGATTCTCGCGTCATTCATATCAATAAAAAAATAATAAATTAAGATAAAGCATTGCCTAAAATTCTATTTAGTCATTAAAAATTTAATTTAAAAGACATTTATACAAATTAAAGTTGGTAAAAAATCATTTGATTGGATATGCATATGTGCTTTCTATGTGGAAAGTTCGAAAGAAGGAGAAACAGGCAAGGGAGAAACAACATTTACCTACAAAATCCAAATAAGCTGCTCGAAGAGTGACATAAACAGAGGCCTTTAAGGGAAAACAATATCTTATAAAATGATCGACAAACAATTGCTGCCAAGAAAGATTTCCTTGATAGGGGGCTTAGCGAAACCATGCTTGACTTCATCCTTTTTGTGGGTGTGGTGATCCAGGTGGATGTTGGTGGCCACTAACCTATTCCACTTGGACCCCATCACTATTTCTTTCTATTTTTCAGTTTCCTTAATTCTAGCACAATTTACTAATTTTGATAGTTTTTGGGGTCCTGAACTTCTAGAGCCATTTTGAGGCCCTAAATGACATTTTTTTGGGAAAATTGGGGAAAACATGAGCTATCAATTATTGTTTTCCCTGAAAAAGTTGTATTCCTCATATAGATATTTCTAACGAGGTATTGTGCGTGTCAAATAGATATCGTATGCCAAAGTTACGACCTCAGGAAGTTGATGTACCAATTTACCCAAACGGGGCCCTTAGTTTTGGCACTTCATCTCCTAGGGTTAGGTTTTTGGATGTTTAGGGTTTTCCCTTGTTTCTCAATAATAAATAAGCCTTCAAGCCTCATTGTAACATAGTTCAGAGCCATGTAGCCGCCACATCTCTTCTCAGAGATAAGATACCATCACCTGAGCTAGTTTTATGTCCATTCTGTTTGTAAGCATATTTCAGTATTTGATATTAATGAAATGGAGTGTTATTTTTGTTGTATCTCTATATTTATGGTTATATATGGAATTTGTTGTGTTCTTGTTTAAGTTCGGTTCAACGGTATCAGAATATTCTTCTCTTTCTCTGTTTTTTTTTTGCATGTCCCCAACGAGGTCGAGATATAAGGAGTTAGGGCTCGAAATGGTGTGAGTTCCATAAGAGCTCCACTCACAACACGAGTGAGTGTTGGGCCAAGAAGTCACTGGTGGACAAGATGAAGGCTTCCAGATTAGACGCATGTTCTGACTTTAAGTAAAAAACCTGACAAGGGGAATGATAAAGGGAAGCAGATCATTGATGAAAAGCCCAATGCCACTGTGGCCACCACCAAGATCCAGAAGAATGAGCATGAAGATCTAGAGGAGGGGGAATGCCTCTTCCACTCACAGATGTGGGTGAAGGGTTCTCCGCTGTAGTTCATTGTCGATAGTGGGAATCAAAAGAACCTCATTTTAGGAGAGGTCATGAAGCAGCTAGGCCTACCGACTACAACACATCCGTAGCTATACACCATCAAGTGGCTTCACCAAGGACGAGATATATGTGTCAGCCAACATTTTCACCTTCCCTACAACATCAAGCCCTTCACGGATGAGGAACTATGTGATGTTGCCCCTCTTGAAGTTTTTGATATATTATTAGGACAACCATACATGTGGAAGCGTCATGCTGTATATGAGTCTAGACATCGCTCTGTGATTGTTACTTTGGGCAATAAGTTGTACATGATACTAGAGGTATCCCCGCCTACCGTCATCTATTTAATCACTACAATGCAATGCAGTAAGATCATTACACAAACCAGGAAATTTGTTTTCCTTATGATTCTCCCTCAGGGAAAGAATAAGATTGTGGCCACGACTTCCAGACCGGGCTCTTCCGCACAACAACAAAATATGGACAAGGTTGTGGAGTACAGGGAAACTTTCTCCTCAACTATGGGGGTGCCCCTGCACTGTCAGGTCAAGCACTCCATCAATCTAACCCCAAGCGTGCCACTACCCAATAGACTGATATATCAACATTCTGTTCTAGAGAACAATGAGATGAAGAGGCAGATTCAAGAGTTGTTGCAGAAAGGGCACATCAAGTTAATCTCATCACCCTGTGGGAGCTAGATTGTATTGGTACAAAAGAAGGATAGGACGTGGAGACTCTGTATTGACTATCAGGCGTTGAACAAGATCACTGTACGAAATAGGTACCCAATCCCATGGATTGATGACCTTCTAGACCAGCTTAAGGGGGCCAAATATTTCAGCAAGATCGTTTTGAAGTCTGGTTATCATCAGGTGCCTATCGAACCCTCTGATGTGTGGAAGACTACCTTCAAAATATAAGAAGGTCCTTTTCGAATGGTTGGTAATGCCTTTCAGGTTGACAAATGCCCCCGCGACCTTCATGAGATTGATGGACGACATATTGCGACCCTTCACTAATACATTCGTGGTGGTGTATTTAGATGACATATTGATCTTCAACCATAGTTTGGAAGAGCACCTCCACCATATTCAACAAGTCCTCCAAATCCTGTGACAACACAAGTTGTATGCCAATTTAGAAAAATGCACTTTTGGCATGACCTAGGTTCAATATCCGGGGCACATCATTGATCGGCAGGGTGTGCATGTGGACCCAACCAAGATACAATTCATTCAGGGTTGGTCAGTCCCAACCACTCTTATAGAGCTCCGCAACTTTCTGGGCCTTGCCAATTTCTACCGCAGGTTCATATTAGGGTTCTCTCATATAACTTGGCCTGTAAGTAAAGTCACTAATGGCGAAGCGAAAGCAAAATTCTTATGGTATGAAACCCAACAGAAGGCATTTTCCTAGTTGAAGCATCACCTCTGATCTGCACCAGTGCTCACATTACCAGACCTGTAACAACCATTTTAGATTGAGACAAATTCCTCTGACTATGCTATTGGTGCAATTTTTACTCAGTAGGGGCATCCAATGGCTTACCACAGTGAGACACTTTCAGACACATTCTGAAAGTATCCCACCTATGACAAGAAATGTACTCCATTGTGCATGTCTGTCGTCAATGGAAGAATTACATTCTTGGGAAGTAAATGATCATCCACACAGATCGCCAACCCCTACAATTCATACAAACACAGGGAAAGTTGTTGAACGATCGCCACCAGAAATGGTGCACATACCTACAAAAATTCCATTTTAACATTAAATACAAGAAGGAAAACCCCAATAATGTTGCATACTGGCTCATCCGACCACTAGTCATGGCACTGATCACTGTGCTCGACTCCTATGGGCAGGAGACTTCAAGGTGTCTGCAAATTTACAACAGCAATCCAGAATTCAGGATCACATACCAGACACTCATGGAAGGTAAGAAAGTTCCAAATTTTCACCTCCACGATGCACTGTTATGCCACCTGGGACACATCTATGTTATTTCAAGCGAGCATGCCAAGGTGACTTGGGAGGCACACTACAGTCGGATCGCCAGACATTTCGGAGTAGAGAAAACAGTGGCAGTACTGCAAAAGTATTTTTATTGGCTAAACCTTCACCATGATGTTGGGAAGTACATTCGATCTTGCACTGCCAGCGTCATTTCCAAACCAACCATCAAGAACCAAGGCCTATTTACTCCTCTGCCTACTCCTAGTCTACCTTGGGAATCCATCTCCATGGATTAGATGTCAGGTATTTCTTCTGCTAAGCACGAAAATGACTACATTTTTGTGGTCGTTGACAAATTCTCTAACCTGGCCATTATGGCAGCCTGCAAGAAGAATATCACAATAGAGGCCACTCCTAATCTCTTCTTTGAGAAAGTGTGGGTATGCTTTGGGATCCCACAATCCATTATGTCAAATCGAGACAACAGATTCATAAGTGCATTTTGGTCAAGTCTTTGGTTGATGCTAGATATCAAAATTACTTAGTCCATGAATTTCCACCCCCAGACTGATGGCCAAACAGAGGTCATCAACAAGATGATTGTACACATTATGCACATTTACAACTCGAAGCATCCATGCACATGGGATGAAAGCCTCCCATATGTCCAACAAAGCTACAATAGAGATCTCCATAGCTCAACATGCCACAACCCCTTTCATGTAGGGCTAGGATTTCAACTATTATGTCCCATTGATGTGGCCATACCATTTGCAGCGACTCAGAAAGATTTGAGTCACGTCTAGTCTGAAGCCGACAAGGCTAACAACTTCATTAAGCGCAGTCAACACATCCGCCAGCAGGTCCATGATATATTAGAAAAATCCAATGCTAAGTACAAGCAACGTCATGATGAGCATTTGGTGCCACATAAGTTCCAGTGGGTAACAAAGTTAGGCTACATTTTCAGAAGGAGCGCCTCACTGGACCCCACCGCAAGCTTCATCCACTGCAATATGGGCCATACACCATCACCATGACTGTAGGGGAAAATTCCTTTGAGCTAAAAATTACTCCTTTCCTTGGTTTGCACCCAGTGTTCAATGTAGACCACCTTCGACCATACTTTCCACTATTGCTAGACACATCCGACATTGCAGAACAATTCACACCAACAGAGTTAAACCCATACTACATGGAACATGCTAGAACTGATTAGATCATGGACACATATATCAAGAAAACTCGCCAACAGAAGATCCAACTATATCGGGTTGTCAAAGTTGGCCCACTCCTGTACCAAGGCAAGAGGCTGATCGGGGACCAAGTTTAGTAGAAGTTTCCCCATCTCATGGAGGCACTCAACGCAATGGGGACCATTGCTTCCTAAGGGGGGAGGAATGATCAAGGTGGATGTTGGAGACCACCAGCCTATTCCACTTGAACCCCCACCATTTCCTCTTTTAATTTTTTAGTTTCCTTAATTTTAGCACAATTTACTATTTTTGGCAGTTTTTTCGGGTCCTCGACTTCCAGAGCCTTTTTGAGGCCTTAAACAATGTTTTTTGGGAAAACCGGGATAAAATGGGACTTTTATTGATGTTTTCCATGTGAAATTTGTATACCTCGGATAGATTTTTTTAACGAGGTATATTCCGTGTCAAATAGAGCTCATATGTCAAAGTTACAACCCCAGGAAGTTGATGTACCAATTTACCCAAACGAGGCCCATATTTTTGGCGTTTCATTTCCTAGGGTTATGTTTTTGGATGTTTAGGGTTTTCCATTGTTTCTCAATAATAAATTGGCCTTTGAGCCTCATTGTAACATAGTTCAGAGGCATGTAGCTACCACATCTCTTCTCAGAGATAAGCGACCATCACTCAAGCTAGTTTTATGTCCATCTGTTTGTAAGCATATTTCAGTGTTTGATATTAATGAAACGAAGTGTTATTTTTGTTGCATCTCCATATTTATGGTTATATCTAGAATTTGTTGCGTTCCTACTTAAGTTCGAATCAGTGGTATCATAGCGGTCTGCTCTTTCTCTATTTTTCTTTGCATGTCCCCAATGAGGTCGGGATATAAGGAGTTAGGGCTCGCACTAGTCGAACCTTTGCAAGACCAACCTTGCAAATCTCGACGAACTCCCATGGAGAAAGAGAAGAAATATGAGGGGGAAGGAGATCCTTTCAAAATCTTTCTCGAAGAAGCCCTCGAGCGACAAAGGAATGCGAAGATGGACAAATTTTCCCAGATTCTTTAGCGACTACCCAAAGGCGACGCGTCTCCTTCCAACAACTACTATGGAAGTGCCACACCCTTTAAGGTACAAGTTAACTTTGACATCCCCATATTTGAAGGTTTGATAGATGCAAACGTCGTAGATAAATGGTTAAATCTGCTAGAAGGATATTTTTTTGTTCATGATTTTTCTAGTCGGAAAAACATTACTTTTGCATTTCTCAAAGTTACCCCCCACATCAAGGACTAGTGGGAAACCTATTTTGAGAAGAAGGACAAAGGTACACCCTCACTATTTTTAGCCGCACCCACTTGGAATTCATTATGGGATGCCATCAAGGAGTAGTACTACCCTGTCGGGAGCTATGAGGATAAATACATAAAATGGACCACGCTGCGACAGGGAAGGGGCCAAGTCGTGCCGAAATTTACAAATGTTTTTCATACCCTTCGCACAAAGTTGGGTATCAAGGATTCTGAGTGGCATTTGGTACTCAAGTACCGCGACTACCTACACATGTACATCTAGGATGAGATGGATTTCTTGGACATCTCCTCCCACGACATGACGTACCAATACACATTCAAGATTAAGAATACGTTTAAATAGAGGAAGCGAGACTTTGGATCTGCGAATCCAAAGTAAGGGAAAGTCGCCCCCAAGCCACAGAGAAAAAGACAAAGCTAAGGCGGGGTGACCGATGACAACCCGTCGAAGCCGTAAGAAAAGAACAACACCTTGAAGAGAAAGAAGGACATGGGGAAATGGTGTGAGTTCCGTAAGAGCTCCACTCACAACACGAGTGAGTGTCGGGCCAAGCAGTCACTAGTGACCGAGCTGAAGGCTTCTGAATCATACGCATGTTCAGACTTTGAGTTACAACCTGACAAGGGGAATGACAAAGGGAAGCATATCATTAATGCGGAGCCTAGTGCCGCCATGGCCACCAGTAAGATCCAAAAGAATGATCCTGAAGATCCAAAGTAGGGGGAACGCCTCTTCCACTCACCGATATGGGTGAAGGGTTCTTTGTTGTAGTTCATTGTTGACATCGGGAGCCAAAAGTAACCTCATTTCAGTAGAGGTTGTGAAGCGGCTGGGCCTACTGACTACAACACATCCACAGTTGTACACCATCAGGTGGCTTCACCAAGGACGATATATCTGCATCAGCCAGCAGTGTCGCCTTCCCTACAACATCAAGCCCTTCATGGGGCCCACAATAATCATGGTGATTTCTCTAGGTCAATTATTTAATATATAGTTTTTAGATATTTATGTGGCTGAGAATCTAGCACATACACATCAAGCCTAATGATTGTGAAAGACGGGACCCGAAAAGTTGGTATGTAGTGTTGTACTTAATGCATAATCCAACAGGGATAATGACTTTACTAAATGAATTCATTATGTGTATATTTGAATGAATTAACATCTTATTTTATATTTAGTATGGAGTACATCTCTCATTTTATAGTGGAAGTTGTACATTAAATTGTACAAGTACATCTGCCATCATTACATAATAAGAGGTGAAAGAAATAAATTTAAATATGGTTTAAAAAAAATAAATTTTAATCTATAATGTTAAACTTTGGAAAAAATTCATAAATTTTTGGACAACTTAAATTTATTGTCAACACCAATTTTTTTTTGAATACATTATTACCCTGCTGCCAAGGTAATAATAAGCATTTGTTTTAGTAGCTATTTCACAAATATTAATGTGACAATTGTTTTTTCATTGTATTTGTTTTAGCAGCTATTTCCACAAATATTAATGTGACATTTGTTTTTTCATTTGCTTTTGTAGCATGCCAGGATTTAATGTTATTTTACATGTATTATAGCTTTAGCTTTTTACGCATTTCTATTGCTTTTCTTTTCATTTTGCAAAAGTTTTATTAATTAAATTAAGTCTAGATATTTTTTAAAAATTAAGATTAATATTCTATTCTTATAACGGGTTCATTATCAGGACAAAGGTGAAAAAGTAAGTCAGTGAAAAAGTTTAGGAAAAAGCTGTTAGGAATTAGCCATTACAAATTAGTTGAATAAATTTATTATTATTTGGTTATGTTTTATTTTAGTTTATTAATATTTTTAATTAAAATATATTGATTTCAAATTAGTTAGATCAATTTAATAATAGTATAATAAGAATTGAATATTTGTAAATATATAATTAAAATAAGTTTAATATAGTTATTATTAAAAAATGAATAATATCCAACAATTATATTTAAATATTATTATATTAAAATATTGGATAATATTTTAATTAGGAGGTCAAAGAGAATATATATTGTTGAATTTAAGCTTATGTGATCCATATCAAGTGTTTTCAGAAGATTTTTCGGCGTAAATCACATTCTAATGCATTTGTCGACACTGCATATATAATATTTTAATTAGGAGATCAACTAGAGTATATATTACCCTATAAAAGTAAAAATAATAAATTATTAATTATTAATTATTAAATAATATTAATAAAAAAATTAAATAAAATTTTGAGTGTAATTTAAAAATGTTTAGTTATATTTAACGTTTAGTTTTAAGTAAGTTAATTTTATTAACATACTAAAATGATATTAAGGATAAAAAACTAATTAAAATTTCGATTGTAATTTAAAAATATTTAATTATATATTTTTTTATTTACATATAGATATTTTTATTTAATTTTTTTTTTAATAGTTTAATATATCATTTTATTGTATGAATGTGTAGATTTAAATAATAGCTATAAAGTAATTCTGAATTTTAAAAATTTAAATAATAATTATAACGTAATTCTGAATTTGTAGAATTTAAATAATAATGATAATAATTTAAAGAGGAAAATTATTCGAGGTAAACTAACTCACGGACGCCTTAAATACATTTGATGGGTTACTCGCTTATCTAGGTTTTGACTTGTTATAATTTAAAGTTCAAATGAGATGTGATTGGATTAGCTTCCAAGAAGAGCCGCCGCTGAATACATTCCATTACGTCTCGTTTTCGGCAGGTACAGTTCAGTTCATTTATAAGGCAGTCTATTTGGTTAGTTTGCAGTTTATGAATGTTCATTTTCTAAGGCAGTCTCATTGGTTTGCAGTTTTTGGGATGCGGAAGTGGCGGATTTTCGCTACTTCTCGTTGGTACAACCTCCACTTCCCAGCGGATTTCGCCAGGATACAGGTACGGACAATTACTTAAAATCAATGTAGACCCCACAAATAGTTGTATTCATGCTCTATTTATTACCAATATTCATTTGGGTTCGTAGCATGCCAGGATTTCATTCACAATTCACTCCGAGTGGCTTTTATGAGTTATGGATCTATTTTAAGCAGTGGTCTATAACGCGACTTTTTGAAAGCCTTTCTAGCGGGTTTTTCCGGTGAAAATCTGGCAGCAATTTATTGGAATAGCAAGTTTGATGGCTAGTTTCTGCACAATCAAAGCATCCCAGGGGTTTTTCAGGGTGTTGAATCCGAATATGCAGTTAAAAAACCATTTTAACTGCAACAAATCGTGATTTAATCTCAATTTCTTCCACCGGATTCCGTCACCGGAATCTCCAAAAAGTCGCATTATAGACAACTCCCTATTTTAATACTAGTAATTGTCCCAAAAGATACAAGAGAGAGGCGGATAGGATTATTAAATTGGAATTGTTGAATTTTTCTAGAAGAGTTAATTGGTTTGTGGAAAACCTTGTTTTCTTGCACTAAATCATTGTGCAATTACTTTTATTTAGATGTTTTGTTTATATCTATATTACAAGGAACACTTTGAATGTCTTATTTCATTTTTGCTATCCTTACTAATATCCTTTTCGTGCTTTTTCTTGATCAATTTGATGAAATATTCCATTATCTTTTGGTCAAAGTCCTCACCTGCATATTAGTTTACATCCCGGTAAGTTCAAAGCTCGAAAGCCAACCAAAAAAGTCAATGATAACCACCGTGCACGTATTCAAATTCGTAATGTAAAACTGCCAGACAGAGTTCAGACAGATTACCTCCAAGATGGGTATCACCATTTGTAGCCAAAACCTCAAAAACTCCGTTGTCAATAGTCAGAACGCTGACATCAAACGTGCCACCGCCAAGATAAAAAACAACAATATTTTTCTCTCCACCCTTCTTGTCCAAGCCATAAGCTATTGCTGCAGCTGTGGGTTCGTTGATAATACGAGCTACATTCAAGCCAGCAATAACACCAGCATCCTTCGTTGCTTGGCGCTGTGCATCAGTAAAATAAGCTGCGCAAGCCCACAAGTTAACAGTCACAATGCAGTCAACAATTGGTTAACACTTTTACCCTGAACCATTTGTAAGACCATAATTTATTATTTCTTGGCATGCAATGTTAAAACTTATGAAACTTTCCTGCTTGGTCTAGCTGATCGAAAAAAGTAAATCCCATTCCTCATTCTACAAAAAGAAAAGAATATGTAGAATAAAATTCAGTCGAGTCCTCTTCATTGAAAAAACTCGACAGTTTATCTAGCACCAACTTAACTGTAAAACCTGGCTTTCATTTACCAAAAAGAATTTAGTCCCAATTAACAAGTCTGTTTATGATTTACCTAAAAGTCAAAATGTGCAACAAACGTTTTCTTGCAACAAATTACCTTTCGTAGTGAAGAAAAACCACTTAATGTTTCCAATGTCTTATTATTACATTCAAGATTTAGACAATGCGAATCTTTATGCAGAAATCAATCGAGAGCCCAATTAATGAAATGGCAATACCTTTATGTGTTTGACAGACAACATACCCACAAGAATACCCAGGTAGGCATGATAGCCACAGTGATCAACTATGTAAACCAATTTCAGAGTTAAAATAAATCTTCAGACATAGCTAGAATTTTCAGAGAAAGTTTTAACAAGCCATAATATATTACAAGCAACAATCATCGCAACTAGCATTTCCCCCAACAGTACACAACGAAAGGCACTTGAGCATTCTTGAAATATTTGAAGAGTACAAAAAGTTCTTGTGCAAAATGTGCAAGAGTATATAATGGAAAAAATTGTCTTAGCATATAAAAATAGCTCTGTAATGGAGTTGAACTAAGATAGCTTAGCCAACTCCATCGATGAAAACATCTGCACAGTACCCAAATCACATATAGAGATGCGATAATGCTATTCTAAGCCCCAAATACAAATCAAAATTAAATGTCGGAACTCAAGAGCAAACTCCAATGATACAAAACTAATTGAATCCACCAATCCCTAAATATGTAAAAGCATTTTAACAAAGCTATTCAAAAGCATCATCATCGTCATCTGGAAGGGGTTGGGCCGCAGCTGCTACAAGTTCTGCCTCGTACCTGACAACATAAAAGATTGTAAGCCAAAGTTTCAATCCTTTAGAAATGGAACAAATTATTTCAATAAAAGTTAACAAAAAATAATAAGAAAATAGCATTCTACTTACTGCTGCTAGGTTGCAAGGTCTATCTGAACCTCAGGAGGAGCAAGAGCAGGTGACTCCACAAAATGAAGATTTGGATCCCTATAAAAATAACCCATTATAAAATCAATGCAAATTTTTTAATATAACATTTATACTAGCATTTGCACCAGATGTTGCAAAGGAAACGCCGTAAGGCATAAATTGAAGAACACAAATACAACACAAGAATACTTTGATAAAGAATAAAAATATATTGAACGCTCAAATCAATCCCCCATTAACTAGAACCACTTAGTAGACATATCTATCAACATTAGGATTATACACAATGATCAAGAAATTTCCCATATACAAACAGCACCTTCCACAACAACCTTTTGTCACATCCACATTTTAAAAAATGCCTTGGAATGTGATTGGAATCTCCCATATTGCCTTTTTCATTATGCAGATAAATCTTCCATATTGCTATTTTCATCATGAATATTGTTAGTTCATTGTTGTAAAGTGTTATTGTGTTAAGTTCCAAACTCCATGATAACCTCCAGTCAAAAGAACTATAAATCCACTGTACCATACCAGTTATACCAGAGACATCCATATTCTCTTCCAGTTAAAGAAGATAGCTGAACAAACTGTACTTCAACCTTTAAATAGGAATAAGTCATACCAACAAGTGCCACTATCTGGGTGAATGAATCCCAATACATGTTCTTCTGATGTGCAACTAATGTAACTGAGCAATACAAGAAGCAGTTCTTAGAAGATTTCCTCCCACACAGACCTTGTTCAGAAATGGCAGATCTAAGATGTCAAACACACAAATATTGGATAGGAACTAAAATTTTCTCCCTGGTTTGCAGGCTTTCAAAATAGCATTTACTTCTACACCACCTTCTTCCAAATTTCAGCTAATTCAATGGAGAGTGAACTGCTTGACTCATAACAAAAAGCCAGTAATCCTGGGGGACACAGATTGCACAGGTCAGTTAGAGCAACCCGTCCTGCATGACAGGCAGTTTATTGGATTCCCACTAAAACAATTACTTTCTAAAATTTACTTAGTTGTTTGAAATAGGCCTACAATTAAGACCCATCCAAATTAATTACCATTCAGAATTTCTTCCACGGGCTGTAGAGGGATTGCTAACTAATTAGAGTCATAAAACCTTAATGAAGCAGACAAGACTCCAGATGGTTCATTGAAGCAGACCGTCAGGATATACAACATTTGGAATAGGAATCTTGGAGGCATAAACGTGGTTGTGAATTACAAATCACCATCAGATGGTTAAAAAGCCACTTTGTGATTTTGAATTCTCTCTATTTTTGCTGCTCTTCTACATGGATGTAATAACCACGTGGGATATTAGTAATGGCCATTCAGAATCTGTCGGAGTAAAAACTTTTTTAAGGTGATTTGGTTGTATATTAGCCATGTAGCATTGGGTAGAAGGTAGACAATTAACAGTTATCTAATATTCTTTTCTTCCCTCCTATAATACTGAAATACCAAAGCTGAAATCTAAAGAGAAAACAAAAAAGCAAATACCTTACCCTTTCCAACTGAAACCCTGGTCTAGTCCACTTACTTTTGTAAGCCACTAAACTGAATACGAATGGTACATGCATACCAATTGAGGTACCCCAAACAATCAGACCTGCCCTCTTTTAACTCAAATTATTTTTGATGTACCTTAAAAATTATTTTTCCTGAGGACGTTAACTTGAATACCATATCCTTCCGGTTAAATTTCATTTCTCTACATAATAGAATTTTCATTTGAACCATCACGGGAAAGCTCTGTTAATACAGTCTGGGTTTCTTTTATTCTGCCTGCACTGTGAAGAGTATCAACCAGAATCTTGCATGACTCTGTATCTGGAGAACATCCTTTAGATGTCGATTGATTAAAGGCTTTCAGAGCTTCATTAACATTGCCTGACCTACAAAGTGCACTTATAAATACACTATAAATGTCACTATCTACAATGTAATCCTTGTCAAGCAATAAGCTAACAAGCATATATGCTTTAGGCACCTGCTGCTTTGAACAAAAGCCATTTATCAAGGTACTGTAGGTATTGATCTCAGGTAAGCACTCTTCTTTTAGCATTGCACGCAAAAGCTTCAATGCTTGCAACATCTCGCCTTTCTTAGAAAAGCCCTCAATTAGAGTCCTGTATGTTTCAAGATCAGGCATCCCTCTATTTTTCACCACATCATCAAGGACCGTATTGCTTCATGCAACATGTCCTCTTTACAAAGGGCATGCAACACGTGTATAGATAACAGTGTCAGGTGCATTTCCCATTTTGCACATTCCATCCAGAACTATTTTTGCCTTTGAAGCCTTGCCTTCCTTGCACAACCAACCAACCAATAACAGCAGAGCCATTCTCAAGCCCAAGACTAAAACCCTTTTGTCACATCTCATCGAAAATGTGTAGAGCTTTCTCTGCATCTCCCTTTTTGCAGTACCGCATAATCATTGCAGTATAGGTGGTGGCATCTGGTGGATGACCTTTACAAAACATTGTCTTCATAAGCTCCTCGGCTTCTGACATTACAAAGCCCACACAGGACAGTGTTGAAAGCAACAAAATTAGGCATGCAGCCCTTTGTGGGAATTTGATTCAATAGATTTCTAGCCTTATCATCTCCCCTTCCTCACAAAGAGCACTGATAAGTAAATTGTAAGTTCGAATATTTGGCACAAGTCCTTTTTCAAGCATCTCATCAGAAACCTTGATACCATCATTTACCGTGCCTCTACTACAATGCCCAGAGACTATACTCCCATAAGCGATGGGATTCGGACACAATTCCTTCTTCGTCATCTCCTTCAAGACCTCCATGGCATCTTCAATCTTCCTGTCTGCACAGAGACCTTTGATAATGGTACTATAAGTCACAACATCAGCTTTCCCACGACTGAGCAGCATTTGAGTCATCATATTCCTGGCTTCCTCAATGTTGCCCGCTTTGCAGAGGCCATTGATGACAGCATTGAAGGTCAACACATTGGCTGAAAATCATCCTTTATCATCTGCTCCAAACATCGGCGTCACTGCACATAGTATTGTTGTCCATTAAGTAAAAAAAAAGACACTGTAATTCAATTTACAGGAATGGAGCTATGTCAATGAAATTAAATCCATTAACCTATAGTCAGAGTGATCGAATGCAAAGAGTTCGGAAATAATTTTACTAGAGCCAAATGGTGTGCCCCTGGGCATAAAACTAAAACTGAGATTCCTTTTTTATAAAGATAAGATTGATGACTTAAGGATCCATACCTTCATGTATAAAGTAGGGTGCATCATGGCTGCTCCTGTCATTCTGGGACTTAAAGCCCGAGTGCTTACAAAGAATCATTGTAACTAACTCTGCATAAATGAAGGGTTGCACCATAATAGAAGATCCAAACTCCATGATAACCTCCAGTCAAAAGAAGAACTATAAATCCACTGTACCATACCAGTTATACCAGAGACATCCATATTCTCTTCCAGTTAAAGAAGATAGCTGAACAAACTGTACTTCAACCTTTAAATAGGAATAAGTCATTCCAACAAGTGCCGCTATCTGGGTGAATGAGTCCCAATGCATGTTCTTTTGATGTGCAACTAATGTAACTAAGCAATACAAGAAGCAGTTCTCAGAAGATTTCCTCCCACACAAACCTTGTTCAAAAATGGCAAATCTAAGATGTCAAACACACAAATATTGGATAGGAACTAAAATTTGCTCCCTGGTTTGCAGGCTTTCAAAATAGCATTTACTTCTACACCACCTTCTTCCAAATTTCAGCTAATTCAATGGAGAGTGAACTGCTTGACTCATAACAAAAAGCTTTTCATTTGAACCATCACGGGAAAGCTTTGTTAATACAGTCTGGGCTTCTTTTATTCTGCCTGCACTGTGAAGAGTATCAACCAGAATCTTGCATGACTCTGTATCTGGAGCACATCCTTTAGATGTCGATTGATTAAAGGCTTTCAAAGCTTCATTAACATTGCCTGACCTACAAAGTGCACTTATAAATACACTATAAATGTCACTATCTACAATGTAAACCTTGTCAAGCAATAAGCTAACAAGCATATATGCTTCAGGCACCTGCTGCTTTGAACAAAAGCCATTTATCAAGGTAATGCAGGTATTGATCTCAGGTAAGCAATCTTCTTTTAGCATTGCACGCAAAAGCTTCAATGTTTGCAACATCGCGCCTTTCTTAGAAAAGCCCTCAATTAGAGTCCTGCATGTTTCAAGATCAGGCACCCCTCTATTTTTCACCACATCATCAAGGACCGTATTGCTTCATGCAACATGTCCTCTTTACAGAGGGCATGCAGCACATGTGTATAGATAGCAGTATCAGGTGCATTTCCCATTTTGCACATTCCATCCAGAACTATTTTTGCCTTTGAAGCCTTGCTTTCCTTGCACAACCAACCAATAACAGCAGAGCCATTCTCAAGCCCAAGACTAAAACCCTTCTGTGACATCTCATCGAAAATGTGTAGAGCTTTCTCTGCATCTCCCTTTTTGCAGTACCCCATAATCATTGCAGTATAGGTGGTGGCATCTGGTGGATGACCTTTACAAAACATTGTCTTCATAAGCTCCTCGGCTTCTGACATTACAAAGCCCACACAGGACAGTGTTGAAAGCAACAAAATTAGGCATGCAGCCCTTTGTGGGCATTTGATTCAACAGATTTCTAGCCTTATCATCTCCCATTCCTCACAAAGAGCACTGATTGGTAAATTGTAAGTTCGAATATTTGGCACAAGTCCTTTTTCAAGCATCTCATCAAAAACCTTGATACCATCATTTACCGTGCCTCTACTGCAATGCCCAGAGACTATACTCCCATAAGTGATGGCATTTGGACACAATTCCTTCTTCGTCATCTCCTTCAAGACCTCCATGGCATCTTCAATCTTCCCGTCTGCACAGAGACCTTTGATAATGGTACTATAAGTCACGACATCAGCTTTCCCACCGCTGAGCAGCATTTGAGTCATCATATTCCTGGCCTCCTCAATGTTGCCCGCATTGCAGAGGCCATTGATGACAGCATTGAAGGTCAACACATTGGGCTGACAATCATCCTTTATCATTTGCTCCAAACATCGGCGTCGCTGCACATAGTACAGGGATGGCTTCTCAAAGTTGTAGTTACTTTTTGCAGATATTTCATAGTACTAACTTTTATGGCTATTCCACGAATATTACTGTAGCCATACTCGTAGTGTTGGTCTGTAATCATGGCGTACGGTTGATGTGGCATTTCTTTTTTCATTTGGGTTCGTAGCATGCCAGGATTTTACATGTGCTGTAGCTTTAGCCTGTCACCCATTTCCCTGGTTTTCCTTCTCATTTTTCAAAACTTATTCTTCGGTTAAATTAAATCAGGTTATTTTGTAAAAATTGAAATTAATCTCCAGTTACGTGGATGACGGTGATGTGACCTTTGAAGTGACATGTAAGACCAATCCCAATGCATTAAAGTAATAATTCATCACATGGGAAAATTTCGGGCAGTAGTGATTGTCTCGACTTCATTTTAATAAATATTTTGTTTAGTTTCATTCACTATTCACCCTGAGTGGCCCCTATGAGTTATGGATCTATTTTAATATTAGTAAAGTATACTGAAAGGAGGATAATCGTTCATTATTATTTAAGTATGTTTATCATTATTATATAATAAGAGGTGAAAAAATTGAACCAATAATATTTTAGATAAATGAATTTAAATATAGTTTAAAAATAATAAATTTTAATTTATAATGTTAAATTTTGGAAAAATTTCATAAATTTTTGGACAATTTAGATTTCATGTCAACATCAATTTTGTTTTAATACATTATTACCTTATTGTTGCAGGGAATAATAATATATGATAACTAATTTATGTCATAACAACTTCATATATATATATAGAAAACAAATTAAGTTTTTATGGTTAAAATTTTTATTTGGTCGCATATATACTCTATTTAACATTCAAAAATACAATTTAAACAATGAAAAATAACACATTGTATTTTGCACTCTAAAAAAGTTTACATGTAAAGAAATTTGATCGCTCTCGGCTCATGTTAAATCCATGCTTAAGATGAATCTAAACTGATTTATTTAATCAAAATGAATCTCGAACCCCGCTCTTGTAATAAAAATATAGATACCCATAATAGATCATATGATCCTTAATCCCTGACTGCCCAACATGTTTGTGAGTAAATGACTTACTCGTTAACAAATTTAATAACAAAAAATGTGGAAGTCTTTTTAATGGTGTTAAACGAGAAATATTTTAGCTCCAATTGGTATTAGTGTGGCCGAATTAAGTCCTAAACATATTTATTTTTTGAGTTATTTATTTAGTAACTAAACATTTTTTTTTTGAGTTATTTATTTAGTAACTGAGGCAAGTAAAACAATGAGGCATCATAGGCGCAATTAATTACATACCAAACCTAACAGAAGAATCCCACCCTGGTATAATTGATTCTACAATCTCGCATTAACAGGAAATGGTTGATGTAGGCTCGAACTTGATCATTTTCATTGTGCACATAATCCTGGCAATTGGTAGTTTCCATCTTTTCAATCGTCAAGAAGAATTCATGAGTTAGAACATCCAAAACCAACTGAGCCCTTTCAACATTCTCGAACGTTGCCCTGTAACAAAAATTCTATTAAATAAATCATTTTCGTATACGTTGATACATAAACATAAATGTGATATATCATTACAAAAAAATAAATAAAACAATCATACAAATAATAAATAGTTAGCCATGACTATGATTTTTCTATGTTTCTTAAGTTTGTTTAAAACTTAAATTAAAATTTTTCCCTTTATTGTTTTTTATAAAAATTTTCCATTCACATGAATCCCTATCTTTTATAATTATATTTGCAAAATGCCATAACAATTAAACTCTAATCAAAATTACTTTTCCCTTTTATACACTCGGATTTCCCTTTTATACACTCGGAAATTTTTTATTTTAAATTAAGAAATAAATATGAAAATAATTTTCTTGTGAGTGCAGATCGAATGGGACTATTACTCGTAAATTTGTACCAACGTTTGGTATTTCACCTTACAAAATTACACGTTCCAAGGTAAAAGCTTGGATTCTCTAACTGAATGTGAACATACTTTGGTCCTCTCATGATTAATCTAAACAGATATATAATGTTCTAAGATATTAAAAAATTAGAGAAACACCACAAACCATTCTTCTTCATCAAGTTCGACCAGCCTGATCCTAAAACTGGGTGCATACAATTGTCTCCCAGCTTTATATATTTGAATAATTGAATGCCTACAACCAAGATCTTGTTTGACTACCCCTAGTTCAAGACCTAGTCTAATTCGATCATATATAACTTGGAAAATAGCTCACAATGTCAAAACTATAATAACTCACTTCAATGAAATAGTAATATGTTTAATATGAAACCCTGGTTACAACCCTTCGGAACTCTAATAACCAACTCCCACTTTGCTTGAAATCGATGGAAAATTGGATTCCATGTTAATGTTCACACCAACTTCAATTAAATTTCCGGCCTAGTTACAACCCATGAAACCCTAATTACCAACTTCCACTTCGCTCACAATTGAGGGAAAATTGGATTCCCTGTCAATGTTGACACCGACTTCATTTCAATTTCTAGGCTAGTCAAAGCTTCGTAAACATGAAATGTATTACAATTATATTGAATTCAGGCTTCAACATAGGAGAGCACGTTCAACATTGAGGTATTCCCATTGATCAACACTCAATCGCCACACCAAATGAACTAGAGCGAAGCCAATGCCACATTTAGTAAATAGCTTTTTAATAAATTATTAACCTTAGCTACCCTTCATAAATCACAAGAGCATGCCTAAGAAACTGAAAAACAATTAGCAAACTTTTCATATAGTCTATTGGATCAAGTATTAGACAAAGAAGATTACCAAATTGTCAAATCTAAGCTACTCATTATTACGTGTGTGGTCTATATTGGAATTGGGCTTCATGAATTTCCAATCTTTAAAATATAACAAATAATGAATGGCCTAGATTTGAAAATTTAGGAATATTATTCATCTCATGGATGATCAAATAGATAATATAAAAGGTTTTCTAATAGTTTTTTCAGTTTATTAGGTCCACTCCTGTGATCTATGAAACATAATTTTTAAAAAATTTATTTACGAAATGTGTAGCTTTGCTTCAATTGGCTTGGTGATTGAGTGTTGATTGATGAAAGTACCTCAATGTTGAACACATTATTGTACGTGGAAGCATGATTGTGATATAATTGTAATATATTTCACATTTGTAAAGCTTTGGCTAGCCTACAAATTGTGTCAACATTAACAGGGAATCCAATTTTCCATCGATTGTGAGTGAAGTGGAAGTTGATAATTAGGGTTCATAGGTTGTAGCAAGCCTGCAAATTGAATTAAAGTTGGTGTGAACATTGACAGGGAATCTGATTTTCCCTCGATGATGAACGAAGTGGAACCTGGTAATTAGGGTTCCATGGGTTGTAACTAGGGTTTCATATTAAAACATATTACTATTTCATTGAAGTGATTTATTACTGTTTTGACATTGTGAGCCATTTTTCAAGTTATATATGATCCGATTGGACTGGGTATTGAACCAGGGACAGACAAACAAGATCTGGGTTGTAGGCATTCAATTATTCAAATATATAAAGTTGCGAGAAAATTATATGCACCAAGTTTTAGGATCAGGGCTAGTCGAAACTGATAATGGAAGAAGAGTTGTTTGCGGAGTTTGTTTAATTTTTTAATATCTTAGAACATTAATGACCTATTTAGATTAATCGTGAGATGATCAAAGTATGGTAACATTCAGGTGGAGAATCCAAGCTTTTACCTTGGAACTTTTCGTTTTGTAATTTTGTAGGGTGAAAGACCAAAAGTTGGTATATATTTACCGGTAATGGGCTTGGTCAATTTGCACTGACAGAAAAATATTTTCATATTTAATTTTGATATGAAAACAATAAAAGGAAAATACTAATTTAAGTTTTAAAGAAACATAAGAAACATAGAAAAATCATAATAATGGCTTAACAATTTATAATTTGTATGATTGTTTAGTTTTTAATTTGTAAAGATATTTCCCATTTATGTTTATGTATTAGACTATTTTACAACATAAAATAAAATGATTTACTTAATAGAATTTGTACTAAGTTATTATTATTATTTTTAATTGTCCAAGTCCAAAATTTTATATGAGAATTAATGTGGTTGAGATAGTCTTATCAGTGTACATCAACCACATTTATTAATGTGGTTGTGCTACTTTATTATATTTTAAAGATTGGAAATTCATGAATCCGAATTACAATATAGACCAAACCTATCTATATAATTAATATAGACAAACATAATAGTTAATTAAAAATATATATTACTTTCTTGATAATCTCTTTAAACACAGTTAGCATGTGATGAGAATGTGTCCTACCCCACTTTGCTCTTTTATGTCTGCAGAATTATGACCTGCTAGACATATGGACATGCATCCTCCAAGTACCATCTCCTCTACTTGTGTTGTTAGAAATGCAGAAAAATCTTTGCGAAAATGGGACATATAGGCAACATTTGGAAAGCTAGAAATGCTAAGAATTTTTACGAAGTTCCGCAGGATGTGAGGGATACCAGCATTAAGAGCTCTACTTGTTTTATGGAGAATGGCCTTGTCACAAAAAATATATAAAAAATAAGCTTTAGTTTGAAGGATATTTGGAACAGATTCGCGACTTGTTTTTGGATGGGGTGTTATCATCAGAGTGATGTGGTAGTCGAATGCTAATTTTCATGAGACCTGGATATTTCTATAAGTTTAAATGGTGCAATGATTGTGGTACTAATATGAGAGTGGAGTTACTTGAGCTGTGGGGTATCCTCTATTGTGCCAAGTGGTTGGACATTGTCGAAATAGATGTATTTAGAGATTCCAAGGTGATCATTGAGTGGGAAAATCAAATATTTTCTTTATAGGTTCCAACTCTTTCACATTGGATGCATGGGATCAGGTCATTGATCATGTCATTCTAAAGGATTTATGTCACACACATATTCCAAGACCATAATATAGAGGTTGATATATTTTCAAAATAAAGATGCAGCCAAGTGTGAGGCAAGAGATGTTGCAATGTTTCTTTTTGGTGACACATTTCAAAGGGATGGGTATATTGAAATCTAAATATTGTCTCTCATGATATAATTGTCCATTTTGTGTTGTATTGGGGTAGACATGATTGCATAGATTAGTTTAATTCATTTCCATTTTTGGTATATGCTAGGGATCATTCTTAGTTTGAGATTTGATTATATCAGTGGTATTTATGTCTGTCAGGTGGTATAGATGGATCTTGGTATTACAATTTTTTTTTTTTTTTGAGAATGTGTTTTTGTGGGATGGACATATGTGAAGAAAACATAAGTAAATGACAATTATTTTTTTAATGAAAAGAGAGTTCATTTTTTCTTTTTGAAAAAGGCAGCTCCCACTTCATCTACGGATATATAAATCCATTCTCCATTCCAAGCTGGAGATTTTTTGTCTACAACGCTATCGAGAACTTTCAATATCATTTTACTTTATTTGTTATGGATCTCACGTAAAATAATGAAGTAATGGAAAATGATGATGAAATGGATATCAGTTTATATGAAGTATCTATATTCATAAAGTGGTTTATATGAAGCAACATGTAAATTTGTAAATCAAAAGAAAAGCCATATATGAAAATCTCTTCGAAAATTATAACATTAAGAGAAATTTTATTATTCAAAATTCTATAGATTCTCGCGTCATTCATATCAATAAAAATATAATAAATTAAGATAAATCATTGCCTAAAATTCTATTTAGTCATTCAAAATTTAATTTAAAAGACATTTCTACAAATTAAAGTTGGTAAAAATTCATTTGATTGGATATGCATATGTGCTTTCTATGTGGAAAGTTCGAAAGAAGGAGAAACAGGCAAGGGAGAAACAACATTTACCTACAAAATCCAAATAAGTTGCTCGAAGAGTGACATAAACAGAGGCCTTTAAGGGAAAACAATATCTTATAAAATGATCGACAAACAATTGCTGCCAAGAAAGATTTCCTTGATAGGGGGCTTAGCGAAATCACGCTCGACTTCATCCTTTTTGTGGGTGTGGTGATCCAGGTGGATGTTGGTGGCCACTAGCCTATTCCTCTTGGACCCCCATCACTATTTCCTTCTATTTTTCAGTTTCCTTAATTCCAGCACAATTTACTAATTTTGATAGTTTTTGGGGTCCTGAACTTCTCGAGCCATTTTGAGGCCCTAAATGACATTTTTTGGGAAAATTGGGGAAAACATGAGCTATCAACTATCGTTTTCAATGCAAAAGTTGTATTCCTCATATAGATATTTCTAACGAGGTATTGTGCGCGTCAAACAGATATCGTATGCCAAAGTTACGACCTTAGGAAGTTGATGTACCAATTTACCCAAACGGGGCCCTTAGTTTTGGCACTTCATCTCCTAGGGTTAGGTTTTTGGATGTTTAGGGTTTTCCCTTGTTTCTCAATAATAAATAAGTCTTCAAGCCTCATTGTAACATAGTTCAGAGCCATGTAGCCGCCACATCTCTTCTCAGAGATAAGATACCATCACCTGAGCTAGTTTTATGTCCATTCTGTTTGTAAGCATATTTCAGTATTTGATATTAATGAAATGGAGTGTTATTTTTGTTGTATCTCTATATTTATGGTTATATGTGGAATTTGTTGTGTTCTTGTTTAAGTTCGGTTTAATGGTATCAGAATATTCTTCTCTTTCTCTGTTTTTTTTTTGCATGTCCCCAAGGAGGTCGTGATATAAGGAGTTAGGGCTCAAAATGGTGTGAGTTCCATAAGAGCTCCACTCACAACACGAGTGAGTGTTGGGCCAAGAAGTCATTGGTGGACAAGATGAAGGCTTCCGGATTAGACGCATGTTCTGACTTTAAGTCAAAAACCTGACAAGGGGAATGATAAAGGGAAGCAGATCATTGATGAAAAGCCCAATGCCACTGTGGCCACCACCAAGATCCAGAAGAATGAGCATGAAGATCTAGAGGAGGGGGAATGCCTCTTGCACTCACAGATGTGGGTGAAGGGTTCTCTGCTGTAGTTCATTATCGATAGTCGGAACCAAAAGAACCTCATTTTAGCAGAGGTCATGAAGCATCTAGGCCTACCGACTACAACGCATCCGTAGTTGTACAGCATCAAGTGGCTTCACCAAGGACGAGATATATGTGTCAGCCAACATTTTCACCTTCCCTACAACATCAAGCCCTTCACAGATGAGGAACTATGTGATGTTGCCCCTCTTGAAGTTTTTGATATATTATTAGGACAACCATACATGTGGAAGCGTCATGCTGTATATGAGTCTAGACATCGCTCTGTGATTGTTACTTTGGGCAATAAGTTGTACATGATACTAGAGGTATCCCCGCCTACCGTCATCTATTTAATCACTACAATGCAATGCAGTAAGATCATTACACAAACCAGGAAATTTGTTTTCCTTATGATTCTCCCTCAGGGAAAGAAGAAGATTGTGGCCACGACTTCCAGACCTGGCTCTTCCGCGCAACAACAAAATATGGAAAAGGTTGTGGAGTACAGGGAAATTTTCTCCTCAACTATGGGGGTGCCCCTGCACTGTCAGGTCAAGCACTCCATCAATCTAACCCCAAGCGTGCCACTACCCAATAGACTGATATATCAACATTCTGTTCTGGAGAACGATGAGATGAAGAGGCAGATTCAAGAGTTGTTGCAGAAAGGGAACATCAAGTTAATCTCATCACCCTGTGGGAGCTAGATTGTATTGGTACAAAAGAAGGATAGGATGTGGAGACTCTATATTGACTATTAGGCGTTGAACAAGATCATTGTACAAAATAGGTACCCAATCCCATGGATTGATGACCTTCTAGACCAGCTTAAGGGGGCCAAATATTTCAGCAAGATCGTTTTGAAGTCTGGTTATCATCAGGTGCCTATCGAACCCTCTGATGTGTGGAAGACTACCTTCAAAATATAAGAAGGTCCTTTTCGAATGGTTGGTAATGCCTTTCAGGTTGACAAATGCCCCCGCAACCTTCATGATATTGATGGACGACATATTGCGACCCTTCACTAATACATTCATGGTGGTGTATTTAGATGACATATTGATCTTCAACCATAGTTGGGAAGAGCACCTCCACCATATTCAACAAGTCCTCCAAATCCTGTGACAACACAAGTTGTATGCCAATTTAGAAAAATGCACTTTTGGCATGACCTAGGTTCAATATCTGGGGTACATCATTGATCAGCAGGGTGTGCATGTGGACCCAACCAAGATACAATTCATTCAGGGTTGGCCAGTCCCAACCACTCTTATAGAGCTCCGCAACTTTCTGGGCCTTGCCAATTTCTACCGTAGGTTCATTTTAGGGTTCTCTCATATAACTTGGCCTGTAAGTAAGTCACTGATGGCGAAGCGAAAGCAAAATTCTTATGGTATGAAACCCAACAGAAGGCATTTTCCTAGTTGAAACATCACCTCTGATCTGCACCAGTGCTCACATTACCAGACCTGTAACAACCATTTTAGATTGAGACAAATTCCTCTGACTATGTTATTGGTGCAATTTTTACTCAGTAGGGGCATCCAATGGCTTACCACAGTGAGACACTTTCAGACACATTCTGAAAGTATCCCACCTATGACAAGAAATGTACTCCATTGTGCATGTCTGTCGTCAATGGAAGAATTACATTCTTGGGAAGTAAATGCTAATCCACACAGATCGCCAACCCCTACAATTCATACAAACACAGGGAAAGTTTTTGAACGATCGCCATCATAAATGGTGCACATACCTACAAAAATTCCATTTTAACATTAAGTACAAGAAGGAAAACCCCAATAATGTTGCATACTGGCTCATCCGACCACTAGTCATGGCATTGATCACTATGCTCGACTCCTATGGGCAGGAGACTTCAGGGTGTCTGCAAATTTACAACAGCAATCCAAAATTCAGGATCACATACCAAACACTCATGGAAGGTAAGAAAGTTCCAAATTTTCACCTCCACGATGCACTGTTATGCCACCTGGGACACATCTATGTTATTTCAAGCGAGCATGCCAAGATGATTTGGGAGGCACTCTACAGTCAGATCGCTAGACATTTCGGAGTAGAGAAAACAGTGGCAGTACTGCAAAAGTATTTTTATTGGCTAAACCTTCACCATGATGTTGGGAAGTACATTCGATCCTGCACTACCAGCGTCATTTCCAAACCAACCATCAAGAACCAAGGCCTATTTACTCCTCTGCCTACTCCTAGTCGACCTTGGGAATCCATCTCCATGGATTAGATGTCAGGTCTTTCTTCTGCTAAGCACGACAATGACTACATTTTTGTGGTCGTTGACAAATTCTCTAACCTGGCCATTATGGCAGCCTGCAAGAAGAATATCATAATAGAGGCCACTTCTAATCTCTTCTTTGAGAAAGTCTGGGTACACTTTGGGATCCCACAATCCATTATGTCAAATCGAGACAACAGATTCATAAGTGCATTTTGGTCAAGTCTTTGGCCGATGCTAGATATCAAAATTACTTAGTCCATGACTTTCCACCCCCAGACTGATGGCCAAACAAAGGTCATCAACAAGATGATTGTACACATTATGCACATGTACAACTCGAAGCATCCATGCACATGGGATGAAAGCCTCCCCTATGTCCAACAAAGCTACAATAGAGATCTCCATAGCTCAACATGCCACAACCCCTTTCAGGTAGGGCTAGGATTTCAACCATTATGTCCCATTGATGTGGTCATACCATTTGCAGCGACTCAGAAAGATTTGAGTCACGTCTAGTCTGAAGCCGACAAGGCTAACAACTTCATTAAGCGCAGTCAACACATCCGCCAGCAGGTCCATGATATATTAGACAAATCCAATGCTAAGTACAAGCAACGTCATGATGAGCATTTGGTGCCACACAAGTTCAAGTGGGTAACAAAGTTAGGATACATTTTCAGAAGGAGCGCCTCACTGGACCCCACCGCAAGCTTCATCCACTGCAATATGGGCCATACACCATCACCATGACTGTAGGGGAAAATTCCTTTGAGCTAAACATTACACCTTTCCTTGGTTTGCACCCATTGTTCAATGTAGACCGCCTTCGACCATACTTTCCACTATTGCTAGACACATCCGACATTGCAGAACAATTCACACCAATAGAGTTAAACCCATACTGCATGGAACATGCTAGAACTGATTAGATCATGGACACATATATCAAGAACACTCGCCAACAGAAGATCCAACTATATCGGGTTATCAAAGTTGGCCCACTCCTGTACCAAGGCAAGAGGCTCACCGGGGACCAAGTTTAGTAGAAGTTTCCCTATCTCATGGAGGCGCTCAACGCAATGGGGACCATTGCTTCCTAAGGGGGGAGGAATGATCCAGGTGGATGTTGGAGGCCACCGGACTATTCCACTTGAACCCCCACCATTTCCTCTTTTAATTTTTTAGTTTCCTTAATTTTAGCACAATTTACTATTTTTGGCAGTTTTTTCGGGTCCTCGACTTCCAGAGCCTTTTTGAGGCCTTAAACAACGTTTTTTGGGAAAAACAGGATAAAATGGGACTTTTATTGATGTTTTCCATGTGAAATTTGTATACCTCGGATATATTTTTTTAACGAGGTATATTCCGTGTCAAATAGAGATCATATGTCAAAGTTACAACCCCAGGAAGTTGATGTACCAATTTACCCAAACGAGGCCCATAGTTTTGGCGCTTCATCTCCTAGGGTTAGGTTTTTGGATGTTTAGGGTTTTCCATTGTTTCTCAATAATAAATTGGCCTTTGAGTTTCATTGTAACATAGTTTAGAGGCATGTAGCTACCACATCTCTTCTCAGAGATAAGCGACCATCGCTCAAGCTAGTTTTATGTCCATTCTGTTTGTAAGCATATTTCAGTATTTGATATTAATGAAACGAAGTGTTATTTTTGTTGCATCTCCATATTTATGGTTATATCTAGAATTTGTTGCGTTCCTACTTAAGTTCGAATCAGTGGTATCATAGCGGTCTGCTCTTTCTCTATTTTTCTTTGCATGTCCCCAATGAGGTCGGGATATAAGGAGTTAGGGCTCGAACTAGTCGAACCTTTGCAAGACCAACCTTGCAAATCTCGACGAACTCCCATGGAGAAAGAGAAGAAATATGAGGGGGAAGGAGATCCTTTCAAAATCTTTCTCGAAGAAGCCCTCGAGCGACAAAGGAATGCGAAGATGGACAAATTTTCCCAGATTCTTTAGTGACTACCCAAAGGCGACGCGTCTCCTTCCAACAACTACTCTGGAAGTGCCACACCCTTTAAGGTACAAGTTAACTTTGACATCCCCATATTTGAAGGTTTGATAGATGCAAACGCCGTAGATAAATGGTTAAATCTGCTAGAAGGATATTTTTTTGTTCATGATTTTTCTAGTCGGAAAAACAATACTTTTGCATTTCTCAAAGTTGCCCCCCACATCAAGGACTAGTGGGAAACCTATTTTGAGAAGAAGGACAAAGGTACACCCTCACTATTTTCAGCCGCACCCACTTGGAATTCATTATGGGATGCAATCAAGGAGTAGTACTACCCTGTCGGGACCTATGAGGATAAATACATAAAATGGACCATGCTGCGACGGGGAAGGGGCCAAGTCGTGCCGAAATTTACAAATGTTTTTCATACCCTTCGCACAAAGTTGGGTATCAAGGATTCTGAGTGACATTTGGTACTCAAGTACCGCGACTACCTACACATGTACAACTAGGATGAGATGGATTTCCTGGACATCTCCTCGCTCAACATGACGTACCGATACACCGTCAAGATTAAGAATAAGTTTAAATAGAGGAAGCGAGACTTTGGATCTGCGAATTCAAAGTAAGGGAAAATCGCCCCCAAGGCACAAACAAAAAGACAAAGCTAAGACGGGGTGACCCAGGACAACCCGTCAAAGCCATAAGAAAATAACAACACCATGAAGACAAAGAAGGACATGGGGAAATGGTGTGAGTTCTGTAAGAGCTCCGCTCACAACACGAGTGAGTATCAGGCCAAGCAGTCACTAGTGACCGAGCTGAAGGCTTCTGAATCAGACGCATGTTCAGACTTTGAGTTAGAACCTGACAAAGGGAAGCAGATCATTAATGCGGAGCCTAGTGCCACCGTGGCCACCACTAAGATCCAAAAGAATGAGCCTGAAGATCCAAAGTAGGGGGAACGCCTCTTCCACTCATCGATATGGGTGAAGGGTTCTTTGCTGTAGTTCATTGTCGACATCGGGAGCCAAAAGAACTTCATTTCAGTAGAGGTCGTGAAGCGGCTGGGCCTACTGACTACAACACATCCACAGTTGTACACCATCAGGTGGCTTCACCAAGGACGATATATCTGCATCAGTCAGCAGTGTCACCTTACCTACAACATCAAGCCCTTCGTGGATGAGGTACTGTATGATGTTTCCCCTCTTGAATTTTATGATGTATTATATGACAACCATACATGTGGAAGCGACATGCTGTATATGATTATAGACCTTGCTATGTGATTGTTACTTTGGGCAATAAGTTGTATATGATACCAATGAAAGCCCCACCTACTGCCATCACTTTGATCATTGCAAAGCAATGCAGTAAGATCATTTCACAGACCAGGAAATTTGTTTTCCTTATGATTCACCCTCAGGGAAAGAAGAAGATTGTGGTCGCGGCTTCCAGACTGGGCTCCTCCACACACTAGCAGCAGATGGAAAAGGTCATGGAGTAGTATAGGGACATTTTATCCTCACCTACAAGGGTGCCTCTACACTGTAATGTAAACCACTCCATCGATCTGACCCCGGGCGTGCCGCTACATAATGGACCGATTTATTGACGTTATGTTCTGGAGAACGATGAAATCAAGAGGTAGATTCAGGAGTTGTTGCATAAAGGGCACATCAATCTAAGCTCATCACCCTGTGGAGCCCAAGTGTATTGGTACAAAAGAGGGATGGGACGTAGAGACTCTGTATTGACTATTGGGCGCTGAACAAGATCACTATATGGAATAGGTACCCAATCCCACAGATTGATGACCTTTTGGACCAGCTAAAGGGGGGAAAATATTTCAACAAGATTGATTTGAAGTCCAGTTATCACTAGGTACCTATCGAACCCTCTGATGTGTGGAAGAATACCTTCAAATCTAAGGAGGGCCTTTTCGAATGGTTGGCCATGCCTTTCGGGTTAACAAATGCCCCCAAAACCTCCATAAGATTGATGGAAGACATCTTGGGACCCTTCACCAATGATTTTGTGGTGGTGTATATAGATGACATCTTGATCTTCATCTAGAGTTGGGAAGAGCGCCTCCACCATATTTGACAGGTTCTCCAAACCTTGTGACAACACAAGTTGTATGCCAATTTGGAAAAATGCACTTTTGGCATGACCCAGGTTCAATATATGTGGTACATAATTGATGAGTAGGGTGTGCATGTGGACACAACCAAGATACAAGTCAATAGGGATTGGGCAGCCCCAACCACTCTAACAGAGCTCCGTAGTTTAATGGGCCTTGTTAATTTATACTGTAGGTTCGTATTAGGGTTCTCTCATATCACTTGGCATTGAAGCAACCAACGTTTGAGTCTTGGAACATGTAAATCAAACAGTTTTGGTTTTTTTCCCAAGTATGCTAGTTGGATGGGGTTGGATAAGGAGGTTGAGAAGTAATATTTTGCATGTATTCCTTCTAGGAGCATAGTTAGTCAGGGTTCTTAAGTTTATGAATTTTTTTCAAAAGAAGCAGCTCATTCAACAATTTTGCACTTTTTGACAAGGCATTAGGGTTTGATGAAAATGAGAAATTTTGTCATATTTTTGGTGAGTGGGGACTTGAAAAGGGCTTTAAGGATTTTAACATCATCATTAGGTTGTTTATCTTATTTAGAGACCTCAACACTAATCAAAATCATGAAGAATAGGTTTCACTATGCTTTCATACAAGCGTTGCACTTTTGTTGTAGATGGAGTCTTGAGAGATGGAAGCTCTACAGAATGAAAGGAGGTTTCTCAAGGGGAAGTTTATGATATCCATGATATTTCACACGTGCATCAGTCATTGAGAAGCTTAGAAAGTGACTGGATCTATATGAACCATCAATTCGCTGTGCTTATGTGCTACATTTTTGCTGGACTAGGAGGTTGTGCTACATTCCCACACAATCAACCTTTTGACCGTGGATTTTATGTATAAAAGTTATGTAATTTCTTTTTATGGTCATGGTTAATGTTTGGAGTCATATAAGGACTTTGAAACTCAAATTAGACTTTGTATTTAATGTAAATTTTCTTGAAAAATACTTGGTCAAAAAGTACCTAGTTTTTAGAAAAGCAGTTCTATATTCACTGCATTAGGTAGAAAAAGAAATCCTTTCACCGAATTCAATTCCTAGAGGTGGAAAATGATCCTCTTTTATATATTTATGATGTAATCTTGATGAAGCAAAGGGTTGGTCAGGGTTAGGAAAAGAAACATTGTGTGCATTGTATTTTTATGATATTTTCCAGTGAATGAAAAAGACAAAGGTGTGACTTTACAGGGATTCCTATGTCAGCTCCTGATGGTGATGTGCTTCTCTATGTTGTAAGTTTGTCTCTTGTCATTTCCATTCTTTGAATGTATGTCTTCATGTTTGGTTAAACAAGGATTTATCTCAGAACTCACTGTCAAAGAGCTCTGAAATAGTTTGCTAAACAATTTATGTTTTCTTCTTAAGTGGCATTTAGAATTCATACTTTAGTTAGATGCTCTATATGTCATTTCCACCTTTCCTCTGGTCACCTTTATACAACGAATTAAATTTAAAACGTCACTAGGAATGCCTACATTTCCCCTGTCAAAATATCCCTCATCCCTTCATCTCCTCACTGGAAAAACAGTCAACTTTATATGACTGTATGCCCAACAGATGTTCCCTCTACCCTACCATCAAATTGTTAAAATTTAATCCCCTCTGACCATTATACCTAGCCTAAGATCTAAGTGACTAGACATTCGGATAGAGAGAGCCCTCTATGAAGCTGAAAGGGCTATATTCTGGCTTCTAAGTAGTTTGTGGTTACCTTTGGGTTCCTCTCATCAACCTGGAGAATTATGAAGTGCTAACATAGTCGTGTCGTTGTCGGGTAGCATAAAGCTTGAAGAATTCCCTAAAAAAATTTGCTATTAGAGATAAATATGGTTCCTGAAGGTGACTGTGAAATATAAACTAATAGGTTGAATATTTACCCAACTTTAGTGATATTAGAACCAACTGCAATAAATTCCTGTAGGAAATCTGGCTTCTAGAAGAGTACACACTAGGCATCGTCCAGATCCTAATCCACCTGAGATCTTGACTAGTCCAGAGAAGTTATTTAGTAATAAGAAGCCTAAAAAAGAAATAGATACCAGTGTCATAAAAAAATAATTGTCCCTACCATAAAAGTTCGAATCAGTGGACCACACTCAGTTTGATTTGAATTTTGAACAAATCCTATTCACATCTAAATCATAAAACAATCCGATAGAAGCAATTTTTTATCAAGAAAATTTACTATCCTTTATTCCTTTTCAAAAAGAGAGTGTATTGGAATCAAAAAAGGATATTTGGAAACAATTTCATAAGTTACAACATCTTGTCTATCAGTCGTAGGAAGCTCCTACTAAGTCCTCCAAATTACAACATTATGTCCTAACTGTTTCTGCCCCAACATTTTCTGCTCCATTGAACATCCCATTGAGTCTTTCTCCTATTGTCTCCATTGTTCTTACCCCTCCTTCCTCATCAATTGTTCAAACAACAATCCCCGTACCTTCCTCATCCTAATTTCAGACCCCAAAGGTTAGTACAAGTCCATCTCATACAATTATGGCTCTCTGTTATGCTCCATTGAATCTACAAGGTCCACTACATGATTTGCCCAAAAACTATGATCAGATATTGCCTTAGTTCGATGGTGCAGGGGTTAATACATCACAACAACACCTTGATAAGTTGAATGACTTCATAGACCTAGAAGAGGTATACCACGAGGATGCTAAATTGAGGCTTTTTGGTTAGAGTTTTTCGGGAGATGTAAAGAAATGGTTTAGAAGTCTGTCAGTTGCAAGTATTTCCAATTTCCAGCAGTTTGAACAAAGTTTCCTTGCCAAATGGGAAGTCTGGAAGAGCCCTCTGTAGATTTTGGCTGAGTATCATAATTTGAAGAGAGCTCCAGGAGAATCAGTGCAAGATTTTTCAGCAAGATTTAATAAAATATATAATTCAATACTGACTAAAATAAAACCTCTCCAGGGTTAGCCTTACTTCATTATCCACATTGTTTTGATGCCGATCTTTCCTATCAACTTAGAGAAAGGAACCTAGCCAATTTGTAGGATATGCATAAAAATGTTGTTGCAGTGGAAGCTAATTTGTTGAATAAAAAGGCCAAAATGAAAGTTGAGAAAAGAGGAGTTAAAGAGGAGGCTTCATCTTCATCAGATAGAAAGTTGGATGTCATGGTGAAAAAAATGGAGAAGTTGGTGGAGAGATTGACCTTAGAGAAAAAAGTTGTTGGTATAGATCAACATGCCCCTCCTCCAGTAAGAAATCCAAATTTTTAGAGGCCTAAAGTTCAAATCAAGCAAAGAAAACAAAGAAATCAAGGAGATTAGAAACAAATCAAACCTCCTTTCCAAGAGAATTTTGTAGACGATGAAGAGAAAACAAAATATTAGGACCAGATTCATTATTTTGGTGAAGAAGAGGACAATGTATTTTTGACAAAAGAAGAACAAGACTTTTTTTTTGAGCCACAAGAAGATATGATGCATATGGAATCAAAAGATTACAAGTAGAGGTACCAAAATGAAATCATGGAGGTACACAGATAGTATAACTTGAGAAACAAAAAGGTTCTACTAAATCCTCTAAAGAAAGGCCAAGCTGATGCACCTACTTCTAGCCATAAAAAAATTGTTCCTCCACAAGGTATTCCTGAAAAGAGAGACACTACCATCAAAGAGGTAGAGAAAGGTCAATCTTCTCTCAGTTTAGAAAATGAAATATCTAAAATAAAAATTTATGTTCCATTTAATTAACTGATCAAGAATGATACATACACGATTCAAATTGTCCAAGCACTAAATATAAGAGTTGTTTCATACACTATTAACTTGAATGATGATCATCCTGAACTTCATTTTGTTCCAAAAGTTGAAGGAGATTCTCAAGATGGAGATGTCCCACCCTTCTATGTTAGTTTGAATGTGCATGATTTGATTCTACATAATGCAATGTTAGACTCAGGTCATCACATACTTTAATGCCAAAGGATATTATGGATAAGCTTGGTTTGGACATCACAAGGCCATATAAAGATCTCTTTTCCTTTGATTCAGGTAAGGTGAAATGTTTGGGTTTAATCAAGGATTTGGTTTCCTCTCTCACTCAAATTATATAAAAAATCTTAGTGAAGGATATAGTTGTTGCTGATATTCCTCCAAAGTTTGGGATGCTCTTATCAAGATCATGGTCTGCAAAATTGAAGGGTAATTTACAGATGGACACATCATATGCCACAATTCATGTTTCTGGAAAGCCAAGGAGATTGTATAGAGAAACCTGGATGAAATACATGGTAAGTGGCAAGGAAAGGACTAATAACCATCCTATTTATTCAGTTCATTCTGATATGGATTCTTTCATATTATATAATGATTTGTGTTTGGAGGAAGACAATCAAAACAAGGACAACATATTAGAGGAGAATGAAGGTGAATTGTAGGGAACAAAATCATATTGGATGAGAATGGTGACCAATTAACACAAATTCTTGGAGGTTATGACCACTGGTTTTTTTTATTTATAGTTCTAATGATTTTTTAACCATGTCGCATTATGTAAAGGTTTGGCACACCTAGCCTATTTATGTAGATTTTTATTTACAAGATGCTCTAGTTAGACAAAGTCTTTGCAATTTCAAAACTTTGAACGTATGCTACTATTCTGGTTTCCCTTCGGGAAGACCAACAACAAATAATATTAGTCTATGTAATCCTCTTTTGAAGTAATGCAAAGTGCCTAACTTCAAAGATATATATTCTAATAATTTGAACTTCCATTGATATCTATA
Source organism: Pinus tabuliformis (assembly GCA_031772625.1). Lineage (NCBI taxonomy): Eukaryota > Viridiplantae > Streptophyta > Pinopsida > Pinales > Pinaceae > Pinus > Pinus tabuliformis. Next base: position 873,131,338 of record CM062819.1, read on the forward strand.
ATGTGAATGGGTTTTAGATATTATATATTTTTTTTAATTTTTAATTATAATTAAATAAAAAATAATTGTTTTAAATTTTTTATGTTTTGATTTTTATTAGGTATATTTTTCAATCATTTTTATTGGAAATTGGATAGGATTTGTTATAATCACAAGTTTTCGCAGTGAAATTTGCATAATCCAAGTGTTCTAAAAGTATTTGAAAGAGTAAAATCCATTTATCCATTCAAAAAAAAAAAATTAAATGGATTTGTCTCTTTCAAATATTTTCATTACACTTGGATTATGCAAATTTCACAACTCAAACTTGTGGTTATAACAAATCCCTATCCAATTTCCTATAAAATTAAGTGAAAAATATACCTAATAAAAATCAAAACATAAAAAACATAAAATAAATTTTTTTTTATTTAATTATAATTAAAACTTAAATTAAATAAATAAAATGGAATATCTAAAACCCCTTTGCATTTTCTTTTGCAAGAAGTGGTTCACAGGTGGCCACTACATCCACGGAAAATCTGGGCAAATCAACCCCGAAGGGAGTCTTTTAAAGCCCTTCGGCCGACTAGCATGGCCTAACCCCAAGGGCGTTGAGGAGAATTGACCCTCTGACCTCCCGATCGGCGAGGTACTTAACAATGGGGACTCGATCAGTTGAGCTAACCCTTAGGGCTACCCCTTTGCATTATACATATCAATGGAAGTTAAAATTCTTAGAATATATATATTTGAAGTTAAGCACTTTGCATAGACCAATATTATCATAAAGTCATGAATGCTTTGTGATGTTAAAGGGAATAAACTTGAAAAACATTATGATTTGGATTAAAAAGGATTCCAATTGAATTATTTGAAAGGGAATAATGGGTTTCTCGCAAAGTGCTAGGATTTTTTTCTTTGTGAGGGATACCAGCATTAAGAGCTCTACTTGTTTTATGGAGAATGGCCTTGTCACAAAAAATATATAAAAAAAAACGCTTTAGTTTGAAGGATATTTGGAACAGATTCCCGACTTTTTTTTTGGATGGGGTATTATCATCAGAGTGATGTGGCAGTCGAATGATAATTTTCATGAGGCCTGGATATTTCTATAAGTTTAAATGGTGCAATGATTGTGGTACTAATATGAGAGTGGAGTTACTTGAGCTGTGGGGTATCCTCTATTGTGACAAGTGGTTGGACATTGTCGAAATAGATGTATTTTGAGATTCCAAGGTGATCATTGAGTGGGAAAATCAAATATCTTCTTTATAGGTTCCAACTCTTTCACATTGGATGCATGGGATCAGCTCATTGATCATGTCATTCTAAAGGATTTATGTCACACACATATTCCAAGACCATAATATAGAGGTTGATATATTTTCAAAATAAAGATGCAGCCAAGTGTCAGGCAAGAGATGTTGCAATGTTTCTTTTTGGTGACACATTTCAAGGGATGGGTATATTGAAATCTAAATGTTGTCTCTCCTGATATAATTGTCCATTTTGTGTTGTATTGGGGTAGACCTGATTGCGTAGATTAGTTTAATTCATTTCCATCTTTGGTATATGCTAGGGATCATTCTTAGTTTGAGATTTGATTATATCAGTGGTATTTATGTCTGTTAGGTGATATAGATGGATCGTGTTATTACAATTTTTTTTTTTTGAGAATGTGTTTTTGTGGGATGGACATATGTGAAGAAAACATAAGTAAATGAAAATTATCTTTTTAATGAAAAGAGAGTTCATTTTTTCTTTTTGAAAAAGGCAGCTCCCACTTCATCTCTGGATATATAAATCCTTTCTCCATTCCAAGCTGGAGATTTTTTGCCTACAACACTATCGAGAACTTTCAATATCATTTTACTTTAGTTATTACGGATCTCACATAAAATAATGAAGCAATGGAAAATGATGATGAAATGGATATCAGTTTATATGAAGTATCTATATTCGTAAAGTGGTTTATATGAAGCAACATGTAAATTTGTAAATCAAAAGAAAAGCCATATACGAAAATCTCTTCGAAAATTATAACATTGAGAGCAATTTTATTATTCAAAATTCTATAGATTCTCGCGTCATTCATATCAATAAAAATATAATACATTAAGATAAAGCATTGTCTAAAATTCTATTTAGTCATTCAAAATTTAATTTAAAAGACATTTCTACAAATTAAAGTTGGTAAAAATTCATTTGATTAGATATGCATATGTGCTTTCTATGTGGAAAGTTCGAAAGAAGGAGAAACAGGCAAGGGAGAAACAACATTTACCTACAAAATCTAAATAAGCTGCTCGAAGAGTGACATAAACAGAGGCCTTTAAGGGAAAACAATATCTTATAAAATGATCAGCAAACAATTGTTGCCAAGAAAGATTTCCTTGATAGGGGGCTTAGTGAAACCACGCTCGACTTCATCCTTTTTGTGGGTGTGGTGATCCAAGTGGATGTTGGTGGCCACTAACCTATTCCACTTGGACCCCCATCACTATTTCTTTCTATTTTTCAGTTTCCTTAATTCTAGCACAATTTACTAATTTTGACAGTTTTTGGGGTCCTGAACTTCTGGAGCCATTTTGAGGCCCTAAACGACATTTTTTTGGGAAAATTGGGGAAAACCTGAGCTATCAACTATTGTTTTCCATGCAAAAGTTTTATTCCTCATATAGATATTTCTAACGAGGTATTGTGCGCGTCAAACAGATATCGTATGCCAAAGTTACAACCTCGGGAATTTGATGTACCAATTTACCCAAATGGGGCCCTTAGTTTTGGCGCTTCATCTCCTAGGGTTAGGTTTTTGGATGTTTAGGGTTTTCCCTTGTTTCTCAATAATAAATAAGCCTTCAAGCCTCATTTTAACATAGTTCAGAGCCATGTAGCCGCCACATCTCTTCTTAGAGATAAGATACCATCACCTGAGCTAGTTTTATGTCCATTCTGTTTGTAAGCATATTTCAGTATTTGATATTAATGAAATGGAGTGTTATTTTTGTTGTATCTCTATATTTATGGTTATATATGGAATTTGTTGTGTTCTTGTTTAAGTTCGGTTCAACAGTATCAGAATATTCTTCTCTTTCTCTGTTTTTTTTTTGCATGTCCCCAACGAGGTCGAGATATAAGGAGTTAGGGCTCGAAATGGTGTGAGTTCCATAAGAGCTCCACTCACAACACGAGTGAGTGTTGGGCCAAGAAGTCACTGTGGACAAGATGAAGGCTTCCGGATTAGATGCATGTTTTGACTTTAAGTCAAAACCCTGACAAGGGGAATGATAAAGGGAAGCAAATCATTGATGAAAAGCCCAATGCCACTGTGGCCACCACCAAGATCCAGAAGAATGAGCATGAAGATCTAGAGGAGGGGCAATGCCTCTTCCACTCACAGATGTGGGTGAAGGGTTCTCCGCTGCAGTTCATTATCGATAGTGGGAACCAAAAGAACCTCATTTTAGCATAGGTCATGAAGTAGCTGGGCCTACCGACTACAACGCATCCGTAGCTGTACACCATCAAGTGGCTTCACCAAGGACGCGATATATGTGTCAGCCAACATTTTCACCTCCCCTACAACATCAAGCCCTTCACGGATGAGGAACTATGTGATGTTGCCCCTCTTGAAGTTTTTGATATATTATTAGGACAACCATACATGTGGAAGCGTCGTGCTATATATGAGTCTAGACATCGCTCTGTGATTGTTACTTTGGGCAATAAGTTGTACATGATACTGGAGGTATCCCCGCCTACTGTCATCTATTTAATCACTACAAAGCAATGCAGTAAGATCATTACACACACCAGGAAATTTGTTTTCGTTATGATTCTCCCTCAGGGAAAGAAGAATATTGTGGCCACGACTTCCAGACTGGGCTCTTCCGCACAACAACAAAATATGGACAAGGTTGTGGAGTATAGGGAAATTTTCTCCTCATCTACGGGGGTGCCCCTGCACTGTCAGGTCAAGCACTCCATCAATCTAACCCCAAGCGTGCCACTACCCAATAGACTGATATATCAACATTCTGTTCTGGAGAACGATGAGATGAAAAGGTAGATTCAAGAGTTGTTGCAAAAAGGGCACATCAAGTTAATCTCATCACCATGTAGGAGCTAGATTGTATTGGTACAAAAGAAGGATAGGACTTGGAGACTCTCTATTGACTCTCAGGCGTTGAAAAAGATCACTGTATGAAATAGGTACCCAATCCCATGGATTGATGACCTTCTGGACCAGTTTAAGGGGGCCAAATATTTCAGCAAGGTCGTTTGGAAGTCTGGTTATCATCAGGTGCTTATCGAACCCCCTAATGTGTGGAAGACTGCTTTCAAAATATAAGAAGGTCCTTTTCGAATGGTTGGTAATGCCTTTCAGGTTGACAAATGCCCCCACGACCTTCATGAGATTGATGGACGACATCTTGCGACCGTTCACTAATACATTCGTGGTGGTGTATTTAGATGACATATTGATCTTCAACCATAGTTGGGAAGAGCACCTCCACCATATTCAACAAGTCCTCCAAATCCTGTGACAACACAAGTTGTATGCCAATTTAGAAAAATGCACTTTTGGCATGACCTAGGTTCAATATCTGGGGTACATCATTGATCAGCAGGGTGTGCATGTGAACCCAACCAAGATATAATTCATTCAGGGTTGGCCAGTCCCAACCACTCTTATAGAGCTCCGCAACTTTCTGGGCCTTGCCAATTTCTACCGCAGGTTCATATTAGGGTTCTCTCATATAACTTGGCCTGTAAGTAAAGTCACTAATGGCGAAGCGAAAGCAAAATTATTATGGTATGAAACCCAACAGAAGGCATTTTCCTAGTTGAAGCATCACCTCTGATCTGCACCAGTGCTCACATTGCCAGACCTGTAACAACCATTTTAGATTGAGACAAATTCCTCTGACTATGCTATTGGTGCAGTTTTTACTCAGTAGGGGCATCCAATGGCTTACCATAGTGAGACACTTTCAGACACATTCTGAAAGTATCCCACCTATGACAAGAAATGTACTCCATTGTGCATGCCTGTCGTCAATGGAAGAATTACATTTTGGGGAAGTAAATGATCATCCACACAGATCACCAACCCTACAATTCATACAAACAAAGGGAAAGTTTTCGAACGATCGCCATCAGAAATGGTGCACATACCTACAAAAATTCCATTTCAGCACTAAGTACAAGAAGGAAAACACCAATAATGTTGCATACTGGCTCAGCCGACCACTAGTCATGGCACTGATCACTGTGCTCGACTCCTATGGGCAGGAGACTTCAGGGTGTCTGCAAATTTACAACAGCAATCCAGAATTCAGGATCACATACCAGACACTCATGGAAGGTAAGAAAGTTCCAAATTTTCACCTCCAGGATGCACTGTTATGCCACCTGGGACACATCTATGTTATTTCAAGCGAGCATGCCAAGATGATTTGGGAGGCACACTACAGTCGTATCGCTATACATTTCGGAGTAGAGAAAATAGTGGCAGTACTGAAAAAAGTATTTTTATTGGCCAAACCTTCACCATGATGTTGGGAAGTACATTCCATCTTGCACTGCTAGCGTCATTTATAAACGAACCATCAAGAACCAAGGCCTATTTACTCCTCTGCCTACTCCTAGTCGACCTTGGGAATCCATCTCCATGGATTAGCTGTCAGGTCTTTCTTCTGCTAAGCACGACAATGACTACATTTTTGTGGTCGTCGACAAATTCTCTAACCTGGCCATTATGGCAGCCTGCAAGAAGAATATCACAGTAGAGGCCACTCCTAATATCTTCTTTGAGAAAGTGTGGGTACACTTTGGGATCCCACAATCCATTATGTAAAATCGAGACAACAGATTCATAAGTGCATTTTGGTCAAGTCTTTAATCGATGCTAGATATCAAAATTACTTAGTCCATGACTTTCCACCCCCAGACTGATGGCCAAACAGAGGTCATCAACAAGATGATTGTACACATTATGCACATGTACAACTCGAAGCATCCACACACATGGGATGAAAGCCTCCCCTATGTCCAACAAAGCTACAATAGAGATCTCCATAGCTCAACATGCCACAACCCATTTCAGGTAGGGCTAGGATTTCAACCATTATGTCCCATTGATGTGGCCATACCATTTGCAACCACTCAGAAAGATTTGAGTCACGTCTAGTCTGAAGCCGACAAGGCTAACAACTTCATTAAGCGCAGTCAACACATCCGCCGGCAGGTCCATGATATATTAGACAAATCCAATGCTAAGTACAAGAAACGTCATGATGAGCATTTGGTGCCACACAAGTTCCAGGTGCGTAACAATGTTAGGCTACATTTTCAGAAGGAGCACCTCACTGGACCCCACCGCAAGCTTCATCCACTGCAATATGGGCCATACACCATCACCATGACTGTAGGGGAAAATTCCTTTGAGCTAAACATTACACCTTTCCTTGGTCTGCACCCAGTGTTCAATGTAGACCGCCTTCAACCATACTTTCCACCATTGCTAGACACATCCGACATTGTAGAACAATTCACACCAATAGAGTTAAACCCATACTGCATGGAACATGCTAGAACTGATTAGACCATGGACACATATATCAAGAACACTCGCCAACAGAAGATCCAACTATATCGGGTTGTCAAAGTTGGCCCACTCCTGCACCAAGGCAAGAGGCTCACTGGGGACCAAGTTTAGTAGAAGTTTCCCCATCTCATGGAGGCACCCAACGCAATGGGGACCATTGCTTCCTAAGGGGGGAGGAATGATCCAGGTGGATGTTGGAGACCACCCACCTATTACACTTGAACCCCCACCACTGCCTCTTTTAACTTTTTAGTTTCCTTAATTGTAGCACAATTTACTATTTTTGGCAGTTTTTTCAGGTCCTCGACTTCCAAAGCCTTTTTGATGCCTTAAACAATGTTTTTTGGGAAAACCGGGATAAAATGGGACTTTTATTGATGTTTGCCATGTGAAATTTGTATTCCTCGGATAGATTTTTTTAACAAGGTATATTCCGTGTCAAATAGAGATCATATGTCAAAGTTACAACCCCAAGAAGTTGATGTACTAATTTACCCAAACGAGGCCCATAGTTTTGGCACTTCATCTCCTAGGGTTAGGTTTTTGGATGTTTAGGGTTTTCCATTGTTTCTCAATAATAAATTGGCCTTTGAGCCTCATTGTAACATAGTTCAGAGGCATGTAGCTACCACATCTCTTCTCAGAGATAAGAGACCATCGCTCAAGCTAGTTTTATGTCCATTCTGTTTGTAATCATATTTCAGTATTTGATATTAATGAAACGAAGTGTTATTTTTGTTGCATCTCCATATTTATGGTTATATCTAGAATTTGTTGTGTTCCTACTTAAGTTCGGATCAATGGTATCATAGCGGTCTGCTCTTTCTCTATTTTTCTTTGCATGTCCCCAATGAGGTCGGGATATAAGGAGTTAGGGCTCGAACTAGTCGAACCTTTGCAAGACCAACCTTGCAAATCTCGACAAACTCCCGTGGATAAAGAGAAGAAATATGAGGGGGAAGGAGATCCTTTCAAAATCTTTCTCGAAGAAGCCCTCGAGCGACAGAGGAATGTGATGATGGAAAAATTTTCCCAGATTCTTTGGTGACTACCCAAAGGCGACGCGTCTCCTTCCAACAACTACCCTGGAAGTGCCACAACCTTTAAGGTACAAGTTAACTTTGACATCCCCATATTTGAAGGTTTGATAGATGCAAACGCCATAGATAAATGGTTAAATCTGCTAGAAGGATATTTTTTTGTTCATGATTTTTCCAGTCGGAAAAACATTACTTTTGCATTTCTCAAAGTTGCCCCCCACATCAAGGACTGGTGGGAAACCTATTTTGAGAAGAAGGACAAAGGTACACCCTCACTATTTTAAGCCGCACCCACTTGGAATTCATTATGGGATGCAATCAAGGATTAGTACTACCCTATCGGGAGCTATGAGGATAAATACATAAAATGAACCACGCTGCGACGGCGAAGGGGCCAAATCGTGCCGAAATTTACAAATGTTTTTCATACCCTTCGCACAAAATTGAGTATCAAGGATTTTGAGTGACATTTGGTACTCAAGTACCGCGACTACGTACACTTGTACATCTAGGATGAGATGGATTTCTTGGACATCTCCTCACACGACATGACGTACCAATACACATTCAAGATTAAGAATACGTTTAAATAGAGGAAGCGAGACTTTGGATCTGCGAATCCAAAGTAAGGGAAAGTCGCCCCCAAGCCACAGAGAAAAAGACAAAGCTAAGGCGGGGTGACCCAGGACAACCCGTCGAAGCCGTAAGAAAAGAACAACACCTTGAAGACAAAGAAGGACATGGGGAAATGGTGTGAGTTCCGTAAGAGCTCCACTCACAACACGAGTGAGTGTCGGGCCAAGCAGTCACTAGTGACCGAGCTGAAGGCTTCTGAATCATACGCATGTTCAGAATTTGAGTTACAACCTGACAAGGGGAATGACAAAGGGAAGCAGATCATTAATGCGGAGCCTAGTGCCGCCATGGCCACCAGTAAGATCCAAAAGAATGATCCTGAAGATCCAAAATAGGGGGAACGCCTCTTCCACTCACCGATATGGGTGAAGGGTTCTTTGCTGTAGTTCATTGTTGACATCGGGAGCCAAAAGAAACCTCATTTCAGTAGAGGTCGTGAAGCGTCTGGGCCTACTGACTACAACACATCCACAGTTGTACACCATCAGGTGGCTTCACCAAGGACGATATATCTGCATCAGCCAGCAGTGTCGCCTACCCTACAACATCAAGCCCTTCATGGGGCCCACAATAATCATGGTGATTTCTCTAGGTCAATTATTTAATATATAGTTTTTAGATATTTATGTGGCTGAGAATGAAGCACATACACATCGAGCCTAACGATTGTGAAAGACGGGACCCGAAAAGTTGGTATGTAGTGTTGTACTTAATGCGTAATCCAACAGGGATAACGACTTTACTAAATGAATTCATTATGTGTATATTTGAATGAATTAACATTTTATTTTATATTTAATATGGAGTACATCTCTCATTTTATAGTGGAAGTTGTACATTAAATTGTACAATATTAATTAATAGTGAAGTACATCTGCCATCATTACATAATAAGAGGTGAAATAAATGAATTTAAATATGGTTTAAAAAAAATAAATTTTAATTTATAATGTTAAACTTTGGAAAATTTTCATAAATTTTTGGACAACTTAAATTTAATGTCAACACCAATTTTTTTTGAATACGTTATTACCTTGCTGCCGCAGGTAATAATAAGCATTTGTTTTAGTAGCTATTTCACAAATATTAATGTGACATTTGTTTTTTCATTGTATTTGTTTTAGCAGCTATTTCCACAAATATTAATGTGACATTTGTTTTTTCATTTGCTTTTGTAGCATGCCAGGATTTAATGTTATATTACATGTATTATAGCTTTAGCTTTTTAAGCATTTGTATTTCTTTTCTTTTCATTTTTCAAAAGTTTTATTAATTAAATTAAATCTAGATATTTTTTAAAAATTAAAATTAATATTCTATTATTATAACGGGTGGTGGTTTTGAGTAGGTTAATTTTTTAACATTGTAAATGATTTTGATAAAAAAAAAATCAGATTAATTACATCATGAGTTTTCAGTATCTAATGTGGTTCATCATCGGGACAAAGGTGAAAAAATAAGTCAGTCAAAAAGTTTAAATAACGAGGATGCATCTGGTTCTGTTAGGAAAAAGCTGTTATGAATTAGCCGTTACAAATTAGTTGAATAAATTTATTATTATTTTGTTATGTTTTATTTTAGTTTATTAATATTTTTAATTAAAATATATTGAATTCAAATTAGTTAGATTAATTTAAATATAATATAATAAGAATTGAGTATTTGTAAATATATAATTAAAATAAGTTTAGTATAGTTATTATTAAAAAATGAATAATATCCAACAATTATATTTATATATTATTATATTAAAATATTGGATAATATTTTAATTAGGTCAAAGAGAATATATATTGTTGAATTTAAGCTTATATGATCCATATCAGGGTTTTAAGAAGATTTTTGGCGTAAATCACATTCTAAAGCATTTGTGGACGCATTATCATGAGGACAAGTCAGATCCAGACTACATATATAATATTTTAATTAGGAGATCAAAGAGAGTATATATTACCCTATAAAAGTAAAATTAATAAATTAGTAAATTATTAATTATTAAATTATATTAATAATAAAAAATTTAATAAAATTTTGAGAGTAATTTAACAATGTTTAGTTATATTTAGCGTTTAGTTTTAAGTAAGTTAATTTTATTAACATACTAAAATGATATTAATAATAAAAAACTAATTAAAATTTCGATTGTAATTTAAAAATATTTAATTATATATTTTTTATTTACGTATAGATATTTTTATTTAATTTTTTTTTAATAGTTTAATATATCATTTTATTGTATGAATGTGTAGATTTAAATAATAGTTATAAAGTAATTCTGAATTTTAAAAATTTAAATAATAATTATAACGTAATTTTGAATTTGTAGAATTTAAATAATAATGATAATAATTTAAAGAGGAAAATTATTCGAGGTAAACTAACTCACCGACGCCTTAAATTCATTTGATGGGTTACTCGCTTATCTAGGTTTTGACTTGTTAAGGATATTTTTATTTTAAAGTTCAAATGAGATCTGATTGGATTACCTTCCAAGAAGAGCCGCCGCTGAAGGAAAGAGCTAACCAGCTATATATTGGGTATTTAATGCCCTCAGAGCAGCACGCGACTTAACGCGATAACACGGGAGCGGGCAAATTCGGCATTAAATAATATTTGCCCGCTCCGTGTTATCGGGCTAAGTGACGTGCTGCTCTGACGACATTAAATACCCAATATATGGCTGGTTAGCTCCAACCCTGTAGCTTTAGCCTGTCACCCATTTCCCTGGTTTTCCTTCTCATTTTTCAAAACTGCTTCTTCGGTTAAATTAAATCAGGGTATTTTGTAAAATTGAAATTAATGTGGATGAAGGTGATGTGACCTTTGAAGTGACACGTAAGACCAATCCCAATGCATTAAAGTAATAATTCATCACAGGGAAAATTTCGGGTAGTAGTGATTGTCTCGACTTCATTTTAATAAATATTTTGTTTAGTTTCATTCACTATTCACCCCGAGTGGCCCCTATGAGTTATGGATCTATTTTAATATTAGTAATTGTCCCAAAAGGTACAAGAGAGAGGCGGATAGGATTATTAAATTGGAATTGTTGAATTTTTCTAGAAGAGTTAATTGGTTTGTGGAAAACCTTGTTTTCTTGCACTAAATCATTGTGCAATTACTTTTATTTAGATGTTTTGTTTATATCTGTATTACAAGGAACACTTTGAATGTCTTATTTCATTTTTGCTATCCTTACTAATATCCTTTCCGTGCTTTTTCTTGATCAATTTGATGAAATATTCCATTATCCTTTGGTCAAAGTCCTCACCTGCATATTAGTGTACATCCCGGTAAGTTCAAAGCTCGAAAGCCAACCAAAAAAGTCAATGATAACCACCGTGCACGTATTCAAATTCGTAATGTAAAACTGCCAGACAGAGTTCAGACAGATTACCTCCAAGATGGGTATCACCATTTGTAGCCAAAACCTCAAAAACTCCGTTGTCAATAGTCAGAACGCTGACATCAAACGTGCCACCGCCAAGATCAAAAACAACAATATTTTTCTCTCCACCCTTCTTGTCCAAGCCATAAGCTATTGTTGTAGCTATGGGTTCGTTGATAATACGAGCTACATTCAAGCCAGCAATAACACCAGCATCCTTCGTTGCTTGGCGCTGTGCATCAGTGAAATAAGCTGCGCAAGCCCACCAGTTAACAGTCACAATGCAGTCAACAATTGGTTAACACTTTTACCCTGAACCATTTGTAAGACCATAATTTATTATTTCTTGGCATGCAATGTTAAAACTTATGAAACTTTCCTGCTTGGTCTAGCTGATCGAAAAAAGTAAATCCCATTCCTCATTCTACAAAAAGAAAAGAATATGTCGAATAAGATTCATTCGAGTCCTCTTCATTGAAAAAATCCGACAGTTTATCTAGCACCAACTTAACTGTAAAGCCTGGCTTTCATTTACCAAAAGGAATTTAGTCCCAATGAACAAGTCTGTTTATGATTTACCTAAAACTCAAAATGTGCAACAAACGTTTTCTTCCAACAAATTACCTTCCGTAGTCAAGAAAAACCACTTAATGTTTCCAATGTCTTATTATTACAGTCAAGATTTAGACAATGCGAATCTTTATGCAGAAATCAATCAAGAGCCCAATTAATGAAATGGCAATACCTTTATGTGTTCGACAGACAACATACCCACAAGAATACCCAGGTAGGCTTGATAGCCACAATGATCAACTATGTAAACCAATTTCAGAGTTAAAATAAATCCTCAGACATAGCTAGAATTTTCAGAGAAAGTTTTAACAAGCCATAATATATTACAAGCAACAATCATCGCAACTAGCATTTCCCCCAACAGTGCACAACAAAAGGCACTTGAGCATTCTTGAAATATTTGAAGAGTACAAAAAGTTCCTGTGCAAAATGTGCAAGAGTATATAACGGAAAAAACTGTCTTAGCATATAAAAGTAGCTCTGTAATGGAGTTGAACTAAGATAGCTTAGCCAACTCCATTGATGAAAACATCTGCACAGTACCCAAATCACATATACCCAAATCATATATAGACATGCGATAATGCTATTCTAAGCCCCAAATACAAATCAAAATTAAATGTCGGAACTCAAGAGCAAACTCCAATGATACAAAACTAATTGAATCCGCCAATCCCTAAATATGCAAAAGCATTTTAACAAAGCTATTCAAAAGCATCATCATCGTCATTTGGAAGGGGTTGGGCCGCAGCTGCTACAAGTTCTGCCTCGTACCGGACAACATAAAAGATTGTAAGCCAAAGTTTCAATCTTTTAGAAATGGAACAAATTATTTCAATAAAAGTTAACAAAAAATAATAAGAAAATAGAATTCTACTTACTACTGCTAGGTTGCAAGGTCTATCTGAACCTCAGGGGGAGCAAGAGCAGGTGACTCCACAAAATTAAGGTTTGGATCCCTATAAAAATAACCCATTATAGAATCAATGCAATTTTTTTAATATAACATTTATATTAGGGAGCATCAGAAACTAGATTAAAGGCTCACCCTGAGAGCTTCCGTGCCAAGTACAGGTATGGCTTCTCAAAGTTGTAGTTACTTTTTGCAGATATCTCATAGTACTGAAGATTATTCTTTCTATGAAAAGTAACTTGCTTAGCTTTCACTTGCCTATTATTCACATCAACCTTGTTTCCACAAAGAACAATAGGAATGTTCTCACACACCCTGAAATTCACAAAGATATTTAGCTAATCGGTTCAGGCAGTTGTGCCACCACACAATTAAGGAACCTTCATTTCTACTTAGAGATCCAACCCCTCTGCAAAAGAGATACCCGCAAAGATCTCTGTGCCACATTGGGACATTCTTGTAAGTCAATCGTGTAGTAACATCAAACATGATAACTGCACATTGCCCATATATACTGCAACAAACAAAATCCCAATCAGTAAATAAGAAGGAAACAAATAAATAGAAGTGGAAAAATACGGAACCCTCGCCAATTCAATCAACAAAATGCCAACAGAAACAGGAAAAGCAAACCAGTATTGATCAAAACAACCAGTAACATAGTCTATCTATAAATTCAAAATTAAACTAAATTAAAATTCAAATAAATATAAGTGGAAAAGTACAGAACCCTCACCAATTCAACGAGGAAAATGCCAACAGAAACAGGAAAAGCAAACCAGTATTGATCAAAACAACCAATAACACAGTTTGTCTATAAATTCAAAATTAAATTAAATTAAAATTCAAAATAAAGAGACATAAATGAGTAAAACAGAGCGTTCATAAAAAGGAACCAAAAAAGGGCTCATAGTTGCTCCATTGTCATTGATATTGAGGTTAAAATGTATTGCTATTGAGCCCACACAACATACATATCAAAATGGGAAAATAGAAGTGATAAGTCAAAAGTTCTCTTGGGATCGATCCAAGTTTAAATCCATGTAGGACCTTTTTAAGCAAAAATTTGAAAAGGCACCCCAGAAGCTCAAATGTACAGTGCTCCAATCAACAGGTGTCTACTACACCTGTAGAGGATGACAAAAAACACTACTTTCGTAAAGTCCCAAGAGACCGCTCCTCTACCAAAGGATCCAACAAAGAGAATTATGACAAGGCATGATTAAGATTCTTCATATCAAGGAAAATATTTAGTTACTAGAATCCCAAAAAATAAGTATATGCAATTAATGGTGGTTGAATCTCCTAGAGTGATTTAATCAGAAAACTGATTGTAAGAAGGTAAGGAGAAAGAAAGGGGAAATGGCAAGATTTTCCTTAAGGCTTAAGGCATTATATTATCTTTCTAATTTACACAACCCAAGATCTACCTGCTGATGAAGAAAATCATATTTGAAGTTTTGTCCATGGGCATATTTATGGTAAAGACTGTAGATGAAACTGCAGAACCACTAAAAATAGGATCTGATATTTGTAATTTTTTGTTGGGCCGCAAACTGGAAAACACAACCTAGTAAACCCTGAAACGAAGAGGGACATGACTGAAAACCTTTACAACACCGATCCATGGGGCGACCTAGTGACACTGTTTATATCAAATCTAAAAGCCAACCACATCAATATAAATTGTGATGGGGATTCAAATGTGTCCAAGAACAAAAAAAAAATGGAAAAAACCTCCAAACAAAATACCATTTATTGCAGAAGACAGTGCATACAGAAGCTTTGTAATTATAAAAACAAATCATATTGTACTCACGCTCGTATTTCTTCTCAAACTCCCCGGTAAGATGACGCTTCACGAAGGTTGTCTTCCCTGATTCACAAAATATATTACAGTCAATCTAACCGATTTAAAAAGAAAACAGACAAAACTGAACATAAACCCTATTTATAGCACACCAGTTCCTCCATCGCCAACAATAATGAGCTTAAAGCTAGGGCAATCAGCGTGTTGACCGGGTAGAGCCTAAATATAAGAGAAAGCAAAACAAATAAGCACAAAATAAACATACTAATGTTATCAGAATCCAACCCAACAAATAAAGGGTTTAAAAACAAGCACGATGAACCATGAAGATCTGTGGCATACCATTTAACAAGATTAAGAGCACTTCAGACACCCAATTAGAGGACGAGACCACTGAAGGTGAGGCCTTGACGATATGAGGAAAACAAAAGTTGCACGCGAAGAATGCAGAGCGCCCACGGAAAGCAGAAAGCGGAAACAGGAGGAATAGAAATGGTCGTGGAAGAAAACAGGAAGAGCAGAAAGCTGAAGAGGAGAAACAGAAATGAATTGCACGACAGATGTCAACCATATGGCAGTTGAAAGTGCACGCCACCTGTCAAGCATAGAAACAAAATGTAGACGAAAAGCTCACTCAAAGGAAGGCCTATCGGCCTAATTAGTAAAGTACACTGAAA
This sequence comes from Pinus tabuliformis, assembly GCA_031772625.1. Classification (NCBI taxonomy): domain Eukaryota; kingdom Viridiplantae; phylum Streptophyta; class Pinopsida; order Pinales; family Pinaceae; genus Pinus; species Pinus tabuliformis. The sequence goes on from CM062819.1 coordinate 873,146,967, forward strand.
GGAGGAGAACAATTTATTATTATTCAACTACGTCTATCATTATTATATAATAAGAGGTGAAAGAATTGAACCAATAATATTTTAGATAAAATGAATTTAAATATAGTTTAAAAATAATACATTTTAATTTTTAATGTTAAATTTTGGAAAAATTTCATAAATTTTTGGACAACTTAGATTTAATGTCAACATCAATCTTTTTTAATACATTATTACCTTGTTGTTGCAGGGAATAATAATATATGATAACTAATTTATGTCATAACAACTTCATATATATATATATATATATATATAGAAAACAAATTAAGTTTTTATGGTTAAAATTTTTATTTGGTCTCATATATACTCTATTTAACATTCAAAAATACAATTTAAACAATGAAAAATAACACATTGTATTTTTCACTCTAAAAAAATTTACATGTAAAGAAATTTGATCGCTCTCGACTCATGTTAGGTCCATACTTAAGATGAATTTACGCTAATTTATTTAATCAAAATAAATCCCACTCTTGTAATAAAAATATAGATACCAATAATAGATCATATGATCCTTAATCCCTGACTGCCCAACATGTTTGTCAGTGAATGACTTACTCGTTAACAAATTTAATAACAAAAAATGTGTAAGTGTTTTTAATGGTGTTAAACGAGAAATATTTTAGCTCCAATTGGTATTAGTGTGGCCGAATTAAGTCCTAAAAATAATTTTTTTGAGTTATTTATTTAGTAATTGAGGTGAGTAAAAGAATGAGCCGTCATAGGCGCAATTAATTACATACCAGACCTGACAGAAGAATCCAATCCTGGTATAATTGATTCTACAATCTCACATTAATAGGAAATGGTTGATGTCATCTCTAAAGGAGAAAGGCTCGAACTTGATCATTTTCATTGTGCACATAATCCTGGAATATGGTAATTTCCATCTTTTCAATCGTCAAGAAGTATTTATCAGTTAGAACATCCAAACCCAACTGAGCCCTCTCAACATTCTCGAACGTTTCCCTGTAATTGTTCATTACCATCCTTCCAAACATCTT